>JBAPLH010000017.1:7072500-7672500 GCA_037897445.1 Ceriops zippeliana
ACGCATAAAATTGATATTCTATTCTCTGCGGCCCTCTAGCCAGGTCCTTTCAGCTATCGTACTATAATTCCGCGCTTTCCAGGAAGGTGGGGCAAAAACCAAAAAAAAAAAGTTGAAGCGGAGAGAAATATATATGCAATCACCTATCCATTCACCGTAACACGTACAACACAAAACAGTTGCTTTCTGATCCTTCCTTGCAATTCTAAACGGTCTTCAAGCCCGTTACTAATGATGACTTTTTAGCAATCTTGCGATGGAAACACCGACCAAGACAAGGCATCAAATATGTGAATTGAGAACCGTTAAACCAGGTTTTCGACTTTTTTGATCATCCGCCCCCAACAAAATTATATACACGTCGGCCCTAGTGCAGTTGTAGCCCAGCCGATACTATTTCGCTTCAGAAGGGAGGAAAATAAAGAAAAAACACAAAAAGGGGGATCCACGCCTAAACTGATAGTTTTTCAGTCGCGGACATATCCTCATCTTGGGCGGGCAGCTTGTCTACAATTGCATGCCTATTCCACACACCGAAAGTCCATACAGGACGCCATCATTTTAGTTTCCTGAATGCACAATTTTTCCTTTTTTTTTTTTTTTGGTGATACCTGAAAGCATAATTTAAATAGAAACGAACGTGTCCATTTACAATGTATTATTAACTGTAACATAACCACATGATAGATTAACAAACTCGTGTCAAATTTAGAGAATCTTAGTGAGACGGTTCATGCGCAGGTTTATGTACAATAATACGGCGTTGAGATACATTGCATATATCCGGAACGCACTTGAAGATGTTTCTTGAATTTCAAACACGTACCATCTGGAAAGACCAAAACATCCAACACATTTAAAAACTAAGATCATCATATCAGAGTGCAATAGATTAACTAATTTTGCTAATTGATTGTGTGTCAAGTTCCAAACCAGATGCTTGACAAGGTAATGTAATCTATGTGATGCAAGATGCTGGGTAGCTGAATAAACATGTTAGGATAAGATAAATAACAGGGAAAGAAAGCGGTGGTGCCTAGAAATAAATGGTGTGTGGATAGGACTGAATGTGGGACTTGGACCTAATGGCACAAGGAATCAGATAATGGGCACTAGAAACTTAAACTTAAGGCTCCATTAAGCAGTAATTTATAAAGACACATCCAACTAGCAAACTATAAGCCCTACGCATGGACATCCCTTATAAGCTGACTCCCAGAAAACAAGTATGCTCTTTCCTCATGCAATTGATGATAAGTGGTGATGCAAAACAGATTGCAACTGCCATATGTAGCATGCTATCAAGAATAAAATTACCAGAGCAGTAAGAACCCCGGACTGTATAAGATGGCAAACATCACAAGATCAAATAAGAAAATAAATTAATGGTGGCAGGTACCTTAGATCAGTTGCTTGAGCTACCAAGATCAAAGTCCATGGTGTAATCATATTCAATAGTTGGAATTACAGAAGCTACAAACTTCAAGAATAGGAAGAGGTACCTACAGAAAATTTAAATACAATTAAAAGGCGTATAGAGATTAATAAAGAGAGGACAATCCACACAGAAATTAAGAAAAGTAATGCTTGGATATTACATAAATATATATATATATATATATATGATGTTACTCAATAGCTTTTTACCCAATGACAAAAACAACTGTGTCTTTGTTTTGTGTATTCAAATTAAGATGCCAAATACCAACCATACTCATTGAAATTAAAAGGCATGCAAGATTAAGTGAACAGGAATTGGACATGAACATTCTTCAGTTGGTAGAGGAGAGTTGCTTGGCTTAAGCTACAAGCACACATCTCGAATTTTGGCCTTCACAAAAATAAATTCTCATAGTCATCATGCAAAAGAAGAAACTTACTTGTCAACTTCTGGCTCAACTCCATGAGACATTAGAACATCAATAATTTTCTTCATGACTGCACCATGGCGACATGGGTGTACTGATGCGTGCTTCCCTGGTAAGTGAGGATGGTCTTCAATAGTTACCTGTATGTGATTGATTTCAGAAGGTAAAAGAAAAGCTTGACTTCAGAAGTGATGCAGTAGATTTAAAAAATTTTCAATACAATTCAAAGAAATTAACATTGTCGAATCACTTGGTACACAGAATAAAGAAATATTATCTCTTACCGTTTTCCGTGCATGGTCCTGACTAACATCCTCAAGTACAAGTTCTGGCTGCAATAGCATTCTAGACTGCCATTTGACAATGAATAAGGAATAGCAAAGTGAACTGGATTTAGAAATCCACAAGTACTATATTAATTGGTGAACAGAAACACTCCAATACAATGCAATTAATATGACCTCCGGTGTCTCCAGAGAACAAGTCCCAGCAAAATACATACCAGAGTTCCATTTTCTAACAGTGATTTTTCATTAGGAAAAAGTAACTGAAGGAATATATGAGTACAAACCTCATCATATCCAGTAAGCCATACACGAGGAGTTTGATAATATTTGTCGTACCTGGAAATACAGAATTAGAGACAATGTTAGCATCAGCCAAAGATGTTACTAATTTCATTTCACACAAAATTTTTTGAAGAAGCAGGATTTTAACAAATAAGTTGGTGTTACCATTCAATATTTGACAAAACATGATATTGATCAATCACAGACCACTACAAATGCAAATAATAATTTTCCAGGGATAATTGAACCCCACAATCCATGAGGACGCAAGTACGGCATTAAAATATATATATATATATATCTTACGTGATGCTGACATCATATGTTCGGGTACGTAGAATATTATCATCATCAGGTTCGTGAGCAACGAGATATGTTGACGGAAGGGTTGCCTACATCAATAAGATGGAATTTTCGAGGACATGTAATTTCTGAAAGAGAGAGACAAAACACATGGAAAACCGGGTAACAACTTACTGGATCTGTTTCAATGGGATTGTCAGGATCTTCATAGTCTGCCATGTCTGGAATGTCTTCCTCCTCCTCACCCCCAAAGTATGAAGGGATTGATTGAATATGATTCTTTTTGCTGATCTCTAAGGCCTCCATTGAAGGCAAATTCTCATCCTCATTATCTTTGTTTTCTAGAAGACACCATAGAGCACAGAGTTAGAATAGTAAACATACGCTAAAATATATTTACCTACCATGAGAAATACACCTTTAGGTTTCCCATGAGTTGCCAACCAGCCATCATTATCTTCATTGTCAAGTAGAACTTCACCTCCAGAGGCCTCATATTCTTCTTCTACAGAAGCAGCTCTCCGTAGGCAAGGAACTGAAATGAAAATTCATTATTTGTCATGAACGCGTTTTTTCCCAGAAGTAACATTTCTAGAAGGAAAAAAAAAAAAAGCTAAGCTTCAACCCTTGTTATTGAACCACAGGCATTATACACATGTACATCTTGGTCTATGTTTAAGACAATGAACTTTGCAATAGTGAACACAATGAAAAATCAGGACAATGTCCCCATGAAAAAGCATAACTTCGACCAAAAAAAGAGTAAAACAATTAAGATGATGCACTTACCATTTCTAGTAATCAAAAACTGTTTATCCTGGGGTAAATAGGGCTTTCTCTTGCTTGGTTCGCCTGACTCCCTGTTAACAACACCGAAACACAGGCAGCAGAATAATTCATCATCATCATCATTTATCAATGTAAGGCCACTGTTCCAAAAGGCAGTCCATTTTTAAGAGATGAAAACAAAGGCAGTTCATCATCATCATCATTTTTAAGATTGTATACTTAGAACCAAACATTCTATTCCTTTTCAAACCAACTGCATCCTCTTCGGCAGTTAACAGATTCATATCAACTACAAAGACTTAAAGCTTGAAAAAGCATTCTATTACAAACGAAAATTAAATGCCCCCCCCCCTCAAAAAAAAAAAGTAACGTCTAAACTCAGCTAACAGCTAAGGCACGCTATATGCCCAAAAAATGGGCAAGAACAAGCACGCAAACAAACAAGAGAGGGTTCTCCGATCGAGCTTGCCAAAGCCACGAAGAAGAAGAAAAAAAAAAAACAAAAAATTGTGGGGAGTGAGGTGGGGACTAAATTGAAATATTGGGAAAATAATGGGGGCGGGATGGAAAAAGGGGCAAATTACCAAGACCAGGTTGGGCATTTAGCGACGAGGTTATCACCGGCGATAACGAATTCGCTGACGCTGAGGACACCTTTCTCTTTGAAGGCGGAGACCGTGCGGGGAGACGTTATCCTCTCGACTGTGCCTTTGAATGCTTCGTGGAGCTTCTGTGACAGTACCATCTCCCAATTTGTAAACCAATTAGTCCAATTTGTCTTTTTTTCTTCTTCTTTTTCTTTTTGAAGGGGATCGCTAGAAAGAAAAGAAACCCTAGAAATTGCAGACGGACGGAGGGAGGGATTCGGGCGTGTTCGGCAAGTTAAATTTTGCAGGCCGGCTGCGTTTTCCTTTTTGTTTTCCTTGTTTATCGAAAAATAACGGGAGAACAAGTTGGAATTTGGGTATTAGCTTTTTCCAACGTTAATTAGCTTTTTCAGTTGAAAACACGATCGATAAAAAAATAAAAACTTTTGATAATAATACAATAGCAATAACACAATAAAAATTGATCATTGTGGTTGAATTTTAATAAAATAAAATAAAATAATATATGAACATCTTGTATTATATTTTTAGGTAATTAAATTTTTAAAAATTATATTTATTGGGTATAGGTAAGATATAATTAATAAAATAATAAAATATAATAATAATAATAATTTAAATAGTGAATTAACGAAAATTCCGAGTACATTAATAGAATCTCAGTGCCTTTTGGTCGTCCACCGGATAAGGTCGAATTCGGGAAGATTCCAAAATAAATGGAATTTTTATTGAGTCGGGCTCAGTAAAACTATATCAGATATTATTATCGTTGGAAGGACCATCAACAAATTACTCGTCATGAGTAGATTTACGAAAGCTTAAAACAAGAATTACTCCTTCACAATTTTTCTTCCTTTTTTTTTTTTAGTATAATTACTCGTCACATTAGGACACTTTTTAATTACTTTTTTAAAATTATTTTTATTAAATTTATTATTTTATTTTTAATTAGATATTATATAAAACTCGTAATCTAATTAATATAATATATCAGTAATATGAATATTTAAAATTTTTTTAAAATATGTTTTAAATTATTAAATTTAATTTTTTAAAATGTTTGTTATTGAAAATGAGTAAAATATTTTTTTATTTTTTAATTATAAAAAATAGAATTTCTCTTTTATAGTTTTCAATAATTTAAAAAAAATAAAATATTTTCATTTAATGTATTATCCTAATCAATATTACTAAAAGTTACGTAATAATAAATTTAACCACAGAGAGAGAGAGAGGGGGGGGAGAGAGAACATGATATTTTTAATTAATAATATTAATACGAGGAATAGTTAAAAAAATACGTGAATAGAAAAAAACATCTTATTATATAAACACGTGAGGATTAATAAGCGTCCCCCCCCTTCATTGCCAGATAATCCAACTCGACTCATCCAAGCTAGAATACGCGATATCTTGGGAATTCCGTCGTCTCTCTTTGTAAATGGAGAAGGAGAGCTTATGGGATCACTGGGTAGAGGAAGCGCTTGCAAAGCTTGAATCAAAGAAGCTGCTTCGATCTTTAAGGCCAATTCACCTCTCCGCCGCTGGACCGTCCCAACCAAACACCGAGCCCATCGTCGGTGATGATTACGAGTTGTTCGACGAATTGCGCTCATGGGATCGTTCCTCTGTTGAAGTATCCATTTCAGAGGGAACATACCACAAATGGCTGCTTGACATTCCCAGTCCTGGTACTCTTTCTTTGCGATCCTGGTTAATGCTGAGGTTTCTCGTGCGTTGCTTCATGCACTTGGATGTGGCTTCGCACTGGCGACGATAATAGTTTTAGCCAAGTTTCGCTTCTGAGTTTTTCTTGTTTGCTTGGATGCTCATCTTTTTCATCTGAAAGTTAGTATCTTTTTAATTACCATCGAATCATCTGTATAGGAGATGAAGATGCTGCTATAAATGGAGAAACTGGTGCTCAATCTGGGAAGTTCAAGAAGCTACTTTTGTTCTCCGGGAACGATTACCTGGGCTTGAGTTCGCACCCTGCAATTAGGAATGCTGCTGCAAAGGTTTTCTTCTTGTTACTAATCTTTTTTCCTCTTGTATTAGTTTGGCCCATTCTCCAAATTCGATGTTGGTTTTGTGGAAATGCTAATGCATTTTTTAATTTTTTCTGGTTCAGGCAGCCCTTGAACATGGAATGGGGCCAAAAGGTTCTGCTTTAATTTGTGGATACACCAATCACCATAGGTTACTCGAGTCTTGCTTGGCAGACTTAAAGAAGAAAGAGGTTTGAACTTCAATGGCTTCAAATTTAATTTGTTTGTAGTTGGTTCAGTGATAGACGGCAACTATTATATGATATGGTAGCCATCTTGTTTCAAAACTTGCTTTGTAGGAATGAGATGGCATAGAGGGCTTGAATATAATGCCTCAAATATTTCTGCGGCTGAAAAACTGATCTAAGTCGTTAGATGTAAACTTTGGGCTTGGTTGTCCTAATTCTTTGCTTCTTGTGCATCCCTGGAATTTACTGAGAATGTAGCTAATGTTAGCTTGTATTATATTGTAAAAGAGAAACAAATAGTGATGACCGGAGTCATTCAGTAGCCAAGGTCTTCATTTGTTCCTGTACAAGTATATTGCATATCCAGATGATCTATGGCATATCACCAGGAATAGAAATTCCTGGGTGTATAATTCTAAGCGGCTAAATTAATTCCTTTGGATGATCCAAGTCGTTTGATCAACAACTGATGCATACTTGTTCTTAATTTATCTCTAGGATTGTCTTCTTTGTCCTACAGGGTTTGCTGCTAATATGGCAGTGATGGTAGCCATTGGAAGTATTGGCTCTCTTTTGGCAATGGCTGAAGAACATCAAAAGGAGGAAAAGGTTGCCATATTTTCCGATGCACTGAACCATGCTTCCATAATTGATGGTATTCGTCTTGCTGAAAGACAGGGGACCTTAAAGTCGTATGTATATAGACATTGCGACATATCCCACCTTAACACATTGATGTAGGTCCTAAACCTTTGATTTCAATATTTGTTTGCCCCACTTCCATTTTGGTTTTCCCCAATGTTAATATCATGGCCTACTTTACTTTGACAGATCAAGTTGTACGTTGAAGAGAAAAGTTGTTGTGACGGATAGGTTAGTGATGCCAGCAACATTTTTTTCCCCTCTTTCTTGTTTCACTTGTTGCTCAATCAGGAAACAATTATCGGAATTACAGAATTTGAGTCTATATTTGTGCCATTCTTCTGTTGTAAGTGTACATAAATGCAATATGGATGGCATTTCGGTTTTATATTATCTTATGCATGTGTATTATATGTGTTTATTCATGTGTCTGTGGTCAATTCAGTTAATGGGCTTTGGTATGCTTTCATCACAGCTTGTTTAGTATGGATGGAGACTTTGCACCATTAGTTGAGCTCGTGAATCTTCGTAAGAAGCATGGATTTTTGCTAGTCATTGATGATGTAAGTTCTCATGAAATCTCAGGCCTGTCTGTACTTACATTTTCCTCACAAATGTCAGAGGTCGTACTTGGATTGGCATAAATTCTCAAACTATGAAATTTACTGCCTAGTGCCTGCCATTGTCTTCTTTGGGTACCTTGATGCAACTTTATGCTATCAATGGTATAACACAAAAACTTTTCAAGGATTTTCCAGGCTCATGGGACATTTGTTTGTGGTAAACGTGGTGGTGGAGTGGCTGAAGAGTTCAATTGTGAAAATGACATTGACATATGTGTTGGAACTTTGAGTAAGGCTGCTGGATGCCATGGTGGATTTGTAGCATGCAGGTAAAGAGTTGCTGTGTACCATCCTTTAATGGTAGTCACAGGAAATTTATGCCAAGGAAATGAAACTTTACATCAAATCCATGGATGATCTTTAGCTTTCCTGTTGCTTCATTAAATAATGACTTCCTAAAAAGTCAAGTGTCTTTACTTTGCTTTTTGACCACATAACAATTGAGTTTCGTGCAAGTTGCATTGCAAATAAAAAAAGTACTTATGCTGGTGCCAATGAACAGCAAAAAATGGAAGCAGTTGATGCTGTCGAGGGGACGCTCTTTTATCTTTTCTACTGCTGCACCAGTTCCTGTTATTGCTGCTGCCCACGGTGAATCATCATGCTCATGCCTATGTTTTTCTTTTTCAAATTTTTTATTTTAGACATCCATTAATTGCTTCCACTACTGCAGCATTTTGACTTGATTTGTGTAGTGTGCTCACAAGGATTTGAAATGTGGAATTTACTTTTCCTACATGTTTAAAGCTCAGTTTGGATGTCTACACAAAAAATTGACTTAAAATGCAAAAAGAAGACTAGTTTTTCATGGGGAACATGTAGCCCTTCACTCTTTATATTCTTCCAAACTTGTAGCATTTTGGTCAATACCTGTTAATAATCTTTTGTACACTGCAGGCAGAAGCTGCTGGTGTGCTTTTGCTTTCTTAATTATATAGTTGCTTTTTGTAAAAAACTACCCTTTGACATTTCAGCTGCTGCCATCGTGGCTAGTAAGGAAGTATGGCGTAGAAGGGAAATATGGAACAGGGTGAGAGAGTTTCAGACTCTTACTGGAATCTCCATTGCGAGTCATATAATCTCCATTATTGTAGGGAATGAAGAGAAAGCCCTGCAAGCTAGCCGGTTTGATCTCTCTCTCTCTCTCTCTCTCTCTTCCCCTCCCCACACCCACCTTTTATGTGCATATGATAGTGTGAACTATAGTTATTTCTGTAACATATAATATCATTACATCATGGATCAGGCACTTGTTGAGATCTGGTTTTCATGTCACCGCAATCAGGCCTCCAACTGTGGCTCCCAACTCATGCAGGTTTCATTTGCAAATCTTGCCCACCATCTCAATGTCTTGTTGTGTCAGCATAACGTGAAAGTTTTGGATTCACTTTCTTGGTTACCATTTACACCGCATTCTCTTTTGGCCCAAATTTTCAGCACAGGTATTGCCATGTAATGCATACCTTCTAAAACTTTAAGCAGTAATTGTTTATGATCAAACAGTTATATACCATACGTAGGAGAGAACATCTGGATTATTAATATTGGTAAGGTAGATACATCTGTTACACTCCTATGCGGTGACATGGTTTTTGTGTGGAACTTCTCATTGGTTTCAATGTCCTCCATCATGCTCCTAGTCATGTAAACTTCTCATTGGTATCATTAATGTTTCTATCCCCGTTTTCTTAACCTCCATTTGAATTTAATTCATGTAAGGTTGCGAGTTACTCTGAGTGCAGCGCACACGGTTGATGATTTGAAGAAATTGAGAGCTGCGTTATCTCATTGCATCAATCTTGAAGATGTTAGTGGCCGCAGCTCGAAAGGATGTGCTAGACTCTAGATTTTGGTCTTCGTTCGTTCATCAGCTATGACACAAGGGAGTAGGGGGATAGTTGATGCACGCCAATCGTGCCCCGAGATTTGGCTAACTGTTAGCCATGGTAGTCCATTTGTTGTACGGCCAACCAAGTGATTGTTGTGCTCTCGAGAGTTGCTCAATGCGTCGATCTATTCCAATATGATAACTAAAATTGTTGTAATCTGTATTCATTCTTGAGACGATTCAAAACATTGATTTTAATACATTATACTTTAATTACAAATACGTATTAACTTGTCAGAAATATCAAGTATATATACGCGCGCGCGCGCGTGTGTGTGTACCATGACTATCGACAGCTAGTCACGTTAAACAGAATGCGTGAAACGACGTTGAAGGGCGTTATTGTCGTATGTAAAGGAAATAGTCAGAGGTTACCGGATACAACTATAGTCCTACTACCTTTTCCAATTATTCTCATTTTGTTTCCCATTTCTCTATGTTTTCTCCCTAATTCTGCTCACAAATCTATCTCCTTTTCATGATTTCTCTTCAAATCTGCTAACAAATGGTAAATATTATTCAAATTTATCTGTTTATTCTTGATTTGTGTCTTAGGGAGTAGACTGACAGGCTTTTGCTTGTTCATGTCCCTTGTAATTTATTGGGTTGTTTATTTGTTTTTCGATTTTTCTGAGCGTTGTCTTGGCCTTATGGGTTTAGGTCCTTGTAATGCAATGGGTTGTTCTCGGATTACGGTTTGGTCTGCGTCTGGTTCTGGGGCTCAGACCGTTGCGAGAACGGCCTTGATCGGGGGACAAAGAGGTCAATGACTTGATGGTCTATTTTGTGTCTTCATATTTAATGTGAAAGCAACATAATTTAAAATTACTTGGTCATAAAATTTTTAATATTATATTTAAAAACTTAAGCTACTGTACGAGTGAGTGATAGAATATAAGTTATATATTATATTTTTAATATATATATTTTTCATTTTAAGTATAAAAGAAAAAAAAAAGTTAGGTTTCCCCTCATTTCGATGGTTGAATATTTCAAATAATCTGACTGACCTTGCACCGGGGGCTGCCAAAAGTTTCGATCGTGATGATTGCTGAATTGATGCACATACACAAAATGGATTCTACATTTCTGTGGGGAAACGTAATTGCTTTCTTGCTTTTGATTAGTCCATGATGGAATAACGAATTGTGAAGTTTCAATCTGAGTTCTCTGATCTCCTTGATTGTTTCCCTACGTGCTTGCGATCTCGAATTGGTTCGGTATTTATTCAGATTACTCGTTAAGAGTGTGGAATTTTTGCCATGCACGTTCTTTAGGACCTAACCTAAATTTGTTTTGCCTACTCATTTTTTTGGCAGATGGAATCCTTTTGGGCGGCATTCCGGTGCCGGATAAGTCATAATTTTCCTACGATTTTATTCTGCTCCTATTGCAATCCTTTTGGATGCCTCAAAATTGTCACTAATCTTGTTCCTTACTCAGGAAAACCTTTGCATCCCCATTACATCTTAGCCATGAACCGTTACCCGGCTAGCCACCCAACGACCATATTTAGCCAACTTATATATATATACACATATACATGTGAGGGCATTTTGATCAATTTAAGTCATTACAATGACATTTTTATCATAAAATCCAACTTTTATAAATAATCACTTAACAGAGTATGCTTTTTTAGTAATATCGTACTGATTTATAATAGATTGATATGCATTTTGCAATTAAAATGTTTATATCATTTTTTAGGGTCGAGCTAAAGAAACCCAAACCCCCTGAGCTTGCCTCGGGCCAGACCTTGCTGCGGTCAAACCAACAACCGGAAAACAATCAAGCCAGGTAGAGCACAATTTACATTATTTATTGTAAAGATCCGAGAAAATTCGTATGCCCATCATTGCATTCAGATGATTCCTAGCGGACGTGGGATCATTTTACCAGTGAATCATTAACGAGGTGATACAAAATCAAAGGGCAAAACGACCAGAAGCATGACACAGAAATCATTATCACACGTTCAAAGCTCAAACCAACAAACCAGTTTCTTCGTAGGAGAGTTCATTATTGCTGGTTGCTGATGACTTTGCTCCCTGTAGTAATCTCATGGGACCAATACAATCGACCCAGATGTTTTTCGGTTCTCTAGGTCAGCAAGTGCCTGTGCTGCCTGAGACAGAGGGTATTTGTGATTCACACGAACCTTCAAGATCCCAGATGCCATTTTGTCAAATACATCTCCAGCAGTTTCTAACAGCTCATCCCGAGTTGTAGTGTACATCATAAGAGATGGCCGCGTCAAGAACAGAGATTTTGCCCCGAGTGCTGCCAATGGAACTGGATCCGGAACACCCGATGACTGCCCAAAACTCACCATGTACCCGCAAGCTTTTAAGCACGCCAGTGATCCCTGAATACGACAATGTCCCCATAAAGAAATGATGACCAAAAAAATTAAGAAAGCAGAGCTGCAACTAGGCTCTGTTCAACCAAAATTTAATGAAATCACGTTTTGGCTAAATGAAGTACTGCATGACCATGTTAATAAACAACAATAAACGAAGCCCATTCTTGGCAGGTAAGAAATCAGAGTAACAGAAAACATATTGGCCCTTATGTACCAGGGAAAAAAAATGATGGTTCTTCGGTCCTTGGCGAGTTTCAAAAACACTGAACTCAAACCAAATCTCATGGCAATACTAGGCTATCAATTTAAGATATCATGGCTAGCAAATATAAAATGTATAATTAATCAGCAATGGAAGATCCAAACCAGAAAGTAAGTTTCTGCATTCAACAAAAAATCCCAATAGGAGAAAAGATCAGCCATTACCCCAAAGGTGTCTTTTCCCACAGAATCATAGACAACATTAACCCCATTCCCTGATGTTATCTCATTGACACGAGCAACAAAATCCTCTTCTTTGTATATAATTACATGATGACATCCATCATTCTTGGCTTGTGCTGCCTTCTCCTTGGTTGAGACAGTTCCAATGACAGTAGCACCAATAGCATTTGCCCACTGGCACAACAGGGAACCAACTCCACCAGCTGCTGCATGAACAAGGATGGTGTGCCCAGGCTCAACCTAAAATGCAGAAGGATAAAAGAGTCAGTGGTTTTTCTATTTTTAAGTCAATGTTTTCAATGGCAATCCTCTTCACCATGTCCAAATAATGAACATAGTAGCTTGAAAGTAATTATGGAAAAAGAAAAAGAAAGAGAAACAATACAGCGATGAAACCTTTGTAAGAGTCACAACCCTAACATATATCCTACCAGGAGAGACCCTGCAGTATGCTTCTGTAAAAAGATGATCATACTCAAGTAAAGAGTCTCATCAGAACAATACATCATATTCACACTTCAGCTAGTGCTTTGCCAATGAAATGCATCAATTTAGTGACAGACAAATTGAGCATGGTCAAAATGAATTGGCAAATTTTCCCCTTCCCATACAGATGGATGTCAAAGATTATTAATAAAAATGTTTCCTGAATTCCTGATCAGAAAAATTCTACCACCTACTTCTTACAAAAGGATAACATAGGAAGAATATCAAGTTGAAATAGAGACCTACCTTGAAGCAACGACGGAGAAGGACCTGAGCAGTCATGCCTTTAAGTATGACAGATGCCACAATAACAGGATCAAATGATGGAGGAACAGGCACAGCCTTAGTTGCAGGAAGGATCTGTTCTTCGGCATATGAGCCCATGGGATTACCAGCATAACCAACGATATCTCCAACTTTTATGTCAGTAACTCCAGGACCCACAGCTATGACCTCTCCAACAGCCTCCATACCTGCATGTTTCACTCCCTTCAGTTGAATATTTCCAGATTCAGAACCCCATCATTAATACAAAAGGAGACAAGCAGATGAAAAAGATTTATACCTTTCATACAAAGAACACTAAACAAAGATAACAAAACCCATATACTAAAATAGTTGATTGGGTAAGATTCTAAATTTCACATCACTTCCTAGGTTGCTGAGCATTGTCACCCCACAGGATGAGATTATCCTGAAAAGAACCATGCAACTCAATTTTTTGTAAGCATGCATTGCATGCACATGTTGGCATGTGAAGGAGGCGGGGTTGGGGGAAATATTCCCCAAGGTGCATAACTCCAATGCAAGTCAATAATATAAAATCCACACAAAGTATATTTATCACTAATCTTCTAGACAAGCAGTTTTTGAACTCTGCAACAGCAATAGACAACCAACAGGACGTTATATCTCCAACTAATATCAAGTCCCATGTTATTGTGAACAAAACTTTCACAAATTAACTTCACTATTTATTTGAATTCCAAATTTCAAGCTCAAGGGAAAAAAAAAAAGTTAAAACATCATGATATCCTCCTAAGCAAACTATTAGCAGAGTCAGCATAAAAATATGCAGAGAAAGCAAACAACAATTTTCGTGTAGTGAATTTGAAACAATACAAGTGAAACCTGGTGTGAAGGGAATTGAGGCTGCCTTGTACACTCCCTTGCGGAAATACACATCAATGAAGTTAACCCCGATGGCCTTGTTCTTCACACGTATCTCACCCTGACCAGGCTCTGCTATCTCCAGATCCTCCCATTTCAGGACCTGCCATGTCATGCTCATACAATGGATAACAAAACCAATAAAGCATAAGGAGAACAGCCCCTTTCATGAAAGAAGGTTCTAAAGGCAAATCACGGCTGGAAAGAACATTTGCAATACCATTTAC
The DNA here is from genome assembly GCA_037897445.1 of Ceriops zippeliana. Classification (NCBI taxonomy): domain Eukaryota; kingdom Viridiplantae; phylum Streptophyta; class Magnoliopsida; order Malpighiales; family Rhizophoraceae; genus Ceriops; species Ceriops zippeliana. The sequence continues at coordinate 7,086,719 of JBAPLH010000017.1, forward strand.
TAAAAAGTTACTGAAGTAGTACAGCACTTAAACTAAATGGAATCGTCAATTCACAAATTGGTGGCGCATATATGAAGTTGTGAAGTCAAAGTAGCCGAAAAACCCACAACTCACAAAAGTGAAGCCATAAAGAAAGAAGAACAAGATAGAAACAGAATGAAGCACAATTATAGAGTTTGCCCATCAAACAGTAGGACAGATACAGTAGCTCCCAGAAAACAGCACGTCTAAAGAAAATTCAAAGATCGAAAAATCGGACAGGTTAATGTTCTTGACGACTCAATGGGTAAATCGAATGACCCAGAAAGAGAGAGAAGGAGACCTCAGGTCCGCCAAGCTCATGAACTCTAATAGCTTTGACCATTTCTGTTGTGGGTGTTGCTGCTGCCTTGCCTATTGCTCTCACAGTGGCAATCGGGTGTCTCTGGCTTGTGAGGGTACAAAATGGATAAGCGATGCGGCTCTCGTTATGGCCTGCAACCAAAAGTTGAAGAAAATGCGGAGGCCTTCGACCAGAACAGTGCGGAAGTGCAAGTCGTGACAGCAACTGCAGTCGGTGTTGGCTCTGTAACCTTGGGCTTAAAAATCCCATTTATCATGCATAATTTAGCCGTCCCTTTTTCTTTTCCCCTTCTCTCTCTTTCTGTAGATAAGAAAATTTTTAGTTTTAAATATAATCTTAAATATTTAATCTATTTTAATTTCAATTTTTCCGTTAATTTCGATGTCAAGGGAATTCATAACCGCATATTTCTCTTATTATATTCAAACATGGGCACATCATTAGATTAGTGCTGGCAATTATTAAGCTTGTAGTAATCTCTATCTCTTTTTTTTATTTAATTATTGTTTTTATTTAATTATAAATTATACAATAAAATAATTCTTTTAATTGTACGGCCCAATATTGGGCCTGACAATGAGATCAAGGTCCAGGTGGTTACTAATGCTAATTCTGGGCCAAGCTTGAGCTCTAAAGGGATCCAGCACATTCTAGGTCCATAAATAAAATTTGCTTAAATGTGCCGAGCAAAGTTGCCTGGGTTCGTTGTAGGCCCAATTCTGCAGTACGACAAGTGCACCGACGCAACGGCTGCTTTCACAGCGTCCAACCGGAGGAATATCTTCGCGGAATAATCTCAAGAAATGCAATCCCAAACTTAGTAAATTCAAAAGTTGATTCCAATCCGTTAAAGAAATAAATAATCCGTTTAAAAAAGAATCTAAGTAATTAAAGATTTAATTCTTTTCATCTATGATTTTAGACGCTAATACTATGAGATTTATGAGGGCCACGCATTTCTAACAGTGTGAGATTGCCTAAGATCGCCCTGAATCATAAAAGGAATCTTAATTATTCCTTCCTGTCTGAAGATTTGGTCGTCTCTCCAGCCACGTTATTCTAATTATGGAATCATAATTCTTCGTTCCTGTCTGAAAATTGATAGATTCTTCTTACCTAAGTTGCTGGTCGATGTTTGATGCGTTTGACAATTGGGTGTTGGTTTCCTTTTTTTTTTTTTGGAACGATTAAGAGTTTTTCATCGCAAGCAGCAAACGTTTCTACGCATGAATAGTAAATGTGAAAGATTCTTGTCCGATTAGCGGAGATGTGGGTCAATAACGATGGCTTTCACGTGGAATCCCGGAAATGCGCATGTCCGAATCACTCCCCTTGCCGTGTTGGAATCAGATAACCTTTTTAAACATGCTTCCTGCCGAAACCCATACAGAGTCCAACACAGCCAATTCAATACTTTGAGCCACACCCTCCAGCGTAAATCCAAAACAACACGTACATTGACTGATTAAAAAAAGGTTACAATTAAATGATGTGAATCCACGTTTAATTTTTTGCAGTCTTAACTTTTGCATCCGATTTCAAATTTTACACGACGCAACTCTTGAACTGAAGACTTCGATAAGTATGCGCAACCAGTATTCTCGCTGTTATCTACTACAAGTCAAAGAAGACTGCTCTTTCTTCTCTCTGTGATCTAATTGGAGTATCTCCCCCCTCACTCCCCCCCCCCTCTCTCTCTCTCTCCGCCTCTCTCTCTCTGTTGGCTGTTGCCTGCACTCGAAAAATGACAAAGGCTCAGAAAGCTGGACATATTTGTGAGGTCGGAAGGTTAAGCTATGGCAATTGGACTAGCCGTAGGCGGCGAAGGGGGGCAGTGTAATGGCAGGATGACCACTTTTGTTGTTCTATCTTGTATGATGGCTACCATGGGAGGAGTCATTTTCGGCTATGACATTGGAATTTCAGGTCTGTGGCTCCTCACCATTATTTTAACAGTCTGTCTTTAATCACTTCTAAGTTGTAACAGCAAAGCTAGTTTCTTGTTTGCGTAGATAATAGATCAATGCTTTTCTGTTGGTATGTATTTTGCTACTTAGTTCAAACTAATTAAACTAAAAAAGAAAAAAGACAAATGAAAAGAACCCACGACAAGAGCTATTGCGCCTACATTAATACTAAACAATGTCAGTTCATTCTGGGACTCCATTATTATTGAGCTAGAACTCATTGGAATTAATAACCAAATTACTAACAAGCCATTGACATCTTGTATTGTTCTACTGATGTTTTGTATGCAATTATTCTGGAAACAAAACCCAAGAGAAAAAGAAAGGGATAAAACTAATTTTGCTAGTCCATCTGTGAAGGTGGTGTGACCTCAGTGGAATCGTTTCCGAGGAAATTTTTCCCAGAAGGACACAGAAAGATGACAGAAGACACAAAGATTAGCAACTATTGCAAATTTGATAGCCAACTGTTGACCTCCTTCACATCCTCGCTCTATGTTGCTGGCCTCATTGCTTCTTTCTTTGCCTCGTCTGTCACCAAAGCATTTGGGCGCAAGCCATCAATCCTTCTAGGAGAGGCTGCTTTTCTTGCTGGAGCTGCACTTAATGAGTACATGCTAATTTTTGGTCGCATCTTGCTTGGAGTCGGCCTAGGTTTTGCAAATCAGGTAGTCCACTCAAATGATGTATGCTTATTTTCCCATAGCAAAGCCAATAATCTTCGTTCAAGTATCGAGTTAAGTTATTAATCAATGCTTGTTTTGTAGTCAGTGCCGCTTTACCCATCTGAAATGGCACCACCAAGATACAGAGGAGCGATCAATAATGGCTTCCAATTTAGCATCGGAATTGGGGCACTCATAGCCAATCTAATAAAACTGTGGAACAGAAAAGATCAGGGGAGGGTGGGGATGGCGAATCTCCTTAGCCATGGCAGCACTCCCTGCCTCAATTCTTACACTAGGCTCAATTGTCCTCCCAGAGACTCCCAACATCCTAATCCAACGCAGCAATGATCACGAGAGAGCAAAACATCTGCTACAACGCATACGAGGCACCAGTGACATCCAAGCGGAACTTGATGATCTCGTCAGAGCTAGTTCAATCTCGAAAACCATCAAGCACCCTTTTAAGAATATCATAAAAAGGGAATACAGGCCTCAGCTAGTAATGGCAATAGCCATACCATTTTTTTCAGCAAGTGACAGGAATCAATGTCATTGCATTTTATACTCCAATACTCTTCAAGACAATAGGACTAGAAGTAAGTGCGTCCCTCGTGTCGTCGGTTGTGACGGGGGTCGTGGGTGCTACGTCAACGTTTATTTCAATGCTTATAGTTGATAAACTTGGCAGAAGAGTATTTTTTACATTTGGGGGTACACAAATATTTGTGTCGCAAATAATGGTTGGAGGAATCATGGCAGCTCAGCTTGGTGATCATGTTGGTATAGGCAAAGGGTATGCTTTTTTAGTTTTGGTTTTGATATGCATATACGTGGCTGGTTTTGGGAGGTCATGGGGTCCTCTCGGGTGGTTGGTTACTAGTGAGATTTTTCCTTTGGAAATCAGATCAGCAGGACAAAGTATAGTGGTGGCTGTGAGCTTTTTCTTCACTTTCGTGGTCGCACAACCATTCTTGACAATGCTTTGCCACTTGAAGGCATGGATTTTCCACTTCTTTGCGGGGTGGGTTGCATTGATGACACTCTTTGTGTATTTATTTTTGCCAGAGACCCAGAACATGCCAATTGAGAAAATGGACATCGTGTGGAGGGAGCAATGGTTTTGGAAGAGAATTGTGGGGGAGGTGGATGAAAAAAAAAAATGAAGCAGCATGAAATGCAATTAATGGAAACCATGGTTCAAATAATCACCAAATGATGGTAAACTCTACTTTTATTCTCGCCGTCCTTCTCTTGGCTTGATTTTCAGTAATGACTTCTTTTTTGGGTGCACCAAACATAAACTAAATAAACAAAGCCACCATCTAATAAAAAAGTCACAGCCTTCCTGTTTGCTTTGAGTAGCAAACTCATACCCGATGGGGGTGTCTCAAAAAAAGCTTCATCGCTTGCCCTTGCAGCTCCAGTTTTGGCCAAGAAATCAGCGCATTGGTTGCCTTCACGCAGGACGTGTTTAAATTCCAACATCCATTGCCGTCTGTGGAGAGAATTGATATCAGTTATGAGATTAACTGAGTGTTACTTGCATATTTACTCTTCTTAAGCCATCGCATGAACAGTGGGATAGGTCACCGAAGCAACCCCGATTAGATTATTAATTTTCTCAAAAAAATAAAAAAAGAACGTGAAACAGAAAATAATGTATTTTGTGGCCAGACTTCTATCAACCCCCCCCCCCAAATTTTTTTTTAAACAATTAACAAGCTTAACAAAGAAGAAATAAACTAGTAAATTTGTGGTTCTCAGGAGTCGTGCTTTTCTGCAAGCGTTTTAGCAATGATTTGTCAAAATACATGGCTTGTTTGGACACCATTTAATAAGTTAGGGGGTCCTGCTTGAATTTGATTGGGTTGGTAATTGGCTGATTGAGATAATCTGGGACCATTGTTTCTGTTTATGTAATACGTGATATTTAGTTTTGACTCTTCTAACATCAGTCAAAATCATACTGATAATAACCTTCTCAAGTCCAGAAAGACTGCGCTTTTTTTCTTTTATAATGTATAGCTTTCAAAATCTACAACTAGCATTCCTTCCTGCTCTCTGTCTCTGTATCTGTGACTTGGAACATTAAGTCATGGCAGTAGGATCAACTGTAGTGAGGGAAAGTGTGCATTATAATGGTAGAATTACCTGGTTTGTTTTCCTATCTTGTGCAGTAGCTGCCACAGGAGGACTCGTTTTTGGCTATGATATTGGAATTTCGGGTGTGTCACACTATAAACTTGTACAGTTCTTTTTCATGGTCTTTAGGAAAGATTTTAATGTATTAAAGTTCGAATTTTCTTCAGCACCTGCAGTTTATTGTACCAGTTCTCAACGAGTCTGACCTTCTCCTATGCGAAGAGTGAATTTGCTTTAAAGGACTGGAACTTGATCTAATCCTTCTGTTTTTTTTTTTTTCCTAAATATTTTGATGAAGGCGGAGTAACCTCTATGGAGCCATTTCTCAAGGAGTTCTTTCCAAGAGTCTACATTCAAATGAAGGAAGACACCAAGATTAGCAACTACTGCAAGTTCGATAGTCAACTTCTGACCTCCTTCACATCATCTCTTTATCTTGCTGGTCTTGTAGCTTCCTTCTTTGCCTCACCAGTCACAAGATACTTTGGCCGCAAACCATCAATCCTTGCTGGAGGCGTAGCTTTCCTGTCTGGTTCAGCCCTCAATGGGGCTGCATCTAACGTGTACATGCTCATATTTGGTCGTGTCCTACTAGGCGTTGGGCTTGGTTTTGCAAACCAGGTAGCGCACTTTGTTTATTTATTATACTCGTTTGTATTACAAATTTGTTCAATTTTGATGAGTAAATGCTTTCCAACACTACACGTTTGATTCAAACATGATTCTTCAATTACCCATGTTACAGTCTGTGCCACTGTATCTCTCTGAAATGGCGCCACCAAGATATAGAGGAGCAATCAACATCGGCTTTCAACTCTTTGTTGGCCTTGGGGTACTTGCTGCAAACTTTATTAACTTTGGCACCGAGAAGATTGAAGGTGGGTGGGGTTGGCGAATCTCCCTGGCAATGGCAGCAGTTCCCGCTTTTATCCTGACAGTAGGTTCAGTTTTCCTCCCAGAGACACCCAATAGCATAATTCAGCGCAACAACGACCATCAAAAGGCCAAAACTATGCTACAACGCATCCGAGGTACCACTGATGTCCAAGCAGAACTTGATGATATTGTCAGCGCAAGCTCAGTTTCGAAAACCAATGAACACGCATTCAAGAACTTGCTGAGAAGGAAGTACAGGCCACAGCTAGTGATGGCAATAGCAATACCATTTTTCCAACAGGTAACAGGTATCAATGTCATTTCATTTTATGCCCCAATACTATTTAGGACGATTGGCCTACGCGAAAGTGTATCACTAATAATGTCGGCGCTGGTGGCCGGACTTGTTGGCACTTTCTCCACATTCATATCGATGCTCGTAGCCGACAGGCTTGGCCGGAGATTTATTTTCATGTTTGGAGGTGTACAAATGTTGGCGTCACAAATTGTCATTGGTAGTACCATGGCTGCTCAGCTTGGTGACCATGGCAGCCTAGCCAAAGAGTATGCTTACTTGGTTTTGATTATGGTATGCATATATGTGGCTGGATTTGCTTGGTCATGGGGTCCATTGGGATGGTTGGTTCCCAGTGAGATATTTCCCATGGAGATTCGATCGGCCGGACAAAGCATTGTTGTAGCAGTGGGGTTCTTGTTCACTTTTGCCGTGGCACAAACTTTTCTAGCTATGCTGTGCCACTTCAAGTCTGGGATTTTCTTCTTTTTCGGAGGATGGGTGGCGGTGATGACTGTATTCGTGTACTTCTTGCTACCTGAAACTAAACATATGCCAATTGAACTGATGGACAGAGTGTGGAGGGAGCATTGGTTTTGGAGGAGGATTGTTGAGGGATGAATCAGATTAAATGTACAACACTTTGTTTAACCTTGTATATTTTACTAGGGAATCAGGATCAGATTCTCACAAGGCCTCGTTTTAAAATGAAATCCAACGTTTTCTTTTAATTCCATTCTGTTTCGACCCAAAAAAAAAAAAAAAAAAACAAACAAACAAAAAGGAAACCGCACCAAGTTTCCTCTGCCCGAAGATGAAAATCGCTACAAATAAGAAAAAACTGAGAGAATCCAAAGTATGAAAAAGCGGATTTGACTTTTGAATCGGTCAATCATTATGTAAGCATGGACAGTAATTAATACGACCGACATTTTTCTTTCCTCATCTAATAAAAACTAAGATCAGACACGAAGCTTAAAATTACGAATTTAAGTAATTTTATAATTACAATTATAATTTTTTAAAAAAAAATTATGTAAAAAGAAAGTGTAAAAAAGAGAAAGTAAAAAATCCCCAATAGTCGGGCGTGGTGGAAGCATAAACCGACCAATGGAAACGGCGCCGTTCAGAACTGAAGGTGAGAGGAGGCAGCATGACTCCACCTGCAAATCAAAATTTGGAATCTAAATCTCTTCGTTTCTTGTTTTGATAGCAGAACAGTTCCTTAGCGTTTGTCTCCATGGCTTGCAGAGTCCCGTTACCCCTTACTCCTGTCACCCTCTTCGCCTTGTTCTCTTTGGTAAGAATATTATTTTAATCAAACCACATCGTGTTGTTCCTTTTCTGTTATTACCCGACCCTGTAGCCTTCTTTTTGTGTTCCGAGAAAATGGGAGACAGTAATGGACTAGAAATCAAACGAACTCCAACCTTATCCTGCCTGTTCCATTCCTTGTCTCTACTGCCTTGTAAGATTAATGGCGTAAAGATTGAGTCTTCCTTTAATCCTTCTGGCTTATCAGGTGCTGGGAGATAATGGGTTTGGATATTCCGGGAAGTATCCATTGGTAGTGAGCACCTGGCCCTTTAAAGAAGCTGTTAGAGCTGCTTGGAGGGCTGTTGATGGTGGGTCTAATGCCGTCGATGCAGTTGTTGAGGGTTGTTCGGCTTGCGAAGAACTCAGATGCGATGGCACAGGTCTGCTCCTATACAATCTAATAATATGTATTCAAATTAGAATTGCTGTTGATTGTTTTATAAAGTGTATATTCCTCTGTTTAAGCCATCAATCACTTATTTCAAATTTCCTTGTTCATGAGCCTGGTTTCCTCTGTTATTTTTTTAAGTTTGTTTTGCTGTGATTAGGTCGTCAATCATTTATTTCTTTCCTTGTTGATGAATTGGGTTTCTTTATTGATTACTGGAGAGCATAAGCAAGGGAATAGTGGGAGGCTAAAGGATCCAGAAAAGATCTGGAATGTCCTTACTTTGGCACCGAGACATTTCAATATGACTTCACTATAGACGTGTTATTTAATATCGTTTAAGACTTTTATTTTCAAAATGCTGCATTATTTCTGATAATCTATCGCTTTGGATGTATGTTGCAAAAGTTGAGTGGCAAACAATATGAACAACTCAGAGTTGCTTGTTTGCTTTATTTTGGGATCTTTGTGGTGAAACACCCTTCAATTTTTCATTATCATCTGTTAACATTATCATTACTCAGCAAGCTTGCTGGTGTGTTTAGTAATTTGAATCTGAATGGATAGTGGGACCTGGTGGAAGTCCTGATGAGAATGGAGAAACTACAATTGATGCTCTTGTCATGGATGGGGTATCAACTTCATTCCTCTCTTTATTTTTCTTGCTGCTTTGCTTGTGTTGTTACATGAAGTTTTATCATTATTTTGCCAAGGATATGATAGGTAACAATGGAAGTGGGAGCTGTTGCTGCTATGAGGTACGTAAAAGATGGCATCAGAGCTGCAAAGTTAGTGATGCGGCACACGAAGCACACCTTACTAGTTGGAGATCAGGCCTCAGCCTTTGCTATTTCAATGGGTCTTCCTGGACCTACAAATCTTAGTTCTTGTGAGTCTATTGAGAAGTGGACTAAATGGAAAGAAAATCACTGCCAGCCTAATTTCTGGAAAAATGTTGAACCTATAGATAGCTGTGGCCCTTATCATCCAAAAGATGATATGGACATTGGTGAGGGGAAATGCTCTGAAGTTGACCTGATGGGATTAATGGAACCAAGATCACTTCATTTTGGTCTGCACAACCATGACACTATATCAATGGTAGTTTTTGATAAAGTGAGTTCATGGAGCAGCAGAGTTCAATGCGATGCACAAGCATGATTCATGAACGTCTTACAATGAGGAATTCTTTTCTTTGCAGATGGGCCATGTAGCTGTTGGTACATCAACTAATGGAGCCACTTTTAAGATCCCTGGCAGGTTAGGTGAATATGATGATTAGAAACTGCTTGTAAAATTCATTTGTTCGGAAAATCTTGTCAGTGAATGCAGAAAGTGAATTATGAAAGAATTAGATTGTGCTTCTATAATGATGCAATACATTAATATTCATTTAGTTCCTTCGTTGCATCAAAAGGACAAAATTTTCTAAATATGCGTTCAAGGCTCCCACAACTATGGTGTCTTGCTCCATTATAGCTAGTGGCAAGCAGCAGCTGACATGTCTTCCATTTTGAGTGTTGAAACTTCGGAATGTCTTGGCAAATAAAGTAATTTATGATGACTTGTTTTCTGCCAAGGATCTGCAATTCATTAACATGCAGTTTTTCATTATTTTTCCCTGTTTTTTAAACTTGCTCAACATCAGATTTTTGTTGATTCATCTCTAGCACGTTGCATAAATGTACCAAAAGATGACTTTTTGTGGCAAAGAGATTTCCTATTATAGATAACACACACTGCTAGTTTCTCGTTTGACTGCAGGGTGGGTGATGGACCTATTGCTGGATCTTCGGCATATGTGGATGATGAAGTTGGTGCTTGTGGCGCAACTGGTGATGGTGACATCATGATGCGCTTTCTTCCATGGTACTGTGTAAATGTCGTGATTTCTCATTTCTGACATTTTAATGTTTAAAGTCATTTGTTTTGGCTGAAGTAGGACAAAAACTTCATCTATATCAAAATTTTGCAAATTGGAATATGATTGAAGGGAAATTGATATGGGTTAATGTCCCAAGCTTTTATAGTTAGAATTTTGTGTTGAACTACAAAAAGCCTTTTTGGTTTGGATGACTTAAGATTCAAATGAATTTGTTGGAATTGGTTAACTAGTGTAAAAGATACTAAGAAAAACATAGAATAGCTCCACACACTTTCCTATCGTTGGCTTTAATCTTCAGCTGTGAAAATTATAATCCGCTCCATCACTTTTTGTTAGCTGCTTTCATCTGTTGACTTGTATTGTTATCTCTTTGCATGCTACCAATTTGTATGCAAGCTAAAGCAATCAGATGTGAAGGGTGTATAAGAATGATATCACCTAATGCCCCAGCATGTTTATGTTACTTCTATTAAACTCTACCAATGTCTTGCATGGACCTGGTACAGAATTCACAGGTTTGTCATAGATGAGCAATGAAGTCCACATTTGCCCATTCTGCCTATTGGGTGAACCTTCCATCCACCTGTTTCGATTGTTTCTACAACTTTAAAGACATTCTAACGTCTAACTGCATGACGGGTCTTTTTTATGCAATTATGATTTTTGTCTCACTTCCTTATATTTGAACTGATCATATAGTTTGCCTCCCTTGAAACTGTTTTTACCTATTTGCTTTCAGTTATCAAGTAGTGGAAAGTATGAGATTAGGTATGGGACCTCAGCTTGCTGCCAAAGATGCGATAGCACGAATTGCGAGAAGGTTTCCAGATTTTGTGGGGGCTGTCTTTGCCGTCAGTAAGATTGGTGTGCATGCTGGCGCATGCCATGGATGGACATTTCGGTACTCTATAAGAAGTCCAGAAATGGACGACGTGGAGGTTTTCACTGTAAAGCCCTAAATTAGCAACGGTTTTGCTCTTCGCAGTTGCGTTTAACACGTCCGACTCTGTACTTAGACGGGGTTATAGAAATTTTCTGGAGATCCAACATATGATTCAGTTATAAATCGAATGATCTTAGTGCGCACAGATACTTGCAGAGATTTCATTTATGCGAGAGAAGCTTCTCACACTAATTAAAAAGCCATTGCTCTATCCCTAAAATGGATTTGTAATGCACTGTACTACTGGCTATAATTCACTCAATTGTGGAATTGATTAAAGTGTCTGCTGGGGCTCCCAAAAAACAAGTCTCCGAATAGGCAGGCACCTAACCTAGGCATAGTGGCTTTGAGATCACGATATTTTCTCTCTTGAATAAAAAATTAAAAAGACATTGTAGAATGTTAATCTTTAGTTTAGTTTGAGTCATTTGTTCTCGTCCTGATTAGACTTTTTAAAGTGAAATTTACTACTCCTGGCATAAATGGGAGTTGCGTTTTTCAGTTCCACATCCAAAATGTTAGCCCGATTCCAAAATTTGGCAATCCTTAGATCTCTCAAAAGCAGAAACAAAAGAGCCGTCACTTGTCAGAATGTGGCGAGCAATCTCAGATGCTTTCTGGCGACTGAAATAATGGAGCCGCACAACATTCTTTGCAAATGGCAGTAGTGGAGAGCCCGACGGACTGTATGTCGTCTGGACTAAAGCAGGATGAACCATAAATGTAAGAAGCTGTTTCCTAGCTGACCCACTTGCTCCAAAACGACAGGCCATCATAATTTGCAATGTCTGCCAAGCCGGACTAAGACGACAGGTCGTTTCGTTTGCGAGGCGGGGACAAAACATACGCCGACGAAAAAGACAACAATGTACGAAAATAACGAAATGTCAACAAAGCCAAAAATGTCTTAAAAGATATTTTCCTTGGGGCGAGCCCATCATTCGTTATCTCTTTTGGTTGCTTGAATTTTGTGGAGCAAGTCTTCCAATAAATAGCTAATTGAACAAAAGAAATTCGAGGACTCCATTTTAGATTTTGGGAAATATTGGGCTTACTCTGAATCATTACTGCAAAAATTCAATAAAAGAAGAAGCACACAATCATTCCGTCTGTAAAATTTTAAACTTTTAATGGAAAGAAACGGGGATGAGAGGACAAACAATGTCATTATTAATGGAGATCATTCCCACCCCAATAATGGAGACGTATTGCCGTCATCGTCATCGATTTTGAGGTCGACCCTTTTCTTGGACAACGCTGGGGAGATTATTCTGACTCTCAGTTCCGATGGATTGTCTTGGGAATTGCTTGATTCTCCTCATAATGTAAGTATATTCCATAATCTATCTTCATTTTTTCTTTATCTGATCATTCTTTTTATCCTAAAGTAACGATGGAATTTAAATTCTGGGCCTTTTTTTTATTCTCTGGTGATGAATTTTTGGTGACTGGCAAAATATTTTGTTAAAATTTCAAATGCTGCGGTGGAGATTGTTAATTTAGATAGGAAGGGCTTATCCTCCTGAAATATGGACTACCTCGAAATTTAATACATTGTGCCTCCATTGATAATCTTTGTATTTTGGGGGTGAGTTATAGTGCTCTTTTTATGATTATTACCCTCGTTCCTGAAAACACTTGGAAAATAAACTTAAGGTCGCCTAGGACAGAATATGTCCTTAATGTAAAACACCATCTCGTTTGTATAGCTCAAACTAGCTATGGATTTCACATTTTCTTCAACAGGATAAATCGACTTGCTTGGGAATCAGTCTTGTTCTGGAAGTTGCAACTGAGATTAAATTTTCTGATGTGTATGGCTTGGAGTTCAATAATCTTGGTTTAATTCATGTTGGAAAGCGTTTTCTTGGTCAAGATTCCTCTGAGGTCTGTTCGTAATTTCTAACTGCCAATTAGCTTTTGGTCAATAGGTCGTGATTATAAAGGCTATGCATTGTTATTTGAGTGTTTCAGATGTACTGCTTTTCTGTCCACGGAGTCCAAAAGTCTCAGAGTCAGCCTTGTCTTTGGGCACTCACGTCTTACACCTTTGGTCACAAGGATTTGCAGACATGTCAGATATGGATTAATCAAATTAACGCTTCCCTGAGCATAGATGTGGGAAGACCAAAGAATCTTCTGGTTTGTTCTACATTCTACTTGTCTTTTGTCTTTCATTACATCATTGAAATGTGAGCTATGGTTTTGTGGTTGAAGATGCAAACCAGTTATGGAAAATGTTTCCAAATTTATTTCATATTGACTAGGTTTTTGTTAATCCACTGAGTGGGAAAGGACATGGCTGGAGAACCTGGGAAACCGTGGCTCCCATTTTCTCATGTGCAAAAGTAGAAACAAAGGTAATTACTTAGTGTAGTTAATGTATATTTGAATAGATGGTTATAAATTATGGGCATGAAATGTACTGTCAGCATATGTGCATATTCAAAATCTTCAGTTCTAGAAGCACAGATGTAGAGCTTATTTCTTGCTATTTTTTCTCTGTGATACTGGAATCTGCATAGAATACACGTGCTCCTCCATGACATTTGACTGGTATTGGACTCAGCAATCATCAATGGTGATGGGTGGTATTTGTTTCTAGTTTTAGCACACTAATTTTTTGGGAGTGCACTAAGCTCACCACATATCATAGAGCTTAATAGACAATAGTACTTTAATAATCTTGGTGGGATGTGCTTCTGATGTTGAATTTAGGTAGGACCATATCAATTTTATTAGATAGCTATTATTCATGGAATTCTAATATGAGAGGTCCTTGAAGTCAATACTTTAAAGCTTCAGTGCTCCAAGAATCTCAAATCTGCCTAATTCCGAAAGAAATCCAGAGGAAGGAAAGAATGTTCAGGCTAATAAAATGCAGTCAATATTACTGCAATCTTTGTCAAATATCCCATCTTTATAGCAAGCGTCATGTACCCATATTTGCCAATGTTTCAACACGACTCGTTTAATCTTGCAGTAATTATGAATTGTAGTCCTTTCAAAAGTTATTTGCAATATGTTAAATTAACATCTATATAAAACTTCTATATCAGGTGATTGTGACACAGAGGCAAGGACAAGCTTTTGATGTGATGGCATCTATTTCGTGCAGGGAACTTAATTCATATGATGGTGTCATAGCTGTTGTAAGGATCAGGATATCTTCATGTCTGTTCTGCCAAATTGAACAATTGCTCAATACACTTTTATGCTAATTCTATATATGGGCTAAAGTGGTATAAATTTGGCACGCTGGGATGCCATATTGGCCAATCCTGCCCCTGTCCTCAGTTCAATGTGTTTATGATGTTCTTGGCAATGATAACATTTTAATGGGCTATGACATAGGTTTTGTTGTTCAGTCTTCTATGAACTCTTTTATCTGCTATGCTAAGTTCCAAGGAAAAATGTCAGTTTAATCCCTGATCATCAGATCTCACTTACTGATTTGGTTCCAGGGTGGTGATGGTTTCTTCAATGAAATCCTTAATGGGTTTCTTCTTTCCAGGCACAAAGCTCCTCTTCCCCCATGTCCCACACATTTTTCTCAATCTAGTGGGAGCAAAGATGGTGTTTTAATTCACGATCCAAATGAGAAAATTGCTGAAACTGCTGAAAAAAATGAAGATTGTTCTCCTCTTCTTGCAGATTCAGTACATAATGGATCAGGATTAGCAGTTAACGGTGGGTAATTGAATGGTAGTAAATCTATTCATGTGAATTTTAAGATTGAAAGTAGTTGTTGTGACAGGTGGGTATATAACATGTTACCAGATGTGTCTGAAATTACAGGAACTGAGGATGGTCCCAGCAACACAGGTTAGTTTCCTCCAGTCTGCAAATTCTTATCCTGTAGCAGCTTCCCCTGCTCAAGTATGTATCATGATAAGAATCTGATGAAGCAGATAGGAGCACTCAATTTTACAGCAGTCTTTGTTTGTTTATCTGAAAATAGTTATACTGAGATCTAACCGTTCTTTTTTAACTTCTATGGAAACAGAAGATCAAGAACTTGAATTTTCCCTTCTCACTGAACGGCTCAGATTTGGAATCATTCCAGCTGGTTCAACTGATGCTATTGTAATGTGGTATGTTGTTTTCTTTTCTGCATGGACACAAGTCATGCCTTTTCCACATGCATGTGTGCACACACAAATTGGGGGGAAGGAGGGACAGGATCACCTTGAGAGCTAGTTTCTTTTACCGTTAAATAAACTTGAGGGCTCTGACAGTGGTTTTGATTGGCAAGTATAACAAGTAATGAGCTGGGTTAAGAACCTAATTTAATTGTGATTGTGCACTATTATTAATTTTCCAAGTCTGCACCACTCTGAGACACCAAGGAAAAAGTGATGCATTTTCATTTATGTTAGTTTATTCAGGCCTATTTATTCTTGGATGCGCATTTCTTGCGGTACATTTCTTACATGCAATTTTGACTATACTAATTTAGTCTTTTCAAGAGACAAAAAAGTCTCAAGAAATTTTTCCTTTTATATGTCCATGACATTTTAATGTCCTATGGTTTATCAGGCTCATCTCATCATTGATTTTTCTATAGAAGTTAGATGCTTGTATCTTGGAAAAAGATCCATAAAGCCAATTTTCGGTTCTTGCCACTATTCTGGCTTATACAGTCTTGTTTCTTCATTCCAATGCAGTACTACTGGAACTCGAGATCCTGTAACATCTGCCTTGCACATTGTTCTGGGTAAACGTGTGCGCCTTGATTTAGCTCAAGTTGTGAGATGGAAAATGACAGCTACATCAGATAGTGAACCTTGTGTCCGTTATGCGGCTTCTTTTGCTGGGTAGTTTCTCATTTTACTGAACCAGTATAATATCTGATGTTAATTTTTATGCAGTTTTTAAGATTCATGTAGTCCAGCTCAATTGAATTGTGATTAAGGCTTTGTTATTGTTGTCATTATTCTGCAGTTTAATGACTGTGGCTCAGGAGTGCTGGAAACTGCCATATAAGATGCTCTTCCTAGATTTTCTGTTTGATTTATCCACTCATTATTGTCAGGTATGGGTTTTATGGTGATGTCATAACAGAGAGTGAAAAATACCGCTGGATGGGCCCAAGACGGTATGATTATGCAGGAACCAAAGTTTTTCTGATGCACAGGTAGTCCATTTTTTAGGCTCTGCTTTTGTCTTCTCTCTATTTTTATTTGGTACTCAATCTTGAAAATTTTGCCTCATTTTCATCTACAGAAATAAAATAAAGAAGAAGAAATAGTTTCACAGATAAAAGACATAAGAGTTTCATTTCTTGAGCTTTGAAGTTGTAGCTGCAGTTAAGTTTGGAATTGCAGTGTCCAGTCATTTCTGATAGTGGTTGCTTGTTTCTGGTTCAAAATGGTTAAGCCATAGTGAACTATATTTTGAAACTTGAACTATCTAGTTAAGTTTCTTTAGCACTCAAACTTATTTAATCATGCATTTGTGTGTTTCATTGTACAGTCAATTTTTAACATATCACATCTTGAGCATGTGGTTTTTTTTTTTTTTGCAACTAGTAGGTTTTTCAGTGTATGCATTTGATGTGAATGATATTGTTGGATATTTTTTTCTGATTGTGCTCAGGTCATATGAGGCAGAAGTAGCATATGTAGAAACTGAATCGGAAAACACAAGTCCAACTATTGAGAAAGGTCACCTACTTGGCAGGATAAAAGCAGTTTTGGGTCCAGACAAGTCGGAAAGAGTGATTTGTCGCATGAACTGCAGTGTCTGTAACTCAAAGCCAGTTCATGCACTTATGAGAAGCCCACGTTCAAAGCCTGATTCTTCTCCTGAACATAAATGGCTGAAACGTAAAGGAAATTTTCTTAGTGTTGGTGCTGCTGTAATTTCTAATCGAAATGAAAAAGCCCCTGATGGTTTGGTGGCAGATGCACACCTTTCAGATGGTTTCCTGCATCTTTTGTTGATCAGGGACTGTCCCCGTGCTTCATACCTATGGTAACATAAAGTCTTTGCCTCTTATATATGGGCTCTGCTTTATTGAATCTCTAGGCATGACTTTTCTTTTGTTAGATTGTAGACACTTATCTTTTTACGTTGTGAGATGCTTCTTTATTTATTCTGAGTGATGTGGATTAAGTTTGTTCATTAAAGGGTAAAAAGAGGAATCAGTGAGATAGAAGTATATTGCTGCTATCGATATATTATCCCCAAGGAAAAGAAGTATTAGTTTGCTCGCCATCTCTCAAATGATTGACAAGCTTTTGCAGTCCTGCTTGCTCTCAGATTATTGACAAGTTCTTGCTTGCCAAGCATTCTGCCACCGTAACTGTATCATCTGCTGCTATGTCCCAACTATTCAACATTCCTTTTGCTAATATCTTGTAATGTTGGATTTGATGACTCTCTACTGGAGTTTGTCAGTGTTCCTATATCATTATTCACTAACCATTTCGAAACATACAGGCACCTTACCCAGCTTGCAAGGAAAGGTGGAAAGCCCCTGAATTTTGAGTTTGTGGAACATCATAAGGTTAGTACTCTAAGTCCCCTTGATTTATCATTTGTAATGCGTTTCTGCAAAATCTCCTTCTAATTCTGTGTTTTCTTTATTGTTTGCAGACTCCAGCTTTTACATTCACTTCGTATGGCAAAGAAAGCGTGTGGAATTTAGATGGGGAGCCCTTTGCAGCACATCAGCTCTCAGCACAAGTATTTCGAGGCCTTGTCAGCTTATTTGCCTCTGGTCCTGAAGTTTAGTACGACTCCTTTCAAGATGGGTTTTCTGTGTCTGTAGTTGTTTCTTCCTGACTTCGTACCACATTCTAATGAGACATACTGAGCCACCTTCCAGGATCGCTTACCGGGCTGAGAATTAATCTTACGTACTGGAGAGGGGATGGTCTGATACTGTATCTTGTACTTGTAATATGCTAACTAGGCAACTGAATTTTGAATGGAAAAGAAAGAGGAAAAAACAATCATTTGCATCGCTCAATATGTTTTGTCTTGGGCATTTCTTGATAGGTGGCTTCTCTGGATATTTCATAAAAATCGCCAGGAAACGATGTTTCGTTTGGAAATCACTGTTATTACCTCCTCCACTTATTCTTTGATGGAGGGGCCACAATTCTTTCCTTGTCAGCGCACTCTAATTAACTGCTTGATTGTCGTGCAGGATCTAAATGTTGTCAACTGTAAAGGACTCTAGATCCTAAACTATTGTTTGCTCAAAGCCCTCATTCGACATGTACAGAACAACAGCATATTGCTCAAAAATTACTCGTATCATTGACTAGTTCCTTTCTCTAGATAATTATGTGCACTTTAGTATTTCTGGAAGAACAAATAATGGATCAGCTTTGCCACAATGAAAACAACAGCTATTGTCCATCTCAATAATGCTCTGTGATTTGGAAGAGCTCTTTGGATTCCCTTTTTGGCACCAAAATAAACCCCTTGTCTGTAACGTAATTTAGCTGTGTTTATCAGGAGGGGACAACCTACAAGCTTTTGGATTTCTTTCCATATGCAGACATGGAAGCCATATCCAACCCCGAGCCATCCCAACTTTTCTCCATTGAAGATGTCCTTTGCAGACTCCCACCTATAGATTATACAACCAAGGAGGACCACCACAAAGTTACCCCCCCACACACAAAAAAAAAAGAAAAGAAAAAAAAGGAGGACCGCCATCATGCTCCCATCCCCACTTTGCCACCAGGAGCCCCACTACTTGATCTTGCAAACTGCACGTGTATATCTACATTGGACCCTGCCTTCCCGTTTAGGTGGTTAGTCACAAAAGTCAGATATATTTATTTCATTTATTTGACGAGGTCGTACTCTAATGGAAGGAATTTCAATTTACATGTCAGACAATTTTAGGCTGAAAATTTAATGATGGCTGGACTTGATTGTGATTGTTGGGACGTAAATTTTCTTCTGCGTGCCTCGAAGGCTAGCAAAAATAAAAACTTGTTACTCTGCCTGTAAATCACTCTAGTTTGATTGCAACCGAAATGCCATTGCTCGAAAATAAGATAAATAGTGGACTTCACCCCTAAAACCTTGGAGAAAGGAAAGGTCGCAACTTGAACAGTTCCGCCTCCATTGGCCATTGCTGTCCCAATGCAGCATATGTGTCCAAACAGTGCATGTGCCTTCTGTATTGTAATGACATTTCTGCGTATCTAACAATGACCCCTCTTTACAAAGTTCATCGGGAAACAAATTGAAGCTTCCATTAACTAACTTATTACACCTTAAATTATAGTTGTTGTTAAAAAGTTAAAATTACACTCTGGTGACCCACAGAAATGATGAACTTTTTTACCAAAATAAAAAACCTACTGGTGGGGTCTACTTCAACCACCCACTCATCGATCTTACCTGTTAAACGCATTCTCAACCACCTCCTTAAAAACGTTTGGGCTTGATAACCAAATGCAAAATGTCGCGGGACGTCACTTTCTCTGCCGACGCGTAGAGACCTGATTGGCAAATGTTTCTTATCCTGCCGACTTTTTACTTGTTATTGTACAAACAGGTAGGAGGCCACCTTTGAAAAGAAAAAACACCACTCGGTACATGTACCGCTGCCCTAGATTTTGATGATCCGACGGTGGAACTCAGATTACGTTTATCCTCGTCAATTTCAAGCAAACATTTGTTGACGTGGGCCACGACCCATGACTGGCTTCCGCAAGCTTCTTTTTGTACGCTCGAGTTGCAGAATCTTCAAATCGGACAATCAATTTTTCTAAGTAAGGTTAACATTAAATTTGGACGGAAGAGGAAATCGATTATCGATTGCCATTTGATGGAGGTTGATGGAAGCAGACTTAATTCCCTTCTAAAATGGGATATATTTTTTTTTTTTAAAAAAGCTATCTATTTATTTTTTATTTGAGTTATATAGATTTTATTTTATCTTCTTGAGTTGTATAATATTTTAAAATGAATCGATCGAATTCAATTCTCAACATCGTTAACGCCGTTACCATCCAAAAATGAGATTCTTATTACGCTTGATATACGGACAGGTAAATCCATAGGAAACCATTACATGCACGAAATTTTATTTTACCAAGTTCCAATTTTATCGAATTGACAATCCATTCATTTCATGGCAAGAGTACAAAACAATTTTTTTTTTTTTTTTTTGGGCGATGGGTAGTATGGGTTTAACATTTTTAATAGAAAAGCTTAAAAAAAAAAACGTTTTAATGTACCAAAAACAACAAAAAGAGAGAGAGAGAGAGAGAGAGAGAGAGAAAAGCTAAAGGGTGCACTTAATACCATAATATACAATGACAATTTGCTCCATGCTCTATGGAATTACTTGACGGAAGAATAAGAACATGTATTTTTCTTCAATTAAATGCTAGTATTCAGTATTTAGAGAACCAAAATCAAATCCAATTGTATCTTTATTTTTTTGGGCATATATATATATATATATATATTGCATGGACTTTTCATTTGAGGGAAAAACAATAAATTTTTGTGCGTCTCTATTACATTATTACGTGATTATATTCAAAGATAAAAGTGTCACGTTGGACTAAGATTGGTGAGGCGTGCGTCCCACTAAATTCCGCTGGCTACATTCTTACAAAGCCCCCGTGATCTCTCTCTCTAAATCCATTGCAGACTTTTGTCAAGGTTTCTAGAGTTTCTTTTCTTCCACACACGCTAAGGCAATTCCCATAAATCTCGGGTTCCACGGCCCCCTGCAAAAGTTCAATTCCATCTTCATCTTTCTGTCTGCTCTCTCACATTTCCCGTAAAAACTCGAACTTAGTTCCCCATACAAGGCCAATGCTTTCAGATTCTCACATCGTACCCAGGTCTTGTTTCTTTTGTTCTTTACTCTAAGAAAGGCTGAGTCAGTGGTATCCTCCGAAGAGAATGAAGAACACCCACATGCTCAAACTGATTCTAGGACTGACTTCAATAACTGTCCTGGCAATTCTTGTCCTTTTCATCTTTATTTACTTTAAAACAAGAGCCAAAAAGAAGCAAGTTGATACAGAAGCCGCAGAGCGCGAGTATGGAGATGAGACAGGGACAGAGGACTTGGTGACTTTCCAAGGCGGCCAGGACCTGACCATCAGTGACATCCTTGATGCCCCAGGAGAGGTTATTGGAAAATCCAGCTATGGTACCTTGTACAAGGCTTTGCTGCAGAGGAGCAACTGTTTGAGGGTGCTTAGGTTCCTGAGGCCAATATGCACTGCAAAGGTTGATGTTTTTGGTGACGTGATCCAGTTATTAGGTAGCATCAGGCATCCCAATTTGTTGCCTATCATAGGTTTCTATGCTGGGTCGAGAGGTGAGAAGCTTCTCATTTATCCTTTCTTAAGGCGTGGCAATCTGGGTCAATTCATCCGCGGTAAGTTGCTTTTTTGTTTGTTGATATTTTTCATTTGGCTGTTTGGCTCCCGATAAGATACAGGAAAGATTTCTGTCCGTTTTCAGTTTTCATACAAAATAAAAACTATCTTTTTTGCGTTTGAAGGGTACTTTTCACAAAAGATCAATTAGTTAACTCTTTGTCAAAGGGACTTTGAGCTTCTAATTCTGGAAGCCTAGATAAATAGAAATGTAAGATTCCTAGCTATACTTCCTTTTTCGTTCCTCTCTAATAAATGAACGCAGAAGAATTAATGGGCAATATTTGGAGGAGGAAAAGTCAATTATCTTGGTTAAAATTTGCTTCAGAGTACAGAAATATATTGTATCAGAGAGGTGGAAAAGGAAAACTTTAAAAGCTGATGATCAGGAGGATCCGAGGATGGCTGATAATTTTGGGTTGCTGGTTTATGTGTCCACAATGCACCACATTGACTTGATGTTTTGCACATAATGTCCAGTGGCTCTTATGTTTTGTCATGCTGGCCCTGTTCTATATTCTTTATCATCTAAGTCTTACCTTTCAGCCTTTAAGCTTATTCTTCCATTTTCGATTCCGAATAATTATCCTTTTCCTACTTTGGATTTTTCTTTTCTTTTTTTTTTCTCTTTTTGGGTGGAGGGTGTAGGTGCTAGAGGTGTTAAGTTTGCATCATGTAGATCTCTTCTCCACCAGGTATCCAACCATCCATTGTGTTTTGTCATGCTCCTCCCTCTTTATCTGTCGCCAACTACCTTAGGTCATTTTTCCCTTTATCATTTTCTCCTTCGAAAACATTGATAATGTTGGTTTACCTTATTAATCTTTTATGCCAGTTTGGTCTTGCCATCTACAACTGTTAGAGTTTTAACTTCCTTGTCAAATTTGAGATGTTTGGAGTTAATTGCTTGCTTAATGCATACATTAATTTGATTTACAACTTTCTTTTTCATGGACAGATGGGAATCCTGAGTCTCGCAAATGGTCCATCATTTGTAGGATATCCATTGGTATAGTCAGAGGATTAGATCATCTTCATACAGGATTGCAAGAGCCTATAATTCATGGGAATCTCAAGTCAAAAAACATATTATTGGACCGTAATTACCAACCATTTATCTCAGACTTTGGCCTACATCTTATGTTGAATCCCACTGCTGGCCAAGAAATGCTCGAAGCTTCTGCAGCTGAGGGTTACAAAGCTCCCGAGCTTATCAAAATGGGAGATGCAAGAGAGCAGACAGATATATACAGCCTCGGAGTAATCTTACTTGAAATGCTTTCCGGGAGGGAACCTATTGATGAGAACCCAACAACCGATGAGGATTTTTATCTTCCCACCTTTGTGAGAAACGCTGTCCTTGATCGTAGAATTTCGGATTTGTACCACTCGGACATGCTTCGTAGCAGTGGTAATGATAATGAAAGGCTGGTTACAGAAGAATGCATACTTAAATTCTTTCAGCTGGCAATGGCTTGTTGTTCTCCTTCGCCTTTTCTTAGGCCAAACATTAAACAAGTGCTCTCTAAGCTTGAAGAAATTATTAGATATCATCTATGGCATTCTGTGGAGAATTGAACCGAGTTCTGGTTATAGCCAGTGAGTCCGCAGTTGATATCAGACTAACCTTTCACATTCTGATTTACAAAATCATGTTCATGGTCAGGACAACAGTTACGACTATGATGGCATTGACATAGGTGGGGAATGCACAAATGTTATTTTCAGGAAAGCCAAAAGGTCGAAAATTTCAAGTAACGTAGACAAGAATTCAGGAATTGATGATGTTGACATTTTACTCTAGGACACTAACTTGAAGCAAAATTTTCACGTTACAGGCATCCAACAAGATCTGGTGATTCGCTTTTTCGGATTTTGGGAATTCTTTATTGCTAAAATAATCAGCAACGAAAGATTATAGATGGGATATGGTCCCACTCCCACCTCTGTTCACTGGAGACACAACCTCAACTGGAAGTGCCCTCTTGTCCTGCAGCAGAAGGGGTGATGTTCGTTTCAACTACCGCAGAAATACTAAAGATTCTGCTGGTTGTACTGATGTTAATTCCATGCCAAAAGACACCGAAACCCACAGTAAGTTCCTCGTGAAGCCCGGTTCTGTCAACTGGTGACTGATTATTCTTTGGCCTGCCCTTTGGCCAATAGCCAGTGGCCGTATATGAACATAGGGATACCTTGGAAATTAGTTGGATTTTAACTTCAGCTTTGTAACTCGTTGGAAAAGTAGGTAGTTGTGAATTTGTTTCAGTGTATTTTCACCCAAAATCGATATGGAAAAATGTATCGACGACCAATTGTTGTATTCTGCATAACACACAACCTTTTACCAACATGTGAGAACTCACTTACAGGCACACTTCCATTTCTATATTAGCCATAGATCAATACATCTTTTGCTGGAACAGGGTGGAAGTAGGTGGGTTTGGATTGGTCCAGCCGTGAAAAGGGGTCACTCGTAGATCAGGCGGAGAGATGCTCGGCTCGCCATCTTTGATCTCAATTATTGCACCTACCCTGTGATAATTCCAGTTTTGGTCAACCTCAATGGGCTGTTGCCTTAAAAGACATCTGTCACTTTAGCATTGGCTTAACTAAGCATAATCTCGCCAGCAATGGGTAGCATGATGCTCAGAAGCTTTGTGGGACCGCTGCTCTAATTGCTGCCACTGTCTTTGTCCCCGTTTGGCCGTGATGTATACGTGCATCTTTTATATTGATTTTTGCGGAATAAGAACTAGGTGCTGATTATTTTTGCAATCCGCGTGGCTACACTTTCTCCTGTTTTTAACAAGGAGATTCCTTTGATCCTACGCCAGTTGTTTCTTACATGTCACAATTGAATGCCTACTAAATAGGCCCAATTAGCTATTGTAGAAATTGCCAGCTTGAGTTTCAAATTGGCAGCTTTGCGGCTATGTAGCATTTGATTCCTTGCTGAAAGGCAAGGGTGAGTTGCCAAATATATATATATATATATATATATATATATATATATATATATATTTTGGACAAAAAACAAAGCTGCCACACTAAAAATGTAAACAAAGGGCAAACAAAGTATTAAGTGACAAAGACTATAATATAATATTTCAAAAATTTTGAATAAAAAATTGTGTCAAAAGCCTAACAAACATTTCTGGGTCCTATGCCCTAAGGGATTGTTGTAGCCATATAATGAGCCCAAGCCCCTCGTCCAAAAGCGTGCAAAAAAATTGAAAAACTCCCAAATTGTGAATGAAAACAAAGAGCGACATTGCACAAACAATCAACTGAATGCCGTCTTCGCTTTACCTAGCGTGGGAATCACGCCATATTCGCTTCGTACTAGAATTGTAGATGTAATACTTTGATTTATATGCCCATTGCAAGATTGAATTATTTTGACACCCGAGGGGCCTTTGGCAAAGTCAGGGTTTTCACGGGAGCATTCGAGTGATCAGAATCCAGATTCACGGAATTTAGGGTGGCTGAGATGAGAAATTCCTGCAGAAAGAGGGCCACGAGGGCTTTCGATGCAGGGTCTGTGGGCAATTATTTCCGCCGTTGCAGATGACAAAGTTTGGCCCGAAGCAAAGCTTTTTTTTAGTTCTTTTAGTGGAGAAATGGGAGCTTGTAAATTAACTGCCTTGTGCTGAAAGGCAGAATCTGACCCTGACGCTCTTAGGAGAATGGCAGGCCTGTTTATGACACCAATAAAATCTCTGCCTTGTTGACTTTTTGGCACAAGATTGTGGGCAGCAAGCTGATTGCAGTTGATTCTCCGGTGCGTTTGGTGTTGACTTGGTATAGAATAAAACAACTGGCAACCGTGCAAGAGATAAGCCACGAAATGAATAAAAGGTTCACAATTACCCCACAACTTGCGAAGAACTCTTTGCCCTTGTTTGGCAAAACGGTCAGGGGGAGAGGAAGCTTGGAGACGAGAGAGGGAGAGAGAAAAAAAAGACATTTCATCCTATGTGTACTTAGATCAGAGCAATGTGAGAAAAAAAAAACTAAAATTATTTTGTTTGAAAAAGAATAGAAAGTAAGAAGAAAGATATGAAAATATCTATTTTACCTTCTGTGAAAGAAATTATTTTGAGTAATAAAGTTGTAAATTAAATAAACTTTTATAGATATTATAGCCTCTTCTTAAAAAATGGAGGGAGAACCATTTTCCTTCCCCTTATGGAGAAACTGGAAAATGGTGGGCCTGACAAGAAAGTAACCAATCTTTCCACCCTTCCCGGGAAAAAGGCAAAATCTCCCCACACAGCACCCTTTTAAGTATTTTCCTCCCTTTTTTCCCTCTACTCCTACACCTTTTCCCTCCTCTGAAATAAAACATTTTTTGTTCTTTTTTTGGGGAAGCTGTCAAAAGTTGCCATTGCCAACAACGATGAACTGTTACTGGAAATTCTTGGTCGCTTGCCGATCAAATCTCTTGTCAGATTCAAGTCCGTGTCCAAGAGATGGCTCTCTCACTGTCATCTCTAGTCCGGATTTCTGCCGCCACCTTTATCCCGACCCCTACAAAATTTCCAGCCCTCTCTATCTCAGTGATTTCAATCGCCCCCAGTTCCAATTCAATTCACTTCCTAATAATAATTACGAAGACTTTCCATTTAGACCCCTCGCTTTAGTTGATGATCGTTCAGTTATTGCTAGTATGCAATCTTGCCATGGATTTCTACTCTGCCATAGACATCTTGTGCCTATACACCAATGCGGTAGTTACTACATTTACAATCTAACCACCAAGCATTTTGTCACACTTAACAAACCTGGTTGTGACCCTTCTTCCAAGCAATTGATTGAAGATCATCACCCCGCCCACCCCGGCTGCCCGCGTAATTGGCAAGAGCTTGGCTTTTGATCCTGCCAAATACCCTCTCGGCAGAGTAGTCTGCGCCCGATATTCACATTCAAGGCAAGATATGAAGGGTGACGACACGTACAGCTTTTATCAGATTGAGATATATTCATACGAAACACGCTCTTGTAGGACCTCCGGCGATCCGCACACATCAATACAGTGTTTAAATACGGGGTCTTACGCAATGGATCTGTACATGGGATTGGTCCCTACGGGCCTTCCCTTACACTGTCATGCATTTTAACATTCTATGCATACGCCAGGATGTTGGGAATAAAGATATTTTAAAAAATAGGCATTTAGAAATTAACTATTATAATTATTATTATCTTCCTTGATACTTATTAACCATAATCAATAATTATTATTATATTTAAGATATTAAATTAGAAGTAGTAAATAGAATTTCTTATTTGTATTTCTTTCTAAAATAGAAATATAGTAGAATTATTCTTTTTTTTTTCTTACACCTTAAATATTAAATTGTTGGTTTTATAGATTTGTGTTGCCTCTATTACCTCACTTATTGGGTACACCCAATATATTCTTTTTTACCTCACTTATTTGATTTTCCATTCGTGGGAAAATCTGTCATACATTAGGAGAATAGTAGCCATAACCTACTGCATTGTGGCAATTCATCTACAGGGAACAATGCTTATGCATGTTTTATGTTGATATCTTCTTGCATCCAAATTTTTAATTTATTTTTGCATATATTTTTGTATACGAGTCAAACTGCTACTAATTAATCTGTTTCTGTTTCTTCTCACATTTAGTCTATTCCACTTACTCCCAAATTCTTACTAGACACATCTAAAATTGGAACATTTACTAGTTTACACTTCAAACATTGGTAAAAACATATTTTTTCTACTCTATATGTGCTACTGATGCGACCTTAGGAGCCACGGTTCACTTTTCGTTTCCATTGCTTTCGGCCCATTTATGTTCCCCTGAGCCCATGGTAAGAAAAAGACACAAAAGTTAAAATAATAATAATAATAATAAAGCCACACGTAGGTCCTCGGACATGTGTCATTTTTAAAACTACGGTTTCATAAAACTTCCGTGGAACCGTGACAACTGGAACGTCAGAGGCAGCGGCCAGCGGTAGGGTTTATAATAAGAAGGAGAAGAACCCTAGGGTTTAAGAGCAGGAGCTACTTTGAAGTTTGAACAATTCTGCTCAAGCGAAGCAAAACATGGGGTTCTGGGGTAAGTGCAGCGATCAATTGCATTTATCCCATTTCATTTTTATGTTACTCAAATCATTTGCTTTAGTACTTTTGGTTGCTTAGTCATCTTTAGTAAAACGGAAGTATGATTTCAAATATAAAAAAAAAAAAAAAGGAAAAAGGTGGAGGATTTTCCCTTGTAGATTGTGAGACTTGCGTGGGAAGATATTGAAACGTGATAATAGAATTTATTTATATTGAATTGTTTTTTTTTTTTTTGTTTTAATCTGATCTAACGTTCTAGTCTCTTTTGTCAACAGGAATTGAGGTGAAACCTGGCAAACCACATCCATATCACTCCGATAATGTCCAGGGAAGGCTTTATGTAACTCAGGTTTGTTTACACTGCTCAATCCATGACTTAAATTCTTTTTAGAGTTTGACTGATTGGAGATATTTTTTTTTTCATTTTTCTCTTCGTCACTAAAAGATTGGGTTTTTGCATGGTCTGAAATTTTGAAGATGCGGTTTGATTACGTCCTTTTGATAACACTTGGGTTGATACGGGTATGTTGTATGATTGATATTTTAGATGTTGTCTAGGATTTACTTGCCTTTTATTTAGTTTTTGGTTGTCGGCTTAATGGGCCTATTTTTAATTTGATTTTATAAGCCAAGAGGTTTTCATAATTTTCTACTGTTTTCTTCAAAAATTTATGGAATGGCCCTTTTTTTGTGTTGTATGAGAAAACATTCAATTTTCAGAACATCCAAAGGTTTTTTTTTTTTTTCAATTGTTGACAGAAAGGAAGAGGGGGGGGGGGGGGGTTGTCAATTGAGTGTCAATGTTTATCATGCTTTCTATCTTTGGATCATCTAACAGATTTCATTACTTTTTGACTGAAAAGGTTAGTTGAGTCTTGAGTGTCAATGTTTATTTTGCTTTCCATTTTCATCTACAGTAATTTGGGATGATTTGAATGAAATATACTATGGTAGCTAATGATTCAGCAGATGCATGAGTGTTCACATTAAGCTGTAGAAATTAAGATATTTTGGTTGTTTGAACCACAATCCCCATGTGGCAATCCCGTGTGTGGCTTTGAGTTGCTTTCATGGAACATAGACATCTTTTTTGTGTTGGTTCTGATTCTTCTTCTGATTTCTATGAATATACTAAGATTCATTTTCATAAAATTTATTAATATTTTTTCCATAATCCAGGCAACTCTAGGCCTTGGTTCATCAAAAGAGAGGTGCATACTCCAGTGTTCTGTTGGGCACAAGAATCAAATATTCTTGTGCTCATTGTTACCAGATAGAATTGAATCTTGTTCCCTGAATCTTGAATTTAAGGATGAATTAGTGGCATTCTCAGTGATTGGCACACGGAGTATCCATCTTTCTGGTTACTTTGTGTCTGATGAAGAAGGAGATTATCTCCGAGATGAATATGAGTCGTATCCTTTTGACTAGCTTGTTTGATTTGTATTTAATTTCTTTAATTCACTGACCATTGATAAAACTATTTGGTGTGATTATGCTGTAGAAAGTATGAAATTGTATAATTGAAATTCATGCAATTGCTTTATGTTTCCTTAATATAAAAATTAAGCGATTCTGGAGAGGATATTGCTGACACGGAGACTGACGAATCTAGTGAATATGATTATGATGATGAGTTTGATGATCACTTTGTCGTTGATGATGATGATGATGATGATGACCTGGAAATGCCCTCTCCTGTACCCAAAAGTGGAGGTATTCTGACATTCTGAGACAATGTTCTGTGTTCCATTGACTTATTTCTTTAAATTTCTGTTTCTTTCTTGCATGGTTTAGTGATCCGAGGTGTTCTAAATGGAGCTCATTGTGTTTTTGATTCCATACACTATCATATGGATTGTGAAACTTTCATTTTGTTATGATATGGTAACAAAAGGGTTCCTCTTGGTGCAAGAGAACGCTTAGATATATGGCAAATTTTTGGTAAAATGAAATAGTGAACTTTGAGCAATTGTCAAGTTATTGTAGTTATTTGGAAATTCTGGATGTTAAAATTCAATTCCTTTACACTTTCATTATTGAGAAAGATTAAAAGTAATTCTGGTTGAAAAAGCAGATACAGCATCTGAAATTTCCCTAGAAGTATGTATAGGCATACATGGTGGTTGATGTTTAAGTTATTTCTGTGCAATTAATTTCTAGTTATTGACACCTTTGATTTTGTATTTCCAAGGCAATTGACTGTTAAGGTTTACGTCTTTTCTTTGTGACATGTTTATTCATTGGCAAAGTGATCAACTCTTGATTTTATGTTTGTAATGGCAATCAACTGAAGATATTTTTTCACCTGCTTTCAGTTGTAATTGAGGAGATCACAGACAATAATAAACCTGAAAATGGAGATGGTGAGTTAAATCAACAGAATAGGAAAAATCAATTGCATGACCATGTGGGCGATGGCCAACAACAAATGGTTGTCAGTAGTGGTACAGGTGTGTCTGTTTTGGAAAGTGAAGATGAAGATGGCTTTCCAGTTTCCTTCTTACGAAAGAGTGAAGTTAGGGATCAGGAGCG
Source organism: Ceriops zippeliana (assembly GCA_037897445.1). Classification (NCBI taxonomy): domain Eukaryota; kingdom Viridiplantae; phylum Streptophyta; class Magnoliopsida; order Malpighiales; family Rhizophoraceae; genus Ceriops; species Ceriops zippeliana. The sequence goes on from JBAPLH010000017.1 coordinate 7,116,556, forward strand.
ACAAGATGAACTGAATGAGAAGAGAACAACCAATGAAATAAAGAAGAAAAAAGCAAGAGATTATGATGGTGATGCTTCAGCCAAAAAGAGAAAGGTTACAAGCACTGGCCCAGATGATCAACCAGAAAGGTGGTGAAGTAATTCTTTGAAGCTGGAACTGTTGTGTGCTTGTTTTTAGCAATTATCATAATTATCAGTTTGTTATCTCAGATTACATATATTTTGGGGGGGGGGGGCATTTCACTCTGTCCTGTTTATTTACATTTCCTTTACAAAGAGGGAGTGGAGCCATGTTTAATCCTGGATTCCTCATATCTATTCACTGAATTGGTTGCCTTATTCAGCAACAGGTTGAAGAAGAAGAAGGAAAAGAAGAAGCAAAAAGAGAAGGGTAAAGACATAAAAACTGATGAAATAGATGATGACCAAGCTAATGAGATTGCAAATGATGAAATCCAGCCTGAGGTGACGAAGCTGGATTCTGCTGATCGAAACAATCGTGATATGAGGTGACAGCTGCAGTCATTTGTTTTATAGCATATTGCCCTTCCATTGTGCGTAGTCAGCATGCAAATTTGTCAATGAGTGTATCCAGATTGTGTCTGAATGTGCCATTTGAAATCATCTGTAATATGCAGACTCTTACAATATTTTGAACTGGGAAATTTTCATTTGCTGACTCTAATGTTGATGACCTTAATATCTGCACATTCATGCTGATAAAACCACTTCTCAGGAGCTTGGATGCAGATGGTGTGCCTGGTGAAACTTCCTCTGATAAAAAAAGGAAGAAGAAAAAGAATAAGAAGAAGATCCAGGATCCCAGAGAGGGAGAACATATGGATGGAACAGCTACCAGTGCTGGAAACAAGGCCCAATCCTTGTTGGAGCCTGCAGAGAAGGAATCTGCAGCCAAGTCTTCCCATATTAGAACCTTTGCAAATGGATTAGTTATTGAGGAGTTGGCAATGGGCAAACCAGATGGCAAAAGGGCTTCTCCTGGAAATCGGGTAACTTCTTTGTAAACTAATTGTGACTGCCATTTAGTACACAAGGATAAGAAAAGAAATTGTGAGTGAGTGTTGCTTTCTTAATTACAAAATACCCTTCTCGTTAGACTAAAGAAGAACATAAGCAAATATGGAATTTTGGAGATTTCTGAAATGTTCAAGACATGGCATGTTTGAATTTAGTCAATTTAGCTTGTTGTGGGCTCACATAGATGGCAAGGCTGAACTTGCCATGAGGATTTGACCTCTGGCTTAGATAAGGCTTGTTTGATGGAAGTCTTTTTTTTTTTTTTATTGTTTCTTAAAAGAACTTCAACGGTTTTTTTATTTTCTTAGTGAACTTGAACAACTTCTTAACTAGAAGAAACTTTTTGTTGCGTTTCAGGTTGGTGTTTGGTACATCGGCAAGCTACAGAAGAATGGCAAAATATTTGACTCAAACGTGGGAAGAAAACCCTTTGAGTTCCGCCTAGGTACCAAAAATATATATGGATTAAGACAGCTGAAAGTTTGTATTTCTATAATAATTAGCATTTTCTTTTTGGTCTTTGCAGGTGTAGGACAAGTTATAAAGGGTTGGGATGTGGGGGTTAATGGTAATCATTTACTTGTATGATGGACTTGTATATTTCATTTTCATTTTGTGTCACAACTTTTACATTCTTTTCTTTTCTACTCTTATTCTCAGGCATGCGAGTTGGAGACAAGAGAAGATTGATAATTCCACCATCGATGGGGTAAATAATTGCGATTGTTTCTTTATCTTTTTTTTTTTTTTTTTGAATGTTGCTAAAACTGATGTGATGCTTGTTATTTCCCTTGTTTATGACATGAGTTGAATCTCGGTTCTTAACCCTCTCCTCTTGCCTACATGCGTACTCATTTTTGTTATGCTTTCATGCAGCTATGGTGATAAACCTGTTGGCGGGAAGATACCACCGAATTCTTGGCTTGTGTTTGATGTTGAGTTGGCGAATGTACGGTGATGATGATTGCAGAGTTGGAAGGCCGTTACCCTCTTAACAGTTTCCATTGATGGAACTGAAAACTTTTGTTTTGAAGAACGTTACATTACTGTTAAGCAGAACAGGTTCATCCCCACGATGCGTCTCGAGTCTGCATTTTATATGGGTATCATGTGAACAAAAATTTTGATAATGGCCAATCCTGTTTCACCCACAGTAAATCTGATCACATTGTGAACTTACATATCGTTAGCTGAGATGATGGTGCTTTCTCGCGCATTAACTAGAATGAATGTCCTTGAAAAGGGCGCTGCCATAACCACGGCCCATCTACCCAAATTTGCATACTAAATGCCTAACACTTGCATGTCTCCCTCCAAGTATTGTGTATCATGCAAATGTGGCCGGCATTGGGGAAAATTATTCATCTTAAAATTGTTGTTCCCTGCTTCATTCTAATAATGCATCTAGTCTCTGCAATATCCCAAGTAAAATGGACAGAGGACCCTGCTGGACGGAATCTTTGTGCAAGAAAAAAGCTACAAGCTGGCACATTGAATCCCACGAAAAAAGGAACCAGTGCCTTAATTTTTCAGAAATTCAAGCAAATTCGTGAGCCAGAACCATCCACTTTAGGTTGCCCATAACTATTAAGTACCCTATCAGAAGAATGACACGCCAGAAATTCAGTACAACTACAATGTTACAATAATAACTCGATGCTAAAAACACACAACCGCAGCCAGATCCTACCTAAAGCTGAAGGGAAGGAGGATAAAAAACGAAAAGAGAGAAAAAAAAAAAAAAGAGTGGTGTTAAACCCTAATTTCTCCATTTTCACTAGCCAACCTTGTGGTCTCAAACAAGGTCACGTAAGCCTAACTGTCTAAGTGTTGGAGTGTCTGGAAGTAAAATGTTGAAGGTACAACAAGGACATTCGAGCCGTCAGCAAGAGAACTCGAAGTTTGACAGGTCAGGACCTCTACATTGGTCCTCAGGTGAAGAAGATTTAGCATCAACTCCCGGATCCCTGAAGGCTGGCACAGGGTTAAGTGAAGCCAAATTGGCTCCATGGAAGGGCGAAGCAGGTGTGAAAATTGGCTTTACTCCATCATAGCCCCCCTTAATTTCTTCTGCAGAGAGAACACTGACGGTGGGAGTGACTGTCGGTGCAATTTCAATTCTCAGCTTCTTCTTCTGCTCCTGCTGGTGACCTGGGAAAAAACTGCCCACGACAACCTGATGCATGCAAGAATACTTAGATTCACAAACAAGGAAATGTGCCAGTGGCGGTAACCAAATGCTCATTGAGCCATATTTTTTTCTCTTCTGTTTTCCTGAAAAAAGAAAAAAAAAATGTGTACCTGCACTGGGCCAGCAGCGATCAACAGACCAGCTAATCCTCCCCCCACGACACGACCATCTGGACCTGCCAAAGAAACACTCATGCCACCAGATCTGCCCTTTGTACCTCCTTTCTCCATCGGCATAAATGATCCAGATAAAGAAAGAATCTCAAAACGACCCTGAAGAAAAAGATTTCTTGTAAGCCATAAGGCCTAGAAGCGGGAAAGGTAAAACATTGGCGTGGTAATCCTATCAATGTGCAAAATCAGATTACAATCTTCAACTGGAAATAAACAAAAATAGTTATTACCCAAGAAAAAGTTACTTTTCCGTGGGAATGTAAGGTCAAATTGTCAGATTCCAATAGATAAAAATTACATGAAACATACCAAAATACTGCAACTGCACTGGAGGAAGAGAAGGTGAAAATAAGAACTACCTTGTTGTGTGGTTAATCATTGGGCCAAAGGGGAATTATCTCACTGCTTTTAAAGCACAAATTAGTCATTCTGTTCTCATTGCATTTAGAAGTCTGTACTCCAGTTTTCTCAATTTATGTTTTTGTACCCCATTTATTGTAATATGAAGAATTTAACCTTCAGCTATGATTGAATGAGGATGAAAGGCCGAACCTCAGAAGTTAGAGTACCACCAAAAGAAGTAGGCTGACGTAGAGTAACATTTGAGATCATACCATTTGCTGAAAGAATGCATATAGCACGAGCTCCTTGTTGAGAAAAGGACATGATCTTCATTGTAACATCCTACAGCATGGAAGTGAGTATGATAAACATAAAACCTGAAAACGTAGAATGACAAACTAATAACAAAGTGCCTGACGCCATCTTTCTTGAATGATCATTGGGCAGGTTGGGCAATCGGCCCACTTTAAGAAAAATAGTAAGGCTATGCAGATAGAAAACCTGACCAATGCCTGATGCACTGGTTAGTTGGAAACCCACTAAACAGCAAAAGAGTTTGTTTTGTTTCCATTTGCTAGTGAAGCTATCATAAATACTCAAAAATTCTCTCTTGGAATGTTTTTACACGTGGTTCCAATTGCAGTTTTTAACAAACGCAGAGGCAAGGAACTAAGCAGGTAGCAGATGCGCCCTTGTATTTTACCTAGACTCAGTTAAAAATTTTGAAACATACCTCACCAGCATTTACTGTTAACAAATGAGGAGTGAAATTTGCTCCAACAAAGTATGCCAAGCTTTCACCTGCATCTCATTATTTCAAAAGTCAGTATTAACATAATGAAACCTATCAGCTTGCAAGCTTCCCAATCATATCCAACACATATGCAATCCATGAATAAGAATATTAGGCCCTATGGAAACCCAAAATGAAAAGGGGCCTAATAATTTCACCAGAAGGATAGAAAATTAGTAAAACCAGAAAAACTTGTGCAAAATTTGTTCAATTATTTGTTACCCGGGAAGAAATGAAAATATCCACAAACCCATTACCCTCCCCCAAAAAATCAACGAGGCCATGTGAAGTGAAACTAGCGTTTCTATTCAAATTTAAACTTGGCCCGACCAGAGCTTATCTGAAAACTAGTTTTAAAAAAATAAAATAAAATAAAAATGGTAACTATAATTTATCATGGCTTGAGATGAGAAAAATGGTAACCAGATTTTATGGTTGATCAGTCCTCAATCAACAGAAGTTATACATTTTTAACCTTAAGAAGAGTCGGAGTCGGCAACCTTTTTAAATTAAGTTACCGGTCTAACACATGGATCCTGTCAGATCATCCAACAACCGGATCTTTGTAATCCAACATAGCGGCAACTCGAAAAATATTCTCTGTTCTCTTGGAGAACCACCCCTAATCTGTTGCCCAGCACAAAAGTACAGTATTCTGTTCCGTGTAGAAGCAGAAGAAAGAGAGAGATTCCTTCAGATTACATTATCCTGATCTAGGTCTTCTTTCTTATTCTTTTACCATTTAACTCCATGTATGGGACACAACACCATTAACTCCATATATGGGACACAACAAGATCATCAGATCTGATGGTCCCACCCACACCGATAACAGACCCAACAAAATTCCTCCACGGCAAAATAATCCAAAACAGAACCAAACCCACTTGGATTTCGCATCCCTACACAAATACTTAACACCAAAATCTCAAATAAGTATCGTCTATGACCAAGTCAATCGCTATTATAGATCATTAAAGAATCAAAGACCAAATAAACTTTTAAGAGAGTTAGAATCAATATCAATGTGTCACCTGGGCTCTCGCATTGGTAACTCCGCTGCTTCTTGCTGGACCCTACTCTACCCCGTTTCCAAGCCGAAAACTCTCCAGCGAGAGGAACAGACGACGATATAGGCATCGGCGACAATGCTGTCGCCGCCAAAGTGCCGTCAGGCCCGTACTTTCTGGGCCTTCCTCTTTTCTTTTTCACAACCGGAGTCATAGCCACCTCTGGCACACCAACCTGAATAGCGATGGGTTTACTGCCAGGGTTCGGGTTCGGGTTCGGGTTCAAGCTCGAGGTGGGGCTAGAATTTTCAATAATGGAGCCCACCCTGTAGCTATCTGAAGCTTCATCTCCCTTCACCGTCACTCCCTCGTTTACCTCCATTAATCCTTATCATTCAAAAAAAAAAAAAACCCTTAAACCCTCAAAAAAACACCCTAGAACCTGACAGCCGCGAAAAATCAAAACTTTTTGAAGCTCGAGTGCAAAAAAGCGAAAATTCCCAAAAAAAGAAAAAACAAAGAGAGAATATTATGGAGAAAATGGACTCAAATGAGCCAATTCAGTTCCAACAAAAGATGAAAAAAAAAATAAATCTTTTACTTTGAATCTTCACGAATCAGGATCAAAGCATGATAAATTACATTACAGGATGAGTATATGCTGCTTAAATCTCCGACATTGGTTCAGCACAGACTGAGCTTCAATGGGGAGATTTTAATTTCCGTGAAAATTTCCAAGAAACTGAGAAAAAAAAAATAAAGGGGTGAAAATTGCAAAACAAATTTTGTGCGAAAAAAAGAAATTGTTCAAAGGAAAATGAATTTAGGGTTTTTGCAAGAAAAGGGGGAGAAATAAGTAAAGTTTGGAAAATTTAAAAATAAAAAAATAAAAGGTATATGTTATTTATTTAATATTTTGGGTATTTAATTTAACCAAATTGTCGATATTTTAATTGCCAGATTAAAAATATAAATTTTGTTTAAGAAATTGGTTCACGTCCGTCTTGGAAATTTAATAAGAATGGTTTTTAATAATAACTGGCAGATCTGGTAAATTTAGAATGTTAAAAAAGTGATGAAATTGGAGAAAAGAAAATTGCTTTTTAATTTTAAATTTCCCCTTTAATTATTTGTGCATGAGACAAAAAAAAAATTTTAAAGCTGTAAAGTTGAAGTTGGAGAGACAGGCCAGTTTTCCAACTACTGACATCTTCTTTGTCTTTCACAGACTATAAACAAAGAAAAGAAAATGGCAATTACACCAAAAATACTTTAGATTACCATTGCTTTGTTTTCCTTTTGGTGAGCACATCAGAATGGGTGGATTTGGAATTTACATAGGCTGGGTTGAAAGGCCAGGTTTTGTTTTTTATTTACCAAGGAAAAATGAAAAGCACAAAGCATTTCAGTTGTCTGCAAATGCGATGAGAAGAAGAAGAAGAGAAGAAGAAGAAGAAGAAGGTGGTAATGAGTCATCGTTGAAAGAAATGAAAAAAAAAAAATGTAATATATAATTCATATATTACAACACCTTACTTAACAGTCTAAAATTTTAAATAAAATAATTTTTTAACTTGATATCGAAAATTTTATAATTAAATAATTATAAATTCTTAATTTATTCATGTTTTTGACTCAAGTCTATATTTAGAGATAAACTAACAAAAAAATAAAAATAAAAGATTCTTAGTCTGGTCTGTACAGCGTTTACACGAGCAACATGAGCATCCGTCCCTCTGCATTTGAAGGCAACACCATTTCGTATCGAAATGGACCTGACAATTTGCCCTGCAGATCAATATTTAGATGGTCCCTAGGGAAAAGGACCTTTCCGCCGATAAGGCAGTTGGACCCATAAGGGGTCTTCTTTTGTTTTTTCGGCTTTAAAGCAGGCGGGTGGACTTTTCAATAAATGGTTCGGCTTGGTAGACCAAGTACGCCGGAAAAGCCATTTACTAATGACTTGTGACGGGCTGAAGCTGTACTTTATGGCCGCTTAACAATTTCATGAAAGCAATAAGTACAGTATATATAATTCCGAAGGCTCCCACTAGTGATCACCAAGCATGTTGCGCCAGGGTGCATATGCCTGCGTACCACCCAACTGCATTAAAGTGGCAATTATGTAACTCAACATAGACGCAATATATATATATATATATATATATATATATATATAGAGGACATTTCGAGGTCCCAGGGAAATTATTTTCACTACCAATGCTGGTAAAAATTAGACTTGCTAAATTGCTGAGATCCCAGCAGTGAGGGAGCAAGATGGAGAGGGGAAGGGTGCCGCGCATTCCATTTATGTCGAAAGAATGCTATTGAACTTTCTAGTTCCTTTTGAATTGTATCACCATACCATTTAACAATCGGCTCTGAATTTTGCTACGTGTAAATGTTAATTTCACCTTAGCCATAGAATAAACTGGTGATCTCGCACAAGCCACCCCAATCTTCCACCCTTACAAGTTACAAATTACTTTCTCGCCAAAAAGAATTTGGAAACAGAAAGAACTAGGCTAAGCACGACTACAATAAATTAAATTTTCCGTCAAATGTTACCTATTTCAGTTACACAGGCACCGATATTGCAGGACACTGGCGGTCGAAACACAAAAAGCTCATGATGAAGGGCTTTGGTTGGCCTCAAATTCTCTCCTCGTGATTTCAAGTACAAGTTCATTCCAAGTATCAACGGGGCCTGGCATGCACCAGTGCAAGCAATCCTGTGGTGGTGGCCTACCATCACGGCCTCGTTTTGTGATTTTATTAGGGTCGGGACTTCGGTATGGACCAGGATGCCCATCATGGCGATAACTAAACACTTCAGTGATATCCATCAACTTCAACTTTGATTTATTTGTCGCTTTCTTAATTGCGCGATGAAAACCTGCTACCTGTTTCTTGTGCATTATGTTTGTAAAGCCATTTTCCACCAATTCACCTGGTGCAAGAGGCTTCTCTTTTCCAGTGCAAGATCCTCCAGTATTCCAAGCTCCACCTTCATAATGATCAGGTGAATAGGAGCGCACAATGGTAAGCCCAGTGTAATTTGGATGGGTAACAAGGGACGTGAGAATTGTCTCTACAGATATGCCATATGCTTCGACACTGTTGATCTTCATTGGGCGAGAGTTGTCTGGCCACCACAACTGTCCTCCCACAATTTCATTGTTCAAGATGTAGACTGACTGCTTGGCAAAGTGGCCAGAAGAAAGAACAATCACATCAAAACTTTGGATATATTCCATAAAATATTCATCGGGCATGTCCAAATGGAGCTTGTCCACACCTTGTGGAGCAAAGTCAAAAGATTCTGATGTTCTATGAACAAGCCAGGAGGACCATATGCGAACGATCATGGTAGAGGTCGACCTGAAGTAATACCGCTGCATTTTTTTGTTCCCTCGGTTTTTTGGAACTTCAACCTGTAAGTAAATCAAATAACTTTTGAAGAAACACACTAAAGAATACCAACGGATATATCTAAAGAGAATCAAGGTTGTTTAAGTTAGATCAAATTGCTTCTAATCACTCACCGTTTGAAAACAATGAAAGTGACATATCAATCACAAAGCCAATGAGAAAGCCACAAAAAGGCCATAAATTGTGTCTAATAGCATCACGGTAAGAACTGCTTAGTCACTAACTTTGGCTCACAATTCCAACAAAACTTAAGGTCAATTTTGTTGTCCAATGATAATAAAATTAAAGTGCCTCTAGAACCCAGAGTAAACTGCCAGCTAAAGGGAAAAATACTGTTAATGGGAATTAAGCAACTTGCCTGCCAGAGAAGACACAACATTGACTCCATCTGGTTCCGAGCAACAGAATCCCCGATGAAAGCTAGTGTCTTCCCTCTCATCAATTCCAGAAATTTCTTGGCATCAAAACGCGGGAGCTCACAGTGAAAGGGCTTCCATCGCCAATTCTCATAATGCTTATCAGGTCTTCCATTCCCTTGGCAGTTCTGCATCTGTGTCAGGACAGGGCATGTATTGTTTGTATACAATGGCCCTAGTGGATCATAAAACCAACTTCCTTGGTACAGATCACAGCCTACATACCATATCAAAATCAAATTATCAATCAAAAGCTAAACAGGAATAAAGAAAGAGATAAACCCCTCTTCATCTCCAAATCTCCATTAAAAAAAACAAAGTGTTTACTGAATAGAAAAGCAGGTTTTCTATTTTTCTGTTCCAAGTAACAGTCAAAAAACAATAAAATGTAATTTCTGAATCCTTTGCAAAATCAGAAGGCTAAATAATATATATATATATATTTTTCCAGTAAACACGTTTTCCACTCTTTTCTATGTTCCAGAAAAGGAAATTTCATGGAGTAAACATGACCTGTTGTGCCATTCATGCAATATTAATGCACAAATTAATGGCAAGAACGTTGCTATGTGGAATTTAGTGACAAAATTATAGCAGCACCAAATAAAAATCCCACTAGATATAAAAAAAAAATCAATTAATATCCTGTCACAAAAAAAAAAAAAAAAGGTTCGGATAAAGAAGAAACTCATTTAATACTTAATACTACAATGAGCAGATAACTACGAAGGTACCTGACTCTTCTGAAGCAGCCTTGGTCCCATTGTCGGCCACAGCAGATGTAGTTGGCTTAGCCTCCAATTTGGAATCCGGCAAAGTATTAGCTGCCTTAGTCTCATCTGAACCTTGATTTATATTGCTAGAATCGTTGGATATATAATCTGTTGTAGCACTGGAATTAATTGAATTATCCTTAACCCCACCCCTTTCATTGTCTTTTCTTGTCTCAGCAGCAGAAACTTGTACATTGGGGCCAGATTGCAGCGAGCCCTCATCAACGGGATTTACACTACTGTTAACACCACTCGAACCGATGGGCACTTCTACTTGAGGCCCAGACGGAGAACTCTTGTGAATTACATCTACATCACTATCTTGGAGATGTTCAATGGAGCTTTCATTAGTCGGAGAGAGAGGCATGACCAATTTAGCGGACCTGTCAAAGCCGTAAAAGTATACATGGAATGTGGAGCCTCTTGGGTGTGAGATCAGAAACGAAGAAGCAATAACTAAGAATATGGCAAGGCCTCCTACAGAGACAGCTATGGAAGAAAGAGACCTCGGGAACGCGGTCACCACAGGAACACTTTTTGGCGAATCCGATATCATGGCTTTCCAAATGGCCAATCCTAATCGGAAATAGAAAACATGTGGATCATGTTATAAACCTGAATCTGAATATACCGGAGTACGAATCTCCGCAGTTATTGAGTTTCCAGCTCCAAAAATCCAATCTTGAAAGCGATCCAGAAACTGAAACTGCCTTTGGAATTGACTCTCGATCTCCAAAATTAGAAAAAAATCGAATCAATTTCAACTCCACAGCCCATTAATCTCCTTCACCTTTACCGACCTGGAATAAGAGACATCGTCGTATGCAATAAGCAAGTTGTCAGAACAAATAACCAACAAAAAAAGGGTTCCTTTCCTTTCGAAGCAATTCATTGACCAAAATAGAATAAGATGCCACACGTCCAATTTAATTTAATTAAAACAAAAATACTATATATGCTCCCTTCAAGTTATGCTTTAAATCTAGAGATGCATTCTAATTAATCACCATTCCAGAGCATCCACGAAGCTTTGGACGCGTCGAATGATAAAGAAGCAAGCTTTCAGATTCGCTCGATTCTCGGGGGATTCGCGATCACAATGAATAAGAAACCACCGAAGCGTCAATTTCAATCCGCGAGTTTCGGCAGCTCGAAGAGAGGGCATGCGGCGACGTTTTGGTTCCGTGCAGGTATTCTCGGCAGGGGCATAAACAAATGCCAGGGAGGATCCGGGACTCTCGCTCGCTCGCTGTCGCCGGCCTTTACTTTTCCAGTTGGAGAGAGAAAAGTGCAATGATTCAAATTACCAGAGCGCCGATGATTTGGTCTCAACTCCTTTTCAACTTCAGCCTTTTTTTTTTTTTTTTTTTCGTTACAGGTTGATTTAAAACTGTTCCTTTTTTGTCTTTATAATTTTTAAAATATTTTTATCTTATTAATTTTTATTTTTTAAAAATTAAAATTTATATTACGTTAATAAAATTTATGATATAATAATTACACAATTAAAATATTTAAAATATAAATAATAAAGTACATACAATTAAAAAATTATTTTTTTTAACCATAACTAATTGATTGCAAGGAAGTTAATGATGAGATTTTCCTTCCTCTTTGATAAAGCATCGAAGAGAGTTTCTTTGTTTGCTAACACTCACAAAGGTTGTATACAATGTGTTTCTGTTTGTCCATCATAATTATAATGATTCTAAAGATAAAGGTGATACTTCTAATATTTTTCTCTTATCTTATGTAAGTAAAATCGATGAAGTGAATAAAATATAAATTCATTTATGAAAATCTCACTTTTACACCAAAAAAATAAAAAAAATTAACTGGAGCAGATCTCAAGTGACCAAATCAAAAGAGATTGAACAACTCAACTGGCACCGTCATCCTTGCTGTTGACATTCGTTCTTGTCGTTAAAAGGACACCGACATGTGAAGTTAAACAGAACTTTCTTTGTCGGCATTCCGCTCCTCAGAAGAGAGCGTGTCAAGAAGTCCCTTAAATCGATGAGCCTGGTCGCATCAACGAAAACCCGATGGAGTCCATCCCCGAGGGCTCTCACTCACCGTAGATCGCTGCGCGGCAAAATACTGTAAAAGGGGTTAAAAGGGAATTCAGTAATAAAAGAGAAGGGGGTGGGGGCGGGTTAAGGCGGCGGACTTTTGGGGCCCAGCTCGTCTGGCAGGGTGCGGGGTTAACTTTCGGCAACTAACATTTTGGATCGCACGTGCCATTGCCACGCTATGCATCTTGTCGTTTGGTTCGCATGCGAGGAGCCCCCGACATATCGGTTGGCCCAAGACCTACTAATGGGCACTTGGGGGTGGGCTTCCTTTCAATTCTCACACGCAGGCCCGGCTCAAAAGATTTTCTCATTTATTATATGTCGTGACAATTTTACATCAAGAAGAAGGAAAATAAAAATTGCAGATGGTTTGGCAAATTTTGCTCTCAAATTACAGCAACATTTGCATGTCTCCCACCAATTACCCTAAAAAATGCTGTTACAGTGCAGCAAAATCTGACCAGAGTCTTTCAGTTTTCCGATAATTATGCAGAGATCTCTTCAATCTTGTTGCCTTTATCCATTCAATCCGATAAAAACATTAAAAAAAAAAAGAAAGGAAATTGATTAGTTGAAATTACCGACGACCGACAATTTCCTCTTTTTTTTTTTTTGAATAACGGACACTTTTTAAATTAAAATAATCAAAATAAATAAATAATATATATATATATATATATATATATATATATTGGCTGGCAAATATACGCTACTCATTGCATAACGGATACTTTTTTTTTTTTTTTGAAATTAGAACAAGTTATTTGCCGCGGACTTCGGATATAATCTGCTACGTCGACTAATAATTTTTGACAAATAGACCATTTGATGGATAGTGATGTTATTGATATTTATTAGCCGGACGCCTCCCGTCCCGCCAAACAATAATCAGAGTCGAGGGTTTTGAAGAAAGCATCGCTCCGCTCTCTTACTCCAAACCCTAGCCTAGACGGAGAGTCCCTAGCCCAAAGCAGTCACCGCGACGATGAGCTTTGCGGCCTGCAAGATGATGCACTGCCCCACCGGCATAGAGAACTGCGGCTCCGGCTTCATCACGCATTCCCGTGCCGACTTCGTCCCTCAAATCCCTCCTATTCAGGCAGACGATCTTGAGCCCGAATGGCCGGCGAAGCGCGGGATCGGGGCCGTTCCTAATCTTGTTGTCACCGCCGCCAACGTTCTTGAGCTTTATGTAGTTAGGGTTCAGGAAGAAGGTGCCAGGGAGCCCCGTTCTTCGGCCGAGCCGAAGCGGGGCGGGGTCATGGACGGTGTCTCGCGGGCTTCGCTTGAACTTGTTTGCCGTTACAGGTTTTTCTCCGTCTACTGCCTTTACGGTGTTTTTAGTTGTTTTCTTGGTATATTTTTCATTAATTCAAGTCTATTGTGGGTATACACTGATTTTCTTGTTCATTTTTCCTTCTGGTTTTTATCTTGTGGCTTTCTTTATTCCTTTTGGAGGTTGCACGGTAATGTTGAGTCAATGGCTGTACTGCCTTCTGGAGGTGGTGATCGTTCTAAGAGAAGAGATTCTATTATCCTTGCATTTAAAGACGCAAAGATTTCAGTTCTTGAGTTTGATGATTCTATTCACGGACTTCGTACTAGGTAAATACATCAATCTGGTTTAGAAAGGTTGTGCTGTTGCTGAGTTCTTTGATATGACTGAATAAGATGGTCGAGCACTGGAAATTTGTTATAATGTGTTGGTTGTTCATATGTTTGATTATTGTAATTTTTTTTTTTTTTTTTTTTTTTATTTTCAGCTCCATGCACTGTTTTGAAGGTCCAGAGTGGCTGCATCTGAAAAGAGGTAGAGAATCATTTGCGAGAGGCCCATTTACAAATGCTGATCCTCAAGGCAGATGTGGTGGTGTTCTTCTCTATGATTTGCAGATGGTAATACTTAAGGCCACGCAGGTTGGTTCTTTGACCCTTTTTCTGGTTAACCTTCAATCTCTCTGTGATTAAACTGCAGCAAATGTGTAACAAAGTATTTGCATTTAAGATGGTTCAGTTTCTTGAAGGGCTTAATTATGTTGTGTATCTTGGTCACTTTTCCTCTTAGGAACATTCATATACATTGGCAAATTTTGATGTTTTAAAAATACTTTTGGTTATTTGTGGTTTTGCTCATCATAGGACAAACAATAAACTCTATGTGTTAGTAGCTGAGGTGTGGGTATCTGCATCATAATTGACTGAAAATGATATGAGATACACCTCATGTAAATTATTCCTAGCAAAAAAGCTTTTATGTAAATTATTCTGTTCTTGAACTTTTGAAGCAATATGTTCCTTTTATACAAATTTGATATTTAGATTTTGGTTGTCAGGTCGGTTCTGGTTTTGTTGGAGATGATGATGGTTTGGGTACCGGAGGTACCATTTGTGCTCATATCAAATCATCCTATGTGATCAATCTACGGGATTTGGACATCAAGCACATAAAAGATTTTGTATTTGTATATGGTCAGTCTGAAACTCTTTTTCCTTACTTTGGTGAAAAATTCAAAAGAGATAATAGGTTTAAGTGATTTTCTTCCAAGTCTTATGTGCAAAAGAGATAATGGACATCAAGTCTTATGGTCAATTAAGTGGATCAAGATTTTCCCCAGCTGTTTCAGGTTCTAAAGGTTTGAATACAGTGGAGAAATCCTTGATTCAGACCTTTATTAAATGAAGACGCTCTCGCTGGTGTTTATTCTTCTAATGGCACAATGTAAATGAATTATCTATGCTGAGATAGAATCAATGAAGTCTTACAAAAAACACTGGCCAACATATAAGACATGGTCTTTTCTTTTTCAATTATATGTGACTTCTTTTGTTTGCGTGGACATGTAATATCTGCTACCAGAGATGATCTTAAAGAGTTAATTACCTACAAATGTATAAAAAAAAAAGCGATGAATGGACAGGATGAGTACTATAAGTTTTTGGCTGGTTTCAATGTTTCTTTTCCATTTTCCATGAATTAATTGTGAGATGTGGTTTATGATGGTGCCTGTTTGGTTCCATAAATTGAGTTCTGGAGATGTTGAGTTCATAAATGAATCCTGGTGTTACTCCTGTTGACTCTGATTGTCATAAAGCGATAATAATTGTTCATATTTTTTTGATATTCCCCTAGTAATTGGTGTTATGATACAGAGCCCTACCACTTTTAAGATTTTTTTTTATATGATTTTCATTTGGATGGTTTTTCTCGTTGTTAATTCTTTGATATTAATCCCATGGATTTGATATGTTGTGACATGTAGATTATATTGAACCTGTGATGGTGATCCTTCATGCAAGGGAGCTTACTTGGGCTGGTCGCATCTCATGGAAACATCATACTTGCAAGATTTCTGCTCTTAGCATCAGCACAACCTTGAAGCAGCCAACCCTCATATGGTCAGTTGTGGTATGTTGTGCAACTTTATAGGGTGGCAGAGGTAGTTTTGTGGCCACAACTTTATTGAAATGAACCTTGAAGATGATTACTGAACACCTCATAAATGTTATGGGAATAAATGAAGGGGAACACAAGGAAATGATTTATTTAGCCATCTGCATTAGATTTGCATATCATGTTGGTGTTATGAAGATTTGTGATGCATTAGGATTTTGCAAATATTTTAAATTCATCTCAGTTAGGAAAGGATCAACAAAGAAAAGAGGGGGAAAAGGATATGATAGAAAAGAAGAGTAGATGGCCCTTCTAGTTTTGAGAGTGGTAAAAGACAGGAAACGTTTCATATATTTTTGTGTCCAACAAGCTTTTTTCCTTCAAGCCTTATATCTTCAACCTATATAATCAAAATACACCTGCCCTTATTTGTGGTAGGGGAAAGTGCTTTCAGAGCTCTGTATTCTTACATAGCCTTTGTCACAAGTAATTGTGATATGTGATAAAAATATCTTGGTTTTCAGATTAGGGGTAAAATTAATATCTTAGCAGACTTCTGTGTGACATTTTGCCTACAAAAAAATTGTCTCATCAAGCCTGGAAATGCTTGTCTTTAAACTCCATAGTATTGATGTAGTTTGAGTATTTTCTGCACTTTCTTGTCAGAATCTCCCACACGATGCTTACAAGCTGCTTGCAGTGCCTTCACCAATTGGAGGTGTTCTTGTTATTGGTGCAAACACTATCCACTACCACCGTGAGGTTGATTCTTTCATAGACAGTTCAGATGCTGTATTTCTTATTATTTTTGCATAGTGATAAAATTTATTTTCTTTTTGTGCAGTCAGCATCTTGTGGATTGGCTTTGAACAGCTATGCTGTTTCTGTTGACAGAAGGTCTTGATTCTGCAGCTCTCTCCTTTACTCTCTCTCTCTCTCTCTCTCTCTCTCTCTCTCTCTCTCTCTCTCACACACACACACACACACACACACACACAGAAGCCCTCCAATTTGCCAACCTGCATTGGAAATTTAAAAATCTTTGCATGCTTATAACACCTTTCTATAATCATTTCTTGAAAGAATGAACTTTTGCATCAATGTGGTATGGTTTTGTACTTGAATTTGGGAAAAGTGGGCTGGGCTTCTGTAAGCAAAAGTTTTTGCTCAGGTTTCACATCTGTTTAATAAACAGATTGTGTTGTCTTAATTCTGTTACTGCTGATTATCATTTTCTTTCAGTCAAGAGCTGCCGAGAGCAAGCTTCAGTGTGGAACTTGATGCTGCTAGTGCAACCTGGTTATTAAATGATGTGGCCTTGCTGTCAACAAAAACTGGGGAACTCCTATTATTGATGCTTGTTTATGATGGAAGGTAGTTACTTTTCATTTTCTGAAATTGCATGATTTGTTAAATTATTTGTGTCACAATTTTTTTAGAACCATGAAAATATTATAGGGATTGGTCCTCTTTTTTTGGCATTCAGTGTGAAATGAGAATATGCATGGCATTTTTTGAAGGTTAATCAGTGGCAAAGCAATTTTTGGATCTAGATTATGACTAGAGTTTACAGTAATTATTGCCTTAATGAGATGGTATTGTCTAGCAGCATTGTGTAGCAATGATTGCTGATGATGCAAATTTTGCTGTAGGACTCATTATTGGTTGGCTATTAATATGCTATGCCCAAGACATTACTTCCAGTCTAGTTATAGGTTAGCATATATTAGCAGAGCTGGAAAAGTAACAAGCATGGAAAGGTAGCTGGTTTTTAAAGTTTAACTCAGTTCAAAATTTTGTTAGAGGTGCTTTAAATAGCATGTATGTTGGCCTTTTATGGCTTGCTACTTTATTGGTTTCAACCATGTAAATTTAGAAGTCATTGTTCCATTTTTCTCATACGAGCTTTCAAGTTAAAGGTAATGATAATCTACATTTTTTATCCGTTCAGAAGGTTTGAATGTTTGACACTGGTGACATTGATCCACTAAATTGTTTCAACATTGAATTTACATACCACTAACAAACAAGCTAGAAATTAAATATTTGAGAGTTGTCCAGGACTATTTATCTAGATGACTGTCATCCTCCCTCCCTTTCTCTTCCAATTAGATTAACTATGAAATGACCATATTACCAATATAAAAGGTATCTTGCAATTTTGTAATTTGGCTAGGCCCATATTATTCATTTTATTCTGTGATGTTATGAATACTTGATTGTTTCCAGTGGTTCATGGATTCATGCAAGTGCCATTGAGATAGCCTGATCATTTATTTGTCCCTTTTGCCTTGAAGGGTTGTGCAGAGGCTTGACCTTTCCAAGTCCAAAGCTTCAGTTCTCACTTCAGTTAGTTCTTTAATCATCCTTGTCTCTTCTACCTTAATTGTTTAATTTCTGAAGTACATATTGCTGGAAAAAATGCCTGATATTCTTAATAGGGTATCACAACAATGGGAAGTTCACTGTTTTTTCTGGCTAGTCGTTTGGGAGATAGTCTGCTTGTCCAATTTAGTTGTGGAATGGGATCTTCATCAAACAATTTGAAGGAAGAGGTACTGTCTTCAAAACTATCCACTTCTTTTTTTGATTAATTTTTTAAAGCTATAAAAGGGTGTCCTGGTGCATGAAGTTCCAAGGCTGTGGGGTCTGGGGAAGAGCTAAACAAAGAGGTTGTTTCTGTGATTTTAGTCCCATCATATTTCAAAATAACTCTGTTTGAAATTTGAGTTTGAACTACCTTTCTGAATCATTTATTTGATCATCCTCATAATTTGGAAACAGGTTATTGGTTCAATTGTCTTTAAAGTACCATTGAAAATTTTTTGTGCAGAGAAATGTAGATAGGTTTTGTTCTTATCAACTAATTTTAACAGTTATTAGTATTGAGAATAGTTATTATTGATTGCCTGGATTTCTTTTAATTATGTTTGGAAAAATGTCAGATGATGTTCCTTTTCTGTTTGTGTTGCCAACAGGATGGAGATATTGAGGGTGATGTTCATTCTGCAAAACGGTTGAAGATTTCATCTTCTGATGCCTTGCAAGATATGGTTAGTGGTGAGGAGCTGTCATTCTATGGGTCACCTCAAAACAACACTGAATCGACACAGGTTTGTCTCAGTTGTTCATGTTTATTTGCTTTTATGTGTGACT
The DNA here is from genome assembly GCA_037897445.1 of Ceriops zippeliana. Lineage (NCBI taxonomy): Eukaryota > Viridiplantae > Streptophyta > Magnoliopsida > Malpighiales > Rhizophoraceae > Ceriops > Ceriops zippeliana. Next base: position 7,135,346 of record JBAPLH010000017.1, read on the forward strand.
AATTATTTAATAGTAAAAAGGAAGTGGGCTTCTCTTGGTAGAGGGGCAACTCATTCTGAAGCCACATCCATGCAAAATACAAGTGTCTATGATAGAAATAATTGTTTCCATTCATGCTTTACAAATCAAATTCAATTTCTGGTGGCTTAAAGTGGTGAGTTCCAATGGAGGAAGAGTCTCTAGTAATATCTCACCAACCCCTGTTAGGTTGGGCAACACCATGATAATCGGCCTAGATTTTATCTGTTCTCTATCAGATCCTGGGGCAATTATTCTCCATCTCCTTGTCATTTGTGAGAACATGCATTCAAATCATTTTTCATGTTCATGGCCTTGAATGCTGCATTGGTTTCCATGTCAGAATTGCCAGGATGTGTTGTAGTTTGTGTGGTTCTCCATTCCTGGCTTTGCAATGGTACTTTGTCTTTTTCCTAATTGTGCTTTGCATGTCCTTTTTCTCTTGGATGCAGAAAAGTTTTTCATATATGGTGAGAGATTCATTAGTCAATGTCGGTCCTTTGAAGGACTTTGCTTATGGTGTGAGAATTAATGCTGATGCAAGTGCAACTGGTATTGCCAAACAAAGTAACTATGAACTGGTTGGTTTTACATGCTTGACTTTCTACTTGTGGTTGTCTACTTGGTTTATATTTGAGTACATTATTAAGCATTTGTAAACGTGGCAAAAAGTTTGTCATAAATTTTGACTCAAACATGCTCTGCACAGGGTCATCTTTGCCTTTTCGAGCTGATTTTTGGCATTTGGGTCCTCGTACAGTTGTGGCACAACCATTGAAAATATAATAGAAATTTATAAAGTCATTATTTTGGAATATGTCTCAGTGTGCAAACCAAGCAAAGTTCTGCATATTCTCCCATTATTTTTTCTGGGCATCCTTTTCAGGTGTGCTGCTCTGGTCATGGAAAAAATGGTGCTCTTTGTGTTCTTCGACAATCAATTCGCCCAGAAATGATTACAGAGGTTTGTCCTTAACTGACTTCCTTGCAAGATACATCCTACTCACTAAAGAAGTTATAAGAGAGGTAATTTTACTGTTATTATTGGCATCATAAATTCCTAAGGTGAAGTGATATGTAGAAAATAATTATTTGTTGATTTCATGTTGCCGAGATTTATTGTTTGAATAGAAAATGGTTCAAGATTAGATTTATAGTTTCATAAAAAATAGATTTTAAGTTGGTCTCATGTTGATCAGAAGACTTTCTAAATATAATCAAATCCTAATGTGTCCATTTTTTTCCAAGTTGGCCAATCAGTGGGCTTTATTTGTGCTCCGTTTGAAATGAACATTGAAACCAATCAATTCTGTAAAATCCCTGGGTGGAATCAACTGAAAAGTTTTGAATCAAACTGTATTTGCTGAATTTGGTCAGGGCTGAATGTGTTGGCTAGTGTAATCCCTAATGTTTTGGGCCACAATGGCATAAAAAGGCTCAATTGATTCCCAACATGGTATTGATGCTAGACATTGGGAATGTAAGACAAAATGTAGTCATTTCCTTCTATGAGTTTCCTATTTGGAGCATAGCTAAGTTACCATTTTTTTGGGCCAAACAAGACTGTTCAGTTTAGTTTTATGTTTTTGAGATATGTGCCACCAAAATTAAACTTGGATTGACAGATTGACTAATTTCAGACATGAATTGACGATAACATTTTTGAATCTGAAACTTTCAGTGGACAGCAAGTTGCTTGTTTGTATCTGGATTTAATGTTCATCTGTCCTTGTGTGTATGCTTCTGATCTGCAGGTTGAACTTCCTGGTTGTAAAGGTATTTGGACTGTCTACCATAAGAATGCGCGCAGTCATGATTCATCTAAAATCTCTGCCGTTGATGATGAATATCATGCATACTTGATCATAAGTTTGGAATCTCGTACAATGGTATTCTTATTCACTTTTGTTAGTAGAAGTAGAAACTAAATGAAAAGCTTGTAGATTACCTTAAAATTTCTGGAATGAAGATGTTTTTCATTTCATGGCAACTGAACCCTAATAATACTGGAGCCTTAAGCTTAAAGCTAGCTACAATCTGCATCCCTTTTGTCTATTCTGCATTATTCTGGCGATCCAGTCCTTAGTACTTCAGCTTAATGTATCATATTTTCTTTTGCCCTCATCTTCCTGCTGCTTAAAGTTCATCACTCAGCTGACCAGCATGTTTCTTAATTTTGTGTTGGGCATTGCCTGTCCAGCTAATATGATACATCTCATTCTATGTTGGAAATACACTTTTCTCCTCATATCCACTTACATAGTTCTACAAGTGCTTGCTTGTATCCTTTTTCTAATAAATAATTTTTAACCGTCAGACTCTTCCAGTCTTTCTAATGTCATTTTATTTTTTTTGTCAAATCTTGTGGACATGCTGTCTTCTTGCCATCTATGCCCTATTACAATACAGTATAGATTTTCAGTTGTGGTTTTGATGAAATTTTGCCTTTGAATTTAGCATGGATTTTTCTTATCAGTGTTCTAGTTGTAATTTTGCATTTTCCCTCTCCAACATGCAGTCTATGGTTAACATTCACTTAAAAGCTAAATCTATATAATGAAAATGGTCTCTTTGGAGATTTTATATACCATATTAGAAGAAAATTCTTGCCTAGTTTTATAGCTTATGATTGGCATTTTGGAATTTACTTCAATGTGGACTATTTTCCCATTACAAGTAGGTACTAGAAACTGGGGATCTTTTGACAGAAGTCACTGAAAGTGTGGACTATTTTGTGCAAGGAAGAACAATAGCTGCTGGGAACTTGTTTGGAAGGTGAGACCGTTCCTCACTTCAGTTACAAATTTTGTCTAACACAGGGCATCTTTTTTGATTTCTCCCTCCTTTTAAGTAGCTTGCTCTATCCAATTAGCAATTGTCCATTTTTGTATGGTTTCTAATCTTATAGTTTGTTGCTTTGGTGCTGCTAAACAACTAATTATCACTTGAGTATTCTATTGATTTCTTGAAATTCCAATTGACCACACTGCATGAGAACTATTTTCCATTGTTTAGGAGATGCTAGTGATGATAGATAGTTGAAGATACACTGGTCCTGAAATGGAACTATTTTCCATGGCTTGAACTTGTTTCTGTTAGCAGTTTCAAGCCATGGAAAATAGTTCCATTTCTGGATCGGTTTATCTTCAATCATCCATTATCTCTACTGTAGCAGTTACAAGGTTTTGGTTTTCCTTTTTGTTTCTCTACTCCTGACCTGGATTGAAGGCACACACTTCCCCCAACTGAGCTCATTCCAATTTTATTGGACAATGAACTAAGGAATAGGTGGCCTCATAGAGGTAAAGGAATGTAGTTTCTGCTTTTGGTTTTCAGGCCTTAAGCCATCAAATATATATATCCCCAACCCCCAAAAAAATGCCAAGGAAATCAAATTGCCATTTGTTTCATTTGCTGTTCATGATGCTGAGAAAAGGTCCTTTTGGTCTTCTAATGTATTACTGTATTGTTATACAACTGTTGCCTTTTAAACTAATATAGAAGTTCTAAATGTTCTGCTATGTGATTCAAATTTTCTTTCCTCAGGTGTCGAGTTGTCCAAGTCTTTGAAAATGGTGCTCGAATCCTAGATGGCTCTTTTATGACTCAAGATTTGAACTTTGGAGTTGCTAACCCTGTATCTGGTCCTGAGAGTCTGAAAGTGTCATCTGTTTCTATTGCTGATCCATATGTATTAATAAGAATGACTGATGGAAGTATTCGGCTTCTTGTTGGAGGTATGTCTTGGTATGAATCACATTTACATATGCAATGCACTGGTAATGGATAAGCGTGCTCAAAACCTTCTCTTTATGTCCTTTAGCCATTTTACTTTGACCAATTAATTGTGTAGGGGCATTACACATCTAATTTTGAAGGTAAGATGGAAAAGGAATAGAAATATAGGAAAGATAAGGACACAGTAGCTGGTTGAATATGGGATGCTGGAAAGGAAATGAATGGGAAAATTTATCTTTTGTTCAGGGACCACAAATTTTATTCTTTAAAGTCAATCATTGGAAAGAATTAGATGGATATTTTGAAGGTCTCCCTTGGCAAATTGGGGGCGAGGGGAGAGAACAAGAAAATTGTTCCTTTCTCTGCAGCCTAAAGAACTAGAACAAGAATCTTTTTGATTTTCTTCTTCATAATCTCCTTCTTCACTTTTCATCCTCAGCTTCTCTCAATATTTTTGTAAACATACTTGATTCAGTTGCCAGGTTTAGTAGGAGAGTCTCAGCTTTAGATTTTGAGCTTCAGTTTTAGTAGTTTGTTTAGTAGGCTTGAATTATTAGAGTTTCTGCTGTGGTCTGAGGCACGAACATAAACACAAAATTCTTATGGTTGCTCAAGTGGCTGTGGCTACTTGCTGCAACGATAGCACCAGAGGATCCAGTAGTTTAACGGGTGCTGATCTTCTGCTTCCCTAATACCATTGTACTTGGACAAAATCATTTGTCCTGCATACTGCATTCCTGTTTGGTTCATCTTATGACAATAACTCTGTGTTTTGTCTGATATGTATGTTTTGCACAGCCTTTTTTTTCTTGCCTGAGACTTTTTAACTAGATGCATCTCCAACATGGAATTTCAGATCCTTCTACTTGTATGGTTTCTGTAAATACTCCACCTGCCTTTGAAAGCTCAGAGAAATTGGTGTCTTCTTGCACACTTTATCATGATAAAGGGCCTGAACCATGGCTTCGGAAAGCAAGTACAGATGCATGGCTGTCTACAGGAATTACTGAGGCTGTTGACAGTGCTGATGGTGGACAACATGATCAGGGTGATATATACTGTATTGTGTGCTATGAGAGTGGTGCTCTGGAAATATTTGATGTGCCAAATTTTGCTTCTGTTTTCTTGGTGGATAAGTTTGTCTCTGGAAAAAGCCATCTTGTGGATACCTACTTGTGGGAATCAGCCACAGAGTCTCAGAATTTGATGAATAAAAATCTTGAAGAAGTGGCTGGCCTAGGCAGGAAGGAAAGTACTCAAAATATAAAGATTGTTGAGTTGGCTATGCAGAGATGGACTGGATATCATAGTCGCCCATTTCTTTTTGCGATTTTGACTGATGGGACAATTCTTTGTTACCATGCCTACCTCTTTGAAGTTGCAGATGGTACATCTAAAACAGAAGATGCTGTTTCTGGACAGCATTCTGTTGGTCTAAGCAGCATTAGTGCTTCAAGGCTTAGAAATTTGCGATTTGTTCGGGTTCCTTTGGACACTTACATAAGGGAAGAAACATCAAGTGAAACCTCCAGCCAAAGAATTACTGTTTTCAAGAACATTAGTGGATATCAAGGCCTTTTCCTTTCTGGATCAAGACCAGCTTGGTTTATGGTATTTAGAGAGCGATTACGAATTCATCCACAGGTCAGAAGATTATCTAATGGTAAAAGGTTTTGTTTATATTCCTGAACCGAGGCAATGGCATGAGCAAATGTGCTTACGGTCATTAATGGCCTTGGTTTTTCTCTTCAGCTAAATCTAAACTCATTTTTTGCATTGCTTTACCATTCCTTTTTATTTGCAGTTATGTGATAGATCTATTGTTGCATTTACTGTTCTTCACAACGTGAACTGTAATCATGGGCTCATTTATGTTACATCACAGGTTAGTGTGAATTGTTTGTAGCTGCCATTTTGCATGAATGCCTGTACACTAAATCTTTCTGCTTAGCTGGAAGTTCATTTTCATGTTCCTACCTTCCAGGGCAATTTAAAGATTTGTCAGCTACCATCAGCCTCTATTTATGACAACTACTGGCCAGTACAAAAGGTATCAGGTCTGTTGTTGTACTTTTCTTATTTATGATTTATTCATTGATCTGCTGATTTCTGGTGTTACTTGTTGGTTAGATTCCATTGAAAGGAACTCCTCATCAGGTTACATATTTCGCAGAGAGAAACTTATATCCACTTATAGTTTCAGTTCCAGTAAGTCTGCTCTTTATTTCTCAGATATGTGCCCACTTATTTATTTTGTTTTGCTAGGGCCCAAATCTCGTGCCAGAAGTGTCTTGTTCTGAAATATTTGTGGTCAGAAGTTGGTTTTGCATTGTACGAATTAGTGTGCAAAATATCACATATAAATTAACCCCCTCCCCCCCCCCCCCCACACAGTATTGCATCTGACCCTTTCCCAAACCACCTTACATTGTTGGAGCCTCATGCTCTAGAATACCCATTTTTTCAACCACTTTGTGGGAACATAAGGTGAAACAGATAAAAATAGAAAGGGAGAAAAGGATGAAAATACATGGTCAGAAGATATGGTGCAGTGATTCTATTACTCAAGAAATTATCATTTCTAGATTGCCTGGGAGCTAGGTCATCAATTTGTAGTTCTAATATGTTCGGCGAATTGTACTTAACATTCTGGATAGCAAGTGGATTTTAATCATCTTTTTATCATGTTTTAAATGCCTGCTTGAGCAATAAATGGTTTTGCTTATGTGCACTTATCTCAAAGAAGACTCTAGATCTGAGTAACAGTGTAGCACAACACACCATCAATTGCATAGATACATTAGTATCGTTAATTTTGTTGTACTTCATGTTTTTATGGAACATTCTCTGCAGCATACGCTGAAGCTGTAATGCGACTTATACTTCTGCAGGTTTACAAGCCATCAAATCAAGTGCTTTCGTCACTGGTTGATCAAGAAGTTGGCCATCATATGGAGAATGTTAATTTGAGTCCTGGTGATGAGCTGCATCTAACTTACTGTGTCGATGAATTTGAGGTCCGAATCATGGAACCTGAGAAATCTGGTGTTTCTTGGCAAGCCAATGCTACAATCTCAATGCAAAGTTCTGAAAATGCACTAGCTGTGCGAATGGTTACACTGTTTGTAAGTGTTCTCTTTTACAATGCCAATTACTTTTTGTTCATATTTCAATTCTCTCATTTTTCTTTGGTGAATGATGTTGGGGATTGACAGGATAAATACTCAATCTCTTCCATTGCAATTTTTTTCGTTGAGGCTGTTGGCATTTTATGATACAATTAACATAATAACTGTTGCAGATACAGAATGCTGAGGTTTTTATTCTTCAAATATATGAAAGTTTTTGAGTATATATTTGGTGGCTTTTTTTTTATTTTTTAAAAGAGAGAGTGACAGAGAAGGCCAGTTTGAACATAGCTTTTAGATGGAGAGACTGTACGTTACCTTTGTACTCATTCTTATAAATATCAATGGAGTTATGCAACTTTCATAGTGCCTATTTTCAGAATACGGCCACAAAGGAGAATGAAACACTTTTGGCCATTGGGACTGCTTATGTGCAAGGCGAGGATGTTGCAGCAAGAGGACGTGTGCTTCTATTTTCTTTTGGGAAAACTACAGATAATTCTCATAACTCGGTACTTGTCAATGAGCTGGTCCTTCACTATCGTTTAGTTTTAATTAAATGCTTGTGAATTGCTAGCTTGACCTCTGTGATGTTTAGCTTCCTCTCAGACCCCTGCATCTATTCTTGTTATTTCCCTTATTCTGCAGTAATAATGGTTTCAGTTTCCCGTTTCAGGTTTCAGAAGTTTATTCAAAAGAATTGAAGGGTGCTATATCTGCTTTAGCCTCACTTCAAGGCCATTTGTTGATAGCTTCTGGTCCTAAAATTATTTTGCACAAGTGGACTGGTACAGAGTTAATTGGTGTTGCATTTTTTGATGCTCCCCCATTATATGTTGTGAGCTTAAATATTGTAAGTGTTCTTAAACAGCATTTCTTCTGAATATTTCTTTGGATAACATATTCATCCTTGAAATGTGGTTGCTCACTACCTTGTACATTTGATCTAAAGCTCTAGTGCCCTGATTCAAATATTAGATGTGTTTCGTTGTGCTTGCCATGCCTTGCATGTTGAAAAGGAGAAATGGATAGATGGGGAATTGTGGCACTCTATAAATTAAGAGGAACTGTGTTTTCTCAATATTGAGTTGTTCTGACCAATCTGGCTTGCTCATATGACTTTGCTTGAAGATACTTAACTAGGCTTAGTATATCAGCACTGGTCAGATCTTTTGATGCATTTATGCCTGCTCTTAATTATCTCTCTCTCTCTCTCTCTCTCTCTCTCTCTATCTATCTATCTGGTGTTATACTAATGCTGATGTAAACCAACTAGGTTGAATCTGCTTGTTTGTTTCTAACCTTTGGAAAATTTTCTTTTCTTTTTGGTCATGCCTCTACTTGTCATGGCAGGTCAAGAATTTTATCCTGTTGGAGATATTCACAAAAGTATTTATTTTCTTAGTTGGAAGGAGCAGGGAGCTCAACTGAGCTTATTGGCTAAAGATTTTGGCTACCTTGATTGTTCTGCAACTGAGTTTTTGATTGATGGAAGCACACTTAGCCTTGTGGTTTCTGATGAACAAAAGAACATTCAGGTTAGGGCATCCATTGCATGATATGTTGCCATTTATATCACTTAATAGAGATCTCTCAGATGAATTATGACATAGAAGTCCTTGATGGAGCTTCGTTTTTGAAAAAAAAAATTCTATCTGCCTCATGACAAATCCATCCCGTCAGACTGTTTGCAATTTTTGCAATCCTCTTTACTCATTAGCAGAACTTTCTCATAGTTTCAATGACAAAGTTACCACTGAGCTTTACTTCCATAGTTAAGCTAAATCTGATTGGATTGATTCATTTTATTTTGGTTAATGAGCTGGCTCCAATACTAAACCAGCAATCCAGTGTGAGCTACCTATTTAAGGAGCCTTGTTGTCATGATGATTATCTTACTCATGTTTGAAGTATGTCAAATGTGTCAAAGCAGATATTCTACTATGCACCAAAGATGTCTGAGAGTTGGAAAGGGCAGAAACTGCTTTCAAGGGCTGAATTTCATCTCGGTGCCCATGTGACCAAGTTTATGCGGTTGCAAATGCTTTCTACTTCTGATCGCAGCAGTGCTGCCCCAGGGTCTGATAAGACCAATCGATATGCTTTACTCTTTGGTACCTTGGATGGAAGCATTGGCTGTGTTGCACCCCTTGATGAGCTCACATTTCGTAGGTTGCAGTCAGTGCAGAAGAAACTTGTTGATGCTGTTCCCCATGTTGCTGGCTTAAACCCAAGGTCATTCCGCCAGTTCCATTCATGTGGAAAGGCTCACCGACCAGGCCCTGAGAGCATAGTAGATTGTGAGCTGCTGTCTCAGTAAGTGCTCCTTGCAAACCTTATAGTTGACTTGAGTGGCGTGGTCTAAGATCTGAGGTAGATTGTAAAGGTTGAGGATCTTGCATTTCACCATGAAGTGACTATTAAGTCATTCCTATAGTCATATATCGTGCCATTATGCCTTCCTAGCTGCATATGTTTCATTGAAAACTGTCCATTGACACAGTTCTAACATGCAGTTGCATTTGCTTTAATTCGAGTAGATGCTGGAGGTTATACATCCTGAAATTTGAGTAGCATGGATTGTTTCCATTTCTACTGGTTGGTATTGAACACATAAGAAGATTATATCTTGTCTAATGTCTCTGGTTCTTTGCCACAGTTATGAGATGCTCCCACTAGAGGAACAGGTTGAAATCGCTCAGCAGGTTGCAACAACTCGTGCACAAATTTTATCAAATTTGAATGACCTTTTGTTGGGAACAAGTTTCCTGTAACTACAGTTGAACGGGAAACATAGGAGAAGTGACAAACAGTAAAATTTAAGACGGCCATCATTTGCTGCTGGCTGTTGGCTGGGTTCAGGTGTGCTCTTGAATCACTGTTGAGGTGCAGTCTGGAGCTGCATTCTGACGACCTTTGTTCAGATTCGTTGCAGGACCAGTATGAGTAGGAGCCCAATGCTCCATGTTGTATAGGGTGGCCTGCAACTTAAAAGCATTGGTAAGCCAGCTGCTAACTTTCAAAAAATAAGGACTAGTTGCTCCATTGTTTTCTAATGCCAGACTGATGGCGTTTACTTGTTGCTCAGGAACAGTTCATGATTCCAGGGAAATGCATCTGATCTTTCACTCTGTAACCTTCTATGATGAACAATGATATGCCTTCTGACTGCTCTTAAATGACAACCTTGGTGGCTTTGAGAAAGAATCCAAAGAGCCTTGTATGGCATTTGTATGCCCAAGGAACTGATGCCTACGGATCACTTTCCTTAAAGCTGATTTGTTGGGGTTTACAACGGTTTATCTTTCTGAGTTTAGAGTTTTGTCATGTCGTTAAGTTGGGAAATTTCCTAGGTTAAAAGATGCCGTGTAAATTTTATCGTACTTAATATATGTTAGTTTCATTGATTGACCTGGATCAGCAATGTACAACTCACTTTGTCTCCTTCGGCTGGCATAGCCTTCTTGTTCGCAAGATCAAGCCAACCCTGTCACTTCTCCCGGCTCCTAGATAACATGTGACACCTGTGCAGTCTGGTCATCAGGTTAGTATGTTGTGGTTAGAGAGGAATGAAGAAGCTTCTATCAGGCAGCTACCAATTAAATTTTGACTTAATCTCACGTGTCTGGTGATGGAGTGAGAATGTGAGTCAGGCGGTGACATAAAACATGGCGCGCCAAACATTCTTGATTCTGACTCAAAGCGCCATGGAGTCCCGCCAAGACTATGTTTATCTTGGTATAATATTGGTGTAGTCCGGTAGAGTAGGAGACGAGGGTCATTGACGAATGATAAGAGGGTCGCCCTGAGTCAGATTTCTCTGTGTCGTTAATACCAAACTTGCTGGGGGATTCGATTAGTATTCAATTTTGTTTGCCCCTACAACATTTTTACCGGGTTCTCTTTTTAACCCTTTACCCTTCCTTTTGTAAGCTAATCTCCGAACTCAGAAGGGGAGGAGGGTAGATGGGCCTGGGCTTCATGGGCGTAGGGTAGCTATTTAATAATTTGGTCCGCCATATATGTACGTGATCATGATGGCTCACGTGGGCAAAATTCATCAATAAGGCCGAAGGGATATTAACAAAGCACCATGAATTATGATTATTGGGGATGTGCGTACAATTGTCACGTCTTTTGGGACCATTTTCGTCGAGAAATGTCCAGCAAAAGTGGAACATTACTCCTCCACTTGTGTTGAATAAGAGGCATGTTGTGTCTCCTCTCTTGCTCAAAATGTAATATGGCTTTACTCTTTCTTTTTTATTATTTCCATTTTTTGCGTATTACTTCAGAAGTCAATTTGGGGCCTTGATTTCCAAGAGTAACTCATGGTGGGAGCTTAGTAATGCACACTTAAGTGACCCTATCAATGCTTCTCGAAAAATAAAGAGGGTGAAGAGGAAGGCTCGTTTTTCACTTCCTTTGCCTCTAAAAATGAGTCTTCTCGTGAACCGACCGAGCCATGGCGGTTGTGCATGCATGATGGTGATCCCGAAATTGACGGGCCGAGGAACCTGGGTGATGTCCATGTCAATTCTCAATAAGCGAGCACGAGCAGAAAATGAAAGGTTGAAAAGAAAAAAAAATCCAAAAAAAAGTTTTCCCTTAAATCTAAATCAATTAGAAATGAAAAGAAAGAAAACGAGTAGAAATTATTATTATTATTATTTTGATATTGTGAAAAGGTAAAGAGCAAAAATTTGTATGTGTAAAATTATTTTTTTGCCCTTATTTACAAATGAAGTAATGAGAGAATTGAGTGTTTATTTATGTGATGGTAGTTTATCAATAATTGCCACAAGTCAAGTGACCTTGCCATAATATGTTGCACCTAACTTGGGTGCACAAGTTCTTTACCAATTATGACAATACAAGCTTTGAAATCGATGCATCGACCTGAACTGTAGAGTCGGAGACAATCAATCAAGCGCATTCAGTTTGACCCTGAACCATATGCATGGCTCAAAACGTTCCTCGGAGTACACTATCCATAATTGAGCTCACTTCCTCAAACTCTCTGCACTCTCATTTTGTTATATATTACCATTACGAAGTGGAAGATTGGCAATGTTATGCAGCTAGCTAGCTAGTTGGCAATGCGTGGCATCATCACCTACTCCTTGTGGATGATTGCATCACGCAATATATATATATTGAAAACTTTGCATCACGATTACTTGGGAGTCCGACCATCAAAGCCTAACACCATGATTCTTGTTTGAGTGATTGCCTTGCTTTGCAGTATGGCAACAAGAAGGGCTAGCCAGCGTGCTATAGCATGCCAGCCAGCCAACCGTAGAGTCAGATTGACCCTCATGTCGTAGACTCTTAACGGGCCCCAATGTTGCTTTTCAAAGTCAAGAGATTTCTTTAGATCCCATATATAATTATCAACTCAGAACTGTTTTTTTCCCTTTTTTTGTTAATTTGCAGTCCCTTGCCACGGCGTATACTATTGCAATAATAATCGATTATATATTACGGGGATATTATAACTAAAGTATTTGTAATGATGGCAATTCATGGTGATTGCAGAATTTTCTGCAGCCCCAAGAGTCAAACATTGTACGAACTCATTCAATATGAGTAATATTCATGAATTAATTACCATGCTAGGTGCGTCAATGTATGAATTCCTTCATTTGCACTTGGACAATATTCACAAGTTGGTGGCATATTTTACTCGCAGAAAAAAAAAAAAAAAGACATGACAAAACCACCTTTTAAATTGCATTCTTAGAAGAACATCGCTTTTGACTTGAAGTGGATCAAGCTTTCCAAATTACCGTTTTAAGGAAAGAGAAAAGGTGCTTAAACACCCTTTGCAAGTGACAAATATACACAACTTGAGCATGTGTGCATAGTCACATACCAAGTAATGGAAGGCTTCGTTCACCGAATTTTTTTTGAAGAGCATAGCTCCCAGTCGAAACAAGGATTGCCAGTCACTGCAAATCCCGTTGGCCATATGAAGAATAATAGTTCACAAACCTAAAGGAAGAATGCCATACACGTAGTCATCATATAACTTCACTAATAAACAAATTACAATTGAAGTACGTGGTAGGGAGAACAGAAAAAAAAAAAAAAAAAAAAACTCCAACTCTTAAATTTCTTATAATTACGTCGGAGGGTCAAATTTTGGCACTGTGAGGTACATTTATCAAAGCCATGGCAATGTAGGATAGTTGCCTGTTCATGGTCCGACAAAGTAGACAAGGATATTGATCAATGCCCATGGATTGGTAGGCATGAAAAAGGTAAAGGTTAAACAGAAAGCTAAAGAACGTTGAAAGGGAAAAGAGAAAGAAGAAAGAAGAAAAGATTTGAAAATCAAGTAAAGGGAAAGCCCTCTCCCTCACTTTTTAGTTTGTAAATATCAATCTTTGGCAACATCAAGAGCATCGCACCAACCCCAACACTAACCAATTAAAACAACCATGCATGTGGTGTGTTGATGAGTAAATGGTGTAATTTTCTTCATACTCCCACAACGCAAACAAAGCGTAGTGCCTGCCGGACGGGCACATGTAAGATTGGTGGGTCTCGTAAAATCACATATTAAACTCTTAACAATTCTTAAATTAATAAGTTTTAGTTCTTTGACTTGTCCATCAGTTGACCCATCCTGACTTTCGCCAAGTACCATTTGGCCATTAACAGCCTCTTTATAAGTTACCAGGCGTCCCAAATTTCCAATATGTATTGAACCTATCAAAATGTTTTCGATATAAAATATAAATTAAAATTTTCTTAATAATTAAAAAGGACCTTTTTGATGTAGAGTTTGAGAGCGGATAAAGATGGAAGAGATTCACATGGTTACGTAGCTGAAGCCGAACATCAACAAAGGCTTATCCGTCAAAAGCATGGCAAGATCGGTGCTATAAGAATAAAATAATGGCCTTAGGATCCACTTCCTCAAACTATATATATATATTAAGAGTATACACAGCACAAAAAATAACAATCTGTCATGATCATTAATTGAGTTAATTAATGTATATATGAAAAGAAGTATTAATTATAATTAACAATTATAATCAACTAATATTCATTTTATATCTATTTAGAAATCTTCAAAATAAATTTAAATTATATTACATGAAATACTCACATTTCAATATATAAAAATAATTAATTGTGGATACTTGTTATATTTTTAACATAATTTACTCTTAATTTTATACCACACAAATTTATTTTATTATTTTTTATTTTAAATAAACTCTACATATTACATTGTATAAGATAATGAATAAGTTATACTAAAAAACAAAGAGTTAAAATAAAATTTTAATTTAATTTAATTTAGTTATATAACTTGAAGATTTTCCAAAAGGCAAAATCTATAAACAAACTAATATTTATAAATACACAGCAAAAAAAAAAAAAAAACAAGGAAAAGATCTCTTAAGTATGAACATCCCACGAGCCAGCCACCAGCCTCCCAATCGTTGAAAGAATCTAATCTTCCTTTTATCCATTCCTTCTCTCTCTCTCTCTCTCTCTCTCTCTCTCTCTCTCTTTCTTCCATTGCTCTCCATTCTTCACTTCAATCATTTACTTCATCTCCCATATACCTTTGTTTCCTCTCCTACATTATTCCCGTCAAACCCAACCATCTCACAGATCAAAACCATCTTGCCATTAATTTCTTTTTAAGCTTCTCGTTTTTTCTTTTTCTTTTTTTTCTCGACCTCTTTAGGGTTCATATACATATATACACACTTAAGATGGCTCTTGAAACCTGGCTTGTAAAGGTGAAAGCTGCAATATCCCACAGTTTTGATTCAGTCCCCATACCCAAAACATCGAAGAAGTCCAACGTTGGAGTTCTGGCCTTTGAAGTTGCCAGTCTCATGTCAAAGCTCTTCCAACTCTGGCAGTCCCTGTCCGACAACAGCATCATTCGCTTGCGCAACGAATCCATTTCCCTCGAAGGACTACGCAAGATTGTCTCCAACGACGAGTCGTTCCTTCTCGGCCTCGCCTGCGCCGAAATGGCAGAAAATCTAAGGCTTGTGGCCAAATCCGTGTCCAGATTGAGCAACCGTTGCCAGGATGCGAACCTACGCCGTTTCGAGCGCTTGTTCGACGAGTTTGCGGACTCGGGTCGTGACACGAATCGGTGGGCCATGGGTTGCAAAGAAATGGAAGTCCAGAACAAGAAGATGGACAGGTACATGGCAGTCACGTCCAAGCTGCGTAAAGAGATGGAGGAGTTGTCTGTGTTGGAGAACTCTTTGAGGAAATCTATGCAGTGCAATGAAAGTGACACAACGAAAGAGCAGCAGCAGCAGAAGATCATGGATCTTAAACAGAAAATAATCTGGCAGAGACAGGAGGTTAAGTACCTTAAAGAAAGATCCCTTTGGGATCGAAGCTTCGATACTGTTGTTTCTATGCTTGCCAAGTGTATCTTCACTGTCCTAGCAAGGATCAAGTTTGTTTTTGGGATAGGAAGACGCTGTTATCCATCTTCTCTACCTCGCAGCCTCTCAGCTTCTGCCTCGGCCGCCGTTTACCCCAGCGAAAACACTGCTACTTGTAACTTCGTTTCGGGGCCATTGAAAAGCTTGAAACTTGAGGGGAATAATAAAGAGTTGGGTTACGGGTTCTTCGATTCTAATTCCAAGTTGCTAAAGCCGCCGGCAAACACGCTTGGTGCTGCTGGTTTGGCTTTACACTACGCAAATTTAATCATAGTGATGGTGAAAATGATCAAATCGCCACAACTGGTTGGTGTTGATGCAAGGGACGATCTTTATGCGATGCTACCTTGCAGTATACGGTCTTCGCTCAGGGGTAGATTGAAAGGAGTGGGATTCTCAGCGAGCGATCCGTTTCTTGCTGGAGAATGGAGAGATGCCTTGGGGAGAATACTGGGTTGGATGTCACCTTTAGCACACAATATGATCAAATGGCAGAGTGAAAGGAGCTTTGCAGCAGAATTTGGAGCCAAAGACCAATGTTCTTCTCTTGCAAACGTTGTTTTTCGCTAACAAAGAGAATACTGAGGCTGCCGTTACCGAGCTTTTGGTGGGTTTGAATTACGTTTGGAGGTTTGAAAGAGAGATGACTGCTAAGGCCTTGTTTGAATGTGACAACTTCAATAGACTCTTGCATTCCAGCAATTCCAGCTAGAAGCTGATTAAGAAACAGAAAATGGTTTCTTTAATTTCTTCACCTCTTCCTTTCTTTGAGTATATTTTTGGTTGTGATCGATGTTTTATCTGCGTTCATCTTCGATTGAACAAAGTTTAAATCATGTCTTCGTGAGTGTTTGTTCCCTCTTCTAACCCTCTTCTGTATATGCTAAATTGGTAGTAGATGTATGTGTGCAAGACATGATTTGAGTGATCTTTGAAAGAGTGCTCTCAAGCGTTTTCAATCATAAATTTTCTTTACCATTGAATGGTACTATGCCAACAAATTTTGAGTTTTAACTTCAATCATTGTCAATTATATATATATATATATTAAAAAAAAACGTAGATTTACTTAGGAATACTAAATCATGGTTTATTTGTGGATGGATATATACCAATGATAGACATTTAGGCACGTAGTTTACCGGAGTAGGGATGCACAGTTAGAGCAAGATTTTATTCATTTAAAGTTTGTGAGTTTGGTTGTAAGACTAAATTTGGTTGGTTGGGGGTTGCCAGCTGCCACCCAAGAGCCGTTGGATATATAACGTCAAAGGGCTAGTAAGCTTAACTGTGGGAGAAGTTCGATAGCGATTGATAATGGACTGTTTTATAACGATGGAATGATAGACTGCCTACCCTCCATTCCATTCCAGAAAGGATGGGTACGGGCAAGAAGAAAGAAACACTTAAATTGCGGCTATGCACGTGATGAGACATAAAGATTCTTAAAAGCCGACTTAGCGTACGGCATTTTGTGAAATTGTGTCGTCCTACACCTTGCCAAGTTCTCAACAGAAAGAAAAAAAAAAACAAAACAAAACAAAAAATCTTCGCCTTTCTCCTTTTTTTCTCCTTGAAAGCGGTTAAGGGGTCCAACTATTTGAACAGGGAAAGGTTAACGCAAGAGAGGTGGAGTTGACGTGTTCGACGGCCTCCTCTGCCTTTTGATTTTATTTTTTTTTTAAATAAATGTTGTGAGCAGATAATAATAATAATGTACAATAATAAATTTTTTAATAATTATTTACATCTTTTATCATTTCTAACACACATTTATTATATCATATTACATATTTTATTCTTTATATATATATATCATTCAAATTTCACGTCCATATATTTTTTCTTTGCATAAGTTAAAGTTAGCTTTTTCAACATTGGATGATAAGACAGAATGGAACACAATCAAAAAACATAAAAGAGAAAGAGAGCAATTGGAGAGTGGAAGTGTTATGTTAGTATGTTGAATAATTTTTCATTACTTAAGATGAATGACACATTTCTTTTATATATCAGTTTATCCTTTCAATAGGTGGTAATGATCAATCTAATCTAACAATTACAATTAAATTTTTAAAGAGTTCTACAATTATTTACAAATTTTCATGCATCAAGTAAATCTATAATAGTATAGAATATTTTAGAGTTCTTATAACTTTTTTATTGTTCAAGATTTTTCTAAGGTTTTTTAGATACTTCTAAAGTGTTTCACTCTCCCTTACCCAATTTTCGACGTCATAGTCATATCTTCGTACTCTTGGAGACATTGTTGAAATTGCTAGAGATCTTCCTTGTTTTTTCATATTGCCGTACTTTTAAGTAATCTCTTCCACTTAATCAATTATTGAGTACTTAGTGGAGTTCCATATTTATAAACAATTCGCTTGCCCAGAATCTCATTAATGTCTTTGTCGTAAGATTTTACCATAATTGCTAGAACTTTAGTTGAGATTCCACGACTTGAATCCTCCTTATCTTTCTTAAATGGTTTGAACATGCTTGCATGGAAGACCGAATAGATTTGTAGGTTCTTAGGCAAGTCTATCTTGTAATATACTTTGTTAACCTTTTTCATAATTAAATATAATCCCTCATATTTCCTTATTAGGCCTTTATGAATAAAGCAGAAAGTCTTAAATTGTTAGGGTAACATATTAACTATTACCTTGTCACCAATAATGAACTTGATTGGTCGCTTTCTCTCATCCGCCCATTTCTTCATCTTTTTGGTTGCTTTGTCAAAGTAAAAGCATGCTATGTTTACTTGCTCCTTCCATGACTTGGTCATCTTTACTGCTCTTGGGCTTTTAATTGATAAGTCCATGTCTACAACGTGTGGCATCAAAGGTTGTTGCCCAATTACTAACTCAAAAGGACTCTTCCTCATTGTCACACTTTTTTACAAGTTGTAAAATAGTTGAGTCATGTCTAAGAACTTCACCCAATCTCGCTGATTAGCACTTACGAAGTGCCTGAGATAGCACTCCAAAAGACCATTCACCCTCTTGGTTTGGCCCTCAGTTTAAAGGTGTAAACTTATGGAGAAATGCAGCTCAGACCTTATGAGCATGAATAACTTGTCCCATAGTTTGCAAGTGAAGTGAGCATCACGATCTATAATGATGTGTTGCAACAATCCCCAATACTTCACCACATTCTTGAAGAATAGTCATGCTACCTCTTTAGTTATGTAGTCAGTTAAGGCAATGATGAAAGTCTCATACTTGGAAAATCGATCAACAACCACAATGATCAACCTCACTTTTTTTGATTTGGGTAATGCCAAGATGAAATCCATAGTAATTGTCTCCTAAGGCTTTTAAAGTATTGGTAATGGTTCTAGTTAGCCACCAGGTAGCTTGTGTTTAACCTTGTCCTATTGGCAAATGAGACAAGGTCCTCACATATATCTTGACCTCTTCTCTTAGTAAGTCACTTCTAACAATGTCCATGTACTCCTCATGCTTAGGTAACCAACCTATTTGGTATCATGACATTTCTTTATAAAAGAGCATCAGATGTTCCCCACTTAAGCACATATAATCATTTACCTCAAGTATAAATTAGGTCATATTCCACCCAAAACCTCTTAGTCTTCTCCTTAGTAGCAAGGCTAACAACTTGCCTAGCCATGAGGTCCTACTTGGTACCTTTTCAAATCATGTCTTTAATATCCCCTTTTACTTGAGTGATCATCGTTAATTCTGCCTAACGGCTTAGAGTATCAGCAACTGCATTGGCTTTGCCCAACTTGTTAAGATATAGTCAAACTCAACCAAGTAATCTTGCCACCTAACTTGCTTCGAGTTCAACTTATTCTGGGTTTAGAAATAACTAGTGGTCACATTGTCTGTCTTGATCACAAATTGTGTACCTAACAAATAATGACACCAAGTGCAAAGACAGTGTACAATAGCAGTCATCTCCTTTTCTTGCACAATGTATCATTGTTTGGTATTGTTTAGCTTTCTACTATCAAAGGTCATAAGATGTTCTTCTTGTATTAAGACCCCTTCAATGGTGAAATCAGGTGCATTAGTGTGAACTTCAAATATCTTTATGAATTTAGGAAGAACAAGAATAGGTTTCTTGCTCACTGTAGCCTTGAGCCCTTTAAAGGTCATTTGTTGTTGGGTCATCTATTCCCATGTCAGATTCTTCTTTAATAAGTTTGTTAGAGTAGTTGTACGAGTTGAGTATCCCTCAATGAACTGCCTATAGTAGTTAGTTAGGTTAAGGAATGATCACAACTTAAACATATTATTTGGTAATTCCTCATCTCTAATGGCTCGTACCTTTTCTCTATCCATTCGAATTTGCCCATTTTGTCCAAGAATAGCTGAAAGGTCTAGTTTATGAGTATGGAGAAACTGACAGGGGTGTTGGTTAGCCCAAAAGGCATTACTAACCACTCAAAGGAGCCATAATAAGTTCTATAAGTGGTTTTCAACTCGTTCCCCTCAGCAATATGGACCTGATAGTATCCCAACAGTAAGTCCACCTTTGTAATCCATTTAGCTTATGTTAACCTATCAAATAAGTCAATAATAAGAGGAAGAGGGTACTGGTTCTTTACCATAATCTTGTTGAATGCCTTGTAGTCAATACACAATCATAATAAACTATCGTGTTTCCTTTGAAACAAGATTGAGGCACCGTATGGCTCTTTTAAAGGTCTTATTTGACCCATATCAAGTAAACTATTTAGTTGCCTCCTGAACTCTTCAAGCTTAATTTGTGACATGCGATAAAGGGGTCATAGTAGGTGGTTTAAACTTTAGTTCCAATTCTATCTTGTAATCTACCTCCCTCTTTAGTAGAAGTTGTTTGGACAATTCAGGAGGCATTACATCCTTGTTCTCATTGAGAACATTTCTAATCTTTTGGGATAAGTTTCCCTTTTTAAGGATAAAAGGGTCATCAATTACCATTATTGCTGAGTAGGTGATTTCACCTCGTTTAAAGCCCTTCACTTTTACATTGTTGATAAGGTCTTCCTATCTTTCAGTTTTGAGATGATAGGAACCATATATAGGGCCTTCTTTTCAAGCATACACATAGAATTTAAAAAGGATATATGAACGATTTGTACCTTACAAAGGAAGTCCATGTCAAGTATGATTTTGAAATAATCCATGTGTGCCACTGAGAAGTCAACCACATCTCTCTATAGACTAAAGCTTATTTGCACATTTCGAGCAACCCCAATTAAAAACTTGACACTAATATTGACAGTTTTGAACTAACTCCCACCATTAGTCATATTTAGACCAAGTTGCTTAACTTCCTCCTTGGTAATAAAGTTGTGGGTAATACCCGTATCAATCATGACTTGGGCATGCTACCTATTGATTTGCACACCCATAAACATTAGTCCCTTGTCTTTGATTACTTGGAGCTCTTGTTTAGCTTTGAGTGCATTGAGCAATTGTAGATACTCAATTTGCCTTACAGAATCATCAGTTGGTTATGCCTCTTGTTGTTCAATCCTAGCTGTCGAACCAAGTTTTGGGCAATCTCTTATAGCATACAACCCTTTACACACGAAACACTCTTCCTTGGCCACTGTGAAGGACTTTTTTTTTTTCTCCTTATAGTCCCTTCGAGTGGACGACTTATAGCTATCTTTGCCTTTATTTCTTTTTTCCCCACTTTTGATGGAATTACCCTTTGAACCCTTAGCCTTAGAAGGCTCACTTCTTTGATACTCTGTGAGAGACTGTACAATTGCAATGGCTTCATCGACATCTTTTGCCCCGCGTCATTACACTTCTTGTTTAACTCAATTTTGGAGTCCATTCATAAAATAGAACAAGGAGTAATCTACTCCTAGGTTAAGGATCTTCAGTAACAATGTTGTGAAATCCCTTACATACACGTAGATAGAGGGCTTGTGTTTTAACTCCCTTAATTGTTTACGTACTTCATGGACTATGTTTTTATGATAGAACTACCTCTTGAATTCTTTTTTGAAGTCTTCCTATATGGTTATGGTGCAAAGTCCTTTTTGCATGTTCACATGCTTTCTATGCCACCGCAAGATTACAGTGTCAACAAGATAAAAGGTTGTAGTACTTACCTTGTCTTGCTCATTGGCTATCTTGAAGCACTCAAAGTACCTATCTATCTACCAAAGGAAGTTTTCTACCTTTTGGGCATCCCTTTTGTCCAAAAATTCCTTGGACTTAGGAGTCCTCACCAAAGGAGCTCCTCTAGAACCGCCATCATTGGACATGACCCTCTTGTACATTGCTACATCTTGGCGTAATTCCTCTATAAAAGCCTCTAAAGAAGCCACTTGAGCTTGTAAATTGCCAAGAGTTTCTATGACTTTTGCTTTAAAGACTTGTCCACCCTTGTGATGCCCTTCACTGCTGGAAAAGGACTCTTAGATATCCCTATTGACTTTATCAAGCTACTCTAACACGTGAGACTTTAAGGTCTCAACATTATGCTTGACATTCTTGATATGCACTCCCATATTGGTCATCACCTGTTCATGGATGTTGACCCTTTTCTCTAATATGTAAGATTTGTAGTGACTTGAATTTTGCTGTAATCACACTCTTTCTTCTTGTTCCCACCTTGAGTGGGAGAAGCATCATGCCCTTTCCTCATTTCTTAACGCTCCAATGTCATATTCTCCTTAATGGTACTCAACATTATGCCACTTAACCTAGGCTTTGATACAAGCTATCACAAATATTCAAATTTTACTAATATTTGTATGACACTTAGTTTATTTTCTACATCCTTCATAGAAACTAAGTCAACATTTCTGACCTACAATAAAAAACGCAAGAGAGAGAGAGAAAGCAACTGAAGAGTATAAGTATGATATTAGTATTCTGAATAATTTTTCAATATTTGGAATGAATGATACATCCACTTTATATACAACTTTATATTTTTAGTAAATGATAGTGATTAATCTAATTTAATAGTTATAATTAAGTTTCTAAAGAGTTTTATAATTATTTACAAATTTTTATATATTATGTAAATTATATAATAATATAAAATATTTTAAAGTTATTGTAACCTCTTCGTGTTAAGATCTTTCTAAGATTTTCAAGATCCTTACGGGACGTTTCAGTCTGCTCAGTCTCGTCCGCGTATTTTTTCGTTTCAGCGAGGTATTATCGTAAAGGACATACAGTGCAAGAACCTTGCGGTGCGATCCACAGGCCCACAGTGCCTTTTTTTCGTTTTTTTTTTTACCCTTTTTGGTCAAGGTCTCAGGTAATGAAGAAAATAAAACTTTAAATTTTAAAATTTTATACCAGGCTTCGTGTAAAAAAAAAAAAAAAAGAGAAGAAAATCTAGTATTAGTAGGGACAAGTCAAGTTAGGAATCCTCAATTTTCGTCAAAGATGGAAATTGAATTCCAAAATTTTTGCACGCGATTTTTTTTTTTTTTTTTTGTTGTTAAAATTGGGTTGATACTCCTCTCCTTCACCCCATCTTATTATCATCACCATCATATATGACACCATAATTAAGAGTAGCCTATTCTTTTTATTTTTACTGACACATTTTAAAATATTTAGCCGATGATGTATCTTTTTAGAAGTGTTCACTCTTCATTGGCTCTCGTACATTCCCCTTTAATCAGGGGCCCGTATGCCTGTCCTTGACAAAGGTATAGCATGCCAATTTCTAGTGCTCCAACGAAAAAGTAACCAAAGAAGGGTTAACAAATGTCACACAAAAATTACGAAAATATGCCTAAAATGCTTTGAATGCCCCCGCCTTTCGCCTATCGAAATCGATTGTGCTGATTATGTTTTCAAATGTTTGAGAGATATCATTCGAAAGTTGCCACGCATTTTGGGATCACAAAGCCCCGAGGACCACTTTAAGGATTCGGAGCTCCATCTGCAATTCTTCCCCAAGTATTTGATGATCAGTAACTTCTGCAAGCGGAGACATCAACCCGCTCGTTCTTTATTTCCCTACTTAGTGAAATTGGACAATCACCTCCCTACATTTTGTTATTTCCTTAGAATCCCCCACCTACTGAGTACATTTGTTATGTCTATTTCTGGCAACAAAACCATCTCCGTCCAAACAGAGTAGCACAGTAAAAGAAAATGAGAAGTAAAAGGGACTTTCCTATGATTAAATTGTGGCGACTGCAAGTTTTCAGCTTCAAATAACCGCTAGTTGCTGCTATGATATTATTGGTCTTTTGTAGGACTATCCAATTGCCATTTTTTCTTTGTTGTTAAAAACTACTATTAAATTAGCAAATAATAATTGATTTAACCGCAGAATTGCTGCATCTGCTCCTCCTGTTTTGCTCAGAGCCTATTTTCATGAAGAGGTTGATCCTGTTAAATCCCAAAAGGAAACTGGAATCCATGGCAAGCCTCATATCAAGTAATATTCAAATCAATCATGCTTGAATTATCGCTGAACGTTGATGACATAACAATTAAAAACTGCATCAATTCAAAGTTAACAAGGAATACAGAATGTCCTAAATCGGTCAAATTACTCGCTGCATTGGACAAATGACATGGAAACAATGGTATCCAAGAAAGGAAAAATGAAGCCTTGGGATTCAATTACATCTCACAGCTTGAAGTCGAGTTTAAGACCCTTAACAGGTGGGTTTTGCTTGATCAAAATTTGACGATCAGAGGCCTTGAAATCGAACGTGCAAGAATGCTCTGTGGGGTAGCGGTGGACTCCGCAGAAGATTTTTCCACAGCGGCACTCAAACCCCACTAAGCCGACCTTCCTATTGCAGCCCGGGCACCTGTTACTCTTCACAATCCCACCCCGTAGATCATCAGATGACCCTTTCATTGCACCAGCTGCGTCAAGTACTGTTATTTCGCTAGAAGCCGCACCATGAGCGGTTGGAATCTGTTGATCATCATCAGCAGAAGTGGATAAGCTAGGACTTGCAAGCCTGGCTTCTAGTGTATTGACGGACCAAGACGTGGTACTAATCAGCTCTTTGAGATAATCCTTGTAACACTTGGAGCAAAGGTTGCCGTTATCGGTGGAGCCATAGAAGCCGCATCCTCGTGCACAGAAAAGAGGGGCTGATGAATTGCTTTAAGAATCCATCTTCTTTCTTCTTTCTTCTATGAACGCTCGATTGAGCAGAGAGTTTGAGAGTTGTTTGTGGTTGAGCTTTGCTTCTTTTTTCTGATGGATAAGCCATGGGGTCTCAGCTCTGTATATATATATATATATATATGACTCTGGAAGCCTGGAACTGGAAATCCTAATGGAATCTGGATTCGGAGTTCGTGTGAGTTTCGGATTCAGAAATTGGACGTACCCGGAACTGGAAATCCTAATGGAATCTGGATTCGGAGTTCGTGTGAGTTTCGGATTCAGAAATTGGACGTAGTGAAATACTAATAAAAATATCTTACATGAAAAATCACCATATTAATTAACTCGTAAACAAATGGGATTAAGAAAATCAAAAGCGCCCCCCCCCCCCCTTTTTTTTAATTTTGTCTAATTAAATTGGCCCAAAATCAACAAATATTTTTGGTGGGAATCACTAAAGACATGAGCAAAATTCCATTTTCCTTTGATTTCCTTGGCTTGAGGATGGATTTTCATGTTCCCTTAATAAAGATTTAATCATAATTAGCCAAGACATTTATGTTGTGGAAGGAGACGACGTCGTTTTGTTTCCCAAAGCTTTGCAACCCTCAAGCGCTAAACTCTTGGTTGCTTTACCCTCCGCCGCTAGCGCCCCCAACTCTTTTTTCGTTCTCTGCTAGCCTTACACCTCATTGTCGCCACCTTCCACCGCCAACTGGAGACTAGCCGTCCCACTAATACGGCAGCTTGGGGCTCCGGCGGTCACTCTCCGCCACTACCAAAACAAAACCCCCAACTTCCCTGTTCCTTCGGTTAAAGAATAATATCGAAAGCCGCCGCCACCGGCATAACAACAATCAAAGCCTCCAATTGCCGTCTTCGCCCGGCAATCGGCTTGACAACCGGGTCTGAAAAGCAAACCAGAACAGAGATTCGAAGGAAGCTTCGTGAGTTACAATAACGGTGCGCCTCTAGTCTTTTTTGGATGTTATTAAACATGGGAATTGTAGGCATTGTAATACTATTGTTATCGGCTATGAATTTGCAGCAGCAATGGTTATTCCGCCGCCAGTTAGGCCCCCAAGATTGACGGAATTTCTGAAGCCATATGTCCTGAAAGTGCACTTCACTAACAAATTCGTGCATGCGCAAGTGTTCCACTCCCCGACCGCCACGGTAGCCTCTTCCGCAAGCTCGCAGGAGAAGGCGCTAAGGCCAAGCATGGGAAATACTCGGGATGTGGCCGCTGCGGCCAAGATTGGTAAGATCCTGGCGGAGCGCCTCTTGTACAAGGGCATACCTGCTGTCACTGTCTTTTACAAGAGAGAACAGAAGTATCATGGAAAGCTGAAGGCCGTGGTCGATTCTTTGAAGGAAGCTGGTGTCAAATTCATCTGAATTTCTGCCGCCCAATATATAACATAATAAAACTGTTGGGTGTTTTTCAGGACCCTCCTACCCATTTTCATCCATCAGGACTTTTGCAATCCAATAGACAATTCTAGTTGCTACAATTGTACCGTGTTTCTTCCGGGAATGCAATGCCGTTACTTTTTATTATTCCTAGTTCAGCAGCAACCCCATGATTATATATATTCCATTATTATAGTAATTACGACGAAAAAAAAAACAAACAAGAAACTGAAAACTGATTGTGAATTTTAACATCAATGAATGTTGCAATTCAATCAAGAAATTCCGGATATTTCATGATCTCTTGTGGAGTTGGGCAAATAATTGATAATATACGAAAGACGAAAAGGACAGTTTTGACAATAAGCTTTTGTCTGAAGGGGGCAACACCATAATACAATGATTTGATTGCCACTCGTTGAGAAATTGAATATTGGGCCTAGCATGTTGTTCCACGAAGGAGGTTCGCATAGCTTAATGGACTTCGGTATCAAGGATACGAACAAGGGAGTTCTGGCCTCCAAGAAACGGAAAACAACAATAGGCCACAAACATGGCCCAGTCACCATTCGAGGCCCAAACTTAAGGTAGCTGAGTTGGACATTCAACTGCTTGGTGGACGGTAACGACAAGAGTCAAAATTTGCAGCTGCGATGACGGGTACGCCTAATCCACTGGGACAAAAATGAAACAAGTGAGGTGAGGTAGTTAGGTCGCCCGAGTTTCAAGATGGGATCTCCGCTAACCCACTACCGCGAGACAACATTTAAATTACATGCGAGCGAACTCAAACAGCACAAGGTGCAACGCACAAGAGACGGGCAGAATTCTGTTCCGGCATGGAGGAAAAGGAAGCAGTCGAATCCTCAAACAATAATCGTCTCGGGCAACCACCATCAGTACCGTTTCTCTGGGAAGAAAAGCCAGGCATCGCCAAAAAATACTGGAGACCTAAGGTCTCTTCTGTCGCCTCAGTTCTGCCACCTCCAACCAAGTTCGTGGCCTCAGTTCCCTTCATCTGGGAGGAAAAGCCTGGAACGCCGCTATCCTGCTTGACACAGCCATCAACGGCATTAGCAATTTTGAACCCACCTGCCAACCCAAGTGCTTTATCATTGCCCCTCTCACCAGCTCAAGGAGATGGCAACCAATACTTTGGTAACACTTACTGTGATAGGGGTAACAGAAACAAACATGAAATCTTAGACTTGGGCTTTTTGAGTTCCGAAACAGGTGATTCATTCAGCTCAGCACCCTCTCTCATGGCAAATTGTCTGGTCCCAACAACGGAGATTTTGACTGCTGTTCCAATACAAAAAACTTCCCCAACAGATGACCTCAACGACCAGATGGTAACCCCATCATCACCCACTTCTGAAACTGACAGCAGCACAAGCAGCTACACAACAGACTTTTCAAGCCATATGGGGGATTCTTTCTTGGAATACTTGTTTCCAATATACACTCCCCATTCTGGTTTTCTCGGCAAGGCTGCTTACCACAACAGGGGCCTTCTGACTTCATTTGATCTACACAAGGGAGACCTTAATTATGAAACCAGTGGCAAGGCCGGAGCAAGGAGGCCACAAACACTTGGAGAACTAATAATGATGAGCCGAAGGATGAGTTTGCAAAGGAAAGCTGTTCAAAGGAGAAAACAGAGACTATCAATGGTAAAACTCTAGTCCTTGCTTCTTTTTCACCATCAATGCTAAATGAATATTAGGCTACAAATAAACTGACCGTAGAGGGTATAACTGTCAATCTATATCTATAAAACAAAATCGTATGAGGCCATACATACTCATTTGCTTCTGGGTCACAATTCAAGAAATAAACAAAATCCTACTACTAATAACCTTTCCTGATTGCTGGCAGGAATTTATAAACAAAAAAACTCTTGGGTGTGGCTTCTTCGGAATTAGCAACAAACTGATTGAAGGATTGCAGAGGAAGAATTTCCCCGCAAGATTGAAGCTATTTTAGGTGGGCTCTGTGGTTCAAAATCACCATGCCTTAAATTCTCTCCATTAAGCCCTGTACAAATAATCTGCTTCTTAGTGTAGTACACCCTTTGTAACCTACTTTAAATGTACCTGAAGGTTTGAATCTAGCAAAGCACATGAACACCAAGATTTGCAACTTTTTGTTGAGTCAGTTTCTCCAATCTCCAAATACAATATTGAACAAGTGATACCTTACAGAAGTACACCACATGCAATTGAGGCCAAAAATAGGAAAAACCAAATGAGCAAAACTTCTGAGTACTTCAACTCTAATATTTTTGGCCAACTTTTTGGATCCGCTCCACAAGTATAGGAATATCTTCTCGAACTAAGGTAGTAAAACAACAACGGAACCATCCTGGTTCTATGCAGTGGCAGGCTGACCCAGGCGTTACATTTATCTTTGCGATGTTCAACAGCTTATCCCATAACTCAAGTTCTCCTTTCTCACTGTAAGAAGGGATTAGTCCACTAAAATCAGCCCAACAGAATAGCCCAGCACTGCTCTCTGTGCACTCAATTCCTAATTGTTTGAAAGCCTCAACAATTAAGTCATACATTTCACGTATCCTCCTCCTATTAGTTTTCATATACTCCTCAATGAACCTAGTGTCTGAAAGCATTGAAATCAGTGGCATCTGGCTCGGAGCAGAAATAGAAGAAAATCTGGATAGCCTTCTAGCAGCAGACAAAATGCTATCATTGTAGGAATAGATAACACCAACTCTAAATCCTGGAAGAGAGAGGTCCTTTGACAGCCCGTATATAATGTGAACCCTGTTCTTGTCAAATTCTTCTGCCTCGACAATTTCTATCATACTCACAAACTCCTCATTAGTTGCATATACAGACCCAGCAAATATTTCATCAGAAATAATGTGGATGTTCTTCTCTTGAGCAAAGTCCAATATATTGTAGAGTGTTTCACGTGGCAGCAGATTGCCAACAGGATTTGAGGGATTGGAAAGCAGAATTCCACAAACTTTTAACCCTCGCTTTTTAGCTTGATTGTAAGCTTGATCAAGAGCATTGACACTTAACATAAAGTTGTCAGTTCTGCGGCAGTGTACAGGTATTAGCTCCACTCCAGTTCGCCATTTCACATCTCTGTCAAATCTGCAGAGCATGTTTCAAATAAATTTCAAGAGCATATATTAACATGAAAAGTAAAAGTACAAATTGATTCATAACTTGATTATAGAATCAAATTTTGCAATTTTGCATACAAAATACCCTGGATAATATGGTGTTGGAATAAGAAAAGCATTTCCAGGGTCTGCCAAGCAGAAGCACAAAATCTCAATGGCAGGAGTTGCACCAGCAGTTAATATGATATTTGAAGGGTCAAATGTAACTGCTCTTCCCATTGCTTGAGACATGAAACCTGCCATAGCCTGCAAATTCCAGACAAACGGTATCTATAACTGAAACAATGGAAGCACAAAGGAATTATCTTAGACAATTAGTCTATTTTATACTAGATCAGAATGCGACATTCATAATGCTAAAGATAGATGCATTTAGCCCCGTGCAACCAAAAGATCTTCTAATCAACCTCTCCTGCAAGCCAATCTGGGTCTGTTCCTCTCTCCATGAGACATTAGGCCCTTAAGGCTAAGAAATAAAAGACACATAGGATTTGTTTGTGAAAATGGGTAGCTTAAGTTTCATTTCTCATTTGCACTACCAAATTATTATTCTTCAATGATTTGCAACCCAAACAGCCTCATAGAATGAAACTTCACTCTCACCTTGGACTAGAAGTCATACATCAAATTTGTCCGTGCTTTCCTTTTCTGTTTTACACCCCTCTAATCCACCAGACCACTATAGTAAACATAAGCTTTGCCACACAAAGACAACGAATTAAACTTTTCTATTTATTCCAAGATAATATAGAACTGATCAAAAGAAATGCTTTTGTTTGCGATCAACGAGAGCGTTTCATCTAGAAACACACCAATGATGTAAAATTCCATATCATCTAATAAACGATATTCAGATTGATGCCTGTCATATTTGAGTTACAAACAACAGCATTTGACCTTTTAAGTTTTTACTTGAATTATATTTCCAGTTCTCTCAAAGAGCTGCACGCACTAGAAAAATCAACTTTAACACAAATAATTAAAACCCATGACTATTAATCGGCCAAAGCATTGATAAACTAAGAGCAAGAAACCGCAGAGTGGAAACATAAACATTCACATCAGCATGTGTACGAAATAATGCAGATTCATGATCGCAAGCATAAAAGCAACATAAATCTTCATTTACCACTTTCAGCTCCCTCAGTCCATCGAACGGCCGGTATGTGGCTATTCCATTGATGTTGAGATCACCGTCATCGCTTCCAAATACTGAATTCGTCAGATTCTCCGCCGTCCAATTCTCGATCAAATCCAAACATAGCTAAAACCAGCAACCAAAAGAAAAAGTACAATTAACAAAGGTAATGGTAAATACAGACACAGAGAGAGAGAGAGAGAGAGAGAGAGAGATAGTTCACCCTGTTCTCAGATAAGCCGAGCTGAATAATCCCATTCGGATTGCCCAATCTATCATACGGATCCTCCGAGACCTTATCCAACCCAATATAATACGGAGAATCATTTGGCTTGGCAATCGGAAACGCCCTGGCCGACAACCTAACCGGCTGGCCCAGCAAGCTGGACCGGGAAGACGTTCTCGGGATCTCCGCCAGGTGCGGAGAAGATGTGGATGGCGACGGAGGGTTCGAGGAGGGTGAGGTTGAAGAACGATTTCGTTTCAAGTAAAGTTGAAAAAAGTAGAAGAGAGCACAGGGGATTAAAGAACCCAATATCAGACCCCCTCTGCCTTGGACCACGCCTTCGAGTGGCACTATGAGTCTCATTCCGGTGGCTCCGGTTTGCTTCCGGGGCGAACGTTCGCTTTCTTTGGATTGGAATCGGGTCATAGGGTGGCGCCGACGGCGCGCGAAGTTCCAGAGGTAGTCCGGCGGATGAACTTGGGTGCCGCGCCGAACCAGCTTGACAGGAGTGGCTGTTTTTTTTTTTTGTGGTGGGCGTTTTCAAACCGTTCAAAATTAACAAGGAGGAAGCAGAGAGAGGGAGAGAGCGAAGATTAGATTTTTGCTTTTTTTTTTTTTTTTAAATAGGAAAAGGGCCCCACTCCCTTAAGGAGGGAGCTAAACTGGTCCGGCCCGTATCTCGTCCCAAGCATGGCCCTCAAAAGGATAGTGCCTACGCTTATGTGTTGAGTCAAACCGGGCTTATGCCCATGCTCATGGATCCCGAGGTTAGCAATTTATATAAAGATTTATTTATTTACTTATTAAAAAAATAATTTACGTCCTTTTTTAAAATTTTGTTATTCTTCACTTCTTGCACGAGTAAATAAAAATCCATCTCTTCCTCACATGATCAGTCTCTTGTTTTGCTTTGTTCTTAAAATGGGACTGTGGGAATGGAGAAAGAAAAATGGATGCATGGCCACTTTTGAAATTGAACTCAAGCAGATGAGAAACAGGAAGGAAGGCAATCAATTTTTCTGTTATTGAAACTTCAAAACTTTGCAAATTTGTTTAACATCTATTGTTAGTGGCAGAACCATACACTTGAGGCTTTGGATCAGAAAAGGTTTTGTAATTCAGAATCTTTTTTTTTTTTCTCTCTCTCTCTCATTCGGATGGTAAGGTTTAGAGAACTCTTAGTTACTAGTTTAAGTCATTGACCAAATTTAAAGTGGACAAAACCAGTTGAATTTGGGTCTAAAACCATCGTATGTGCAAATGGTAAATGGATCCCTTAGCTGCACCCAGTTCAAAAATTGTAATCAGTCTAAGTTTATCTGAATGCTAGGCTTGATTTTTCTTGGA
Organism: Ceriops zippeliana; assembly: GCA_037897445.1. Taxonomy (NCBI): domain Eukaryota; kingdom Viridiplantae; phylum Streptophyta; class Magnoliopsida; order Malpighiales; family Rhizophoraceae; genus Ceriops; species Ceriops zippeliana. The sequence goes on from JBAPLH010000017.1 coordinate 7,167,021, forward strand.
CTTGTAAATCTCAACCAAGCGCGAACTGGGAAGTTTCCATTGTCATGTACACGATTGTGAGGTGACCCTCGCGGGCATGGAGAACTGTCATTCTCTCTTTTTTTTTTTTTTTTTTTGATCGTCAGACCTATCATCTGCCCCTCATTTTGTACGTCACTTTCGGAAATTTTGAATTCTTAGGAGCGTGAGGGTCGTTTTCACTTCATTTATGTTACAGCGAAAATATTCTTCGGTGCATGGTCGCAAATTTGAACAAAGAGTTGACATCATAACCGCCTGTTTGTTTATACTTTACACCGACTCGACATGGCATCCCATCGGTAGAAACTTTGGCAAAGTAGAGCGATGAAGAGCCCTGTAATCGGACACGAATTTACCTTAACGTCGGACCCATGAATGACACTGAGAACCCCTTGCGCTTCTCGTTAGGACCCAAGACGCCGCCACCTTTCCTGTTTCCTACACCAAAGAGCGAGTGACCCGAGCCACGGAGTAGCAAATATTTGGACCCCACTCATATGAACTACTCTGATTTCTTATTGATTTTATTATCAAAATATTAATATTGTAATCTTCTATTGGTACTTAATGGTCAATTCTTACGTGAGACCTAACTAAAATTTGGATCACTAGACTCCTGTATTAATTATGATGACCTAACGTGCGTCTTTCCTGTTGAGCACCCCCTTGTCACACGGCAAGCCAGCGAAGACTAAATCTGCAAGATAAAAAAAAAAAAAGACAAAACCTCCCCAAAAATGGCTAGCTTGTCAATATTGTTTTACTTGGTTTAAATTCAAAAAATACAGGCATTATTGGACGCTGTCGGTTATTTTGTCATCAACCAGAAGGGCTGGCCCAGTAATTGTTGACGGAAATGACAAGCTATCTTTCTTGCTACTTTCTCATTTGGCAAGATGTCAAATATGATCAGCTCAACATCCAACACAACTTTTCAAGCATTCGTGAAACGCCCAGCAATTGAATCTGGCAACAACATTCGTAATTTTTTTTTTTTTTTGAAAAACTAGAGTACATTTGCTTCAAATATAATACATTTTAAATATTTTTAAAAATAATTACTATTATGTTTTGGCATCCTACCATGCATTCACTCAACTGTTAATTTCTACGAGATCTACTTACATTACTTGCATTCACATGGTTCCAACACAAAACTTTAAAATTGTCTACCTTATTAACGAAAAGCTGTTTTCCTTTATTGTCCCGAGATTGAAGGATGAATTTATTTACAAAAGCCCTAACTATATATATATATAACAAAAGATGAATGACGCTGCTTGTTCACTTCAAGTGCAGCTGCATTGCTCCAAAAAAGTTGCAGATTTCTGTTTTCAAGTTTCAGTTACAACTTGGCGCCATTCCTGTGAAGTTTCAGAGTCAATAAATTTGATTATGTGTTTAAGATTGAATTGTGATTGATTTTTTTTTTTTAAATTCAATTGTAGTTTGCTGCTGTAACAAGCCAGACTGCAGCTTTGGAAGTCCAAGAGTCTAAAGCTGTAATTTACGTGCATTAGTTAGTTAAAATTGCTGTAATGGTGTATTCCTTTGAATTACTTCATATATAATGAAGCTTAATGATCAATGAGAAACTAAGCTTTCTGCTTTCTCTCAAATCTCTCCAAATTGCCATTACCTTCAATGAAAAGTAATATAAAATTCGAAGGAAAGTCACTAGGAACACAACAAGAAGAGGTCATGCACCAACAATATTTCTTCTACAAATGACCTCGGTGAATTTATTGACAACATTATTGCTATTAATGGGAAATTCTCCCCCTCTTTCTCTTTTATTTTTTATTTCAAATTTTTCTTTTTTTAAAAAAAAAAATGTTTGCTTCAAATTATTGCCTTGCCGCCTGCCGAAATGGTGTCGGAAAAGGGAGCCGAATAGGCGTATACAAGCCGAGGGTATAAAGGTCATATTGCAAAACGTTTAAATAGTCCATTTGTTGGACCCACGACAGCCAAATCCAACATACATGCATCGTCCTTGAAGCCTGGGTTGGGTTCTTCACGTAAAACACCCTTTCTTCTCTGTTCTTGTTTCCTTCCATGTCTCGTCCCATCCAACGTTATTAACACCGTTCATTTGGGTCCTTTGTTTTTTTCCTCTTAATTGTTCATCATTAGAAAGAATAGGGTTTTCCTGTTGATATCTTATCGGCTTTCTCTGTCCCTCCCCATTTCACACTGTCTCGTTTTTCCCTTTTTTTCCCCGAAAGTTTGAGAAAGAAACGCAGAGAAAACGAAAAAGAAAAAAACTGGGGGCTGAGAGAGGCCGTTGGAATTCCAAACATCTTCTCAAGCATCTTCTTCATTTTTCCGAGATATTTCGAAGGAAAGAGACAACAGAGAGAGAGAGAGAGGAAAAAACAACAATCAGCATTGCATGACGACGTTGTCCTCTGTTTTCATGATGTGCAGCGAGAACTTGTTGAGATATTAATCGAGAATTGCTTTCTCGGACGAAGAAAAACAGAAGCTTCAGAAATTTGAAACAATGTGTACATCTGGGGATGTCTGCTTTGATTCAAAGACGTCAGAAATGTTGTACAGAGGAATACGGTAACGGCCAGAGACAGACATGAACCTGGAAATGGAGGACTTGTTCGATGAACCCTTTTTTGTTGAAGAGCTCGACATCGATTACGAGTTTGATGCGCCAAAGTACTACGATTTATTGAGACTAGAAGCCGATTTCGAGTCTCAGGAAACCGAACTCTGGTTCGAAAGCGCCGGAAACTATTCCCCTTCTCGTAAGCATCCCGCTTCTTCTCTTTCATAATTCTCTCTTATTTATCAGTCAAAGCCTTTGTATGCAAATCCAATTCTAGTTGCCTTTTATTCTTTCATTTTTATGGCTTCGTTTTGTTTTGTTCGGTTGTTTTTTGTCGAATTTGTTCCTTCAGCTCATATCATAAAGTTGGATCGGAGACCAAATGCTCCATCGGAAAGTCCAAGTTGTTCATCTGCTCACAGAGCCAATGAAAATGTGTACAATATTGGCGGTGAGGCTTGCAGCAGCGTAGACTACATGACTAACGAAGTAGATGATTACAACACAGGTACAGTTTGCCAAAACTGCGGTCATGATTACCTGTGCTTCTTCTCTTTCTTAAATCTTGTCGTTTGGTATTGTTAGAGTTGATGTAGCCTTTATTACCGCGAGGTCTTAGAGTTCAAAATAGCTTCCCTCATTCTTCGCATTTAATAGAGAATCTCCCGTGGTGATCATCGGTTTCTGCAGGATTAAAATCTCGCACTCGCACGAATCAGGATGTGGAAAGAGCTAAAGCCAAATCCCCAATTAAGTCACCTATAGCAAAGAATTCCCGTTTTATGAAGCCCACAGCAAGTCGGTTGGCAAAGCTGAATCACCCTCCAGAAATTCGTTGTCCGAGATTCTTTGGAAGGTAAAGGTTATTTTTTAGGCGTCATGATGAGAGTCACATTGTTCACTTACAGTATTTGCTGAATTCAGATCAACTTAGCTATTTGGATTTGGAATAATTTTCATTTGAGTTTGTTTTATTAATTAGTTATTTGTTAAATCCGTAGTCCTCAGAATTTGTCAGTCAAGGATGAGAACAGTTCGCAGGGTTCCTCTGTCATTGGAATGCTGGCTTGCAAAAGGCAAAAGCTTGAGTCTGGTTACTTGCGCAAGGTGCAGTAGGCTTTTGGGTTTTTTTTTTTTTTCTTTTTTTCAGAAAATATTCCTTTAGTATCATTTTAGATTATAATTGGTTACAGAATGTGGCAGCTACAGCACATGTGTAGCGTTAGGAATACTCATTTAAGGTACTACTACTGTGCAGGTTGCTCGTTCGAAGCATCAAGCAATTCTTTTACACAAGGCACCTAAAATGGTAAACTATATAACTTGTCAATCATGTTGCTGCGATGAGACTTAGATTATAATTCATGATTTTTATGTTTCCACCAGATTTTTGGTCTCAAGACATTTTGTCACTACATGAGAGTTCATGCTAAAATCAGTTCCAAGTTTCGTGAATTTCATACAAAACTTTGGCTTTACTTGCAGGCTGAACATCCTGATGCTAGGATAGCACTTGGTAGATCTAAAGTTACAATTCCGAAAGAACCTACGCTGGAAACAGCTTACAGAGCACAAAGACATAGGTAACACTCAATCTCTCGTCGATTATCCTAACATCTGTTTCTTACTCCACAGTAGGCCTGAACTTTGCCAGATATGCTGTGTGGTCTATTCTTAATTTTCAGGTTCAAGACTAATGTGCACTCGGTTGAAAATGAAAATCCCAATGCTTGTACCTTGAGAGCAAGGCCCTTGAACAGAAAAGTTGGTACTCCTGGTTATACTGATATTCTATTTTCTTTAAATCTTTTTTATTTCAACTATGGAAGGAAGATTCTTACAGATGCCAAGCAAAATTTTTTATCTTTTTGCATGTTCCTGGACTTGATAGATACTCGGGGCTCCTTCAACAACTTCCAGTAAAAAGAGCACTCCACAGATGCCAGAGTTCCCAGTAAGTTGTAAAGATGTCTAAATTCAGCTCCATGTCAGAAGTGTCATTTAAATCTGTCTTGGTACATTTCTTTTTTTCTGGTTTTCAATCCAGGCACTTCACCTGAGGACTTCAAAAAGGGCTGTGCAACATGCATCCCATAATGTAGGCGATCAAAAACATATTTAATTTATCATTATCAATACAGTTTAGATTATTCTACCGTCTAAATTTCTCTCTTCTATCCCACTTGGCTTGTGGTCTATCTTTTATGTTTCAAACTGCTGGAACCTAACACAATTGTTCGTCTCTGCAGGCAGCAAATTTTCATAATTCTAGCCCCAGTTGGCAAGATGACACAAGAGACTCTAGAAGGTAACAGTTTGAGGAATGATAGCCCCTCTGAAAGCTCTGAAGGAAACACAATTATCAATTTTCTTCTATGGTGCCTGTTGTGCTAGATATATGCTAGTTCTTATACACACTGTTTCCTTAAAGTATGACTACTTTCTCAAAATATTATGCTATTGCAGAATGAACCCTATTACTGACTTAAACGAAAGACTTGAAGCACTTGAAAAATTGAAGGCCTGCTGTGTTGGTAAAAAGGTGACTGTTATACCCTAAAGCCTCTGTCAGCCTCATGCAAACCTTCAGTCAAGTAGCGACATGTAACTGTTTTCCAGAAAAACAGTAATATAATCTCATTTTCGACATATGAATGTTAATCATGCAATTATGTCATGTTAATGCTTGCTGCCATTTGATTATGCATGTTTCCTAAATCCACTGTTTTGCTGCAGGAATCTAATTTGGCAACAGATGAGGGGATTGTAAACGAGATGCCAATAGAATCATTTAGCAAGGTTGTTTTAAATAACTGCTTGGATAATCTGTTTGTTGGCAATTTTCTTTATGAGCTAACACCATGACTATCAATTGATCATTCTTTCTTGTGCTTTGATTGAAAATCATATGCAGCTCTCCCTGGGATCCAAATTCCTCCATTCTAAAACGAAATCTCAATCAAGAATGCCACTTTATTCTAAGGTTAGTTGCTTCATTCTTTGATCTGTGCAGCTAAGAAATTCAACAATTACTACATTGCATCTTCATCAATTAATTGACACGAGCATTTCCACTGTCTTAAATCAAGGTCTTTAAAGAGAATACACCAGGCTCTTTGCGTTTTGAGCAAAGAGGCCTTCTCGTTATTTTGTCCCACTTTGTGCAATTTTAAATACTAGACCCTGACAAAAGTCCGGATATTTCAAATTTTTGTATTGGTAGACGCTGCGTACTGCCAAGCCAGAAAGAATTCGCTCGAATTGTTGTCAATGTGGTAATCATCGGGGAATCCCTTCAGTTGGAGCCGAGATAAACATTAGCAGGTACCTCATCTTTGCCCTTCAAATGTAATCCACCTAATGTGGTAATCCACATAACAGATATAATCTGTCTTTGTGCCTTCTAACTTGGCAACATGAATTCAAATCTCGAGCCCTCTTACAAAAAAGTTATATCTGTTAACAGCCGTTTGAAGGATCTGCATCAGACTAAAGTTTAAACAACTTTTCAATTGCATGCAAGTTAACATGTTGCTGTCACACATGCGTTGTCTCTTAATGGGTTGGTTCTATCTCAAGTAAACGTAGTTTGTGATTGTTTGTCACAGGAGCTTGAACATACGCTAGAAGCAGAAACCAATTTCTCACAAAGTCCCCTTACGAAAAGAGGTTACGCAGATGCCGTCCCAGAAGCCCAAGGGCTTACTCTCTTTTTAATTACATGACACAGTTCCTAAGAAATTAAGCGTTTCTGTTAAGGGTAGTTACTGTCACTGGAAACCAAAAGCAAAAGGAAAACAAAAGGGAAGAATGGAAACAGTTTTTGTTTAATTGGACAGCTTTCGCAAAGTCTGTCAGACTCACACCATTGTGATTCGAAAACTAAAACTTAGGCCATTGGTAGTATCCAGCCCAACGTCCACAACATTGTTTGTTTCGTTCACCCAACTCTTGGGGCGCATTAGCTGGGTAGTATCCAGCCGAATGTCTCCAATATCACATGGCTCTTCTCTCAACAGATGGAAAAAAAACCAAAACCATTAAAAAAAAAAAACACCATCAATCATGTGGCTCGTATACAACTATTAACGGCTTTCGACCACTATGTTAATAGCATTGCAAAATTGTGTGCAAAACAGGTCCTGAAACGTCAGAATCAACTATCGGTCAATCTGAATATGCAACGGGACATGAATTTACAAGATGCCATATTCTCGTCCTATGAGATCAGAAGACAAAAAACGAACAAGAGAAATTTTGGGATTTCTTCATCCATGTTATCTGAATTTTATCCTGAATACATAAGGGAATTAAGGATGTTCTTCGATATAGCTTCATTTGCCGTTCTAAACACACCAGACCAAGAACACGAGATTACAGCATAAAGAAAGAAGCCAAGAACATATAATTTCTTCCCCCATAGGACCTCTCACGGACGAATAAAAAACATGAAGCCCCCTCTTCTTTGACCTCTTAATAGTTTTAAAACGAATTACTGTTGTTAATTTCTGACATTTTGTAGAGCACGGCAATCATCGAAACATAGCAACTTGTATCTAATGCTTACATAGTTGTTGAAAAAAGACCAAGCAGACAAGATAAATGTGGAACTGGACCTTCTATTTTCACCTCACTTGCTACACTCCCAAAGTTGCTGTTAATAATTAGAGTGCATGGGACATAACAGTAGCCTCAAGCAGCTGTAAAATGAAGCTCATTCCAGAAAATATGATTGTTTCCACAATGAATTATCCCACAAGTTGAAAATTCACAACTATAATTTCTCAAAAGGAAAGAGGAATAAGGAGGAGTATTGTCCACTGAACGACATTAAATTCTGTGAACAGCTGCAGTCAGAAAACACTTATCAATCTGAAGCCACCATCTGCAAAAGTGGAAGAATTACAAAGATATAATTCATTCTTCTCAAGGTATGCAACTTAAGATGTTGGATCAGCACTGTGCCATCCTGTAGTGCATGGTGGGATGCTCATGAATTCATCAAACTCCTTTACGTGGATGTCACAACACTTCCACTGAAATATTTACACATAATCATTAGAAAGGACAGTCCACAAATAGACTATATAAGAAGAGTAAATTGCAGTATACTAGATGGAATAAAACACACCCCTCTCATCCGATCATGAAAAACAGCAGGCCCAGGATGGTAACTGCAAGCATTTTCATGATTATCCTTTTCTTTAAACGTTTTACCGCAACCCTTATTCCTGCAAGTTTGGGGTTCATTTATATCAACTATTTTCTTTGGAGGAGCAGAAGGTACTGGAACACCTGGATTGCTTTTAGCAGAGGCGACTTTGGGTTGAGAACCTAAACAAGAGATACATGCTTCAGCCCACAGGACAACAGAAAAATGAAGAAAACTGGGGAAATCAGGAGAAGAAAGTCTATCCCATACAAAGCAGATATTGGTACAACAGTCAAAAAAAGGAAACACAAAAATGAATGCAGCAACAGAAATATAATTAGGATCATCACATCTAGCTCATATGACCTTTGCTATCCTTGACCCAAACCCCAATGACTGTCAACAAAAATAAAGATATCATTAAAAACCTTTTCCACGACTTGTGACAGGAAAAATTTAGATTTCTAGCTGACAAAACAAAACCAATAACCTAACATACATCTAAGTTGTATAAAAGCTACAATCATTCATATCTAGATTTGTATATGCCAAAAAAGGTGCCTTCAGTATCTCAGTTTTGTGAGATTTGAAAACATAAACAGATTATATGTAAGATTGACCTTTAATATTTCCCCTTCATGCTTACCATGATCTGAGCAAAAGAAGCCCTGCTTGCACCTAGGGCAGGATTCTTTGGAAGAAGAGCCAGTTACAGGAGCTGGTCTGGAAGGAATAATTGGAACTTTTGGACTTGGAGTCACCCTTGGTAGTGCTGGCTTCTCAGTCGTATGTTTACCTGTCTTACACCTTCATAACAAAGGAAACTTTGGCAAATTAATGCAAACAGAATACATCCAAATAAGTCCTTATAAATGAATATTAACTCATGCAAGCAATGAAATATCGTATTTTGTTATGAAATCTAAAACAGATTTGTATATCCACACAATTGATAATTAATTGATGTTATCACTATAATAAAAAAATCTCCAAATAGAACTAAGTGATTCGGTCACCAGAATTGGGGGAAAAAAAAATCTTCAAATGGTGGAACAGTTTTCTGAGTCACTAGCCTATGTGCTATAGAAAGAACTCTAACAACAGAATCAGAGGCAGAAAACATTGCTATTAATCCTTAGATCCCATGAACCAAAGGGCATGAAATGGGTTTCTAGAAGTCCCCTAGAATACAGAAGAAACAAAACAAAAATAGGGCACTTCACATACCCTGGAATTTCTAAAAATAAGCTGAAATCATGGCTTCTTTTCTTGCAGCAACTCCATTCCTTCATTCCATCATGAAATATAGGCTGAAATATAGCATTCAAGCAAAGCCATAACCACGTAGCAAATGTAAAGAACAGATAAATCAAAAGGAACACAAAAAACACATGACAGATTCTGACTCACCCCCTGAAAGAATGCATACGCATCAAAAGAAGTGAAATGCAACCCAACCATGCAAATCAAACATTTGATCACTATAATGCAAAAGGTAATACATTTCATTCCACAACAGAATTAAGTTATGCATTACGAAATTTCTTTCAAGAATGAACATCAACATTAACAAGAATATGGAAATTTCTTCATATAGTAGAAAGAAAAGCAGAACTAATACCCAACGTTTTATCCTATACTTGCATGACCCTGCAATATGGACTCCTCTTATTTTGCCCACATACGAAAATGGTGTGCCTTGCGTTAGAGGAAATCTAATCTATCAGTGCTTTCGACTGCCTACCACGTCTAGAGTAAGCATGTCACAAGGACCAGTGCTTCGCCTTAATCCCCACCAAAAGGACCCGCCGGATGCCCTCTTTGGAAAATCATAGGCCTCATTTATCAGAATAAAGAAGAAACAACTTAGGATTCGCCACGTCTAGGCTACTGGAAAGTTAAAAACCTGTCGAGTGCTTTGCCACAAGTGCCCACAACGTGCCGAAGAAAGATCGGACTCATAGAAAACTCCACAAGGCATTAATCTCTGTTACCATTTAGTCAAAAACTTTAACAAACAACAGTAAACGACTACATTATGAGCCTAATAATGCCAATTTAGGCGAGTGATTTACGTTAATTCCATCATTGTCGAGACCAAACTGAAAATTAAAACAGTTTCAGCCGTTTACGAGCCCAGAAACAGAACGGCGGAACTTGCTAATCAGACAGGACAAGCAAACATATTTAGAGAGAACATTCGGTCCGACCCATGTGTTCGGGCAAAAAGTATTGGCGAGTGACGTACCGAATCATGGTACTGACAGGAGCCTTCGGGATTATTGTCTTCAGTGAACGTCGCGTTGCAGCCGATTCGCTGGCACCTGAGCTTCTGCTGCTCCATCTCCCTCTCGTGCGAGTCTAGCCTGTGTGGAGAGAAAGTACGAGGGTTGGGACTTCAACAAAACATAAGACTTACTGCGTATCTCCCGATCTCGGCGTGTTTTCGGTCTTCTAATCGGCTGCTGGACTGCCGCAGTGTATTGCCTAGATTTCTCTCTCCTTTTTAAAAATAAATAAATAAATAAATTGTTGTCTTTGGTTATTTATAGATGTAATTGATTGTTTGATAATAATTTTAAAAAAATTTGCAGTCGGAGAAAATAATTAATTTGCAAATTAAATAATTACTATGATAAATAACAAATTTAAATGACATAATTGATTTTAAATATACTATCACACAAATTATTTTAATATTAATCCATTAGTAATATAAAATAAGAAGTGTCATATCCTAAGTTCCAAGATTTATTTAGACATAAGCAACCTCAAGGCCCCCAACTCGGTCAATTTTTGTTGTAGACGAACAATCGATGCCTGCTCCAAATCTTCTCGACATTGGAAAGGGAAGCGCAGAGACTCCACCTTGTCAACGTCGTTTGCTTGCTGACCAAGAAGGCCACTGGCATCTAGATTTGATTTAGACGGAAGAGTTTAAAGTAAAAGCAGTAAATTAATTACGGTCAACGATAAGAATCAGAACTTAACGGTCAAGAATTGTAATGATAACATAATAAGAAGAAGAGCGGCGTTTAAGGTAACCCAAGTATTTTTACCCAAAGGATAATTGAAAAAGGAAAAAAGAAAAAACGTAAATCAAACATTTGGACATGTATTTTGTTGCTGAACAAATGTCTCCTCTACGATTGAACCTCTGATTTTCACTACGTGTATCAGTGAATCTTTAGCACTGATACGGTTCCTCGGTTAGATCAGGAACAACTAAATGGGAAAAAAAATCATATATACAATTTTCAAATCATTATAAGGATAAAATTAAAATTTAAAAAAAAAGGGACGAAAATTATAGAGATATGTACACACACAACTTTTAAGCAGGCTCAGGAACAGAACAGAAGATCCAACGGGCTATCTGAAACCGCCCAAACAATGCAAGTGGCAGTGCGTGCGCCCTCGTGTTGACAAATCGCCGTGTTCTCAACTGTACTTGAAATCTCTCTCCTGTAGAATATGGGAAGGTCACAACAATCTGTTATGGGCTTCAATCATGGAGGCTTTCTCCTGTAAAGGGATATGCAGTCATTATTTAGTCTAAAAATGCTGCTCAACACGTAGAGGCACAAGGACGCAACCAACTTGTAAACCAATGTATATTCCAACAATAAGAGGACCCAAAAGCAGATGTTCAATGTTCAAATGGGCAGAGTCCAATGAGAAGATGATCAATTACACAATGTTTGCATCAATAATTATCTCTATAATCATGCTACGGGTACGAAGACTTTTAAAATGAGTGAAGTGGCATGTGAGGTGAACAAATAGTTAGAATATTCTATGCAGGCTTTGCCTCCATAGATTCATAGGTAAGGTCTTGGCATAACATGTGGTGAATGCTAAAAATGCAGCACATCGGCATGTTAAAAGTTCTTAGTAAAAGTTTGGGTGCCTCTAGCACTATTGATTCCCATAGTTTACAGAGTCTTGTCCAGAAAAGAAACCCGAGAGAGATCTTCCCATGGTCATGACAATTATGCAAAACAAGCACAAGCATACACAATACCCCCTAAAGGGGGGCATGGAAGGATGAGGGATGGAGAGAGAGAGATGGGGGGGGATAAAAATGGACCTCATTCTGTGTGCTGCTCTCTGGTGGAAACCATTTCAGAAGAACACCCAAATTCATGATACTAGGTATCAATTTGAACAGAAGTGGGGTTGTTACCTGAAAGGTCATTCATAGAGATAAGTACATGTTTTATCCAATAGAATCGAAGTACAACATAATGCCATCCACAAAATACAAACCAGACTGAATGCTGTTGTTCCAAGAAGAAGAAGATACATCTTTCCCTGCAACAACCATGAACAGGGTTTGAGAACAAGTGAGGAGTGAAAAAAGAGAAAATGCATGTAGACTTTGTGTGGGTATCCTTCCTGAAAGCTTCATCTGTTCGGTCAAGAGGCTCACATGCCATACATAGCCAAAGCAAGAGCAATACGTTGACTAGGGGTTTCCTTCATGCACATATCATGTCTATCTATATCATTCATGTTCCAAAACACATTACACAATGCAAGTGCATGTATGTACATTTCTGTGATAGTTTGCATCAAAGATGTAAAGATAGAAAGGGAGGAATATTACCTCAACCAGATGAAGATTTGATGCACGACTTAGGAGAACAAAAGCAAATTCCCCAATTTGAGCAAGCAACACTCCAGCCTATATGATGACACAACAAAGATTTTCCTTCAAAAGAAGGTAAGTTTCATCCATAATCTCACAAGTAAAATTGTTTTTCTTTCTGTTCAACAAATTTAACAAGCTAACTTACATGGAATGATGTCCTAAAGCTATATCCAAATGCCTTAACAACCACAGCAGCAACAGCTGTCTTCACAACTACAACCAGAATCACAGATGCTAACAATATATCCACATGGTTCCATAGGAAATGGACGTTTATAAGCATTCCAATACTAGAAAGAAAAAGAGCTGCGAACAGGTTACGGATTGGTTCCACCTGCAATGAAAGTGCATCAGATTAGAGGACATTTATGCTCTTATAAAAGCACAAACATAAAGACTTTCACTTATTAAACGGCACTGAAGTGAAGAGATGTTCCCTCAAATTGATGTCTTATGTACTGTATATATTGAAAGCCAGTATAACATGAGCGTTGATTACAGACAACAAAATGTATGTCAAGCTACAATGACACAGGTTAGCATCTCGTGAAGGACAAGCAATTAGCAATTTCACTCAGAATATTTAAAAATGATAGCTGAACAACAACATAGTAGCTGCATGTTTAAATTTTGCCATAGTTGAAATCAACTTTACAAGAATGATGCATCCAGGGATGTGAAAACATCAACTGTTGATCCTTATTTACAGATAAAATGTTATGCAGATTCAAATTACTGAAGCGCTTTACCAAAAAAGTATAGAAGGCTGAATACAAAGAGATGGTATGGATCAACCCTTTAGGCTTCAAAAGTCACACAGACAAGAGAATATAAAAAATGAAATGGTCCCAGACATAAATTACCATGAAAAACAATAGTTAGGCTATAATCAGGTGCTCAGAGAAATACCTGGTCTAAGGTATGTTGTGCAAAGTCAGTGGTAGATATCATAACTCCAGCTACAAAGGAACCCAACTCAAGACTAAGGCCCAGCTTGTCACTGCACTGAAATGCTTAAAGGAAATAAGAGATCATTAACTGATGAGACACTTTCACAAGCAGACACTGTTGCATTAAACTCAAAATCCTAACTCCACTTCTCTTGGAGCCAATTCAACAAGAAAAACTCAGTTTACCACACAAACTTTTGCATCTGATCGATCACTAACTGTCAAGGCATGCAACTCAAGGTAACACATTGTCAAAGATGTAATGAACAATACATTAAGGGCAAATTTTTTGTGTCCCATGTCCAAGTCATCCTCTGTTTAAGCAGCTGATATGGTAACAAATTGTAATTTCTCCAACTCGCAAAAGAATGTATCTTAATCATGGTCCAGAGAGAATGTCACATTTGAAAGGCGTGTTTTCTGGTCATAAATTTATCTCTCTACTCACTAATATGCTTTCTTTTGTTGTATCATTCCCCTTTCAGACATAGAAGCCATCTTCAATTACCCATTTTCACAATTTCAGAATAGGAGCTTCCACAAAGAAAGATTTTGTAACAGATGGTTATTGTTTTGATAGAAAGATAAATGAGGCTTCACAATGACGATATCAACAAGACAAAATAGTTCATGGAATAATTGAGTGTAGTTAACCCAGCAACCTTCAAGCCAAAGAACTAAGATCAAATCATGCATCTAATGCCCATTCTAGTACCAAACATGAAACTCCAATTTCCATATTCACTTTTAGCCAGCAAAAAGGTCAAAAGATAGGCTATCTTCAACCAAGGAACCCTCTCACTCGATAAACAATAAAAAGTGCATTGGACTGAGCTGACATCGACTTTGTGCAAAAGTAAAATTCAGGGAATCCAGGCACAAAAAATGCATGTTTATTGGTGGACTTACCCAAGCAGATAACAAGCAGAAGGCCACAGCAGCAAGTTGATAATGTTCATTTGTCTGAAACACAAAATGTAAAATGAAGGATGTAACTTATGGATGGACCACTACCAAGCACAGAAACAAGCCCAAACATAACTGTAGAAACCAAAATATGAAAAAGAAGCAAATAAAAAATTTTCAAGCTTACTTGGGATGATATCTGTATCATTAATTTCAAGAACCGAGGAACAAAAGACCAAGACAAAAATGATGTGGCAGTAAGATATAAAGACAGCACCAACAGCCTGAAGTTAAATAAAAGACTAATGTATTATTTGCAGTGTCTTGGCCAAATTAAGACAAATACTGCAGTGCCAAAAAAAAAAAAGGAGTAAAGAGAAAGAAAAAGTGATAAACAATTTGAATCTGAATGACAACAGAATCAAATTAAAAGAAGGCAAAGGAAGAGGAGGAAGAGGAAGAGGAAGAGTTGGAGATGCATAAACTTACAACTTCCCCATTGAAATCATTCCATTTAGCAGGCCACTGTTGCCACCCAAAACCGGAAGCAAAGCAAATAATAAGCCAACAGCACAATCCTGATACAGCATTTGATAAGTGTGGTGAATAGAGATGAATCAGAAAAATCAAGGATTCCAATTCACATTTCACTATGAATGGAAGTGGAAGCACACATCATGTCACATCAACGATGACAAGGAAAGAAGAAAATTACCTGAAAAATAAGTGTCCCAATGGTAACTTGACCATGAAGAGCATTGGTGTTGTTTCGTTCCCCTAAAAATTTCACCACCTGTTACAGGGAACATTAAAAAAATGAATAATGCGCAGCTTAATTTAAGGGGCAATAAAATGAAAAAATAAAAAGCAAATGAGATCCAATTGTTAGGGACTAGTCCAGAAGACTACCACTGCTGTTGATGACATTGACAAGAAGGAACCTACAAAAATGCCCTCAGACAAGTTTGCTCCACAAAACTGCAAAGTTGACAGATGTCTACATTTAGCATTGAAGGAATCATAGATATCTAGCAAAAACAAGTTTGTTACACAAAGCACCATACCAGAGCAACTATGCCACATAAGAACATGAAAATCACAATTTGAAGTAGGCCACCAAAAACAGCAACGGGCCCCACAACTTTTAGCTGCATTAATGGTGAGTTAAAACAACCCTTCTGAAAAGGAGGATAAAGTCACAAACTAACTACAAAGAATGCGAACAGGTGGCTGTGGAATAGTAATGTACGGAAGAATGTATGTTTACCTTTGTCAAAGAAAACTCCAGACCCAAAGCGAAGAGAAGGAAGACAACACCAAACTGTGCAACAGTTTCAACCTGTGATGAAAGCATTATGTAAATATCACTGCAATATATGGGTACCATGATGGCGGTACATCCAGATTTCCTGGATCAAAGGTGCATAATAATGGAAACTTTGGACCATAAGGGTACAATGCAAATTTGTTATTCCATAAAGTACAAACAAGCAAATCAAACCAGATGTAAAATACTTACAGTAATAATGTTGATAATAATCAGAATAACAATAAGAATATCAAAAACACCAGCAGTTGTACTAACAGAAACGATAGTACTTTACAAGAAAGGGGGCAAGCGATTGGATGGAATTGATCTAGGTCAAAACACTACCAACTCATTCTCTTGGCATCTAAAAACTTATCCCATGCATTTTAGCCAGCAGTATTTCCCACATGCATTTCACTATAAATGGCAATAAGTTTATAACATGTTGATTAAAAACAAAAGACCAAATCAAAAATCAAAATTTACGGACTAAAGAATGGGCATTCATTTAATTGTTAAATGACAGGATAGGGTGGAAATGTGGTAATACTGAAAGTTTTACTACTGTGGTGAGTGGTGAGCATTAAACAAACAAAAACAGCCAAACATGTTTTCTCTGCTAGATATACACTTGGCCTGAAAAAATAAACTAAAAGCACGATACCATAAGGCAACAGCCCAACTTGCTTTTCCCACAAATTAACATCACTAATGCTACAATATTGATAGCCAACAATAAAAAGGAGGGGAAAAAAAAAAGAAAAAACAGTGAGGAAAAATGATAATAATATACCTGTACCATCTCGCTAATGAATTTTAGACCTCCTGGTCCAATAATTGAACCCGCAAGAAGATAGCCCACAATAACCTAACAACATATATCCATGTGAGAAGAGAAAATAGCTCTAGAATACTCTACAACCGTAGATCATGCAGCTGACATTAACTTCATGATATGTACTGTTTTTTAGATAAGAATAAAAAAAGAATGGAACCAAACATGTACAAATGCTCACCGGTTGTCCTAAACAAGAACAGACAATTCCACCAATGGCAGCAAAAACTATGACCACTACCAGGTCTGAAATCAATCTGTTAAAAAGTGAAACAATTTAGCAAAACATAAATCTAATAGCAGGATACATAACCAAACTTAACAGCTCCAAATGGAAGCACTTAGGTCAGGTCAAGGAAAAAACCTCAAATCTACTTGAAGTATAGGGTACTTGGATTTCTTGTTTGACATGACAAACACATTATCCTACAAGTAGGGATGAAGCAAATCAGAAGGACTAAAGGTTGATCAAAGAGCTGTTAAATTTGTTTATTTGCCAAGTAAGTTTCCAGTGTAGAACTCAAAAAAATAAAAAATTCTGGTCAAACCTTTTTGTCAATTATGGTTGTTACATCCTCAGAATCTTCATTATCCAACGAAAATACATCTTGTATCTGAAATGATCTTGTTCCACTGACAAAACAATGAAATCAGAATAGGATATATGTCATCTAAATTCTCACTTTTGACTTCAAAAAAAAAAAATTA
This sequence comes from Ceriops zippeliana, assembly GCA_037897445.1. Classification (NCBI taxonomy): domain Eukaryota; kingdom Viridiplantae; phylum Streptophyta; class Magnoliopsida; order Malpighiales; family Rhizophoraceae; genus Ceriops; species Ceriops zippeliana. The sequence continues at coordinate 7,184,119 of JBAPLH010000017.1, forward strand.
TCCCTATATATTCCCAAGGAAATAATTTTAAGCTTCAGAAATTTTTATGCATTCACGTACTTTCCCATCTGTGTATCATTTTTCTTGGTCCTTTCATGAGTAATTTTGGCCACAGTCTCCAGTATAGCCTATCAAAAATAATCAGGGGTACTCTTCAACATCAAGTACAAAAAGCTCTGCTTCAAGTACCAAAAAGAATTAAACAGTACAACAAGCAAACAAACACCGAACAAAGCCAGTGATGAAAATAGGCCGGTAGAAGTTAAAAGTCCAATGGGTCTATCATATGTGAAGTATAACAAGTAACATCAAGTGCAAAGAAATCACTTCCGCACCTTGGAAGTAGAAGGGGAAGAGGGAAGATTGAGATAAAATTGATTACCTCATTATATTATTGTTGGTAAAATATAAGGTCTAAATGTCTAACAGATTTACAAGGAAGGAAAAACACATACTTGCTGTTCGGCCACAGAACTATTAAAGTTGCTTCCATCAGAACCTAGTAAACATGGAAAGAAAATTCTCAAATATCATCCATATGGCATTACAGGTATAAAAACTACGAGGTAGGGGTAATTTGCTTCTTTTCCATGCGAAAAATTCAATAATTAAAAAAAAACGCAGACAAGAAAGCATTATAACTTCAAAAGAATGTCGAAGAATTTAAGTCAATTCAAGCCAGCTGCAATAGAATTGAACAAGGAAATGATGTTCAGGTCCGCTATTTGTCTCCATGACCCACTCAGCGTCATTGCTACCGCATGCAAGATTTTAGCCATTAACATTAACACCAAGTAAAATTAACGTTAAGAAAAAAGTAAAAACCTGGACGAAATTGGAGTGAAAGACAAGCTTGTGGTAAAAGAAAAGGACGAGAGAAAGAGAGAGTCCGAACCTTCGGGCTGATCGTTGTCGGAGAACTCTTTCTCAAGAACCCGATCGAAGATTTTGGCTATACTGCCTTCGCCATTGTCGGGCGCCGAGGAATTCACCAGATTCCCGTAAAATCTTTCCCTCGTTTCTTTATCAGATCTCGCGGACGAACCAATCCCATCGTAACCCCACACTAACACAAGACAACACCACAACCCAAACACTCCCCGTTTCGCGCAAAAGATCGTCATCACTATCAGTTACGCCTCTGACTCTCTCTCTCTCTCCCTCCCTGCCTCGCGCTTGCAATCTTGGAACCGAGAAATCAAATTCCAAGGAGACAAACGGGAAAAGAAAAACGAGATGAAAATCACATTGCCACCTAATACTTATTCCCGCGGTAGGCAGGTGGGTGGCATTTCTTTTTATTTATATTAAAAAAAAAAAAAAAGAGTACATGAATCTCACTTGTACACGAAGCTCAATTTGATGGCATATTTTGAAAACTTGTATATTACGCAAATATATATGTATATATATATATATTCTTTTTCTGTTCGGGTTAACAATAATTAAAATTATTATTTTAAATAGACATAAAATGATAAAATATATCTATTTTAATAAAATTAATTAATTAAAATATAACTTAAATTTTAGTATACAATTATTAATAAATAACATATAACTTCTATAAAAAAATTATTAACTATACTTTAAGAACGCACTAAATGAATTTTTTAATAATTATATAAAAAATTTAAAATAAGATTGAAATGAATTATTTAAATTTAATTTGTTTATTAAGTGAATTTTGAAATTAAACTTAAGGGTAGCTTTGTTTTATGTTAATAAATGTTCGGGAGAAAATATCATGCAGATAAATTAAGAATGCTTTAGCCGACAATGTAGCTCATTTATAGCCCTAATCACTGGGTAGTTGTTTTCTTAGCCCTAAAAATCAGTAAATAGTAATGAAGTAGTGATAATTTTCTACGATTAGGAAATAATAATGATAATAATTAGCTTGCAAGCTACAATTTTTAAGATTGTGTCCAAAGGTCCAGTTCAGGAATCTGCCACTAAAGCCCCACTCCCCAGGCCATTAGCCCATTCGATTAGCCCAAAGCCATTCTCTCTCTCTCTCTCTCTCTCTCTCTCCAAACAGTGCTCAACAAAGCCCCCAAAATTCCAAGACTAGAGCCCGATCCAACCGAGCTTGTAGCCCATGACCCCCTCGACCTGAATCCACAAACAGAACTCACTCTGGGGCTATCCAATTTCTATGTCAACTTGTGCTAATTATGATCCTCGAGTGGCACCCCTCCCACCGGAAAAGAAGAGAGCCCAGTCACTGGTCAGGCTAAAGTCAGGGAAGAAGTACTGGTTCCTCGTTAAATAAAAATCTCACTTATCATATAATATAAGATTACGAGTAAATTATATCTTCAAAAAATAAGAGCGAGCTATCCAAGTAGCTAACATTATTATTATTATTATTATTATTAACAACAACTACTACTAATTACGTTTGACTATGACCAAATTATTGCTCTCGAAAGCCTCCTGCAAAACCAAATTAACCCACAACACACCGTAACAATGACCGAGCTATTAATGAAAATTCACGTTTGACCATACATTGGTCTACTCGTCTATTTGACTCTATGGTTTGCCGATGCTTCCAAATATTGACACAATAACTGGCCATTGTATATACCCGCTCATCAATTTCGAAATTGGGCTACCTGCGTAGGGGAGGAAATTCTCAGTTTGCAAACGGAAAATGCATTTTAATTTCTTCTTTTTTTTTTTGGGTTCCTCTGCGTTAATGCAACGTAATTAAAATTTTCTGTGGTTCCACACAAGTTTCCAATAGCGGCCTTAATTAGCATTGCCGACAAGACTGATGAGCAGACTTCGCATGATGAATGCCGACAACGAGAATAAATGAATCTTTGTTGTTTTCGGATAAAAATAATCTTAGCAAAATATGGATTATCAGCAATCTGTTCCACAACAGTGCTGCATTATTATTGCATTCTCTGATGCTCCTTAACAGAGTGCAGCACCAGGGCATGGCCTGTCTGATATCAGTGCATCCTCTGATGCTCCTAAGCAGAGCGCACCCGAGCATGGCCTGTCTTCCAAAGTGGGTCCAAGCTCCTATTCCGCGATGCCCGAGCTGCCAAGCGTCCATTTACAGAGTACGTGCATTCTAAAAGCCAGCGGGCAGACATTAAGAACCACAAACAATTTTGTCGGCTAGAAAGCCAGTAACGAGATTGCGACCGTCGTTTTGGGCATCCAAACGGGAGCCTAAGAAGTCCGTCGTCTAGCAAGCACGCCGCTTTCAGGACAGCTTTTGTGTAAATAGCCAATAGCTACACCGGCAACGCGCCACCACATCATCCTATCGCCGCCGCTTAAATTATTTTTAAATTCCTTTGAAATATAATTAATTTATGTCTTGTAAGCTTTAAAGAAATTAAATTGCTGCGGTGGTCCCATGGGCTCCCATTTTTTCTATTACACCCGGCCCATCGGTCAACCTTATTGACTGGGAAGACTCGGAGGAGAAGAATTAAAGAGTTCAGAATCCAGCTGAGATCCCATAAATAACATGGAACCTTTTAACGGGCTGTCAGATTTGTCCCTTCCACGACTTTCTATTTTCCGAAAAAAAAAGTAAAAAAAAAAAAGAGAAAGAAATCGTGCCATCGAATGTACATCCAAAGCCGTTTTTCCAGCCGACTTGACATTTTTCGGTTATTTTACTTCTTGTTTACATACGCTAATTTTCGGTTCTATGCACAGATTTTATATATATATCCACGAAGGTAGACACAAGGACAAAGACTTCCACTGTCAAATTCGTTATCGCATCTTGTCAGATGTTTGCAAAAATTAAAATATTTACGAGAAATCTGTCTTAACTTAATGTTTATTTTTTAAAATTTTTTATTATCATCACATTTTTCTAAATAAAATTTGTATAGATATTAAGAAAAAATATACTTTATAATTTAAATTAAATATTTTATCAATATTTAAATTAATTTCATTTTATATTTTAAAATAATACAAGAATATACATAATTATTTTTTAATAATATAATAATATGTAAACTTATTTTTTATTAATTCAATTATATTATACTTTAAAATATTATTCAAAAATATTTTAAGACAACTAATTATAAAAATTCTAATATCACCAACATATCCATATAATCGATTTATCTAAGTTTACGGTAAAAAAAATAAATGAATCAAAAATGAAATAGACAAATGTACCAAAAGGCCAAAAAAAACAAAAAACAAAAAATAGAAACTCAATAAAGAGGCCATTTCTCTATCAATCACCTGCACACCGGTAATCCAGCCCTTACACGTGTCCCGCTGTTCCTCTTAACTCTCTCTCTTTTTAGCTCCACCCCCCGACCATCTCCGCTCCACTCCCCCAAGTCTTGAAAACCAAAAAGCAGAAGCGACAACCACCCTCCCGCTTCACTTCTCTCTCACAACCTACACCACCAGATCGCTCCAAAACAAACGCGCAGCACCACAACAGCACCGCTTTTTCCGGGCATTTTTATCGCCGCCGGGATAGTTTTAGCCCCGTAGTAATAGTACTAGCTTTCCCCCGTAATCTGATGCCGCCCATTTTCAATCCTTCCTCGCCGGAACCCTATATCAGGAAGCCCAAAACCCCGCCGGATGACCTCCTTCCACGGAAGAACTCGTTTAGCTCTCTCAATTCGCTCCTTTCTCACCAATACTTTCATCAACCACGCGCATGGCTTTTCCTCTTCATACTCTGTCTCCAGATCCTTATACTTGTCGCTCTCCGCTCCAGTCCTCTCTCTTCACCCAGCCGCGTCACCACCGCCACCAGCCCTGGTCTCCTCCGCACCTCCGACATCTCCACTACCATCATCTCCGGGACCATCGACGATGATGTGCAGCCGGTAGAATCTTCGTGTATGACCTTCCTAGCAGTTTCAACACGGAATTGTTAGAGAATTGCAATGAATTGAACCCATGGAGTTCCGGGTGCTCTGCCTTTGCAAACGACGGGTTCGGCCAAAGAGCCAGAGGGATCTCCCGTGTTGTCCCGGAGAATCTAGCCGCTGCATGGTACTGGACCGACCAGTTTGCTTCCGAGATCATCTTCCACAATCGGATTCTGAAGCACAAGTGCAGGACTACAGAGCCAAACAACGCGACGGCGTTTTACATACCGTTCTACGCAGGACTGGCAGTGGGCAAGTATCTGTGGACCAATTCAAGTGCTGCAGAACGCGACCGGCAGTGCTTGATGATGTTGAATTGGCTCCAGGATCAGCCGTACTACAAGAAATCAAATGGCTGGGATCACTTCATTACGATGGGGCGCATCACGTGGGACTTCCGGCGGTCCAAAGACGAGGATTGGGGTTCCGGCTGCATTTACATGCCAGGTATGAGAAACATTACTCGCCTCTTGATTGAACGCAACCCCTGGGACTATTTCGATGTCGGCGTGCCTTACCCCACCGGATTCCACCCCGGATCGGACTCCGAAATCCTGCTATGGCAAGACTTTGTCCGAAACCGCAACCGTTCGACGCTATTCTGTTTCGCGGGGGCGACCCGTGGCGCTATCAAGAACGATTTTAGGGGTCTGCTGCTGAGTCATTGTTACAACGAGACGGGGTCGTGCCGGGTCTTGGATTGTGCCGGGTCTCGGTGTTTCAACGGCACATCCGAGGTTCTCGAGGCGTTTTTGGGTTCCGATTTCTGTTTGCAACCGCGAGGCGATAGCTTCACCCGGAGGTCCATTTTTGACTGCATGGTGGCCGGTTCAATTCCGGTTCTCTTTTGGAAACGATCCGCTTATTACCAGTACGAGTGGTTTTTACCTGATAAACCCGAGAGTTACTCGGTCTTCATAGACCGTAATCGGGTGAAAAATGGGACTTCAATAAGAAAAGTCCTGGAAAGCTACAGTAAAGAAGAAGTGAGGAGAATGAGGGAAAGAGTGATTGAATATATACCTAAGCTTGTGTACGCTAGAACCCGCAAAGGTTTAGACACCGTAAAAGATGCCTTTGATGTTGCCGTAGATGGGGTATTGAAGAGATTCAGGCAGCAAGAAGAGTGGGGCTTCAAGTGGTGATAACATGACAGGAGAGAAGAACGAATTTGCGTTTAGGAAGAGGCAATTCTCCGGAAGGTATTTTGTGGGGCCTTTTCATTTATTTGCCTGGATTCTATTCTTGTTTTTTTTTTTTTTTTTTTGTGTATATTAGACTCGTAATTTTTCTGCTGGGGGTTGAGGAAGGAATAACGGATATATTCGCAGTCCGAGTTAATTTAATTCACTAGGGAAGTGAATCCTTCCACCAAATGAGACGAAGCAGGTTGCGGGGACCCCATGAGTCAGGAGTCAGGAAAACGATGTTTAATTGGATGGCTGCCAAGGGGTTGGGTAGCTGGTTAGATATAATTATCGAGGCGGTATGGACAGTGGCTTTTGTTTGGGCATGTCATGATTAGCTCTCCCATTGTGTAAAAGAGGAGGCGATAATATACAAAAATAAGTTATGCTGAATAAAGCCATTAGTGCGATTCTTTTTTGGTTTACCACTTCCTCTGCTTTATTTTGTATCCGGAAGTAACTTTTTGCTGACAAAGAAAGACAATTCTAATTGTTCTGTTCTAATGTTGAACGATCATGCATTATGCAACTCCCAGTTAATTAGGCGAAGTTAAATGGTAAACGGGCTGATTACAGGGTATATATACATAATAGATGGAAATCAAATCAAATGCACGATCGTTCAAGCAGTCAGAAACCTGAGCTATCTCCAAAATTTACAGGCAACTCTAGTTGTTTTTCAGGATAATGCAAAATGGCAAGGAAAACTCCAGGCAGTTTTCTTCTGCAATGAAAATCAAATCAATCATGGCGCCACGTTTTCTTGCTAATCTCGGCGGCTGCACATACAAAGATTGCATCAGGTAAAAACTGCATCGAAGCAACGATTTCTCGTATTAAATGCAAATGAATGTAATAAACATATAAAAGACAATACGCTTATAATTGATTACAGCGTAAATGATAGAAAGACTGGATTGACGAAACAAAAAACAAAATTACATATTGTACATGGGTTATATGTTCTGGTTATATACTATTGCAGTAATTCTTGTTTTAGTTTATTCAGAACCATTTGAGTGCAGCTGGTGAACTTTCTGTCCTCAGTGTCTGATTTGTTAGAGGCTAGCAGGAGCGTTTGGCGTTAGAAAAACCATATATATCCAACTATTTTAATTCGGAACTCATGGCTAAAGTAGCAAATGCATAACTGCAAAACAAAAGGGAAAAAAAAAAGAAAATAAACAAAAAAAAATGTGGCTGAAATACAACAGGAGGACTGATTTTAGGTGGGCACGAGACCAGCCAGCGATGTCCATGTCAACCACCCACATATTGAGCACGAGAACAGCCAGGTCATTTAATTCAATCCAGTCTCTGGGCTACTGCCTCAAAGGAATTCTCGCTTTCACGTGACTTTTGTCACCCCAGGCGAACATCAAAGTACTAAAAAAAGAGAGCGGGACACGTGACTTTTTCGTGGAAAATTTTGGGGGGCGAAAGTAGTGGTTGAAATGTAACGAAAACAAGAAAAAGGTTAATGATTTTTTTCTTCTTCTTCTTCTTCTTCTTTTTTTTTTTCTTTTTTTTTTCTGAAGAAGTATATCATAGCTCGAACATAAATAAGAAGCGAAAGATTCGCTGACACAGGACCCATAAGAGCCGATCTGAAGGCGGCTGATGACTTCTCCTATGGCCCATTTGATGTCATTTTTACCGTGTGGCAATTTTATTATTAGGCAATTAGATTTTTTATTACTGCCATAGTTTTCAAGCCTCGTGTTCTTGGCTATTAGATTTTATTTTATTGAAGTTCAATGGCACTATATTTCATGTGAAAGAGAAAGATCTGTACCACAAGATGGCTTTTAAAGAAAATAATGCATCCCTTGGAGGTAATATCGAGATCACCAAGGCAAAACGTTGAATAAAAAAAAAAGCCTTTTTTTTTTTTAATTTGGTGTAAGTACCATCGTGCAAGTTAGCTTTAAGTCAATTGAATATTTTACAACTATGTGATAACTGATTGGCAATTTTTAATGATCCATTCAAATCGAAGGAAGTTTCGTCCACCAGACTACACAGAAAGAGACTGTATAAACTGGTTCCTTAAGGTTGGTGAGGGCTTTTATTAGACATATAATTATTATTTATGAGGAATATAAAATTGAGATCAATATTTACAAAATAAAAAGAACTTTCAAATATAATATCAAAATTTAACATTACCATTCTGATTGATATTTACATAAACGAAAGAAGACAAGAGAGTGAGAAAAAAAATACCCATGTGTGAATGAATGAGATATATATATATATAGTTACTAATTGATGAAACTGGGTTTAGAGAAGAAGAAATTAATGTAAATAATAGCAGAGGGCGAAGCGACATGAATTTCGGGGGAACGCATTCCAAATTCCCTGGGGTCTGGGGTCTTGCAAGAACCTTCAGCCCGAAGGCATTGAACAATTTGCGTTGGTCATCGGTGCGAATAGTGGGTTGGGCTGAGAGGCCAGCTCGCACAAATCAGAACCCGGCAATTCAAATAGAGTTTGCAATGATGCCCACCCATAGGGAGTACAAGCCCAACTAAAGCATGACCCATCCCCCCCCACCCCCACTCGTGTTCTTGGGTTGGGATGGTCTGCGTTTGTGGTTATGGGGGGTTGCTGCTGGTTCTGTACCGTAATTAATTCCTAACCCAATTTGATTCTTGATCTCAGGTCTTGATGTGGCTAAATCAAAATTTGCGATTAAATTTTCATTTAATTCTCACCCCAACAACATTAAAAAAATAAAAATTATATTGAAAATATAATATAAAATCTATATTTTAAATTTTACATAATAATTTTAAATTTTAAATAATTTTTTACGAGTAAATTTTCATTTTAATCTCTACAACCACAACATATGAAAGTCCAAAATCGTATTAAAAATATAATAATAAATTAATGTTTTTAGTCTTACTTAATAGATTAGAATTTTAAACAAATTGATTTATTGACAAGTTATTGTCTCTGCAAATGGGTTTTTTTAATATATATATATATATAGAGAGAGAGAGAGAGAGAGAGAGAGAGAGAGAGAGAGAGAGAGAGAGAGGTTAAAAGGCCAAATTAACAAAATTAATCGTCAAAAAGCCCGCGGGCGCGTTGGAACGGAACCCATTAAACTTCTGACTCAAACAAAATAAAGGCCGCTTAATCTAACGGCAAAGAAGAAATTAATTAGGGTTTCGCATCCAACGGCCCAAAATGGGTCGCCGAACGCATAAAATTGCAAACCCTAGCTACGTTCTCTTTCTCATTCTCTCCTGCTTCTGCAATTCACTGCCACATCCTCTCTTAGCAGGAGAGAACAGGCGATGATGCCGTCGATGGTTGTTGATAATAAGTTGCCAGCTTCTAAAGATAAAAAAGAGAAGAAGATGAAGAAAAAGAAAATAGGCCTGGAAGTCATGGAAGCCTCCTTTGAAGAATGGAAGAGTTCGACGGAAGCAGAGGCGCAGGGGAAGGAGGAGAAGAAGAAGAAGAAGAAGAAGCGAAAGGCTGTGGAAGCTGATTTGGCGGAAGTTGAAGAGAGGAGCGAGACGAGCTCTGAGCTAGTTGAGCCGCCGCTTGAGAAGGAGGCGAAGAACAAGAAGGCCAAGATTTCTATTGTGGGCGAGGAGAAAGAGATGGGAGATGAAGAGGAAGCAAAGAGTGAGAATCCTGACGCCGTTTCAAGATTTCGCATCTCGGAGCCGTTGAGAGAGAAACTCAAGTCCAAGGGGATCCTGGCGTTGTTCCCGATTCAGGCCAAGACATTCGATGGCATTCTCAACGGTTCTGATTTGGTTGGGCGGGCCCGCACAGGTCAAGTACGTATGTGTTCTTGCTTCTTGAGTGTTTATATGGCGAAACAATTACGAAAGAACCAAGGTTTAAGCGCTTAGATTTACAATTCTGTGTAGGGTAAGACGTTGGCCTTTGTGTTGCCCATTTTGGAGTCTCTAACAAATGGTCCCGCAAAAGCATCGAGGAAGGCTGGTCATGGCAGGCCCCCAAGTGTTTTGGTCCTTTTACCTACCAGGGAATTGGCCAATCAGGTATAATAAGAACTGCCACCAGAAATCTACGTTTTGAAACGAACCGTTTCTGAATCTTTTTGTTATGGATCTATTTGTTTTTAGGTTTTTGATGACTTCAAAGTTTATGGTGGGGCAATGGGCTTGCATTCTTGCTGTTTATATGGAGGGGCTTCCTACCAATCCCAAGAATTTAACTTGCGGAAGGGAGTGGACATAGTTGTTGGAACTCCAGGTCGCATAAAGGTGTCACTTTTTGAGGAATCTTTTTTGGTTTTGCGTGTATATGTGTTGCATTATTTCTTCTGGGAATTCTTTTCGGTATTCTAACTTCTGGGAAAATTTTTTGTAGGATCACATAGAGAGGGGCAACATTGACTTGAGTGTGTTGAAGTTTCGGGTCCTTGATGAAGCTGATGAAATGCTGAGGATGGGTTTTGTGGAGGATGTTGAATTTATTCTTGGTAGGTAGCTGCTTTGGAAATGCAATAGATATTGAGAATTTAAATCGTGGCATGGAGTTATATATATTTTTATTGCTATTTTGAGTTTTCATTTTGTTTTGTGGCTGTGTGTTCTGATTGGTAATTATGTGTGTGACCCCCTAGATGAATGATGAAAAACAACAATTTCCACTCCTACATGACTTTTATGAGCAATTGACTAGAGCAAAGAACAAGTGGCATCTGGTCATTCATGATCTTTGATGCCTTTTTGTATCCAGTTTTGTTGTCTGGAATTCTTATGTGCCATAAGGAAGTCACATTTCCTGTCATTGTGGCATCTCTTACTGCTTTCGCATGAACAAAACTATATATACATAATCATGCAATATTACTTTAGATGCAGATTGTTGTTTATCCAATAATTTTCTAAAACTGTGTCGTTTATATGTACCTTGTTACAGTTGTGTTGATAGCTGGACTATTGTTTGAAGCTGTAATTTTTTCTTCAGTTATGGCAAGGTTTATTGTAATTTTATTTGTTTTGTGGTTGTTGCTCTGTACAGGTAAAGTAGAGGATGTAAGCAAAGTCCAGACGCTTCTTTTCAGTGCCACCTTACCAGACTGGGTGAAACATGTCTGTTTCTGGCCATGTTGTTGATTCATAGTTCCTTTCATAATTTTAACTTGTGATTTCAGTTTTGTTCTGCTACTATTCTGTCTTGTTTGACTATAATCTTTGTGTTGCATCCTCAGATTTCTTCTAGGTTCCTTAAACCATCCAAGAAAACCATAGATCTTGTTGGTAATGAGAGGATGAAGGCCAGCACCAGTGTTAGGCATATTGTACTTCCATGCTCAACTTCAGCAATAACTACAGTTATTCCTGATATCATTCGCTGTTATAGCAGGTTGTTTCTCAAGGTTCTTGTTTTATTTGTGATATCCTATTTTTTGTTGGTAGCCTTGTATATTTTCTTTATCCTTTCCTTTTGACATGGTTTTGATTCAGTGGAGGCCGAACAATTGTTTTCACTGAGAAAAGGGAATCTGCGAATGAACTTGCTGGGTTGCTTCCCGGAGCTCGGGCTTTACATGGGGACATACAGCAGTCTCAACGTGAGGTAAATTTCAGGTGTTTGTTAATATACCTGTATTGCGTGGATTTTGTCTGTATGCAGAGAGCAAATTATCATAAAACCTGGAAATTTTCTGATGCCATGTGTGGCATAATTTTCAATATGGGGATAGGCTCAAATAAGGTGTCCCCTTCTGCAGTCAAGGAATTGAGTTTGATTAAGCCAGGATGCCAAGCCCTGCATAGAGCTCTGGCATGTGCATTTGGCCTTGTGCATGTTAGGATGTGGTGTATTAGGACGTTAGGCAAGTTTGCGAAAACGTTTATTGTAATAATCATGTCAAAGGGGAGTGTCTTTTGTGTGTTTTATGAGAAATCCTGGAATGCATTCCCTTACAAATATTCTGCTTTCCATTTTTTTTTATTATCTTCCATTGCTATTTGTGCAGGTGACGCTTTCTGGGTTCAGGTCAGGCAAGTTCATGACATTGGTGGCCACAAATGTGGCTGCACGTGGATTGGATATTAATGATGTTCAGTTAATCATCCAGGTTCATGCCTGTTTCTGCTTGCATTATGCTCGTGTGATAAAGCTTTTACCATTTATATTCTCTTCAATTATGCTTACATCAGTGCTTGTCATTTAGTGTGAACCCCCACGTGATGTAGAAGCTTACATACATCGATCTGGACGCACGGGAAGAGCTGGTGAGTGTAGATCCTTGCAAACCCTCTCTTTTGATGTCTGGGCTTGTGAACATGACAAGAATTATTGTTTTCAGGCAATACTGGAGTTGCTGTAATGCTTTATGATCCAAGAAGGTCAAATATATCGAAGATAGAAAGAGAATCTGGTGTGAAATTTGAGCACATAAGTGCTCCCCAGCCTGCTGACATTGCCAAAGCTGTCGGTATGGAAGCAGCAGAGTCTATAACTCAGGTTGCAGATAGGTAAACGTTTCTTTTTTTTGGGAAAAAAAAAAGATAAATAGGACAACTTTTTATTAGTTTGTCTAGTAGATACTTAGAATGCTTCAACTTTCTAATGTCTGTAAGAAACAACATTGCAGCATAATTCCTGCTTTCAAGTCTACAGCAGAGGATCTGTTGAATGCCTCTGGTCTGTCACCTGTAGAACTACTTGCAAAAGCACTTGCCAAAGCTGCTGTAAGCACTTCTGCTTCTCCTGCTTAGAGATCAAAATTTAACATGTCAACATTGTGTTAACCATTCCCTTGGAACTACGAATGTAGGGTTACACTGAGATAAAGAGCAGGTCGCTGCTGACTTCTCTGGAGAATCATGTTACATTGCTTCTTGAAGCTGGAAAACCCATTTATACACCTTCGTGAGCTCATTTGGCTATCCTCTTTTTTTATGCAAAACCTTTCAATGTTAGGTTAAGAAATAAGGATGCTCATGCAAATGATGAGGTTCTTTTTTTTGGAGTATGCCCTCAATTTGACGAGTGAGGACGGTGAGTTATGTTAGATTGGATTTGCATTAAGCTGTCAACATAAATCAAATCCCTAAGAGAGCAAGGTCCATTGGCCTGGACTTTTGTGTTCATTTGCTTTGAATTGACTGAAAAAACCTTCAATATGAAGCACGGATGGAGATTTGGAAATTCAGATGCTATCTGAAGTGTTTAATTGCATTTCTGTGACTTTACTTTTTAGTCTTGATGAGCTATCTGAATTGTTAATTTGCTGTTTCCTGGATGATTTTCAGATTTGCTTTTGGTGTTCTGAGGAGATTTTTGCCTGAGGATAAGGTTGAGTCTGTTAAGGGTATGACCCTCACAGCTGATGGGAAGGGTGCTGTGTTTGACGTGGCAGTACAAGATCTTGACACTTTTCTTACTGGTAATATTTGGCTTCGGGACCTCTCTCTCTCTCGCTTGCTTGCACGTGTTAAATATTTAATGGCCCCCATGAGTTAACTGTACCATAGGCCTTGGTCTTAAGTCATTTTTGTAAAATGTTCAGCATTACCTTTTAAGGCTGTGGTGTGTGCATTTATGTTTCTATTGTTTTCAAATGACTGTTTGCAGGTCAGGAAAATGCAGCTAATGTGAGTTTAGAGGCGTTAAAAGCATTGCCTCCTTTACAACAGAGAGAACAATCTAGGGCCCGGTTTGGTGGTGGTGGTCGGGGTCAGGGTGGATTTGCTGACAGGAAAAGCGGCAGTAGGTTCTCAGGAGGCAGGGGTGGTGGATTCTCTGATCGAAGGAACAATAGATTCTGGAACGGCTCTGGTGGTAAAGGTCGAAGTAATGTGAAGAAATGGTAAAATGCCTAAATTGTGTAACCGTAGCCTGTGGTTGGTGCGCACATTGCTCAGAAGAGGCTTATATTGTGTAGCAATGGTCTGTGGTTCATTGAGGCATCCGCGTGAAGTTTGACGTCATTGTGGTTAACGGTTCCGCGATGCTTTGCCCTCAATTTTGCTAATTGTAGGATTGAATTTTTTTTTTTCAAGTCTCATTTTTGTTGCCTCTCCATAAGGTTATTGATTTCACCGTATTTAGGTAATTTTCTCGGGGTTCCACATATTCCCAATCTTATTAAATTTTGCTGCAATTGTAATATTGAAAAATGTGATGAGCTGTATTTTTATTATTTTGATGGATTATTTAATGGATCGTGTTCACTTTATATGGTTTATAATAGAACGAAATTATATAAAAAGGAAAATCCTATAGCCGATGTTAATTAGAATTTTTTGTTGTACAAAGCTCGAAGTTTAGTTATTGTAAATCAAATTATCTAGATAGGGAATTGTGTGAACGGACCGGAAGGTGCGGTCCAAAATGGAATTAAACAAGTCATGGTGAGAAATTAGTTTACAACAGGGGAAGTGGGTGGCTCCGCCATAACTTCTCGGATCTGTATCAGGGTGGAGGCGCTGGTGTTTGTTGTCCGTCGATTCTCACCGGAATATAAGGTCAAAAGAAACAAGTACGGCTTAGCTTATTCGATGGGAAATGCCGCCTAAATAGTTCTAAAGACTTGGGTAAGGAATCCTGATTGGTATCTCAGAGTGGATCCCAACTTCATACCTGCAACGTGCTTGCGGGTGGATCACCAACTCACCATCTGATAACTGGATCTGTCACATGTTTGGGGAGTTTGTACGTCCTTGTTACTGTTGTGTAAATGAACGGTAGGAGGTAAAAGAAATCTGGATTGCCACTCTGGCTGCAGCCTATCCGGCAAGGTTTCAATTTTTATTTTTATTTTATTTTATAAAAAAGCATTGATCCGGATTCTCGCGGCCGGGTCCATTGATCGACCGTGCTACTACTGAGTTCGACGAGCTCCACCGTTGTCTGTTGTTGCCGGTTGCGACCTCCAATCCGAAATTGGAAAGCAAATTGACGTGGCCATGAGTCGTTCAGCAAAATGTGGAATAGAAAATGTAAATTGTTTGTAATAAATGTACTCAACAAACTTCTGTGTCTACTTTTCGTTATCAGGCTGGAAATAGAGGCAGGTTACATTGGCTTACTGTTGATGGCTTCTGCTGGTTATGATCCTCTAGTGGCACCTAAAGTATATGAAAAATTGGGGAAAGCTGACTGGCAATTCGAAGCTGAGAGATTGATTACCTTTCAACCTGTCCTTCGGGAAAGAAGAGAGCTCGATTGCTGGCTCGAGCTGAAGTCATGGAAGAAGCTCTTGCTCCCTTCCGAGAAAGAATAGCTGGACGTTGGGATGAAGGGTTTTTCCTTTACGGGGCACCAAAACTCCAATTCGTACAAACCTGGCAGTCAACCTATGAAGTTGGAAAGGGTTCTCATTAATCTGTATAAATTATAAATTACCAAAATGGGCCTTCGTTTTCTCCTCCTAATCCTGTTGAGTGTTCTGGGATCTCTCCGTATTCTTCTCTTGTTGTTCAGAGATTTGGACTGGGTTTTCAAACGGATGCAAATAGGAAGCTGACGGGTAAATTCTATCGAATGGTAATTCTATGTATGCTTAAGTTGTATTCTAAAACTGACGGGTGTATGAGCCATTCAGAGAATTGACCTAATTTCTATGACAGCTTTTTGTTAGGAAGGAAATTGAGGCAAGTTACATTGGCTTATTGTTGATGGCTTCTGCTGGTTATGATCCTCGAGCGGCTCCTCAGGTATACGAAAAATTGGGGAAGCTGACTGGTGCGATTCGATAATACCTTCATACTCAGCCTTCAGGAAAGAAGACATCTCAATTGCTGGCTCAGGCTAAAGCCATGGAAGACGCACTTGCTCTTCTCCGAGGTAAGTGTATCAGGACGCGGACTTGATGGTTTTTTGGCTTTAAGGGCTCCAACTCCAATTTTTTGGACAAAATCTGTATTAGACGGAAAAAAAAAATCTTCTCTGGTTGGGCATCTTCTTCCAATTGAGAATTTTTTATAAATTCCGATGTCCCAGAAAAAGAAAAGTGAGAATTTTTGACGGATGATTTTCACAATGAACCTAGTGTGATTGTCCAATTGTAATTGTCAATGAAGTGATTGGTCCTAAATTTTCCCGCGAAAAAGGTCAAACATTCAAAAATAAGTCACAGGCGTTCGTTCCTCGAAATCATGCCGGAGACCAAACGGCTCAGTTACCGGAGCACAATCTCGCGCATTATCCAAGAATGCAAGAACGCGAAAGAGCTTAAACAAGTCCATGCCCAAATCATAACATCCCCGAACGTGGTCGGAAGGCACCACGATTTCCTGATTTCCCGTCTTCTTTTCGCTGTCGCCTTCTCAATCCCAGACTCTCTTGGCTATGCTTCCGACATTTTTCAACGAACAAATGACCCGAACCTCGCTCTTTACAACATCATGATCAGAGCACATGCGTCCAAAACTCACGGAGATTACAATACCCGTTCGCTTCCCGCTCTGTTGCTCTACAAGCAAATGCTTGGCAACGGCATTGCTCCTGATAGTCTCACGTTACCATTCCTCGTAAAAGAATGCACAAGGAGGCTTGATTTGGACACGGGAAGAGGTGTTCATGGGCAAGCAATCAAATTCGGGTTTTGTAATGATCTCTTTGTTCAAAATTCGATTGTAAATTTTTATTCTGCTATTATGTTCGTGGCCGATGCAAGGAAGTTGTTCGACGAAATGCCGGACAGAGATGTTGTTTCTTGGAATTCGCTGGTTACCGGGTACCTGAGAAGTGGGAATCTTGACGAGGCATTGAATTTGTTCAGAGTCATGAAGAAGAAAACAGTTATTACTTGGAATTTGATTATAACCGGGTTTGTTCAGGGCGGCCGGCCAAAGGAAGCCTTGGGATTGTTTCGTGAAATGTTGTGTCTGAGCGAGGACATTGATATGTTTAAACCAGATAAGTTTACTATTGCTAGTGTTCTTTCAGCTTGTGGTCATCTTGGTGCCGTTGACCTCGCGGACTGGGTGCATGGTTACTTGAGGAGAAGTGAGTTAGAGTGTGACATTGTGATGGGGACGGCGTTGGTGGACATGTACGGCAAATGTGGTTGTGTGGAAAGAGCTTGTGAGATCTTCAGCAAAATGCCTAGGAAAGATACCTTAACTTGGACGGCTATGATTTCAGTGTTTGCTCTTCATGGATTCAGTAAAGAAGCTTTTGATGCGTTTGAAGAGATGGAAGCCGTAGGAGTAAAACCTAACCACATCACATTTGTTGGGTTGTTGTCTGCATGTGCTCATTCTGGGTCGGTAGAGAAAGGCCGTTGGTACTTTGAGTTGATGAAACGCGTTTACTCAATTGAACCGCAGGTTCATCATTATGCTTGTGTGATGGATGTACTCGGTAGAGCTGGACTTTTTGAAGAGGCAGAGAGGCTAATCAGAAACATGCCAATGGAGCCTGATGTTTATGTTTGGGGTGCATTACTTGGAGGATGCCAAATCCACGGTAATGCACAGCTGGGGGAAAGGGTGGCGAAGCGTTTAATCGATCTGGAACCCTGGAACCATGCTTTCTACGTGAACTTATGTGACCTATATGCAAAAGCTTGTAGATATGATGATGTGAAAAAAGTCAGAGCCCAGATGAAAGAAAGGGGGATCAAAAAGGAAGTTCAAGGCTGCAGCATGGTTGAAATCAATGGAGTTGTTCATGAGTTCTCAGTGACTGGCTCTCCTGATATCGGGGAGGGGGAGCTAGCTTGGATCTTAATTGCATTGAATAATGGGATGAAGATTAAAGATAATGGCCATTACGTTAGAGATGTAAGAACAGAGCCAGCCAGAGATTTCCTGATGATAAATTCTTAGTTTAGACATTGACCTTCGTTGAATTATGACCATTACTTGTAACCAACAAAGCAAGGGGGATTTAAAAAGTATATATATATCAAAAAAAAAAACTACCCAGAATCCCCTGCACCAAATGCCCCTTATTTTTGGTGAGATTGGAGAATATTATTCTTTTTTTTATTATTTTTATTTAAAAAATATAATTCAAATCCCTTAAAGTACTCCCTCTTCCATGGAAAGTAGCCATTCTATCACATCTCCACCACGATTTGGGGGTATATATATCTCATAGGGTATCATTTATTATCGAATATTTTTATTTCTTGAAATTAAAGCCAAGATTTTATCCTGTAAAATGCCATCATTAATTTTCCCTTTGTATATGTTTCATGGAGTAATCGTCCAGCACACCTACGAGGCTTTAACAATCTCAGAGGGCAAAATGGATCCAAGAAAAATGTGGTCTCCTAACAAAATAAAAGGAAATATATATATATATATCAAAATTTATCATCAAATATGCCATCTTCTCTCTCTTTCCCTTTCTTCTTTTCGGGGTAGACGTTGGGATCGGTGGGTGGGCGGTTCCCGTGACGCAACGGGGTCAAATTTTACATGCCTATTCCATAGAATTTGGAACCATGCCATGTGAAGAAAATAAATTATGTAGACCCAGTGAAGAAGGTGCCCAAATGAATGACTTCTCTTCGGAAAATGTAAATAGAAATATCTTTGGACCGTTGGTCTTTTTTTCTCAAGATATTTTGTTGAGCACGCAATTATCCTTTTCATATTCTCAAAGACACCTCAATCAGTTAAATGGATTACAGTTGGGCCTATTGTCCTTTTCCGCAGACATATCAAACCTAGTGGTCATTTTGGGCAAACGCCCTTTTGGAGAAATTGTTATTGTCATGGATGAAACTGCTAAATCCAGGGCAAAAAGTTCCACGTAACCTTTTGAGAAAAGAAATAGAGGCACAAGGTTAACAGCCAATTTCTCTGATTTGAAAAATTATTTTTACTTTAATTAAGATGAACCCACAAAGAACAAAAAAGGAAAAAAAAAAAGAGAAAAAGAAAAAAAACCTTTTACCTTTATTATTCAAGGATTTATTCTGCTTCTGCCTTCTGGCACTAGACGCTGGAATTTGCTGTTTAAATGGGTAGGGCGTGACCACCCATATTACAGGCCAAAAGCATCTGTCATAGTAATGGCTGCTCGTTTGGATGGAAAAAAGGGATCATAATGCAGGCCAATGGAAGAGATTAACGGCAGTCCTCCTGATTCCAATATTTTAATTCTCACATTTTGCCCCTGCTCAACTCCCCTCTCAAGCCTATGCAACCTCTTGCGACCCACCGTGGTCCCATCAGCGACTTTCTTGCCATCCACATAAATTTCATGCCGTTTGATCCTCTGACCAAGTCCAATCGCTTCTTGAATTCTAATCACGTTAAATCTCAAACCATCGGGACAAATAAATTCGACCCAAATATCATCCTTTCGTCCGTCACTTGGAGCCCAATAGGTCCACAGATGGTCAGTATCTAGCACATTTTCCGGCCCAAAACCGCCGTCCTTGCCTCCTCTCCGGCTGCTGGCTTTTACAAAACACTTTCCAGCCAAGTTTGCTGAAAATATTGTGTCAATCGCCTTTCTAAATTCCTTCAGTCTGTGGACATCAACGTCAGATATGAGGCCAGTCGTATTGGGTGGCACGTTGAGTAGTAGCACGCAATTCCTCCCTACAGAGTTGTAGTAAATCTCCAGCAATTGGCTTAACTTCTTCGGTGATTCCGATTTGTGCCAAAACCATCCTGGCCGGATCGAAACGTCGCATTCAGCCGGCAGCCAGTCGGTTCCTTTTGGATCTCCGGTGTACAGATAACTGCAGTGTTTTGTATCAAGACAGGTTACCAGCAATGACAACCCCATCATGATAATAACATTTCGCTTATCAATTTAATCATAGAGATTGGCCAAAGAAATCAATGTAATCTTAGCTGCTTGCCATGCGATGATAGCTGTATTGACATGACTTTTGAATTAAATGCTGTTAGATGGCGGGGAGGGTGCCGCTCAAACTGAATGCTGCACCAGGGGCTTTGTTGGTGTGATTCCAATGACAAACCAAATTCATAGGGACGGCAAATTAACACAGCTTTTCAAAATTCAAATTATCTGCTGATTTATATCAAATAATTTGTGAGGCCCCGTCACACATTCAAGCCAGAAAATTAAAATAATGTCTGGGGTTCGAGGACTTTTATACTAATTGTGATATGATCTAATCACTTTCTGTTTTGTATGTAAACTTCTTGATTTTAGAACGTGTCATATTATTTGATAAAGAAATTTAATATAACTTTTAATACTCGTCTGTTTTCTATCCAGTGAGTATAGGATAATAAAATTTTGAAATTTTCCTAACCAGATTTATTATTCATTTATCCACAAGGATCAAAGAGAAATTGTACAATTTATAATTTTCCTTCCTTTCCCTCTATCCAAACACAACAAAGAAGTGACCTTTTTTTTTTCTTCTTTTTTCCCCTTTCCCCCTTCCATCCCCTCATTTTTCTGGCTTTATTATTTTTTTTTTTTTCTCAAAGATAGTGTTAATTAACTAAATTTGAGGAGGGAGGAGGGGCAAAAAAGTGGGAGACAATGGAAGTCCTATTCCTCCTACCAAATCCCAATAGTCCACAAATAAATACTAAGCAGTACATGCAATGCTTGGCTGCTTAAGAAGAAAGGGATTTGCTTTGACTTAAAATTGCAGGCTACTTACTCGACAATGCTTCCATTTCCGATAGACAGCGAGGTCCGGTTAATAGTGGACCAGCACGTGCTTCCGGCAGAACCATTTTCATTTCCGATCCATCTGACATCGGGCCAGCGTCCGAGAATATATTGATGGATCTCTGCAATTCCTTCACCATTGAAAACCAATCCGAGAAATAGTACGACATGTTTGGTGCATTCGGCCCCTTCGCTCCATCAAACCATATCTCCTGAACGCTGCCATACCTAACAAGAAATTCACCCAAATTTTGATAATCACCAAAAAAATAAAAAACAAAAGCCATACGGAAATTGATTAATATTATTTGCACATACTTGTTGAGTAACTCCTGCAATTGGGCCAAATAATATTCATTGTACTCCAAATTATTCCCATATCTTCTGTCATGTCGATCCCATGGGGATAGGTACAATCCCACGTCAACCCCACCGTGGGCCTTGGCAGCAGCGACGAATTCCTGAACGACATCTCCCCGGCCATTTTTCCAAGGACTTTCCATGACAGAATGGTCAGTATACTTAGAGGGCCACAGACAAAACCCATCGTGATGCTTTGCTGTAAGTATCATGAGATCTATTCCAGCCTCTGATGCTACATTGACCCACTGGTTGGCATTGAGGCCGGCGGGGTTGAATATTTTTGGGTTCTCGTGGCCAGTGCCCCATTCGGAGTCTGTGAATGTGTTGACACCGAAGTGAAGGAACATGATGATTTCCCTCTGTTGCCATTTCAGTTGGGAATATGAGGGAAGTGGTAGGACTGGTAGCGGTGGCGTTGGCAATTGCTCTCGTTTTGAAATGGCAAAATTGGAAAGTTGAAGCAGTAGTGTGACTGTGCATGCGACTAAGCACCATGACTTACCAGCCATAATGCTCTCTCGGGAAAATGCTTTGTGGGTTTGGTTTTGTGGACTTGTGTAAGTGTGGGCTGTTTGTCGTTTCTCTTTTGTTCGTGCCTGCCTAGATAAACGAAAATTTGCCCATGATGGAGAACTTTTTCAACGTGTGGCAGAAAAGGAGCGATTGATTAAGGTGAATGCATATGTGCAAGAGGACGGGGGACCAAACAAGGAGAGATGAAAAAGATTCTGTGGAGGAAGCCAGGCTGAGTGAGAACTTTGTTTGGTTTCTTCCTCTCAGTTTGCTTATGGTTGGTGCTCGTGGGGTTACCAGGTCGCCATCATTCACGGGTGGGCGACCTGCCTTGCCTTTTCATCTCAGTCATTTTGATGCTATGCACGAAAAGTAAATATTTTCACATATTACAAAAATAAAGAGAGAAAATTTTTTAAATATTTTTGTCTTTTTTAAAAAAAAAATTAAAAGTTGTATTATATCAATAACTTTAATAATATAAAAATAAAAAGAAGATGCATATACTGTGTGTCACATCACTAAGTATTAAGTAGCCACAGTAAATGAAATTTGTTTGATATATATTGAATTTTTAATTAAAGAATTAAATATATTTTTAAGAAACTAAAGCATATGTATAATTACAGAAAGAAAAATTGATGTGATCGGAAAATTTAAATTTTTTTCTTTTTTTTAAATAACTAATTTGTTGTTAAGATAGGGTCAGATTCATATCTGGAGGTTTAATTTCTTTAAAGGTCCACGAAACAATAATAATAGTCAGGCATGATATCATGGATAATATTTAACCATGAATTTTTATTTTTTTTTTGGCCAATTTGGTGTTAGGATTGGGGCAGATTCATATCTCAGAGGGACTTCATCCAAGATTAGCATGACCGTAAAAGTGAAAGAAGAAGTAAAGCTAGACACTGTTAATGTCCTCTCCTCCCCATCATCATCATCGTCGTCGTCGTTGTTCCTGGAATAATCGTTTTAGGTGTAAACGCTACGTTGCTGTGAACCCAGAAGCCGCCGGGCATTTAATCATGACCCACGCCCACCGCCGAGAAAACTTTTTTTTGTATTCGTCCACCGGTTGTATATTTAAGGGCCTGTTGTGCAGCCCATGGTCTAACTATGAAGTCCGCTGCCCATGCTTATGCAATCTCTCAGGGTCTGACAGGGCCCGGTTGGCCTATTTCTATGCCTAACGCGTAACTTCGTCAACCATGTTGACCTCCAGGCTGGATGATTCCTATTAATTGGCAGACCACAATTCTCAAATTGCACCCTTCAAGGTCAGATGTCTAAATTTTTTTCTTTTTCTTTTTCTTTTTTCCTTTTTTATATAACCTTGATTTTATTTTTTTTTACCTTATTTTGAGCATTTGGTACTGCCTGTCTTTGATTTTACCCTGGCTTTCCAGTTTTTTTTTTTTTTCAAGTTCTATAAAATTAATTAATAGTATGCATACATTGTGCGTGCCGCAGTTCTCCCGACCGCGATCGTGACTGTCTCCACCTGTCACCCGCGAAGTCCCGGCTAGGGCTGAAAGCTATCGTTACGGTCACATGCTCACAGCCCAGGTTTGCATTTACAAGCTGGTTGCCAGCTTGCTACGGATGTATTGGATGGATCAAACCCCATATGTGACGGTAGCTTGGCTTCTTTCCAACGTGTCAATGTTGGACCGTACACGTCATCCGCATGGCGCTGTTTAATTTATCCAGTTGCCACGTACGTACTCCCAGATGCAAAAAAATTTTAAAAATTAATTCTATTCGCCACATTAAAAAGTTTCTAGCGTTCTACTTATTTTTATTCATTTTTAAATTAAAATAATAAATTAATTCAATTAATTAAATTTTCATAAATATAATCACTCACAATTACTTTAAATTATATATTTATTATTATATTATTAAATTATCAATATAATATAAAATTTAATTTATTAAAAAATAAAAATTTTGTAAATATTATATTTTTTCATTAATTTGTATCAATAATTTAATAATATAATAAAAAATATATTTTAACCTGACACATAAATAACTAGGTGTAATTATGTTAAATAAAAATATTTAATATTATTAAATGTAATTAATAAAATTAATTTATTAAATATTTTTTTAAAAAATAATAAATATAATTAAAACATTCTTTAATACTGTAAATAATTTTTTTTTCCCGTAAAGAGATTTTCCTTTTGGGTTATGGTAAGGTTTTCTATTTTATTTTTTAATCGTATACGTGGGAGAACACCATTGGACCACTTGTCAATAAAAAAAATGATTATGCCAGCGTCTTTTTTTTTTTTTTTGTTGACTAGACTGGGGACGGAGAGAAAAGGAATGGGGGGTGATTCTTCTGCGGGGAGAGGGGCATCAGGATGACACGTGTTCTAAAGGAGCAACAGGGAGCTGTAACGGGCAGTTCGGGCAGGTCAGCCCCTCGGAGGTGGCTTGCTCCCCGAGAGGCTTACACGAGAAACAGAGAAAATGCAACACGTTGCCTTTGGTCTTTTGGGTTCTTCAGAGACGGGAAAACAAAGAGAGGGCTCCCCTCCAAGACCGAGCGGGGTCATCGTTTTTGTCTTTCTATCATTTTTCATGGAAGCCTCCCTTTAAAGTCCACATGCTGTGATTCTCTCTGAACGCAAAAGGCGTCGGGGGATACTGCTGCCCACGGAGAGGGTGACTTACATATTTTTTGGAGAATGCAGCATCGACGCTCCTACTATGACGCCGAAGATACTCCGGAGAAATGCAAGGAACGCCGACGCAAAAGAATTCAGATGAGGAGGGTTGCCGCGGCCTCCCCTATCGTTTCGACTCCGCCGACAAGCAAGGGCGCGGGGAAGATGAAGACGGGAAGCTCCAGTGGCGTTGCTGGTGGGAAGCGGATTTGGACGGAAGACTCCGAACATCTCCCCGCCAAGAAGGCTTCGAATTCATCTGGCAGTGGTGACGCGGAGCCTCTGTTTGGGACTATGTCAGTGGCAGGGAAGTCGAGCGAGATGGAGGATGCAATCGCAGTACGAACGAACCTTTGCAGGCCGGAAATCAACTGGCGCCAACCGGTGCACTACTTCGCCGTCTACGACGGCCATGGTGGACGTCAAGTAAAATTTTTTCTTCTTCCCTTTCTGAAATTTTTATGGACTTCGAGTAAGGGTAATTTCGTCATTTACTCATATTCCAAAAATAGGAACCAACGTCGGCTTCTTTGTTTTGGCAGGTGGCAGCATTGTGCAGGGAACGAATGCACGTGTTCCTATGGGAAGAATTGATTCGCGTGAAGCGCACCGTCACGGTGGAGAGTAGTCGTAATGGCCCTAATGGGGAGGAAGGCGGTTTAGAAGCGTACCGAGGACAAGGAATCGGAGGTGAAGAATGGAAAGATTGCTGGGGCAGGGTGTTGAAAAGAAGCTTCCAGAGAATGGATGATGTGACAATGAACATGTGCTCGTGTGGGGCCATTGGATACTGGTGTGGGTGCCACCCAGCGGATTTCTCTTTCGGAGGGACCACTGCCGTTGTGGCCCTCTTAACCCCAGAGTACATTGTAGTTGCCAATTGCGGTGACTCACGGGCCGTCCTTTGCCGTGGAGGGAAAGCCGTCCCCCTTAGCGTCGATCACAAGGTGAGCTCTTTTATTTTTGAAAATTCTCCAGACGGCTTCCCGGCAGCCAGCCGGTTGCCGTTTCTGTTCTGTGTTACTTTGAAGTTTGACCTGGTGTGTGCATTTGCCATCTGTTTTCAGTCTATTTTTAACGAGGCACGTATGCTGGCAGGTGTCTTCACCTTGCGTGGGAAACTTCGACTTCTTGGACTTTGAGTTCAGCTTATTTGTTTTGTCATGAAACTACTTCTGTCTGTAGCTACTGTATTCCATGAATATCATTTACTCTGAGTCTTACTATTTTGTAACTGCTTTTAATGACTAGGAAAATCGATTTGGCACCTGGGTTTTGACCCGGCAGTCTATCCAACTTCTATTTGTTGGCGTTTTTTTTATGTTCTACGAGAATATCATGAGTTTTTATGTCTTTGCATTTTTTTTTTCTTTTTTGTCAATTTTGGGTCAAGTCTTTTTATTCCATTAATGACATTTCTTAGTTTGTTCCCATGTATCACATTTTACTTGTCCATTGGAGTGCACAGTTGCAGTTTCCTGGTTGGAGTTCGAATCCTCGAAAAAGAAAGAAGTTGTTTTAATGTTATTCTTTTGCTTTGAACTATAATTTGACCAGGGTATTGACCAGCTCTCCTATTATTGCTTGCAGCCGGATAGACCAGATGAACATGCAAGGATTACAGCAGCAGGGGGCCGTGTGATTTTCCTTAATGGAGCTCGAGTTGAGGGCATCCTAGCAATGTCTCGAGCCATAGGTAATCTGATCTAGGTTTAGCTAAAGTTATTGACTAATTGGGCTATCTTACTCAGAGGCATGAATCCTATGTGGTGTTTGAACTCATTTATACATTGACCAGACAATGCATTCTTCGTTGTGATAAATGCTTTAATTTGACAAAATCTACAATAAACAACCAAGGGGAACATCTTACAGGAATTATAAAAGTTACTTTTTGTGTTTGTTGCAAGTGTTAGATTTGCTTTCCAATTGAAAGAAATGTCTCAGTTCCGTGAAAACCCAGAGCCTTATTGACATTTTCACCTTTTATCTATTAAAAGTGTAGCTGGGGCTTGTGAATTCGTTAGGGATATGCTGGTCTAGCTTTCTTCTGCATTTTTAAAATTCTAGATAAGTGCTTGTTGACTTCTTTGTTCACATAAGTCCGCATCACGCAAATGTTAGACTATGTCTATCCAATCATTGCTCTAATCTTATGATTATAGGTTGATAAGTTGCAAGGACAAGCAAACCTGGGCAGTGCTTGATGGAGGATAAGCAACCATTTTTTGTCTAACTTGGATGGAGTCATAGACTTGAATAGTAGACAGCTAAACACATATGATAGAATGTTTCTGTAGGTATTGCTGTCCAAATTTAGTATATATTATGTTAGTAACCTGTTTGGTCATTGCTTAAAAGTACTTTTATTGAATTTGCAGGCAGCATTTCTTTTAACCTTTATTTATTTTTATCAATTTTGTCCCTGATACACAGTTACCATCATCTTTTATCCTTTTACTTGTTCTTGTTCTTGTTCTTTATAGTTGTTCAGTTACAACATACCTTGACACTACACCTATTTCAGTTGCTTTTTCTGGATAGTAATGGAGGTTTAAACTGTACAGACCTTTCTGTAACTTTTTGGATTGAAATTTCATTGACTCCTATATATCAAATATAGATATATCGATGTCCTTCAGTCATGTTTTTCAAATACCGAAAATATCTACCAAGGAGAGGTCTGCTTCTCAAGCCTTAGCAGCATGAGCTGGAACAAAGGGGATCACCTTCCTCTCTCATTTTCCTTGTTGAGTATTGCAAGAAATTTCTTTCTTCCTGCTGCTTGGGAGTAAAAAAATAAGCAAAAGTATTGTTCTAGTGTCTGCTTCAGTTAATTATTGGTGGGGATTCCTTTTTGAGATTCGTTTTTTCAAATTAAACAATGAAGAAATTTTGATTTGATGATTTTAGAGTAATCATTTTATTGGCTGTACATTTTATAGATTAACATACTATAGCAATGATTCTAACTCAATAATGTATTGTTTGACACAGTCAAATAGTGTGGATGTAGTTCAATTAGGGTAAAATATTTTTCATATAGATAAACCATCAATTTGAGGCCAATGAGTTGCCTTCCTGTATATGGATTTTATATTAAGCTTGAATCGACAATGTCAATCTCTTATAATCTAAAAATCATGAATGACGCATAGTTAGTGCAGATACATAAGGGGTTTGTTTTTGGATTTGTGTTGTTTATGATGAAGAACATCCAAGTTGGTTTATCTACTAGAGGGAAAGGAATTGGCCTTCCACGTGCAAACTTGCTTTACATTAACGTGCGATGGACAGTTTGAGTTGGAAAGCAGAGAAGCATAGTCAACCACTTGACATCCAACAACATAGAAGTTTGTAGAATTGCTAAAGGAAAAGGAATTTTGCTCTTGCAATTTGCCCAATCTCACTCTGCATTCACAGAATGCAGATGCGGTTGGATGTTTGACTGGAGTTGGAGAACAGGGAACAAAGTGGACTTAGGCGCTTACCCACACACAAGTACAATTGTAGAAGTATTCTTATTAAACATATGACCTATGCAAACATGGTATGTTTTACAGCTAGTATTTGGATCCATAATATATCTGTCCTATGGAAATCATCACACTCACATATCTTTTGAAAATCAATGGTGCTGCATCCTCTGTTTTGTGAATCAAATATCCTAGGCTTTAAAAATTGATGAGTACATCAATCCAGGAGGATTATTGTTATCCACCAGAGACTTCATATCTGTTGAATGCCAATGGTCTTGTATTCTCATTTTCTGTGAACCACAATCCTAGGCTTAATAAACTAGAAGCATATCGATGCATGAATAAATGAGTTTAGTTGCAAAAAAATGGTTCTAAAAGATAAATTGTAGATGGACTGAAGATCATTCATATTTCAAAGTTGACCTAGTAGAGGCAACTTCAGGAATCTAACTTTGATATAAGCTAGCTTTCAAGTAAAAGCATTGAAATTGTTGGTAATGATAACCTCATAGACACCAAAGAAATGACCATCATGGGCTTCTACAAGGATGTATAAGTGAAGGGACAATCATAGAAATGTTTTCCCTTGGTATGAAAATCTTTTTCTTGCACCTTATGTTACTGTATTTTTCCTTATACAAAGTGCTATCTCCTTAGGAAGGGATTACTGGTGGCTAGGTACAAATTGGAGTAATGATTTCCGTCTAGTTTGCCTTCACTAATGCACGCATGCAAGTGAAAATTGTGCATGCCAATGTTGGGCAATGCCGAAGTCTTCTTTCCATGTCAAAGGTGAAGAGGAACTAGTGGGGCCATGGTGTACGTTTTCTTAGTTTTATGTGATGATCCTAAATTCCAAAATATTTCTATATAATTGTTCTTACCAAAGATGCTTAGAACAATCTAGATTCTTAGAAAACAAATCGAAGCCTCTCCATTCTATACAGAATGACTTCATTGGTTGATTTGTAAGATTATGGTCTGCTTTTGTCCCATGGTTCATCAACTAACAGGTTTCAATTTTATCAAGTGCACGATTTAAAGTTCCAATGGCTAATTGCAAAGCTGGTAGTCAAGCATTCCTATCACAGAATTTGAGCGTCCAACTTTTGTGAAGTCCTAAACAAAAAGTAAGGAAGGAAGGAAGTAGCTTATGATTGCCATGACTGAGTTGCAATGGCTATAACTACTGCAGATAGTTTTATGCAAATATAAACATCATTACAAGTTACCTTGAATAGAGAAGCTATAAATTCCTTCCTTCAAAGTCAAAACTACTATTGTTCTCTTCTCATTGACATGAGAAATGATAATAATAATTTCTTTTGTAACTCTCTGGAAAGCCAATCATTTATAGGTTCAGATGCTTTGTTTGTTTGCTTATATAAAGAAGTTTGATGAGAAAATGGCCTTGCTGACTGACTTTGTTTTATTCCCATGTGCTTACAACACCAGCCAAGTCATGCAAAACCTGAACTAGTGAATTTATTGACAAATTTGTTAACTATATCAATAGTCTATATATTGTGCCATGTGTTGTAATTTGCACCATGCTGACTCTGGATAAATTAAGAAAAATGGAGTTACCATGATGTTTTTTAGAGAAAGGATATAAGAGTCCAAAGAATGAAATTAAAAATGCTAATGCATGAGGCCAAAACAGGTGATTGCTGGAAACTTCTCTTGATTATGTTTTATTGTTTGTTCCAAAAGATGAGAAGGTGTAGTCCAATTTCTCATAGCAGTCTATTGTCTTTGCTTTCTGAACACAAAAATGTTATTGTAGTGTAGGTTCGGTTTTGTTGGCTTTTTATTTCTTTTTTTTTTTTTTTTTTGGGATTGGTGGTTTGTGGCATTTTTTGATGCCTCAGATTTGGATATGTTGTAGTATTGTTTGATATGTGATAACCTATCTTTGGTAAAGGCGCAACTAGCAATGTACACTTTCCTATCTAATTTGTGATGATTCGGCAGTTCATTAGGTGATACCTTTGTTCATCATTTCATTTCCATCTATTCAATTGCACCTGTGGATGCTGACGAATGAATGTGAAGATTTGAATATTTAGGAAATTTGTATTAAGGCTAAAGTGGTAGATTGGCATGCAAATTAACAAAATATTAAGGGATGATTTGGCAATGCAGTAACACTGATGTTGTCTAGTTGTGTTAAGTTCAGAATAGTGATTGGATGGTGGCCCAAAAACTAAATGCTATATCCTTTTCAAATGTTAGATGATAAATGTCAGTCTTAGGTAATTCTCGTGAGCATAGTGAGATTTATTTTCCTTAGAATTTATTTGCTCGGCCATATTGAATGGATAAGATAACCAGCTATCTGGAACAACCTCTTTCATGAATGTGGGATAAGTTGAAAACATTAAGGTAAATTATATCATATCTGAACTTTATTTGGAAAGTTAATTATACAACCCTAAATGCCCGTCATTCATGTCTGAATTCATACAGGGTGCAGTATCTTGCCCTTTTTCATAAAATGCCAACCTAATGTTTAAATGCTGAATCAGAACTTTCAAAGAACACTAAATTTATTTCTGAGTTTATTTATGATCATAGGAAATTATGTATACAGGAGTTGAGGTTCCTGGTGGAGATGTGATTTGGCTTGGAATTGACATCATTTGTCATCTCTTGGTTGATAAGTCAGTGAGGGGAAATGAATGGATTTAAGATGACTGGCATTTGCATGGAATGTGCGGCGAATTACTCCTTTTGCATTTTACATCTGGAGTAATGTTAGCAAATCTGGTCTTTGTTATCTTCTGAACTCTTAGATTACATAAGTTTCAATTTGGTAACCTGCTTTTTATGTTGTTAAAGTGGGTAGACTTAAACATGCGTGATTCAACAGCAAACTTTATTGTCATTTCATGTTATGTTTTTTTTATTTAAGTTTCATAAAAGTTTCATCATATAAGTTTGTAACTTGCTGTGCATTTGCTCTTTTCATGGTTCATAATCAGTTGCTTCTGTGATCTGATTGTCATCCAATAAAAATATTTCTTGGAAAATGCTAAGCAAAATTAGTTGTGTGATGCATTTGGTCTGGAATTTTGGCTGCTTAGTTGAGTTATATAGCCTAAAAAGAACTCTAGGCACAAGAGTAGGAACTTGGAACTTTGTATGCCCAGATATTGTTCTCTACCACATTTTTCTGAGAAATCTTGCTGCTCCAACCAATTGCAATGCATCAACATAAAGGACTGAGTGCAGATACTTGGTTCTTGAAACTAGGAGATGGGCCATTAACATAAGATGAAGGTTACAATTCTGGAAATATTTATTTCAATATTGTGTCTTCAGAAAGAAATAAAAGGCTTACTAGAAGTTATAACCCATTTTGCCCTTATTCTATGCAGGTAGGTGCGCCAAGTCATTCAGACCTCCTTTGTCATCTGGTTGCCCAAACTTTAGTTTTAGACTGTAAAGCAGAAAATAGTGTTTTTATTTGACCACTTTGAAATACATGAAACTGAATGTCTGTCTTCTGTTGAAGAAAGTAGTAGACTTGATTACAATGCTATATTTGACATTTGGGAATGAAATCAACTGATTGTCAACACCGAATCGAGTTTTTTCCTATTTCAGTTAATAAATGTATGTTTTGTATGGTGGTGGCAATCGTTGAGAAGCTGGTCAGACAAATGCATATGTTTTGGCAGATTTTTCTAACGATGGCTTACCACATCCTTCCTCACTTTGTTTTCATTATTTTGAACAGGGGACGGATATTTAAAGCCAGTGGTAATATCAGAGCCTGAAATCACATTTACAAAAAGACAACCAGAAGACGAGTGCCTAATTCTTGCTAGTGATGGCTTGTGGGATGTCTTGTCAGGTGACATGGCTTGTGAAATAGCTTCTGGTTGCCTTCGAGATGTAAATCCTCCTCCCAATGTTGCCACGGATGGAGGGCCTCTGGCAGAAGATGGAGGAGCTGGTGCGTTTTGCCCACCGAGAAGCACATTGGCCGCTGCACTACTCACTCGCATTGCTCTGGGGGGGGGGGGGGGGGGGGGGGGGGGGGGGGGGGGGGGGGGGGGGGGGGGGGGGGGGGGGGGGGGGGGGGGGGGGGGGGGGGGGGGGGGGGGGGGGGGGGGGGGGGGGGGGGGGGGGGGGGGGGGGGGGGGGGGGGGGGGGGGGGGGGGGGGGGGGGGGGGGGGGGGGGGGGGGGGGGGGGGGGGGGGGGGGGGGGGGGGGGGGGGGGGGGGGGGGGGGGGGGGGGGGGGGGGGGGGGGGGGGGGGGGGGGGGGGGGGGGGGGGGGGGGGGGGGGGGGGGGGGGGGGGGGGGGGGGGGGGGGGGGGGGGGGGGGGGGGGGGGGGGGGGGGGGGGGGGGGGGGGGGGGGGGGGGGGGGGGGGGGGGGGGGGGGGGGGGGGGGGGGGGGGGGGGGGGGGGGGGGGGGGGGGGGGGGGGGGGGGGGGGGGGGGGGGGGGGGGGGGGGGGGGGGGGGGGGGGGGGGGGGGGGGGGGGGGGGGGGGGGGGGGGGGGGGGGGGGGGGGGGGGGGGGGGGGGGGGGGGGGGGGGGGGGGGGGGGGGGGGGGGGGGGGGGGGGGGGGGGGGGGGGGGGGGGGGGGGGGGGGGGGGGGGGGGGGGGGGGGGGGGGGGGGGGGGGGGGGGGGGGGGGGGGGGGGGGGGGGGGGGGGGGGGGGGGGGGGGGGGGGGGGGGGGGGGGGGGGGGGGGGGGGGGGGGGGGGGGGGGGGGGGGGGGGGGGGGGGGGGGGGGGGGGGGGGGGGGGGGGGGGGGGGGGGGGGGGGGGGGGGGGGGGGGGGGGGGGGGGGGGGGGGGGGGGGGGGGGGGGGGGGGGGGGGGGGGGGGGGGGGGGGGGGGGGGGGGGGGGGGGGGGGGGGGGGGGGGGGGGGGGGGGGGGGGGGGGGGGGGGGGGGGGGGGGGGGGGGGGGGGGGGGGGGGGGGGGGGGGGGGGGGGGGGGGGGGGGGGGGGGGGGGGGGGGGGGGGGGGGGGGGGGGGGGGGGGGGGGGGGGGGGGGGGGGGGGGGGGGGGGGGGGGGGGGGGGGGGGGGGGGGGGGGGGGGGGGGGGGGGGGGGGGGGGGGGGGGGGGGGGGGGGGGGGGGGGGGGGGGGGGGGGGGGGGGGGGGGGGGGGGGGGGGGGGGGGGGGGGGGGGGGGGGGGGGGGGGGGGGGGGGGGGGGGGGGGGGGGGGGGGGGGGGGGGGGGGGGGGGGGGGGGGGGGGGGGGGGGGGGGGGGGGGGGGGGGGGGGGGGGGGGGGGGGGGGGGGGGGGGGGGGGGGGGGGGGGGGGGGGGGGGGGGGGGGGGGGGGGGGGGGGGGGGGGGGGGGGGGGGGGGGGGGGGGGGGGGGGGGGGGGGGGGGGGGGGGGGGGGGGGGGGGGGGGGGGGGGGGGGGGGGGGGGGGGGGGGGGGGGGGGGGGGGGGGGGGGGGGGGGGGGGGGGGGGGGGGGGGGGGGGGGGGGAAAGGGGGGGGAGGGGGGGGGGGGGGGGGGGGGGGGGGGGGGGGGGGGGGGGGGGGGGGGGGGGGGGGGGGGGGGGGGGGGGGGGGGGGGGGGGGGGGGGGGGGGGGGGGGGGGGGGGGGGGGGGGGGGGGGGGGGGGGGGGGGGGGGGGGGGGGGGGGGGGGGGGGGGGGGGGGGGGGGGGGGGGGGGGGGGGGGGGGGGGGGGGGGGGGGGGGGGGGGGGGGGGGGGGGGGGGGGGGGGGGGGGGGGGGGGGGGGGGGGGGGGGGGGGGGGGGGGGGGGGGGGGGGGGGGGGGGGGGGGGGGGGGGGGGGGGGGGGGGGGGGGGGGGGGGGGGGGGGGGGGGGGGGGGGGGGGGGGGGGGGGGGGGGGGGGGGGGGGGGGGGGGGGGGGGGGGGGGGGGGGGGGGGGGGGGGGGGGGGGGGGGGGGGGGGGGGGGGGGGGGGGGGGGGGGGGGGGGGGGGGGGGGGGGGGGGGGGGGGGGGGGGGGGGGGGGGGGGGGGGGGGGGGGGGGGGGGGGGGGGGGGGGGGGGGGGGGGGGGGGGGGGGGGGGGGGGGGGGGGGGGGGGGGGGGGGGGGGGGGGGGGGGGGGGGGGGGGGGGGGGGGGGGGGGGGGGGGGGGGGGGGGGGGGGGGGGGGGGGGGGGGGGGGGGGGGGGGGGGGGGGGGGGGGGGGGGGGGGGGGGGGGGGGGGGGGGGGGGGGGGGGGGGGGGGGGGGGGGGGGGGGGGGGGGGGGGGGGGGGGGGGGGGGGGGGGGGGGGGGGGGGGGGGGGGGGGGGGGGGGGGGGGGGGGGGGGGGGGGGGGGGGGGGGGGGGGGGGGGGGGGGGGGGGGGGGGGGGGGGGGGGGGGGGGGGGGGGGGGGGGGGGGGGGGGGGGGGGGGGGGGGGGGGGGGGGGGGGGGGGGGGGGGGGGGGGGGGGGGGGGGGGGGGGGGGGGGGGGGGGGGGGGGGGGGGGGGGGGGGGGGGGGGGGGGGGGGGGGGGGGGGGGGGGGGGGGGGGGGGGGGGGGGGGGGGGGGGGGGGGGGGGGGGGGGGGGGGGGGGGGGGGGGGGGGGGGGGGGGGGGGGGGGGGGGGGGGGGGGGGGGGGGGGGGGGGGGGGGGGGGGGGGGGGGGGGGGGGGGGGGGGGGGGGGGGGGGGGGGGGGGGGGGGGGGGGGGGGGGGGGGGGGGGGGGGGGGGGGGGGGGGGGGGGGGGGGGGGGGGGGGGGGGGGGGGGGGGGGGGGGGGGGGGGGGGGGGGGGGGGGGGGGGGGGGGGGGGGGGGGGGGGGGGGGGGGGGGGGGGGGGGGGGGGGGGGGGGGGGGGGGGGGGGGGGGGGGGGGGGGGGGGGGGGGGGGGGGGGGGGGGGGGGGGGGGGGGGGGGGGGGGGGGGGGGGGGGGGGGGGGGGGGGGGGGGGGGGGGGGGGGGGGGGGGGGGGGGGGGGGGGGGGGGGGGGGGGGGGGGGGGGGGGGGGGGGGGGGGGGGGGGGGGGGGGGGGGGGGGGGGGGGGGGGGGGGGGGGGGGGGGGGGGGGGGGGGGGGGGGGGGGGGGGGGGGGGGGGGGGGGGGGGGGGGGGGGGGGGGGGGGGGGGGGGGGGGGGGGGGGGGGGGGGGGGGGGGGGGGGGGGGGGGGGGGGGGGGGGGGGGGGGGGGGGGGGGGGGGGGGGGGGGGGGGGGGGGGGGGGGGGGGGGGGGGGGGGGGGGGGGGGGGGGGGGGGGGGGGGGGGGGGGGGGGGGGGGGGGGGGGGGGGGGGGGGGGGGGGGGGGGGGGGGGGGGGGGGGGGGGGGGGGGGGGGGGGGGGGGGGGGGGGGGGGGGGGGGGGGGGGGGGGGGGGGGGGGGGGGGGGGGGGGGGGGGGGGGGGGGGGGGGGGGGGGGGGGGGGGGGGGGGGGGGGGGGGGGGGGGGGGGGGGGGGGGGGGGGGGGGGGGGGGGGGGGGGGGGGGGGGGGGGGGGGGGGGGGGGGGGGGGGGGGGGGGGGGGGGGGGGGGGGGGGGGGGGGGGGGGGGGGGGGGGGGGGGGGGGGGGGGGGGGGGGGGGGGGGGGGGGGGGGGGGGGGGGGGGGGGGGGGGGGGGGGGGGGGGGGGGGGGGGGGGGGGGGGGGGGGGGGGGGGGGGGGGGGGGGGGGGGGGGGGGGGGGGGGGGGGGGGGGGGGGGGGGGGGGGGGGGGGGGGGGGGGGGGGGGGGGGGGGGGGGGGGGGGGGGGGGGGGGGGGGGGGGGGGGGGGGGGGGGGGGGGGGGGGGGGGGGGGGGGGGGGGGGGGGGGGGGGGGGGGGGGGGGGGGGGGGGGGGGGGGGGGGGGGGGGGGGGGGGGGGGGGGGGGGGGGGGGGGGGGGGGGGGGGGGGGGGGGGGGGGGGGGGGGGGGGGGGGGGGGGGGGGGGGGGGGGGGGGGGGGGGGGGGGGGGGGGGGGGGGGGGGGGGGGGGGGGGGGGGGGGGGGGGGGGGGGGGGGGGGGGGGGGGGGGGGGGGGGGGGGGGGGGGGGGGGGGGGGGGGGGGGGGGGGGGGGGGGGGGGGGGGGGGGGGGGGGGGGGGGGGGGGGGGGGGGGGGGGGGGGGGGGGGGGGGGGGGGGGGGGGGGGGGGGGGGGGGGGGGGGGGGGGGGGGGGGGGGGGGGGGGGGGGGGGGGGGGGGGGGGGGGGGGGGGGGGGGGGGGGGGGGGGGGGGGGGGGGGGGGGGGGGGGGGGGGGGGGGGGGGGGGGGGGGGGGGGGGGGGGGGGGGGGGGGGGGGGGGGGGGGGGGGGGGGGGGGGGGGGGGGGGGGGGGGGGGGGGGGGGGGGGGGGGGGGGGGGGGGGGGGGGGGGGGGGGGGGGGGGGGGGGGGGGGGGGGGGGGGGGGGGGGGGGGGGGGGGGGGGGGGGGGGGGGGGGGGGGGGGGGGGGGGGGGGGGGGGGGGGGGGGGGGGGGGGGGGGGGGGGGGGGGGGGGGGGGGGGGGGGGGGGGGGGGGGGGGGGGGGGGGGGGGGGGGGGGGGGGGGGGGGGGGGGGGGGGGGGGGGGGGGGGGGGGGGGGGGGGGGGGGGGGGGGGGGGGGGGGGGGGGGGGGGGGGGGGGGGGGGGGGGGGGGGGGGGGGGGGGGGGGGGGGGGGGGGGGGGGGGGGGGGGGGGGGGGGGGGGGGGGGGGGGGGGGGGGGGGGGGGGGGGGGGGGGGGGGGGGGGGGGGGGGGGGGGGGGGGGGGGGGGGGGGGGGGGGGGGGGGGGGGGGGGGGGGGGGGGGGGGGGGGGGGGGGGGGGGGGGGGGGGGGGGGGGGGGGGGGGGGGGGGGGGGGGGGGGGGGGGGGGGGGGGGGGGGGGGGGGGGGGGGGGGGGGGGGGGGGGGGGGGGGGGGGGGGGGGGGGGGGGGGGGGGGGGGGGGGGGGGGGGGGGGGGGGGGGGGGGGGGGGGGGGGGGGGGGGGGGGGGGGGGGGGGGGGGGGGGGGGGGGGGGGGGGGGGGGGGGGGGGGGGGGGGGGGGGGGGGGGGGGGGGGGGGGGGGGGGGGGGGGGGGGGGGGGGGGGGGGGGGGGGGGGGGGGGGGGGGGGGGGGGGGGGGGGGGGGGGGGGGGGGGGGGGGGGGGGGGGGGGGGGGGGGGGGGGGGGGGGGGGGGGGGGGGGGGGGGGGGGGGGGGGGGGGGGGGGGGGGGGGGGGGGGGGGGGGGGGGGGGGGGGGGGGGGGGGGGGGGGGGGGGGGGGGGGGGGGGGGGGGGGGGGGGGGGGGGGGGGGGGGGGGGGGGGGGGGGGGGGGGGGGGGGGGGGGGGGGGGGGGGGGGGGGGGGGGGGGGGGGGGGGGGGGGGGGGGGGGGGGGGGGGGGGGGGGGGGGGGGGGGGGGGGGGGGGGGGGGGGGGGGGGGGGGGGGGGGGGGGGGGGGGGGGGGGGGGGGGGGGGGGGGGGGGGGGGGGGGGGGGGGGGGGGGGGGGGGGGGGGGGGGGGGGGGGGGGGGGGGGGGGGGGGGGGGGGGGGGGGGGGGGGGGGGGGGGGGGGGGGGGGGGGGGGGGGGGGGGGGGGGGGGGGGGGGGGGGGGGGGGGGGGGGGGGGGGGGGGGGGGGGGGGGGGGGGGGGGGGGGGGGGGGGGGGGGGGGGGGGGGGGGGGGGGGGGGGGGGGGGGGGGGGGGGGGGGGGGGGGGGGGGGGGGGGGGGGGGGGGGGGGGGGGGGGGGGGGGGGGGGGGGGGGGGGGGGGGGGGGGGGGGGGGGGGGGGGGGGGGGGGGGGGGGGGGGGGGGGGGGGGGGGGGGGGGGGGGGGGGGGGGGGGGGGGGGGGGGGGGGGGGGGGGGGGGGGGGGGGGGGGGGGGGGGGGGGGGGGGGGGGGGGGGGGGGGGGGGGGGGGGGGGGGGGGGGGGGGGGGGGGGGGGGGGGGGGGGGGGGGGGGGGGGGGGGGGGGGGGGGGGGGGGGGGGGGGGGGGGGGGGGGGGGGGGGGGGGGGGGGGGGGGGGGGGGGGGGGGGGGGGGGGGGGGGGGGGGGGGGGGGGGGGGGGGGGGGGGGGGGGGGGGGGGGGGGGGGGGGGGGGGGGGGGGGGGGGGGGGGGGGGGGGGGGGGGGGGGGGGGGGGGGGGGGGGGGGGGGGGGGGGGGGGGGGGGGGGGGGGGGGGGGGGGGGGGGGGGGGGGGGGGGGGGGGGGGGGGGGGGGGGGGGGGGGGGGGGGGGGGGGGGGGGGGGGGGGGGGGGGGGGGGGGGGGGGGGGGGGGGGGGGGGGGGGGGGGGGGGGGGGGGGGGGGGGGGGGGGGGGGGGGGGGGGGGGGGGGGGGGGGGGGGGGGGGGGGGGGGGGGGGGGGGGGGGGGGGGGGGGGGGGGGGGGGGGGGGGGGGGGGGGGGGGGGGGGGGGGGGGGGGGGGGGGGGGGGGGGGGGGGGGGGGGGGGGGGGGGGGGGGGGGGGGGGGGGGGGGGGGGGGGGGGGGGGGGGGGGGGGGGGGGGGGGGGGGGGGGGGGGGGGGGGGGGGGGGGGGGGGGGGGGGGGGGGGGGGGGGGGGGGGGGGGGGGGGGGGGGGGGGGGGGGGGGGGGGGGGGGGGGGGGGGGGGGGGGGGGGGGGGGGGGGGGGGGGGGGGGGGGGGGGGGGGGGGGGGGGGGGGGGGGGGGGGGGGGGGGGGGGGGGGGGGGGGGGGGGGGGGGGGGGGGGGGGGGGGGGGGGGGGGGGGGGGGGGGGGGGGGGGGGGGGGGGGGGGGGGGGGGGGGGGGGGGGGGGGGGGGGGGGGGGGGGGGGGGGGGGGGGGGGGGGGGGGGGGGGGGGGGGGGGGGGGGGGGGGGGGGGGGGGGGGGGGGGGGGGGGGGGGGGGGGGGGGGGGGGGGGGGGGGGGGGGGGGGGGGGGGGGGGGGGGGGGGGGGGGGGGGGGGGGGGGGGGGGGGGGGGGGGGGGGGGGGGGGGGGGGGGGGGGGGGGGGGGGGGGGGGGGGGGGGGGGGGGGGGGGGGGGGGGGGGGGGGGGGGGGGGGGGGGGGGGGGGGGGGGGGGGGGGGGGGGGGGGGGGGGGGGGGGGGGGGGGGGGGGGGGGGGGGGGGGGGGGGGGGGGGGGGGGGGGGGGGGGGGGGGGGGGGGGGGGGGGGGGGGGGGGGGGGGGGGGGGGGGGGGGGGGGGGGGGGGGGGGGGGGGGGGGGGGGGGGGGGGGGGGGGGGGGGGGGGGGGGGGGGGGGGGGGGGGGGGGGGGGGGGGGGGGGGGGGGGGGGGGGGGGGGGGGGGGGGGGGGGGGGGGGGGGGGGGGGGGGGGGGGGGGGGGGGGGGGGGGGGGGGGGGGGGGGGGGGGGGGGGGGGGGGGGGGGGGGGGGGGGGGGGGGGGGGGGGGGGGGGGGGGGGGGGGGGGGGGGGGGGGGGGGGGGGGGGGGGGGGGGGGGGGGGGGGGGGGGGGGGGGGGGGGGGGGGGGGGGGGGGGGGGGGGGGGGGGGGGGGGGGGGGGGGGGGGGGGGGGGGGGGGGGGGGGGGGGGGGGGGGGGGGGGGGGGGGGGGGGGGGGGGGGGGGGGGGGGGGGGGGGGGGGGGGGGGGGGGGGGGGGGGGGGGGGGGGGGGGGGGGGGGGGGGGGGGGGGGGGGGGGGGGGGGGGGGGGGGGGGGGGGGGGGGGGGGGGGGGGGGGGGGGGGGGGGGGGGGGGGGGGGGGGGGGGGGGGGGGGGGGGGGGGGGGGGGGGGGGGGGGGGGGGGGGGGGGGGGGGGGGGGGGGGGGGGGGGGGGGGGGGGGGGGGGGGGGGGGGGGGGGGGGGGGGGGGGGGGGGGGGGGGGGGGGGGGGGGGGGGGGGGGGGGGGGGGGGGGGGGGGGGGGGGGGGGGGGGGGGGGGGGGGGGGGGGGGGGGGGGGGGGGGGGGGGGGGGGGGGGGGGGGGGGGGGGGGGGGGGGGGGGGGGGGGGGGGGGGGGGGGGGGGGGGGGGGGGGGGGGGGGGGGGGGGGGGGGGGGGGGGGGGGGGGGGGGGGGGGGGGGGGGGGGGGGGGGGGGGGGGGGGGGGGGGGGGGGGGGGGGGGGGGGGGGGGGGGGGGGGGGGGGGGGGGGGGGGGGGGGGGGGGGGGGGGGGGGGGGGGGGGGGGGGGGGGGGGGGGGGGGGGGGGGGGGGGGGGGGGGGGGGGGGGGGGGGGGGGGGGGGGGGGGGGGGGGGGGGGGGGGGGGGGGGGGGGGGGGGGGGGGGGGGGGGGGGGGGGGGGGGGGGGGGGGGGGGGGGGGGGGGGGGGGGGGGGGGGGGGGGGGGGGGGGGGGGGGGGGGGGGGGGGGGGGGGGGGGGGGGGGGGGGGGGGGGGGGGGGGGGGGGGGGGGGGGGGGGGGGGGGGGGGGGGGGGGGGGGGGGGGGGGGGGGGGGGGGGGGGGGGGGGGGGGGGGGGGGGGGGGGGGGGGGGGGGGGGGGGGGGGGGGGGGGGGGGGGGGGGGGGGGGGGGGGGGGGGGGGGGGGGGGGGGGGGGGGGGGGGGGGGGGGGGGGGGGGGGGGGGGGGGGGGGGGGGGGGGGGGGGGGGGGGGGGGGGGGGGGGGGGGGGGGGGGGGGGGGGGGGGGGGGGGGGGGGGGGGGGGGGGGGGGGGGGGGGGGGGGGGGGGGGGGGGGGGGGGGGGGGGGGGGGGGGGGGGGGGGGGGGGGGGGGGGGGGGGGGGGGGGGGGGGGGGGGGGGGGGGGGGGGGGGGGGGGGGGGGGGGGGGGGGGGGGGGGGGGGGGGGGGGGGGGGGGGGGGGGGGGGGGGGGGGGGGGGGGGGGGGGGGGGGGGGGGGGGGGGGGGGGGGGGGGGGGGGGGGGGGGGGGGGGGGGGGGGGGGGGGGGGGGGGGGGGGGGGGGGGGGGGGGGGGGGGGGGGGGGGGGGGGGGGGGGGGGGGGGGGGGGGGGGGGGGGGGGGGGGGGGGGGGGGGGGGGGGGGGGGGGGGGGGGGGGGGGGGGGGGGGGGGGGGGGGGGGGGGGGGGGGGGGGGGGGGGGGGGGGGGGGGGGGGGGGGGGGGGGGGGGGGGGGGGGGGGGGGGGGGGGGGGGGGGGGGGGGGGGGGGGGGGGGGGGGGGGGGGGGGGGGGGAGGGGGGGGGGGGGGGGGGGGGGGGGGGGGGGGGGGGGGGGGGGGGGGGGGGGGGGGGGGGGGGGGGGGGGGGGGGGGGGGGGGGGGGGGGGGGGGGGGGGGGGGGGGGGGGGGGGGGGGGGGGGGGGGGGGGGGGGGGGGGGGGGGGGGGGGGGGGGGGGGGGGGGGGGGGGGGGGGGGGGGGGGGGGGGGGGGGGGGGGGGGGGGGGGGGGGGGGGGGGGGGGGGGGGGGGGGGGGGGGGGGGGGGGGGGGGGGGGGGGGGGGGGGGGGGGGGGGGGGGGGGGGGGGGGGGGGGGGGGGGGGGGGGGGGGGGGGGGGGGGGGGGGGGGGGGGGGGGGGGGGGGGGGGGGGGGGGGGGGGGGGGGGGGGGGGGGGGGGGGGGGGGGGGGGGGGGGGGGGGGGGGGGGGGGGGGGGGGGGGGGGGGGGGGGGGGGGGGGGGGGGGGGGGGGGGGGGGGGGGGGGGGGGGGGGGGGGGGGGGGGGGGGGGGGGGGGGGGGGGGGGGGGGGAGGGGGGGGGGGGGGGGGGGGGGGGGGGGGGGGGGGGGGGGGGGGGGGGGGGGGGGGGGGGGGGGGGGGGGGGGGGGGGGGGGGGGGGGGGGGGGGGGGGGGGGGGGGGGGGGGGGGGGGGGGGGGGGGGGGGGGGGGGGGGGGGGGGGGGGGGGGGGGGGGGGGGGGGGGGGGGGGGGGGGGGGGGGGGGGGGGGGGGGGGGGGGGGGGGGGGGGGGGGGGGGGGGGGGGGGGGGGGGGGGGGTTGGGGGGGGGGGGGGGGGGGGGGGGGGGGGGGGGGGGGGGGGGGGGGGGGGGGGGGGGGGGGGGGGGGGGGGGGGGGGGGGGGGGGGGGGGGGGGGGGGGGGGGGGGGGGGGGGGGGGGGGGGGGGGGGGGGGGGGGGGGGGGGGGGGGGGGGGGGGGGGGGGGGGGGGGGGGGGGGGGGGGGGGGGGGGGGGGGGGGGGGGGGGGGGGGGGGGGGGGGGGGGGGGGGGGGGGGGGGGGGGGGGGGGGGGGGGGGGGGGGGGGGGGGGGGGGGGGGGGGGGGGGGGGGGGGGGGGGGGGGGGGGGGGGGGGGGGGGGGGGGGGGGGGGGGGGGGGGGGGGGGGGGGGGGGGGGGGGGGGGGGGGGGGGGGGGGGGGGGGGGGGGGGGGGGGGGTTGGGGGGGGGGGGGGGGGGGGGGGGGGGGGGG
Organism: Ceriops zippeliana; assembly: GCA_037897445.1. Classification (NCBI taxonomy): domain Eukaryota; kingdom Viridiplantae; phylum Streptophyta; class Magnoliopsida; order Malpighiales; family Rhizophoraceae; genus Ceriops; species Ceriops zippeliana. The sequence goes on from JBAPLH010000017.1 coordinate 7,225,843, forward strand.
GGGGGGGGGGGGGGGGGGGGGGGGGGGGGGGGGGGGGGGGGGGGGGGGGGGGGGGGGGGGGGGGGGGGGGGGGGGGGGGGGGGGGGGGGGGGGGGGGGGGGGGGGGGGGGGGGGGGGGGGGGGGGGGGGGGGGGGGGGGGGGGGGGGGGGGGGGGGGGGGGGGGGGGGGGGTGGGGGGGGGGGGGGGGGGGGGGGGGGGGGGGGGGGGGGGGGGGGGGGTTTTTGGGGGGGGGGGGGGGGGGGGGGGGGGGGGGGGGGGGGGGGGGGGGGGGGGGGGGGGGGGGGGGGGGGGGGGGGGGGGGGGGGGGGGGGGGGGGGGGGGGGGGGGGGGGGGGGGGGGGGGGGGGGGGGGGGGGGGGGGGGGGGGGGGGGGGGGGGGGGGGGGGGGGGGGGGGGGGGGGGGGGGGGGGGGGGGGGGGGGGGGGGGGGGGGGGGGGGGTGGGGGGGGGGGGGGGGGGGGTTTTTTTTTTTTTTTTTTTTTTTTGGGGGGGGGGGGGGTTTTTTTTTTTTTTTTTTTTTTTTTTTTTTTTTTTTTTTTTTTTTTTTTTTTTTTTTTTTTTTTTTTTTTTTTTTTTTTTTTTTTTTTTTTTTTTTTTTTTTTTTTTTTTTTTTTTTTTTTTTTTTTTTTTTTTTTTTTTTTTTTTGGGGGGGGGGGGGGGGGGGGGGGCGGGTTTATTTGGCACGATACGGTTATATTGTTTTGAGTACAACAGGGATAATGCAAAATGATTGATTTCAAAGAAAAGATTATTTTCCAATTAGCAAAATTCTCGTATTTTTGGGATATGTTCTTTAAAGTTAGGTTCAGGTTCCTCTTTATAAAATAATAATAATAATAATAATAAAAGAAATACTATTATTGTAACCCCAATGCATCATGTGGAATAATAATAGTGCCTTTTGAGGGGGATCGGATACGGTACAGCGAAGCTAATCTTGATGGTTTCAATTCTTTTAAGCCACTTCATAACCCTTATCTACCGTCCTAACTCATGAAACGTGCCTTAAATATACATGAAGTGTATACTTCCTGAGATCTGCATCTCCTTTTGTTAGATACCGAATACCACGAGGAGGGCCATGCATACACACGATAATTAATTTTGGTGTCGACAGTCTTTCCATATTCCGACGACAAAAGCCGGTCGTTTGGGAGACCAGCTTAGTTTCCCAGCAGCCTTGCCACCTTTTGCATTAACATCGGGTCCTCAGTTTACTTGTTGAAAATTCTTTACTAATTACTCGTTGTGGACCAACTTGATGCTTATCTAATTCGCCTTTTGCAATTAATGGTACCCAAACGTTGTGCTCATAACTTTATCAAAAGAGAATAGATAGATAACCACCCACAAAGACTGCCTGCAAATCCACCCAGAATATTTTAGGGGAATGAATGCTCGATGTGGCGAGATCCATATAGTTTTTTTTTTTCTTTTCTTTTCTTTTTGTTTTTTGGGGCGGGGGGGTATCATGGAGGGTATAATTATTAACGTATATCGTGTTGGTTATTTGTCATTTTTTGGTCAATACAACTTTATGACATTTATATTTATTTGCTCCTCGTTGTTCAGAACATGCATCAGATTATGGGTGTTTTGATGGGAAGGGAATGAAAAAATCTGTCAACTTTTTTAACGAGTTCAAATTTACTTTCTTAAAACTTGCGCAATAATAATAGACTACTAGTCAGCCTTGTGGAATTAAAAGACAAGTTCCATTCCCATTCCTCCTTAAACCCATAAAATGGAAAACAAATCATTCGTTCGGTAAACTTTAAGCAGAAGTGCTCATTTTCCACATAAATTTTGACTATTTGATCTTCATTGTCCTTTGTTTTTGTCTTTCGAGGCAATCATCCATAAACTTCTACAGAATGAGCCAACCGACATGTTGGTCCACCATTATGGGAATACTGTGCGTCGTAATTTCTACAGTAACAAAAGTGAGAACAAGCCGAAAGAAAAGAAATGGCCCATGTTTTTCTCGCTCTCATCTTGACCATGAGCCTTGAAGATCGAGATTGCAGGGAAATAAGAATCTGTGGCCAATCAAAGAGAACCCCAACAACCGCCTCCATTTCTTTAAACCATGAGATTTGATACGGAGGTAAGCATCTAAACGATTCAATGTTTCCCTTCAAACAAAGTGATGAAATATCCTTCCATATCTCCCCTTGTCCCCACCAAGAAGATTTCATTCAAGAAGGTCAGATCTTCTTGGGTCACCAACCCTCACTTGAAGGAGGCAGCGTGATCAACTTTGGGAATCAAGGCCAGCTGCAGCCACATCAACTATCGGGAAGTTCAAATATGACTGATGATCCAAACTTTGTTACTGTCGAGAAGAAGATCGCCCGTAAAGAGATCGAAAGACAAAGGAGGCAACAAATGTCCAATCTTCAGTCATCCCTTCGATCCTTGCTCCCTCCTTCGTCGCTCAAGGTCAAGAACTAGAAATCTCCATTCCAATTAATTTTTTTCAGTATAATTTAAAGGAACTACTGATGAACATAATTATACGAGGATTCTCGTAATAGTTGCCTCTTGGTTGTACAATTGATCATATGCACGCTCTTAGGGTTTTTTGAAGTGGGCGGTTGCACTGTTGCAGGGAAAGCGATCAACATCTGATCAAATACACGAGGCGTTCAACTACATAAATCACCTGAAGAATAACATTCATGAATTGAGCCTCAAGAGAGATAAGCTCAAAATGTTGTTCAATCCTCCTCTTGAACATGAGAAAATGGCTGAAAATACTGATCACGCTAACATGCCCAACTGCGTCATGGTCCGCCCTCATCTGGGTGGAGTGGAGATTATTATTACAAGTTGTGGTTCCCAAGAGGACGGGGTTCTTCTATCAAGAGTTCTAGAAGAAGTGCTCGAAGCAGGACTCGACGTGGCCAGCTGCTTCTCCACTAGAAATGATGATAGGTTATATAACACCATTCAATGTCAGGTACATATATCTCCATTGAAGCACGTGCAATTTTTGTTCAAATTTCTCTTCAATTAGCTAGGTTTTTCTATTTTTATCTTGCCCTAACTTGTTGAATATCGATCCCTTGCACAGACTACAAATCAGACTTGCATTGATCTGGCTGGCCTGCAACGAAAATTGAATGATTTGACTTACCGTAATCGGGATCACACCTCTAGAGAATAATAAACAAAACAAAGCGAACGCGTTGTAGTAAGCTGATCTTTTCAGTTTAATCAAATCCGAATCATACATATCAAGATTATCAAGAGATTCTTAAGGAACTGCCTCATTAAGCTTGAGTTCACGAATCAAATTTTATTCAGTTTTATGAAAGCGCATTATGTTTTCAACTAGGCGAATTCTTGGGGTTATTTTGCAGGCTGCTTTAATGCAATTAATGGAAGTGCTCACCTTTCATAACGCCCCAGATGGAATTGGCCAGATCACCTTATTGCATGCATGGATAGATTAGGATTAGACAATCTTGCCAAAGTTACATCAATTCGTACTTCACGTGCCGTCCCTTGAACTTGTGTTGTACCTATTTACTAATATTTTCATTGTACATATGTGTTATGTCTGTTGTGCAATGTGTTGCTCTAGTGATTGTTTTTTTTTTTTTGTCTGGGCGGGATTCGACCTGGAAACTTTGCCTATTGACAGAGTCACCTTCTTCTGTAAAAGATCTTGTGTCACTAGTCATTTGATTATAAAGCAAAACTACCCAAAATGTACCGTGTAATAAGACTAAGATTGTAAGTGAGCTTCAAACAATCGTGATGAATGCGTGTTTGCGGCAAATCAGGTAGTACTATTTTATATGCATTTGCTTCACTACACCATTTCCTTTCTATCTTACTTTAAATTGAGGCCACCGCGCGGATGCCTTCTCTTTCCACATACATGTATGATGCCACTAGTTCTAGTTGTGAGTTTTGGTAGTGTTTTCCTAGGCAAATACACACACAAACGCACATATGTATGTGTGTGTGTTTTGTGTATTTACACACAAATGTATGGCTGCTTGCTCTAGTTAAAAATTGTTGCCTAGATTGATGTATGTTTTTCTGTTCTTTCTGGCCCTTGGAGGTGATGGCAAGCCATTGTAAGAGAAGGGGAAGGGGAAGGGGAAGGTGAGGGAGGGAACAGGGGTTCGAAACCGCGCCCCACAAATGACGGCACACTGCCTCCCTCAAGACAACTAGGCCGCTTCCTCACTTTGATGCGTTTCTACTTCGTTGTCAAAGTCAGTGACTGTATGCACTTTTAGGGTTCTATTATCTGGCTAGACTGATCCGTCATGTTACGTCTTGCTCTGGTGATGAGGACGTGATCAAATTTTCCCAAGTAGTGTTCAAGCCCGACTCAACCAAAGTTTAAGTGACATTCCTTTCCCCGCTTGTGGACCTCTTCATTAGGAAAGCCGGACAAATGTTATACTTTAGATCAGATAATATATGCTAGGTCCTGTATACAGTCGGCTGCTTCTCGGCTCGCAGTCCTTTGTTTTTTGATCAGTATGGAGGCCTTAAGACAGGAAAGAAAAATAAAATAACCTATATAACTATATTCTGAGACCATTGGACACTCTTGAGGTCCTACTGCAGTAATGAGTGGACACCTTGCGGTGATTGAGCAAACAAGTGAAGACCCTACTCCATAGTAAAAGCTATATTAGTCATTCTGTCTGCTATTTGATTGGCCTCCCGAAGCACATGTGCTAGGGCAACTGACCAAGCTTCCCGTAACAAATCTAGACAGTAAACAATAAGGTTTGCTAGTGGGTGAGTGCCTGGAATGCCTTTCTGAATAGCTTCAATTGAGTCACATGAATCCGATTCAAAACAGATTTTCTTGAAGCCACATTGCCACGTTAGTTCCAGTTCTGAATGTATCCCCAAAATCTCTGCTGCAAATGCTGAGCTATTCCCCATGTTTTGGGCAAAACCCGCCAGCCTTTTCCCCTCAGATCACGACACACGTCTCCAGCACATGCATTTTTTTCGATACCACAGCAAGCCCCATCCGTGATCACTTTAACCAAACCTCAATCGAGGGGCTCCATCCCACCATTAATTGTCGAACATCACGGCAGTGGCTGCTGTTGTTGTACGGTAACCCCAACCTTTTGCCCAAAAGAGTTAACTCAATTGTACTGACCATAGCTAGAATAGGGTCAACTGGTTAACTTGCATTTCCCTTTCCACCAATAACATGTTCATTTCTCCATTTTCAGATATGCCAAAAAGCAATGGTGCCTATTGCTTGCAGATTACTACTGAGGCTCACATGCCCCACTAATGTTCAAATTCGTAGATAGCCATGCATGTATATTAAGAACAAAGAAGTGTGCCTTGCAGGTGGAAGGCACCAAGGCTCCCCAAAAGAGAGGCCACGCAAAGAGCAAAGGCTCGAGCCAGTAAATCCTCATCAACACCTTTCCTAATTGGTCATTATACGGCCCTTGGCAACTTGCCATAAGAAACATCGCACTCTTTCGGGCACCCTAAGTTGCCATATGCGGTTAAGGTTGGAGTGCTCAAACTTCTTTTAATTAATGGTAAAACGAAATCGATACAGTAAAGTTATCAGGCCCAATAACGATGTGCCTGCGTAGCTTAATGGATGAAGGTGTTATCTCGGAGTCCACCATATTAAGTTAAAAAAAAAAAAAAAACAGAGAGAGAGAGATTTCTTTTGTATAAAAGAATTACTGCTCCAGCCTTGTGGACATCATGATAAACTTAAAGAAAAAGACTGCAAAGTTCATCTGTTAAGACCCATTTAAGTGGCCCATATGATTGCCCACCAATTTGAAACCCGCGATGTTGGAAGTCATAGAAGTCCCAAATAAGAGATGATAATTAATAAATGTTTGTTTTAGCATACAAAAATAAGAGATTATAGATATTAATTGATAATTTATTGACGTTTTCCAAATCGTCATCATCCTCTTCATTCCATTGTGAATTGTGACGGCCTGCCTTTAATGTCTTATTGTTCTCTGGCCCGTTTTTTTAATAATATATTCTTAATTGAAGTGCATCCCTCTTAAAACGTTTTCAACGCCTTTGTTACGTTCTTCCTTCCTGTCTTTCTCGCGAGGATTGTAGAGTTTGTACCACACTACCACTTTGAACCAGTACATGTTGATGATTCGGGAACATTGCCCCCATGGCTTTGTTATTCATAACGATTTAATAATTTGAGTAATACTGTCCATATATGATTCCTGCTTCAAATATTTAATAGCTTGAAAATGCAATTGTTTCTTTATTTTGATTTATTTCTTTCTCGGTCTAGCATCAGCCAATATTGTTCCTTATAGATGACCTTCACTGAGACCATTCAATTTAAAAATTTTAAAATCCTCTTTTATAACTACATCAAACCCTATGAAAAAGATGTTTTATTAATTAATTGAAAGGTCCCATTTGAAGGGATAGGTAAGTAACAAGTAATCAAACTTGTTCGTTTGTATTGTAGATCATTAGCATTAACATACAATTTTACAGAACATGTATAAAACTTTCGTGCATAAGAAATTGCATTAGAGTTTAATAGTGTTGCGTACCCAATTGGAGAAGCGGCCTATTCGGAAATCTACAAACACTGGACACTTGCGGGCTTTAGTTGAACAGACTCTTTAATTAATTTATTTATTATGGTATTCACATCACCAATAAACTCCCCCTACCTGGCTTCATTTTTGTCCTCACCATAAAGAATCTTTCCCTTAGCCTCAGAGATTGAAAAAAATATTCTCGTTTCTCAATTCATTTCCGGCTTGATCCAGTTGTCCGTTGATTTGTTCCCTTCCGGATTCTTGGTCTATTCCAGTTTATCACAACCTGCACCCACCAATTTAATATAGTTCGTCTCCCTATTTTCCTCTTTATTGGAGAAGAAAATGACTTGGAAATGTTTTTGTTGTATCGACGAACAAAAAGAACCGGTGGTGATAGCCAGGTGGGTAGGATATACATGCTAGGTCTAGCAGTTATATAGTTCTTGTCTAAAAAGTTCGTAGGTTTAATTAGGGTCACGGACTTATTAAATGTTTCATCAATTTTTTTGATAATTGTTGACTCATGCTTGTATTTGGACCTTCTAGTTTGAACCAGAGTAGAGATTATCCATGGGAATTATACACCCTCAGGGAGATTCTTCGAGCGACAAACAATTTCCATGATGATAACAAGATTGGAGAAGGTGGTTTTGGAAGTGTATATTGGGGTCGAACAAGTAAAGGCGTTGAGGCAATTATTTGTTCATCTTCTTAGCTCTTTGATTTTCAACTTTTCTTTTGATGAAAATTAAACATGTCAGACATTCAAAACGTATAATCTATCTTGCAGATTGCGGTGAAGCGACTGAAGTCAATGAATGCAAAGGCAGAGATGGAATTTGCGATGGAAGTGGAGATGCTTGGGAGGGTGAGGCACAAGAACTTGTTGGGCTTGAGGGGGTTTCACGCTGGCGGAGAAGAACGGCTCATAGTGTATGATTACATGACTAATCAGAGCTTGATCACCCATCTCCATGGCCAACTCGCCGCAGATTGTTTACTTGATTGGCCCCGTAGAATAAACATTGCTATTGGATCTGCTGAAGGGATAGCGTCAGGACTCTCTCTCTTTCTCTTTCTTTTTCCTGATAATTTACTGAAAAATAATTATCATTATTAGCCTAGCATAGAAATTTTGAAGATCATTACTATTACCGTTAGCTTACGTTGAATTAGCTTAGTGTTGAAATTTTGAAATCAATTTCTCTCATTATTTTGGAATATTAGGTACCTGCACCATGAAGCTAGCCCTCATATTATACATCGAGACATAAAGGCCAGTAATGTTCTTTTAGACACACAATTTGAAGCTAAAGTAGCAGATTTCGGTTTTGCAAAGATGATACCAGAGGGGGTTTCCCACTTGACTACTAGGGTAAAGGGGACGCTAGGATATTTGGCTCCTGAATACGCCATGTGGGGAAAGGTTTCTGAGAGTTGTGATGTTTATAGCTTTGGGATTTTACTCTTGGAGATAATTAGCGGAAGGAAACCATTAGAGAAGCTCGCAGGGGGTGTCAAGCGTGACATTATTCAATGGGTCACACCGTATGTGCAAAAGGATGCATTTGATCATATCGCGGATCCTAGGTTGAAGGGTCGGTATGATTCATCTCAATTGAAGTCGACGGTCATGATCGCCATGACATGCACCAACAATAGTCCAGAGAACAGACCTAGCATGCCGGAGGTGGTGGATTGGCTCAAAAGTGCCATGGGGAGGAGAACAAATGAGGTGCTGCATTTGGAAGAGAAGGTTAATGATCCACAGTATGCCAAAAAGGATGATAATGAAAGGCTGGAAAAGGACAGGCACAATGCGAGAAGGAAACGGGCAGCTTCAGAAACGAGATAAATGTTTGTTTAATTTGTACAATGTAATGTTCTCCTTGTGGGCATTATCTTAGTCAGCTTCGAAAGGTTCAAAGACGTTTGCAGGCAAATTCTGACTCGGGAATCCCCGATTCTTTGTCCTTTCCTTTCGATTCTTCGAAAGGTTCAAATGAGTAACGATACTCAGCGTTTGTCTCGTAACAAGGCTTGTAATTCTTATTCATATACTTGTACATATATAATTTTACATTAATATATATTTTTAAATTTTAACTAAATCACAATTAATTTTTTCCATTCACATTTTAAAAATAAATTAATTTGACTCATAGCTTGAATGAATTTAATTAAAAATTCTCAAGTGAATTAAAAAATTATTTTAAGTACTGTTGCAATTGTCCACAATGGGTGTGTTGTAAAGAAATATATCATTATGAATAGTTAATCCTAGCGTAAATCAATTATATATATATATATTATATGTATGTATGTATGTACTGATATTATTGTTTTTTTAAAAAAAATTGCTTACGTATTCCAAAAATACTCCCAGGAGAAAATATTTCAATGGGAAATAGATGGGTATAGAATTAATAATCAAGATGAGCCCAGCAGAGCGAGGCCCATTGGCCCGAAAGAAATCAAGAAGCCTGCATATCATGCAAAACGGAGCTTAATTATTCTATGTGCTTACTGCCAATCAAAAATAAAAGATCTATGTGCCAATCGATCGATTTCTGTCTAGGCCACGGGTACGATAACGTTGAGACCCACGGACGCATTCACTAGATGACAAAGGACGATTTCTTTTTCTTTTTGTTTGGGACTTTGGTGGGCTGTTCATTTGAACGGCCCAGTTATATCAGGCCCTTCTCTTCCCTTGCCTTGTTCTCCAATGCAAATTTGTAGCCGATATGGCAACATACATTTAGGACCTCTCAATAATTTGTACGAATTTATAATATATAAATTTATATTTTTCCCCATAGATGTGTTTATTTTTCCCAAAAAAAAAAATATTCACGTGTGTGTGTGTATATATGTGTGTGTGTGTGTGTGTGTGTGTGTGTGTGTGTGAGTAAAGCTTTAGACTTTTAATGCATACATATGACTTTTATGGTTTTTCAATTTTTGGTTCTGATCATCTTTCTCGGGGCATGACTTTCTTGAAAGGTCAGAATTCTATCACATCCAAACCAGTGTATCGCCTTCTCTTCTAGGCCGGCAAGATGTTCGGGTGACATTTGTTTTGGTCTCAGTTTTGGGTGACATTTTAGCTAGACAAAGCCTGACCTCGCAAATTCAAGGGTCAATTTTGAGAGAGAGAGAGAGAGAGAGAGAGAGAGAGAGAGAGACTGTGTGTGTTCTTAGAAGAACAGTGCCATGCAGGCCTGTGCATCCAAATCGATCGAAATAGTTTTCAATAAATTCATGTTTAGCGAGGAAGACTGAAAAAGGTTAATTATCATGGACAGAAAAGAAAAAGAAAAAGATTAAAAAAAAAAAAAAGAGGACCAATCAAGAGCACGCTCGATTTTTCAGGCTATATCCATCAACAACTTTCGTTTTGCGTTATAGCCCTATAGGAGTTAGACTAGGCCAGCTCGACAAGCATCAGCAGTACTCTAGAGTTAGGCAACAAGCATTCACATCCAAATTCACATATTTATCCGGATAATAACTCAACAAGGACAAAATGGTACCAGTATAATTGGGCAGGCAGGTTAATTTCCAGTGGACTAAAACAAGTTGAGAATTGCATCCAGCGTAAGCATATTCACCCTTTTTCCGTTTCCCCTGTGTCCTGGAGGAACATTGGGATTTAAAAAAAAGGGCGGGGGGGGGGGGGGCGGGGCTGTTTTTAATTGTTAATGGGTTCGTTTTATTTGTTGCTAGCTCTACAATGGGGCATTTGATTAAAGCGCAACTTCACAACACAAGAAAACACGGAAGACAGAATAATTCCTGTAAAAAGCGTAAAGCTTCCCAAATCCCAAGGTTCATGCTGTGATTACAAAAAATGGAGCAAAACCTACTCTTTCTACGTGCCTAATTAGCCCCACTTAGGCTTCTTTCTTTTATCAAGTGTTGTTGTTGATGATGTGTGTGTGCGCGTGAGAGAGAGATTTCAGGACAACATAAATGCGACTCCTCCCTGATCACTTGCATTCACAGTTGGCTCTAAACAGCCAAAAAGCAGAGTGTGCGCCACTGCTATCCGTTAAAAGCTATGTTAAAATGATAATGCTTGTGAAAGGGCGTATTTACCCATTTGATAGGAACAATTAACACAACACAGAGAAAGAGGGAAAGAGAGGAGACAGAGATGAAAAGGAGAGCCCCTTAGCTGGAACAAGCTAAGGTGGACTGCAAAAGGAAATCAGCCGGCCGGCCTAGAATGCATAGGGGTTTTCAGTAGAACTCCAGAAGAAGCTGCTCGCATGCCGTTTACTTGTCATTCTGTGTCCCTCCAATCCATGGCCTTAACGGTTTGTGTAATTGGAATGAATCAGTGAATCTATATATGTATGTATGTATGTATGTATGTACGTACGTATGTATATTGAAGAGTTGAGTGTTTATGGGATAATGGTCCAGCTTCATTGTTGCAGCCTTGAGTAGCAGGCGCACGAAAGACTGTGCTTCAGTGTGAGTGTGTGGAGAGAGATAGCGACTGAGAGAGAGGTGAATGGCAATCACGACAAGCAATGGGACCAAAAGAACCCAAAATTCATGTTGATCCAAGCGACTATCTAACAGCAGCATATAGTCTGTGCTACGGAAAATGATGTCTCTTGCTGTCGATTATAGAATTGATTACCATTTTTGTCGTCTTTTCTTTTCTTCTTTTTTTTTTTTGTTTTGGGGGGAGGGGGGGAGAAGGGGGTAATCCCTTCTTCTGTTTTTTCTTTCGCAGTTTATAAATTTTAATAGTTATAGATGTTTATTGCAATATTTTTTTTAAAAATCCCCTCTTTTATTCTTTTGCCCTTTTTTTTAATGGCTATAATAGTTAATCTAATCCCTCTATTAATCGTTATAAATTGTTATAACAATAGGGACTACGAAGTAAATTCCCAAGAATTGGCGGGCGCCAATCAATACAACAAGAGTGCAGTAGCTTAGTCTGTAATTTTAGAATTGTGTAAAGGTGTTATTCTGGCAATGAAATCTTGAATTGGGCAATCTTGTAATAACCTTACGTTTTTGGTGGCGTCTGTGTGCGTGTTTTGGCCTTCTTTCTTAGCCACAAAAGATAGGAAATCACGGTGAATTGCATTCGCGAAAATTGAGTATTCCAAGCAGCAGAAAGTACGAAACTCTATCTTTTTCCAATTTCAGATACTAGCCAAAACTTCCCATCACACGTTAGACCTTTCTCCTTTTGCCAACGGATAACAACGACAGCCATCGCTGCAAGTTATCCGAAGCAATTACTAGATATAGCTTCACTGGGCATTGAAGTATTGCATTGAAAGTCCTCAAGTGAATGAATATGCCCAGATCGAATAGCTAAAAATTAAAATTTAATACGTCACAATTGCCTGGACATTTTACCACAAAATAGGTCGAGAATTATAGAAAGGGATTATACGGTAAACTGACGACAGCCTAGTAATTAAAGGGGCAGCAGTGAATTGAGATTCATCAAACGACTAAATTAATGGCTCAAGGCGGCGGGGTACAGTACACCGTTATGTGAATTTCTGCACAACAGTTGAAAGAATGTAATCACTGTTGTAACAATCATCAAATTATTGAAGGCCGAAGGACAAGGGACGACTTGGCTAAATACTATTCATTTCTTGAAAGCCTAAAATTTATGATCATTTAAGCACGCTTAGGCCGCCTAATCAACATACAGTTGGGGGGGGGGGGAAATAACCTCCATGATTTACAATAATTTATGACCATGAGCTATTAAAATAATGAGGGTGATTTGGGGTTGCTACGAATCATTAGGGCATCATCTAGGGAACCCTACCCTGAAGAATCCGGAGACTTAATCAGCTTTCTTAGTACATGCTAGTCATATTTTTATTTTGTTTGTCAAATAAAAAAAAATTTACCAGAAGGCATTGCTTATGGCATATATAAATTAAAATTAAAAGTAATTTGTTATTGTTTCAATTTCTCTTATAAAAAAATCATCCATACCCGCCTAATTTCAATGTGAAAAAGAAGACTAAGAAGCATAACATGAATGACTTTGAAGACTAGAGGAAAAAGAGGCGCTGCCTTGTATTTGGGCGAGTGTGCGTGTCCTTTGCCAATGTGATAATTTATTAAGTTAAGCGTTGTGTGGACTGGGTGAATCTAGCCGTGGTATAGATGCCAGCGGGCCTAAATGGAAGACAACAAAAGACTAAATTATTGCCATTAGACCAACATATCACGGACACCTACATGTACAAGCACAAGGGAGCCTAGATGAAATGAAAATGGAAATGGAATCACTCAATTAATCTAGCATTTTGTACACAAACACATATCATTTAGAAAACGAAATTTCAAGGAGAATGCAGAGGTAGACATGCAAAATATATATATATATATATATATATATATATATATATATAATGGAAAAAGTGCATTGACAGAGAGGACGAGGTTGGGGGTGGGGGTGATAGGGGGGAGGAGGAAGCTAATTAGCTCAAAAAGGCTTGGGCAAGTAGGTGAACAGGTGAAGTATCTTGTTGGTGATATTGGGGTTTGGAGGGTACTTGGCTGCCAGCACTCTGCGCCGGCCTGTGCATGCCTTCGCCTGCTTGCCTCTCTTTCCTTTCTTTTACAGACACAAAACCCATACACACAATAAATGAAGATCTATCCCTCAGTCCTTTTTTCTTTATTTAGTGTTGTTTCATTCATATGCTATCAATTTTCTTTCCCTTGCCATTTCACCTACGTTGCAGGTGCTGGAGATCTCCCAGTCCAACGCTAATCTCTCTTATTTTAGGCAAAAAGTGCATGCTTGTATCTCGCATCTTAGGCAAAGGGGTTAAAGGAATACCAGCCCCTACTCCTCCAATCTTAGGCAACTTCATTTTATTTTTTTTAGCCCCCAAATTTTTTTGTCTTAGTATACAAATAGCTTCATTCGGGAGGCCTAAAAAAAAAAAAAACAACAATCAAATCGTTGAATACAAATCAATGGTCAGTTCAAAAGATTGCTTCTGTAAAAGTATAATACATACAAATTTTCCATTTAGGCCTCTCACCTATTTCACAAGTTTGTATCCACGGTAATTCTAGTCCAATTTGAAGTAGTTAACTAAGAGGCAAAAACAAAATTAGACGCTTTTGAATCATGTTCACGTAGGTGTCCCTTCAATAAATATGCGAGATGATAAAGAAGATGCTGATTGGGATCAAATATTTCCTTGCCAATTAAGCAAAGAAAAACTTTGAGTAATGTTAACAAAACTAAAAATTATAAATCTTAGAGTAATGTTTCAACTCAGATATCACAATTATCAGATTCTGTTTGATCTTTTTTTTCTTTTTCTTTTTTCTTATTCATACATCCATAAGCATGTCCATTCCCGTTAAACTTTTTCCAAATTTTAATAAACCCATGATATTACTTACTTTAAAATAGTGGCTTACTCAAAATTTAGAATTGAAACAATAACGAGTCACAGGCTTTGACTTTGAATCACCGCTAAAGATCGTATACGATATGTAAGCATATGGAACCAATCGCCCATTAGATATCCGAAGAACTAATGGGTAAGTGTGATGTTAGACTAGATATATTCATACCGTCGGAAACTGTCAATGAAATTTTTTCACATCTAGGTAATGTATGATATTTCTGAAATGGAGAGGACGTGAAATTCCAAAGTCGAAACTAGGAGAATGTTTAACCAAAGATCAAAGCTATTTAAGAGGGAGAAACAAGGAAGGAAATGAAAGAAAAACAAAATAGGTGAAAGACAAGGCTAAAGGGTCCAATAGTATAAGAGTCAAACGGAGCAGGGGGGCATTGATTCGATGCGTCTACATCTCACACTCTGTTAACCAAAATACGCTGCACTCTTTCGCACACACTCGCTCACTCACAGTCTCCACTCACTCCCTCGCTCCTTACGGGAACTCTCTGTCTCTCTCTAACTCCCCCAAAACAACAACCATAACAAACATTGAATGGCCTCGAAAACACAATGTTTGCTATACAGCCGCGTTTCTCAGTGTCAGTACAATCATGACCATCTCTAATCATAAACTAGCGTACTCCCTCTATTACCTGTCAAAATCACGGATCTAAATTGTAATGTGTGGTTGCATTAAGTGACTAATAAACTGAAGGGTCTTATTCGTGGCAGTTCCACGACGTCGTCTTTTTCTGTTACTACCTTTCCCTTGATTGTTTGCTTTTAGTCGTGATCGTATCCATCTTCTACTTTCTCACTTTTTGCCCTTTTGGAGATTCGGTAGAAATCAATTCCCAGTTTGAAGATCGAAGCTAAGTAACCCTTTTGAGAGTTTAACCGAAGAAAGTAAATATGGGGTCTTTAATTTAGATTAAAACCGAGCTGGTTCAGCAAGGACGTTGCTTTGCTTGTACTTGTCGTTCTGGTTATGATCTAAAACCCCCCCTTGGCACCTCCTAGCCAAGTCTTCGTTGATATTCTCTAACCAAGCCTATCTCTCTCTCTCTCTCTCTCTCTTGCTTTGTTTTTTCTGGGCCCATTTGAGATGGGAGACAACAAAGGAGAAACAACAAAGAAGAAGCCACAACAACAACAACAGCAAGTAGTCTCATCTTCTCCGAAAGACCCGCTTGAGGAATCGACAGAAACAAGACCCCAATATCAGCAACAACAAAAAAAATCTTCCGTTGTTGTCACCGGAGCTCCTTTCATCTCTGCTCCTCTTTATCTCCCAATTGGTGCAACTTCTTCTCCAATTCAATTCGAGCAGCAATTTGAAACGTTGAACCCCAAGAGGCCCAGATATGGTAGCGCCCAATGGAAGCTACTGCCTTCTCCATCTCAGCAGCAACAGCAGACAAAACAGGTGCCAATTGCCCCTATTGCCACTGGAGAATCGAGCCCATCTCCAACTACAAACCCCACCCCAACCTCCAATCCACAAACTCAGCAACAGCATACTGCAGCGACAGCAGCTTCATCTTCGGACACAGCCTCCTCTCCTTCACACTCACCTCTCCCTTCACTTTCTGCAGCCTCTGGCCAAGAGACGAGCAGGACAGAGGGAGAGCACCTGCACCATCAGCTAAGAAAAGGCAAATATGTTAGCCCAGTATGGAAACCGAATGAGATGTTATGGCTAGCCAGGGCATGGAGGATCCAGTACCAAGGCGGCGGTGGGCCCGATGGGTCAAGAACTGAGCCTGTAGAGACTGCTCAAATTACTGGCACAACAAGAGGGAAAACCAGAGCTGATAAAGATAAAGAAGTTGCCGAGTTCCTGAACAGGCATGGCGTCAATAGAGATGCAAAGACTGCGGGTACTAAATGGGATAACATGTTAGGTGAGTTCAGAAAGGTGTATGAATGGGAGAGAGGTGGGGAGAAAGAGCAAGTGGGAAAAAGTTACTTCAGACTTTCTCCTTATGAGAGGAAGCTTCATAGATTGCCTGCTTCGTTTGATGAGGAAGTGTTTGAAGAGTTGTCTCAGTTCATGGGTGCCCGCATGAGAACTTCTCACATCAGAGGGCATTCTATTATTGGTTCGGAAGATGAAAATAGAAGTGCTCTTGCTGGTGCAAGAGCTTTGCTTCCGCCTCCTCCTTTCAAAGAAGACGAACTCTACCTTTCAGGTATGAACTTTAATTGGCATGGTCTATGGTCAAAAGCAAAATTCTTTTGTATTTCTATTTCTTCCGTTCGTTCCCCTCTAAAGACTACAGAAACTTTATCGCCCGTTTCAGCAAGAACAAAGCAACTGGTCACCACAAGTGGGGGAGAGGCTTACTTTCATGGCGCTAGGGGTAGTTCGCTAGGGTTCGAGACTTCGATGGATGCTACAGCAGCAGGCACGTCTTCAACTTCCAAGGAGCTTCGTAGAATTGGTAAAATAAGGATGAAATGGGAGGAGTCAGTGAATTTGTGGGCTGAAGAAGGAGAGCATCACAGTGGGAGAGTGAAGCTTCAAGGTTCAAGCTTTTTGAATGCAGATGAACTTACTTTCTTCGATGATTCCATGGTAGCTTGCACCATGGAAGCCTTCGAAGATGGACATTTTAAAGGTTTCTCTGTTGATAAGTTTGGCCCAGGACAACAAGTCAAAGTCTTTGGCCGAAGAAAGTCTTCCTCGTCCGCTGCAGTGCCCGTTCCTGTTGCCTCTTCCGGTACAGTAAATCCTAGCCCCTCAAATGTCAATCTTAGAACCGCATTTCTAGAAATCCACGACTCACAATCTCTCTATTTGTAGTAGGTTTGATTGAAAGATCTCCGCTGCCATTACCAGAATTACCCTTTCCGAGATGTAAGTCCAGCTCTTTATTTTAAACTCAACCACATGAAATATAGAGATTTATTATCAAATCTTAGTTGCACTTTCCTTGGTGCCATGTGCAAATTATTGGTGTTTGTGATTGGAAAAACTTGTTTCTGTAATGAAGCATATGTTATGAGATAATAAATATGCATTAAAACTTTACATGTTAAATGTGTCATTTTCTGACAGCAATCTCTCAATGGGAAGTTCAAGACCCAACCGAGTACTACCTAGCCTGTCTTCGATTGCCACCAACAACACTACCAAGCTTGTTTGAGCTTTCATGGTATCTACAAGAGCCGCCGCCAGAGGAACTACGCTTCCCGCTGCGAAGGGACATCTACAGAGAATTGCCTCAAGGCAAAGAACTCTTCTTCACCACTTCCATGGAGATGTTAGACTGCAGAGGTATCACTTTTGATATCTTAAGCTCAATAATCCGAAGTAACCCTAGTATCAGTGGCGCCACTGCTTCGAGTAGAGACTCTTTTATTGGTCTTTGGGATGATTGCATCAATAGGATTGTCTCCAAATTCTGCTCTGTCGAGATGACTATTGTTAGAAAACCATCTTCTTTATCGGCCGATACGTTGCGAGATCAATGGCCAAATGTTACTGGATTCGTTAGAGGCTTTTGCTTGTGGAGGGGAGAAGAAACTGACCAATTAAGGGAAGGCCAGATCGATCCCTCTTCGTCCTTAGTAGAGAAGCTTTTGTGGAGTTACATGGATCTCCCTTACATTCTAGGCTACCATGCGGTGGGCTACTTGGTTACACTTTGTGCATTGTCCCGATCACAAGATCGCATTATCCGAACTGATCTTTATTCTCTAGACCTATCTTCAACAGCTGAGAGGTTGAAAGCTTTGGTCCCATGTTATAGAGTCGCTGTGCTATTGCCATTACTAGCTGATCGCTGCTTGAACATCAACAATGGTGGCACTTACAAGCAATTGGCTTTCAGTGATTTTGAAAGGGCAGATATGGGTGATGGGAACATCATTGAAACGACGCCAAACACGGTGACAAGGTTCTTTGCTAGCAGAAGAAAATGGGCGGCAGTGAAAGAGATATATGACATTCTAGAACTAGGAATCCCACACGCAGAATTCATTTATCGAGGGTCAGAGAAAGACTTGGCATTGGTGTTTAAGCCTAGAGGTGTCAAATTTAAGCCCACCAACTGCGACCAACTCGTAGAGGCCCTTAAATACGTGACCAAGGCCTTGGTGGCACTACATGACTCATCTTTCATGCACAGAGACCTGAGCTGGGACAAGGTCATGAGAAGAAGCGACAGGGAGAACGAGTGGTTCGTGTGCGGGTTCGACCATGCGGCGGGCGCACCTCAACTACACCCCCACGGAGTAGGAGAGGCGCGTGTAAAGCACGCTCCGGAGATGGGCAGAGGATTGCATGGAGTGAAAGTGGACGTTTGGGGGGTTGGTCATTTAGTGAAGACTTGTGGATTGGGTCCAAATGTGGTGCCCAAGATGCTGAGAGAGTTGCAAAACAGGTGCTTAGACCAGAACCCAGAGCAAAGACCCACCGCCGCCGACTGCTACCACCATTTGTTGCAGGTGCAGTCGTCTCTTCAGTCATCTTCCTCCGTACCTCCATATTGAATTGACTGAAAGATACTTGTTGCAATGGTCACAGGTGTGCCATGTGATAACTGTTGGGGGTTTTAGAATGGAATGGGGTTTATGTCGTGGTGGTGTTTTAGGTGGCTAGGTTTGTGTTCGGATGGCGAGTTTTTTAGGCAGTTTTGACGGCGAACCGCAGAATTGAATGCGATGGATTGCGATATAGCTCGTGCAGAGGGAAACAAAATGGCGGCAACTGGTTAGTGTGCGACTGCTGCTGCTGCTTCTGCTGCTTGGGTGTAACAGTTGGTCTTTGTCTATCAAATCGAAAGTGAATTTTAATGCAATTTAATTTAATTTTTTTCTACGAAATTATAAATAAAAAAAAGAAGAAGAGGTTGGTCAAGATTTTTTTTTTATTAAAAAATAGGCTTTTCGTTCGGAATATCTCGAGAAATGTTACCTTCGTAGGCATGTCAGTCTTTTCCTGTCGTACATTCGTTCTTGTCTCTTTTCCTTTTTTTTTTTTTTTCTAATTTTCAATACTTCATTTATTGGGGTTTTACATTTTGTTTTATTCTTGAAGCCGAATATTGAAATTTTAATAAATTTCATGATGGCCTTTGCTTTAGACACGTTAACTTATTGTCTTTTTATGATTATTTGATGAATATATATTTTTTCTTTCAAACTATGGTCTTTAGACACGTTCTTGTCTCTGACGTGTTGAATGTTGGAATGATCAAACTTTCCCTGATTTGTTATGAAGGAAAAAAACTTTTGTAGATTGGAAGAGTATATGATAATATACATGACTTCACGGTCATTGGTTCATATAGTTTAATTACAATAACATGTTTTTTTGCAATTTTCTTTTTCAAAGTAGAAGTGTTTATGGAAAAGTCTAAGGCTAATTGTTAGAGGTTCGGTTGGACTACAACAACCAAAATTCATTTTTCTTTGTAGTGGGCCCGATCCGAATTAACATGTCCACTGTTAATGTAATTGGAATTCAATCTGTGGACCTTTTTTTAATCATATTGCTAATACTTGGATTTGGATTTTTACAACTTCAATAAAGTAGCATTCCTCTATTTGTTTGAAACAATCTTTGTATACAGTGCATTCCTGAATGTGCACCTAATGTACGAAATTCATGCACCATCAAGTCTCTAAGTTCATGTTAAAGCCCTGCTTTTGAATTGATTGCAACGATTCACTATAAAATTAGAGTATAGTCCAAGAACAATTAGATTTTATAACTGAAAAAGAGGGAAAATATAGCATCACACACATAATAAGTCCCACCATGGTCAACTATTTTACATTGTGCAATCAGGCATGGTTATTATGTCCACGTGTAATATTCTGCTAGATTCGTTTGCGACTTGTGTCAGCACCCAAATGTGACACGACATAGTCTCCAGAGATTTTGGGCAGGGTTTATGTAAAAAGAGTTGAGGTGGCGCCCACGTAATGGACAAATTTTTTGTAACTTCAAGAATCACGGCACGTGGCAATCTTCTTGAATTTAAAAAAAAAAGAAAAAAAAACCATTTTTGTTCCCTCTTCCGAACAGTTTCAATATTCAAATAGTGTATATATAATTGGATAATGAAAAAAGAGGGGCATATATACTTGTGAAAGAGCCACCCCCCCCCCCAACTGGCTTCCAATTCCCGAACATCAATGTTGGGTTGAAGCTCGGAGCTCGCTCTTCTCCTATGCTGTGTTCTTTATGATTATGACAGTAGAAATTTTGGATAATTATTAGGCCATTGAGCTCACCCTATTCAATCTTTCACTAAACACCAAGGCCCGTTTCTCCACCTCAAAAAATTTATCATAAACTAAACTTCCTGCTAAAGCTCGGCCCAAATTATTTTGGGCCGTTGCACTCACTTTCTTCAAATAATCGGTGTCTCGTGGTCATCCTTCTTAGCTTGTGGCCAAGGAAATGGAGAGTCAAAATTTTCCCTTTTATACAAAATAAAATAATATATATAGACTAAAATATAAAAGAACTCAACTCGAATATTCTTACCGATAGATCTTTATCCCCAGGTTTTAATTATTTTGGCCCAATTGGCTCGGTTCAGTAGTTCAGCGTAAGAAGTAACTGAAAAAAGTTACAGACCGTGGTAATCCATGTCTTTTTTGGGTTTTCCTTTCCATAGTTGAATGTTTATTCCCTAGGTGCGCCAATAGAAAAAATTAATAAAGAAGTAACAACTTTGTCCTCCCCCTTTACGCCTAGCTGCGGCAATTCTTGATCTTGAACCCTTGGAAATCACAGGGCTGATGCTGCATGTGCCGTTCTTTGACTTGAGTTGGGGGGGGGGGGTGCAGAAGGCAGAACGAGAACTAACGCTGGTGAACGATTTTATCTTGTCACCAGGAGTTACTAATGTAATGTGGGACCTCTCGTGGCCGATCGGAGTTGACTGCGATCATGAGTATCACACTCTAACGGTGGGAGGCGAGTTAAAATTCTTGGATCAGGTAAATTTCGCTTATGGCTGCCATTTGCCAACCTCGATAATTTAAACTTTGCTTTGGGTCCGTGACCCCGTGGTCATTTCCAGCCATAGCTACAGTCGCAACAAAAGAACAACCTTCGCATGGCCCATAAACATGAAAGTAGGATCAGACTTTTAATTGAATTGGCAAAGAATGATGGGCGTAGCAATGCATTCCTTTGATGGGTGGGGAGAGCGTAACCCAACCCAGATAGAAAACCGGGATTTTTATAATAAAAAAAAAGAAAAAGAAAAAGGGAAAGAGGGCCGACTCTTTAATAGCACCTTTGTTGATGCTTTAAACCTAGGCCCAACAGAAGACGAGTAACAGCTATTCAAGTTACCCTGGTGCTACATCCTGACCTGTTATATCAAGTTACAAATATTTCGAGGTTAATACTTGTTCAGTATATAGAGGTAAGAGCCGCATGTTGGAAGACTCTGAATTCGGAAGCTACATATGATACAGTTTAGCAAAGTAGCTCCTAGTCCGAGTGACAATGAAGTACGTGTGCTGTGATAGAGTTCGAACCATTGTCCACTCCTCACCCTCCTTCCTCTCCCTAAGGGCTCCGACCCTCTTTCCCAAATCGAAAATAATAATAATAATAACAATAATGAAGCCAATGTTGCTCTCCTGCATTCTAAAATACTGTAATTTTCAATTTAGCATCTGACTGATTAAATTTAATGGATCACCTTGTGTGTAATGATGTCACACAAGACCCACTCAGAACGCGATTGGTTCATTTTCATCCATGAATTTTTACAAGTATGCCTTGGACCCCTTTTTTTTTTTTTTTATTGGAAGGGTGGGGGGAGTTTGTACTAATTAATGCCATTTTCTTCAATCACTTGAGGAACTAAATATTAGGTGAAAAATCTTTAAACAAAAAGATACATTAAGCAGCGGGAAACTCCCTTGATAAAGGTGCCACGTCAAAATCTTTTGTAAGAGAGAAGTCTTTTTTTAGCTAGTAGCACTCAATTATTAGGTGTCTTGTCTTAATAATAGCTTGTAAGATGTTTTGTGCCAAGTGGCAAGGTACACGATGAGTGCAAGTAAAAGCGATTCGTCCTGATCTCTCGACGAGACAATAGCTAGGCATATCACAATCATTATGTACAGCCAACCGAAATCACAGGCAAATAGCTGAAATGAGAGCAAATTTATGTGCGATTGATTGAGCGGACGTCCTGGTGCCTAATTATGGAAGGGAGGATCTTATTTTTGCAGGGTGACAAGTATCAAATAAAAAATGAACGACGTATCCCTGATTGCCCATTCAATCTGATCTTGCTCTTTTGTCGCCATGCAGTCCTAATAGCCCTAAAATCGGCCAACTTGAACATAACAAACGTAGCTAATATTGGGCAATATTGGATATTAAATATAGGTGGTCATGGTCTGATTACCAAACAGTACTCCAATTAATCTTCACTGTTAGCCGACAATTCAAGAATTCAATGTCAATTTGTCTTATGTGATGAAGGCTCTCTAGTTTGGTAAGATATCAAACTCCCCACCCCCCTAAAAAAAATGAAGATAACATTTTCGGTAAGCACTGATTGGGTTCCGTAGAGAAGTGTGCTTCATTATTTATTTATTTTGTTGTTTCTGCTATTGTTTATCGGCAGTTCCGGTAAGACTTAAAATTCTTTTTGGCCTGGTAATTATTCTTTTCCACTCACTTCGTATTCAGCTTGATAATGACGTGTTTAGTTGCTTAACGATAAAAACAAGCCCAGTTCGTCCTTTGCAGATCCAATTAAATCAAAGTTACTTTGCATGGTAGCACAGGATAGAGACTCCTCATGCAGACAAATTTTGGAATCAATAAATTTTCTGTGTGTTCATAGTCCAATTATAGATGTGCCTTCCATTTTCAGCGATTACCATGCTGCTGGTGATGACTTTGCTTAGATCTGGACAATTTGGATCGGAAAATCAATACATAGCTTCTTTGAATCAGATTTCTTTAGAATAACTTTTTTTTTTTTTTCTGAAGAACCTACTTAATTAAGACGCTGATGCTGAATGAATGAGACCAAAAAGTTGTTCAACTGATAGCTACACGCACCCATTGAACAGGAAGTTATAATTTCTAAACTTCCTAAACAATACCAGCTACAATAGTTTGACGGCCTTTTCACCTTTTCTTTCAAATTGTTTTGAGTAAGAGCTTTGCAAATAAAAATGTTTTTGCAGGCCTCACAGTTTGCCATTCAGTGAACTCTTTGATTGTTGTTGCCCTTTTTTTTTTTTTTTTAACACTTGCGTCGACCCTATCCCGAGGAATTTGGTAATTAATTAAATAATTTCAAGCTGTCGTTGGAATCGGCTTTTTATAGTCAAAGAACCAGACGAGTGGTCGTTTTGATCCGAGTATGCATATATCGACAGGAAAATTGACGCGTCACCGAGACGGGGGTCGTGCCATGGCAAGGCTTAAGGGGAACACTGGGCAGAGGGGACAGTGGAGGCACAGCTGTTTGAATGACCTAAACGATGAGGTTATAATTAATTGCATGTGGACTTGCGTCCCCTCGTATTATTATCAAAACCTTTATTTATTTATTTTTTTTTGGGTATATACATAATTAACACCAGAAAGAATGTTGCAGCATTTAACGACAAACACCACGACAATTGTTGCACGACGCACGACCAATGGTAACACTGCAAATCCTTGCCAATCTCCAGATACAAAAGACGACAATACTCAAACAAACAAACAAAAATTCCATCAAGGATTTTGATAACATATTCTAGAGTCTTATCATATAGTAACTGAACACAAAATTTAGACATATGTTCACATCAGTCAATTTTAATCTTTATTTACAGCTAAATAATCATTCAAACGAGATTAATTATGATTAACAATAAAGATTGAATAATATCAAATATGACAACTATAATTAATAATCAAAATTGAATGATGTTTATCAACGGTTAATTCTCGTCACATTTTTTCCCCCCTCAAAATCATTCAACGGGGTGGGCCATACTGTAAATTGGACTTAAGTAATGAAAAAACATTTTTAAAAAAATAACAAGAAGCAGCATCAACCATTTTTGTCCAACTTTGGAGAAATAAAAGTAGGGGAAAATCGGGCATGTAGGACTAAAAACTGCGTTGGAGGGAGGGGGAGGAACCCAAGAAATTATTTGTATGTTTTGTGATAAAATTATTTGAATTCTTAGTTTTAGATGTAAGATTTAATTTATAGTTTTTATATAAAAAAAATTTATTGGCATTTAAGGGATCTAATTGCTGCTTAGGAAGGCATTTTAATTCCAATGTCCAAAACGGCCTAATTGGATGGCCTTTTTCTTGGCTGTCCAGTTATATTAGAATCAAAGTATATAAAAAATCTCAAGAATTTCATCTTAGTATTAACATTTTGATCTAGTTAGTGTGGTGTTTTTGTTTTTCTAAATGTTCTGTGTTAATTATGCCAATCGCAAACTTTAGAAAATTACGTCTAGAAAAATTACCATTGAAAATTAGTGGTAATAAGTACTCTTTCTGCTTTATTGTTATTTTCCAGGCTTTTTGGCATCTGTGAGAAAATGCTATGTGGTCCAGAAATGGCAGCACAGGCGGAATTCTTTGTCATGCAATTTGAGAGAGATGAAAGGAGTTCAAATAGATTTCCCCATATTACTATAAATAACTTTCCTATATTTATTGCACAAAAAGGAAGGCAAAAAAATATAGCTGATTCGGCATTTTCTTCCATATTTCTCTCTTTTGTCCTGCAGTTTGTTCTTCACCAAAAAGCCAGGTCCAATGGCTATGGCCTTTTCCCTAGACTTCGCTTTCCTTTTAATCCTCAAATCTTACAAAAGCTCGCATATCTTCTTTCTTTCTGTCGAATCCCCA
Source organism: Ceriops zippeliana (assembly GCA_037897445.1). Lineage (NCBI taxonomy): Eukaryota > Viridiplantae > Streptophyta > Magnoliopsida > Malpighiales > Rhizophoraceae > Ceriops > Ceriops zippeliana. Next base: position 7,250,693 of record JBAPLH010000017.1, read on the forward strand.
TTAATGTCACCTTCTCAGGAAGATGAGGCCACCCAGGTCTCCTTTTCTCCACAATTTTATTCTCTAGACGACTTTGTTTTCAGGTACTTCTCTGCTGGACCCAATTTGCGAACATTTCAAGAGTCTTCATGTCAGCTCTATAATGCTTCTGCGTGAACTCGAGCAGCATAGACCAAGTGAAATCAGGATATATTCGTGGGTGGCATAAGTCCACTAATTCAGTTGGTGGAGTTACCACCTTGTCGTCCCTTGGACACAGAAAGAAAGCAAGTGATTTCCTTGGCGTTTCGTTGTTCACCACTGCTCGGTGCAAGCAACTCTTGTATCTTCCGTTTGAAAGAGCCTACACAGACCCAAGCAAAAAGAAAAGAAGAGAAAATTGCTATTCTCAAACGGGCGTCAAAATTTGTCCCTCGTCAGGATCACCCCGAGGGGTGCTTATGTATCAGCTAATTGAGACTCATATTATCGTTACTATTCGTTACATTTTTAAATTTTATCATTAATTGTATTCATTCATATTTAAAAATTTAAATTATTAAGTGAACATCAAAATATAAATCATATGTTATATTTTAACATTACATTATATCATATAATGATATAATTATTATAATAGTTCCACGCTTTTTCTTTGTCAGTTTATTATAAAATAAAAATGTTATAATTTCCATAATACGTACCATAAAATAAAACTCTTAAAATTTTGTGATATGGTGTGTGCCGACTAACTACCGGAACCAAATGCAAGCTATACGTCTTACCCTGAAGGTGTCGCCGAGGTTAACAACAAAAGCTTCCAAATTTGGACAAATTGAATACCATTCATCTTCTACACACACTTGAAGACCGCGTACTTGGTCTTGGTGAAGGATAGTTAAAGACGTTGGATCACAATGAGGCCCTGTTCCTAAAGTAAGATCAGGTTTTGGGCATGGCGGATAGTAATTAAGCCGCATTATAGAATCATTCTCGTCGAAAAATTCCCTGAAATGGGCTCTGCTCACTCCAAGGCTCATTCCCAGGAGCTCCGTGATCCCTAGGGACAGGGTGCTCATTGCCTCGCAGTATTCCTGGTACACCCTCCTGAAGAAAAAAGAACCAACTTTAAGTCTTCAAGAAGTGAGAATACAAGCAATAATCAAGAAAGAAATTGAAATGTTCTGTACCCGAATTCTGCAAAATCCTGACCCATTTTGACAAGCATAAAGTCCTGAACAAGTTTCGTCGAGTTTTTCTCAGCTGAGAAGCGAAAAGAGAGCGTTTCTTTCCATGGAAGCTTGGAGAACCTGCCCGGGAAGCTGCTAGCATATCCGCAGTGCTCACCAATTCTCCTTTGAGCCCTTTGCTTTTCACAGAGCGGCAATTCGAAGAAGTTGTCCATGTACCGATGAGCATCATTGATGAGCCCTCTATTGACGCCATGATTAACAACGAGAAAGAAGCCGTGCTTTTGGGATGCCTCCCCAACAAGCCTCGAAGCTTCCATTGCTGCAGCTGGGTCGCCTGAGAGGAAACCGGCCAAGTCTACAAGCGGGACAGGGAACTCTGGCGCATTGACGCAGGGCTTTTCGTCGTCCGGCCAAATGAACTGTTGGGGAATGTTTGATTGGTATCTGAGCACTTTGGCGTCGAAAACTAGCGGTTTCTGCTCGTCTTTGCGCTCATCTTTTGATGGCTCGGTCTTGACACAGTCTATTGCCATGAAGTACGGTTCCTCAAATTCCTGCAACGAAATGTTTCTTGAGTGGAAACAGAGGTGGGAGGGATAGTCACTTATGGGGAAGTAATTGGGAATGCATCCGGAGCAGGTGAAATAAGTTCGGAGGGTGTGATAGAAGAAGATACAAGAGCGCTCTCGTTGGAGGGATCTGCGAACCAAATCTTGGAATCTTTTACGGCCGTGGTTAGCGGGCGTGGGTCCATGAGGGTCCCACATTGTCTTTGAATTTTTTTTTTCCAACCCAAGAAGCACGTACGATATGTAAGGCATCAATAATAATGCGTAACAAATAAGATATAACATGCATTTTTTAAAAAAATTATAATTATTTGTACATTTTATCTCTAGTTACACATTTGTTTTATACCTTTAAACATATTATATATATTTTTTTAAATAATAATAATAATAAGCACGGAACTCTTCGTCGGATTCTCGCTCGCCACGTTCCTTACGGCGGAATCCCGTCCACCTAGCTTTTCCATTCTTTTCCTGCCCTAGGCGTCTTCCTCTCACTTTCTCAAAGAAAAATGTGTTTTTCCTTTTCTTTTGCAAACGAAGACTTCTAAGTGGAAAAATTTTGTACCGTAAAGTGCTTCTGAACGTGGTAAATTGAGCTTGCAAACGCAAATAGTTTAATGGTTGAGCCCGTGTTTTTGCTGTGGCTCATGATTCAAGTGAGTCACAAAATAAACAAGACTCTCCCGGATGTGCGCAACGGACGTAAAAGCCTCGTCCGTTGCTGCTCTAGTGGCGCATGTGTCAAAAACATTTATTTTCATTTCTCATCCGGAACTATCAACGTATAGATAGATACGATGCCCGACATCTCATGGTCAAGTTTCGTTTCAGACGATCCATGTACATTTACATTAAATAGGGAGCTTTCCCAGATCTGGAATCATTCACTACTGGACAGAAGATAGTGGGTAAGGAGGAAGAGAGGTGAGGGGGCCGTTAATGTCCATTACTAGAGGCAACTAACATGACGGTGGAGTTGTCATACGGTCACACGGAGATAAATGTCGGGACAAAGTGAGTTTTCGCTTTTCAAGACCAAATCCCATGAAACTGATAGACCCAACGACGTTGGATCTATGCACAAAACTATGGCTAAAGTGTGTGTATCAATTCAGACAAACACAGTTCCACTCTCTTATTGTCCACTAAAAGTTTGCTCACTTTTCCCCTTCATCTACAATTATTCGTTAGGTTGGTCTGGCGGTTTTTTTATTTTTATTTTTATTTTTTTTATTACGTGATACTTTATAAAAAAAATTCTGAAAATTTAAAAACATTTGAAAAGTTTGAAAAAATTTAAATTACCACTCGTCTAGGGTTAGAGAACTTCTTTATTCCTGCCCCTAGGCCCAAAATTTAGTATGGAGACGGCCATTCAAGTTTGGCATTGAGTTTGAGGCAGACACTAAGAGATCCAAGAACAGCGTCCCCGAGACTTTTAACAATTTTGTGAACTCGTCAATATCGCAAAGTGCCCTTACCCATGAATTGTTGCATTGCATCCTATTGGATCATTTAGGCTGCCCCAACAGCTTGTTCTCACTCTAGACGAATGAAGCTAGATGACAAGACACGGGCTGTACATGTATGATGCTTTCTTCCTGTCTTTACAAGGTATTATTTTCTGTTTCCACTAGTCTTATTCCCTTCTCCCATTGGGTGTCAACCATTGCCCTCGGTTGCTCCATATTAAGAGGATGAACGTGAACATCAAAATTCGATTGGAATAATAAGATTCACATTTAGATAAAAAGGCACTCAGCTTGTACAGCAAAGTCTACTTTGATCCAATTGGGATGGGCAGAATGATGCTTTTACCTTTGCAACATTCAGCACTCAGCAAAGAAACTTTATTCCTTACATGAATATGAAAAACTTTATTCCACTAATTCCATTCTGTCTCCTATTGCATGGAACAGCTTATTGTAACATTATACTGTGGCATAGCTACGTCACAACACAAAATTTGAGCCATACACAAATTAGGATAGCATTTGATTTATGAGAAGAATAACTCTAAGCGTGCTTTATGTGATGACTGTAGGCTTCTCCCTTCCTGTGAAGTACTTCAACTTCGATATTGATAATGCTAGATCTAAAACAAACCAGATATGATGTGAATGCCTTATGCCCCAGAGCAAAACAAACTCATACTTAAGTACAGCGAATAAGGATGAACTAACCTATTAATGGTTTTAGGGCCTTTAGAGCATCTATCTCGTGTTTGGAGACGTCTGGTTCAAACCGTTCAATGTAAACCCTCACAGTTGCACCTGCTGATCCAGTTCCCTGCACGAATGGAGAATTGGTTAATGTCAAGACAAGTAGCACATGTAACTTTAATTTCGGAAGGAAAAAGGCAGTGCAACATACAGATAAACGAAATATGATTCGAGATCCATCAGTAAACACAAACCGGACACCTTGCTTTGATACCGTACTTCCGTCTACCTAAAGAGTTGATTAAAATAACATGTCAAATGTTGTTATAAAATGCAATGGTTGCAACAATCACTAACCCAAATGTAAGAAAGTGCATGACCAGACTTTTAACTTACAGGATCAGTGTATGCGAAGTCATCTGCAAACTGAAGGGCATAACTTCCTATAACAGCATATTTCAGGATGTTCAAAACATTGTTGGAAGAACACGATCCAATTAGTAACTTCATAGAAACCAACCTACCATACTTTTCACCCAGTTTACTCTTGGATACCAAATCTCTAAGGTATTCAATCATTTTATTGGCACCTTCTGATGCACACTCCTGTAAAGGAACTTAAAACAATTAAGCACAGCAGTTCCATCTTTCCCAAGACAATCCAGCTTATTTTTAGCCCTCTGCTGTCATAATCCCAGAGCAACAAGTATGCAAATGCACATACAATTTTCGCAAATTCCAAAGTGCAATCATAAATGCTTACTTCATAATCATATCTAGAAAAAAAGTTTCTTCCATACGTTGCCCAGTGCTCTTTCACAACATCAGACACGGATATTAGTTTCTCCCCTGGTTTCTTGTCTTTGTTTCTGTCTGCAATAATTGAAAGCCAGCCTAACACAGCCCTGTCATTTAAAAAGTTTTATGTCATTCACATCCATTCCACAATGTTCAGGGTCACAAAAAAGAAAGAAACGCTAAAAAACAAGATGAAAAAGGGAGAAAAGAATGACAACAGGAGTCAAATGCTTGGAAATCGAAGTCCTGAGTTGACAATCATCAAAAAGTCAATCGTGCAGCTCTATTAACAAAATAGACCATCTACCCCTTTCACTCAGATCCTTTGGGAGATGCAAACTAAATATCCTTAATAAGTGGGTGACTTTCAATCACTGTATATATCCATAGACAGTTACCATATGCCGTCCTTCTCACGAATGTGATCAGAACCAGTTCCAAAACTTTCTTCCCCACAAATTGACAGCTTTCCAGCGTCCATCAGGTTTCCAAAAAATTTCCAGCCAGTGGGAACCTGAACCAAAGGAAGAAACTCGTTTGTCAGGAGACAAGCATCTTTATGGATGTAGAACCATCCCCATCCACACTTTTTTTTGTCCACATGGTAGAAACTAGGATTGGGCTGGACAATTGCCTGACCTCAAAAAAAGGTAGAGTCAACTTTTCAGCCACACGATCAAGAGCACAACTTGTTGGCATAGACCGGGCCAAACCCTGAGAAATTTGAAATATAAGACATTCCTAATTGTTTCTTTCCAAGTAGAATGAAGAAGTTGATCTGGATAATTTTCCTACCTTAGGGCCATCCTTAAAGTATGGAATTGTCTTTTGTGCATTGGCAGCAATTATAGCAACAGAATCTGAAGGTGTAACAAAAAATCCTTTACCCAGGATCATATTTCTATCACCGTCTCCTAAATGGCAAAAGAAGTAAATTGAAGGTCACTAACAAAAAATAATATCTATCCATGGATGACTTTTTATCAAGCAACTGATGATTATCCATATAAAAGAATATGGAGAATGAACAAGTAACAGGATGCTTGGAATATTAGCGATAATCATTCAGGCAATTAAGATGCATCAACCACATAAAAATAAGAAATGGAAACTGCCTCCTCAAGTTATCTGAGGTACCATCACTTGCAGCTCCAAAATCAGGCCCATTCTCGGCAAACATAATGTCAACCAAATCCTTTGCATATCTGTTTAAAAGACCAATCAAAGTTAGTATGCCATCAAAATTGCACATAAGCTGATATAAAGGATGTACTGATAAAAAATAATAAACAAAAGCAGATAATTTAATCTTACGTAAGATTAGGATCTGGATGGCCCTGCCCAAAATCCTCCAGAGGCACTCCATTTTTAATAGAATCCTAAGTGAAAAATGTAAAAATTTCCTAGTAGTTATATTAAATGATTGATGAAATGTGGTTTCCAAATCTCTAATTGGAAAACATACCAGACTGGCCCCCAGCTTGTCCACAAAAAGGGGTTTTGCATAAGCACCAGTAACAGCATGCATGGCATCAAATTTAAACCTGAAAAAATATGGCCATGAATATTAGATCATAAAACATCACTTTCAAACACAATAGTTCACGTTTATAGAACATCAGTGCAGCGAAACAGCTTATTTTGAATTAGAATAGCAACAAACAAGCAATTGTGAGGGGTCTAATCTAAATAATGTACCCCAATCATGATGAGGAAAACATGGTTAACCCAAACCCTCCAGTGACAGTGTCTAACCAAATGTAGAAGATTAAGTGAAGCCATTAATGATTTCATAATGGTCTAATGAACAGTAACACCAAAGATGACTAGAAGCAGTGCAGATGAAAATTTTGTCCACTCACTCAATCTAAGACTGACTAACAAGGAATGAAGTTCAATAATTGCGAGCATAAAAATCTGTCCTCAAAAGTAATTTGTATTCCCCCTCAAACAAAAGTAAAAATTTAGCAATGTTACCTACCAGACTGCATGAATACCTGAAATCTGACTGTGAAAGAAGGCTTTGATCAAGTCAAAGTCAAAGACAGCCTGCAGAGTGATTTATGCAGTTAATGCTATGCAATGCACAGGAATCAGTCCAGTCCAAAGGTGGAGAGTTTTTGTTCTGACCTCCATCAGCTCCAAATAGTCTGAAACTGGGTCTACTACTTCGACACTGAAGTTTCCATATTTTGTAACTCCAGGAAGTGAAAGGTCAACGTCAGGAATATCTGCCATCTTAATCTCAGAAATCTGCATAGCATTCATATGAAGTCAGCAATCATGCAGGAAGTAAACTCAGTCAACAATCAGGTGAATATAGTTCAAATGGATCACATCCAGATGCATTTAGAAATTGGAATCCTAACTTGGAAAGGTTGTATTGTAATGGAGTATTCAGAGAAAAAGAAAATATGAATATTAGGCTATTAATTAATTCAAGAAAAATGTCAGAAAGTGCAGCATATAAAAATTGTCCCCAAATTCTCTTGCCCCAAGACATTGAAACCGGAACTCACCCCACAAGAGCATAAAATAAGGCGATGAATAATAATTAAGAAAGATGATCAACCATGCAAAGAAGTTTCAAGCAGTTGATACTCACAGAAAGAGTGTTTCCATAGATCTTGTCAGTAATGGATTCAGGCACCGGTTGTCCACTGCTGTAATTGAACTGTAAAGTCAAAAGAAAATCCCTGGCATTTATATCAGCTGGTGGATTCCAATTTAATTCTTTGCATGATCAGCATAAGCAAATAAATAATTAAAAATGGACAAAACTTAGAGATTTCTGTCTTGATGTAATGATCCCTTCTCAACCAAGTTCCTCAGGTTCAAGTAAATTGAAACCAAATCAATAAATATTCTGCACATGCATAACAAAAAACCTAAGAAATATACTGAATAACCTGCCATACTAAATTGCCACCTTCTAATACAGCTGTTAAAAAGGACTAGACAAAGGATTTGGTTTGTTATTAACAGACTGTAAACAAGAAGCTACAACTGAATCTATTAGCATGAACCTGACAAAGGATAACTGTGGTCTCAGCATGCCTCGTCTAGACATGAGCAATTGATGAGCTTTAGCAATTCACCTTGATTCCCCAATCATATTCTGGCCCCCCAGGATTATGGCTTGCACTCATTATAAATCCACCATTGGCCTGTGAGTTAAGGAAAAGCAGAAGAATAACTTGTTTAAACTAATTAGAAGAAGCAGTAGAATTAGGAAAAGCACAACTTGAGTTCAAAGAATTGTTGTCAAAAGAAAGATGATTTGCAGGTGCTTGCCTTCCTCTTCCGAATTACAGCAGAAACAGCTGGGGTAGACAGAAGACCTTCCCTGCAATGGGAGATGTTTAATGATTGGGACAAGTTTAGAGAAAGCCAGAATTTGCAGTCAAAAAATTATTTATGGAGGAAAGATGAAACTTCTTTTTCTTTTTGAAAATAAGAACAGGAATTCCAAACCAGAACCTTAACTAAATTCACGACTAAAATTAACTTCACGATAACACCCACTTCCTACATTAGGAAAAAAGTTAAAAATTCATGGCTTTAACAGAGAACGCCTAAAATTACTGGAATAAAATGAGTAAGGTGTGCAGCAGCATCCAGCACTAATAAGAAAATAGAAGACTAACACAGACTCACAGTACTTACTTGCCAACCAGGATTTTGCCAACACCATTTCCTGCAGCAATTTTGATGATTATCTGCATTTTGAACTGAAATTTCTGTCATGATAGGCGCAAAAACAAGAAGAACCAAGAACAAAGCAGAAAGATACAAGTTAGGAATTCCTGGTTAATTTAGTAACAGACAGAATGACCTGTGCAGCTGCTCGATTGAAGTATCGACCATCCCCTCCTAAAACTAGAGACCCATTCTTGTAATCCTCCGGTGGCAATGAATTAAACAGTGCCTATGCGTAAAAGGTCCCCGAAATTTCAGAAAATCTAATATATCATAAATGATTAATTTAATGCCACGAAACAAGACCTGGATCCAATTGGCAAGGTAATTCTCCTGCATAAACACTTTGACCTGAAAATAACGTTGCCAAGAAAATGAACCCATCACTGAAAACAATAATTACCGCCAACCAAACTCATCATTTTCATGGCAAAAAATAAGAAAATACGTAAACCCCAGAAATCAAAATCCAGATTTCTATAGAATCCACACTGTTTGAGCGAGAAAACAGTAAAAACAAACAAACACAACGAAGAAAAACGGAAAGAAAACAGAGTACGTTTAAAGCTACCTTCTTTCGCAGCCCACTCGTCCCCGTCTTTTGACCCTCAATGGGCTTCGTTGGCACGGAATTAACCTGCAAAAACACAGCAACCAAATTCTGAACAAATACTGGCATTGCTGCTGTCTGTAAGTTAGACATACACAGAGAAGTTTTAACCTTGATGCCTTCAGGTTCGGCGATGGTAGTGGAAGAAGAGGAAGGGGAGGAGGCTCCGATGGAGAGAAGCCGTGTATGTGAGAGAAGGACAGAAGTTTTCGGAAGAGGGAATCTTGTAGAGAAGAGATGAGAAGAGGAGAGCACAGAGAAAGAGGACATTAGAGAAGTGCGGACGCTGCCATTTGTATTTGGACTCGCATTTGATTGCTTCTGAGGTCTGAAGATAGCGGATGTGTAGACCTTTTCCAGTCTCAAACAACAAGAAGATGCCATTTTTTTATGTCCTTCTTATTGTTAATTGTTATTGGTTGATAGTCGATTGCTTGCCAGCGGCTTAAAGTTCCTTCTTCTTCTTCTTCTTCTTCTTCTTCTTCTTCTTCTCTCTCTCTCTCTCTCTCTCTGTTACCTCCTCCTAACTTGGTAGTGATCGTTATGGCGCACGAGATTGTCAGCAAGAAACAGAGAGACATGGCCTGTGGAGCGTCAAGTCTAAGTGTTGTGGAAACCCACGACTGCCACGTGTACCTTGTAGTAAGACTTATCTTCATCATCACTTTCTATACTGCCTAATTGATTAGCATTTTCCCTAACAATTGTTAAATCATTTCTTTTCTTTGTTAATTTAATTTATATAAACTAAAAATTAAATTTAAAATTTACATATTTTTAATATTAAATGATGTGATTAATGGTAGGCAGCATGGTTTGATTCCTCCTGCAATCAGGCAGGCCTCGCACACACAATATAATACACCACCCACCCCCCACCCAGCAACCTTAAAAACAAAAATGCCCAATTCCAAGCAACAAGATGGTCGTCTGGATATTACTAAATCCGGGCCGAAAATTGAGTCCTGACAAGGTGTTCTTAATTCAGAGATGACAATGCCAGCTAATCCAAGAAAAAGGTAATTGCAAGTCACCTTCAAATTAATTTGATTAATAGCTGTAGAGACTTGATGTGCAGAGAAGCAAACCAAGCAGCCGATTTTCTCGTCGAGGATAGTTTGAATTTTCCTTCAGGACCACCACTACGCAGGGGCAAACATGGGATTGTGAATAATTTTGTAACAAGACAGCATATACATACATACAGTGGCCTGAAGTGGTGCCCATGAAGCCGTCCCCAAGCTGTATTCTACTTTAAGCACTGAGCTGTCCCCCACTAGAAGAAAATAATAATAATAATAAATGATATTATTTATCAAAGAATTATGATTGACACCATACTGATATATTATTAGCATATGAGCATAAGTTCATTGTCCAACAATTTTTTTGTTGTTATTAACGGCGTTATCTGTGGCAGTACCGGTGAAAATATTTTTTAAAAAATAGAATTTTGAGGACCAGTTTTTGACAATCAAAACGTGAAAAAAAAAAAAAGACCCGTTTTTGTAATTTGGCATAGTCGTACTGTATATATATATATATATATATATATATATATATCTCTCTCCGAAACGACGGTGGATTATATTCGGGCCAAACAAATAGAACACGAAGAGAGGGCCGAGGAGGCCGAAAAAATAATCTCAAAGAGAAAGTAAGCAGCGAAGGAGAGGCAGAGGGATCAATTCAATTTTTCATTTTCAGTTTTTTTCTGAAAGTCTCTCAGAATGTGGAAGAACAAAAAGGATTCAAATCTTTCGCTTCAACCCGAGATTGGACCCGATGGCCTTCCTATAGAAGCTCCCGTCATCGGCTACACTGAGAAGGTCTCTCTCTCTCTCTCTCTCTCTCTCTATTCATATATCATATGCTCGCCATTTTGTTATCTGATGTTATCAGTGCAGTAATTTTGTTTCGTGTTGCTCTTTGGCGGCAGATAATCGAAGAGGAGCAGCTTCAACTGAGGAAGTATGTTCACATTTTCTATTCAGATCCGCTACTCTCTCTGTTTTTTTTAAAAAATAAATAAATAAATAAATAAATTTGTGTCGTGAATTAGAATTGTGATTTCAAATTTTCAGTTGCCTTTTGTCTAAGTAGAGATATTCGGTTGCTTGCTTGCCTGACGATGAAAAAGAAAAGAAAGAAAATGAAAAAAAAAAAAAAAGAAGAAGAAGGAAAGATTAGAGCTCTCAACAACTAGATGTTCATTTTGGTTGTTATTTTAGATTCCTGATAGCTAGACATTTTCGTTTGCCCCAATGCTGGATATCTATTAATTTGTTTGTAGCGATTATATAATAGCTTGACAAAACTTAGCAACTCAAGAGGCTGAATCCTCTCATCCAAACAGATCATCAAGGAATGCTGGCTAGTGCCATCATGTTTGGATTGTTTCTGTTGTAGCATGAATTTTCTTTGGCTGTACGTATCTTTCCAGAAAAATCCTTGAAAATTTACCTGAGAGGTGCTGCAGGCGGCTGGCTTGACTAATGATTAGTGATATCAGTTGGGCAATTTGGAATTGTCAACTTAGATGCATGGCTTCAACCTGGAAGTTTACTGCTTCTGATATGTATGGAATACCTTGATCAAGAAATTTAATGACATTTCTTGAACTCTTTGGAGTGATTGGCTGCGTCTTTATTTTGATGTATTGATCACTTGCATGGCATTGTCAGAGAAAGATGGACCAAACACTGCTTAGGACTGATTTTTATCTTGCAATGCTCTTGGTCATTTGTACTAGAATCTTACCCAGGGATATGTGTAAACGTTTTTTTTTTTTTAACTTTATCTTGTAGATATATTCAAGAAAATTATTCAAAGATTCGTGATGTTGAGCAAGAGCTTGCAAATCTTTCTATGGAGATGAAACTAACATCGGGACCTAAAAAAGCAGGTTGGTATAATTAATTTAAAAGTTCTTGTCATGTTGCAGTTCTCCATGTTATAATAAATTCACAAGTTTAGTGACTGCAATTGCTCTCATGCATGTTACATACCTTAAGCACTTGAACACTTGAGAAAGAAAATTGAAATGTCAACCGAAAGAATACGTGTTGCCAAGCTGAAGGAAGAACAAGCAAAGAAGGTTCGTCCCTCTTAATTGTGAAACTGATCGTCCCAAAAAGGAGCTTTACTACTGGGAGTAATGGTTTCGTTTTCTGCATATATGCAAAAGTTTCTTGAACATTCATGCTTTTCTTCAAGTAGTGATAATCCATGCCAATATGATCTGATGTAGTGCTGTTATTTTGTCTGTTAGGCATGGGAACTGACAACAACAGCTGTGAAGGATGAGGAAGCAATTAAGCAAAAACTATGCGAAGACTTGAAGAAACTGGTGCATCTCTTTGCTTGACAAATATCTCTCTCCATTTTCTATGAGTTTATGTTAATATCTTTATCTTTTATAGGTTGAAGAAAGTAGTAACTCTCAGCTTGCTAGGCTTGAGGAACTAAAAAGAAGACTGGAAGCTTTGAACCCTAGTAAAGCCTCTACCTCTTCTCCTTCCGTAAGCACTCTTTCCAAAACTCTTACTCATATCTATATTTATTCTTGAATTACTTGGATAGGACTCCTGTGGTTGATGGTTGCCTCTATTTATAATGGTTTATGGGTCAGCTACTCCTTAGTGCCATAAAATTTTCTCAGTCCTCTTAGTGTGGGTAATATAAGATTTGCATCTGCAACATTGTCAACCAGTCATGTGCTTACTACAAGATTAGTGTAACAACAGATAAGAAGAATTGACATTAATGTACCTATTGCATGAAGTTGTCCCTAAAAGATAAACCTGGTAAAGTCTGTGGCAGCATGTTCCTCATCCGATTTATGAACTAATATAATTTTGCTTATGTTCTAGTTAACAAGGGAATTTTTCTTTTTCCAATGAAATGAGGTAAATATGGAAAACAATGACAAATTAAAAGAAACTTTTGAATGATGCAAATATTGAAAACAAAAATAAATTTAAAGATGACTTCTGCTGCTATATTGGAAAACACCTGCCAACAATTCAGCTGCAGAAACTTGATTAACATATGCTGTGTGTCAGACCAGCACAATATACAGCACAGAAAACCCAAAAACGCAGGTGGTTTCTGGAGCTTGTTTCTATTAAATAGGGTACAATACTCCTTGGTTCCATACGATGGCTTGTCTGGCCAAGTAAAATCTTCTAGAAATCACTCAACTAACATGCATACATGTATGCACATTAGGAAGCAAAATCAATGGGACTTGAACAGAGTAGCGCAGCTATAGAAGCTTCCTCAGTTCATTCCACAACTAAACCTAGTGATGGAGTTTCTGAAGGTGTGCCTGACCAAGCTAAGGGTGGAAACAAACAAGTTGTGAAAGCACCAAGTCAACAGGACAATCTTGATGGGGAAGGAAAACCAAAAAAAAAGTTTCAATTTCAAGATAGAGGAAGGGGAATTGGAGCCATACACAAGGGTAGGGGATCTGCAGCACCTGGTTGGACGGGGGCTGGGTTCGATGTTGATGGCAGAAGTTGAAAGGAGCCATGTCAGATTCTTTCACATGACGAATATAGGAAAATCACACTAGCGGTTTTCTTTTGCATTGCTGTTTATATTCTTTGGTCCATATTTCTTCATTTACAAATGTGACTTGTTAGCCAATTGTATCTATTCAATTGGGTATGGCTCACTGTCACTGTTACACAAAATGTTGTCTTAATTTCTGGACTATGGCCATTTTACATTTCAAGTCATCATCCATTCAACTCAAAAGTTTAAATTGTTAAGTAATACTCAAGAATAAATCAAATAATAAGTTTTAACACACCACCTCAAAGGCAAGTTCAAGACTTATGGTTGAAGCAGGTGATTTTAAGGGAAGCAAAAAGTGTAGGTTTCCTTTACAAAGCTCCTTCTTGTATGTTGAAAGAAGCTGGTGCCATCTTTTCTCTAGTATGTTGTCGTGGCTACTAAAATCCATCTCTTTGCCATTATCTGTGACTGGAAGAGTTGACATCGGCTACTGTTGGTTTTTGTCACGAGTTCCCTCTTGTTGAGGTAAATAGCGGTGATGATTATAAATCTCTCTTAGTTTTGCTGCGATAATATGCCTTTTTGAACAGGTTTTGTCACCTCTTTGTTGAATTTTCACACAAACTTTTAACTGTTGTAAAGCAGTAATACTGATGGGACTCTCCCGCTTATGTGGAAAGTCGATGGGCCACGTCTTCTGTTATTCAACGGCTGCTGAGCTGCCATGAAAGACAGAGGAGGCGCCTGTGGTTAGAATTCTATTATTATCTTCAATCTGGTAATCATTTCCGGATTCCACTTTTGAATGCGCGCGCTTCATAATCATGTGGTTATTCGACAGCGGAATCCAGTTTCTGAATGTCCCCTTCTCATCTTCACTTGTTTGTAGTTCTTATAACGGCTGTATGAAACAGGGGAGCTGCTCTTCCCATCGTGGACTTGATCGACTCATCCATCCTTAAAACTGCCGTGTCCTAATTCATTCTTCTCAAGTCTCAACAGAGCATCTTTTGTACGGGTGGGACAGAGAAATAAAAGAGCATCTACTGTTTCAAATTCAAAAACTTGTATGCTACAATTTGGATTGTTATCTGTCGCGGAAAGAATTTCATGATGGGAATCTTGTGCGATTAAAAAAAATATATATATATCTGGTGATGATGCTGATGAAAATAGTCATCCGTGTATTTGCAGTACGGATATTCAAACCGATGAATTGAATTAACCGTATGGTATAGTTAAATAATCCAATGGTCTTCAGGCGATAGATATTCTTACCAAATCATTATTCTTTTTCCGGGAAAATGGCTGGACGTTTGCACTGGCATCTTCATAACCTCCGGGCCACTAAAGTTTTTGATGGTTTTCTGAAGCACAATGGAAATGTGAGTCTACGTAAATGTTTTTGATTTCTGACTCAGCATTTAAACCTACACCAATCGGATCTGACTTCTGGACCCTATAGCAACAGAGTTGATGAGAAATTGGATTCAGAGGTATCGACATTATTGTTCAAACTACTGACGTACTAAATCATAAAAATGGCCTTCCTGCTCGGTTCTTATTTCAATTAAAAGGTGCATGCTTGGGCGACAAAGGGGCTGGAATGAAGTATATTTTTTTTAAAAAGTACGATGCACTTTCTTGACAATAAAATGCATTTTTAGACAGAAAAAATACAGTACTTTCTGTTTAAATTTTGCGATATATTTTGGCTTTTTGAAGGAGGAGGAAAAAAAAAAAATTCTTAGCCATCGTGGTTGAATGCGTGCTCCTCCCTCCTCTCCATACGCCCGCGGCTAGCTTCCCTCCAATTAATAGAGTCTCCTTTACCATTATAAACAAAAACAGGAAAAAAAAAACAAAAAAAAAAAATGGATGATCGAATTTGAAACTTAAACAAACATGTTTCTATGTGTATTGATCGTACTTGATCAATTAAGAAACAACGGAGAGTCATAGAAATGAAAAAGCTGTAAACAATTGTCAATAAGCTTATAACTTAGAAGCTTAATATTACCCCATGCTCTCAATACCGAATCTTGTTGGACTATAGGAAGCAGTAACTTGGGTTGAGAATAATGGATGTTACCAAAATAAATTTTAATATTTCCTTTTCCTTCCCTAAAAAGTTAATTATTTGAAAAAGTACTGCGCGATGTCTACACGTTAAGTTTTTTTTTTTTTTTTTGTTGGTTGAGAAGTCTACTCATGAAGTTAGTATCAGAAAAAAGCCAAAAACCCAAATGAGACACACTATTCCACATGCTAAAAAACGTGTTAAAGCCCAATTTGGGACCACGTATTATTATTATTATTTAAATTATCGGTTCTCCTCTCCAAGCCAAAGGACACTGATGAATTGGCGCGCCTGGTACATGTATTAGGAAAGCAGTCGACACAACCAAAAAAAAAAAAAAAAAAAAAAAAAAGAAGGGGAAAAGGACAAGAATAATTCAATTCAAAACGCATACGTGGAGAGCATGGTTTGAGGAGGTGCTTTCACCTGTGGACTTTTAGGGGAGGACCCTATTTTACAGAGAATTGATTTGTCCTGACGCTCACATAATTGCAGTACACACATGATGTGCTTGGTTTCTACGGAACCAGTGTGCCCGCCCGCCCCCCCCCCCCCCCCACGCCCCAAACCCCCCCGGGGGAAGGGCCCAATTAAAGTATAATTTGAAATTACTGTAAATCTCTTTTTCAAATGCATAATAATAATAAAAACTTGTAAATCTACAATATGGAATCCAAAAAATGAGTTAAATATAAGTAACATTGTCTTTATTTTTTACCAACAGATTATTTCTACTAGAAGAAGGAAGAACCTCTTCTTTATGGGTCACACTCCCACTCAGAATGTAGTAACATTTAAAATATAAGCATACTTTTTAATCAACGAAAATGATCAACCTATCAATCTGGGGATCGAGTTCGTGTTTATGCCACTTAGTCAGATTCTGTTTCAAGAAAATTCTAGTATTTCTAGCATTACTAGCCCATCTTTGCCCTAAAATAACGGTCTCGCCAGGTGCCTGACCATTATTAACATGAACGAAAATGAAAAACGAAGAAAGAAAAAGAAAAGAAGCATGGAACGTAGCTCACAGCTCAGCCCAGCTAGAGGGGGGGTGTGTCTTTACCGAAACCTCGGGGACGAATGTTGTCCAGAAAGTACTAGGGATGATCGATAATTAATTGACAATTTCAAAAACTCTGCATATTTCTTGATCGATAGAGGTGCTGGTCGTTAAAAATTAAATGGTTACCAAAGCAAAATATGGCCTTCTGTACTAGGAAGCGTCTGCAGCGTCGTATTCGTATATTCCAAAATTTTGATGAATATGTGGGTTCACGGGGAAGGCCCGAAATCTCGTTTTAAATCCAAACGCTATACAATAAGTAAGCAGCCAATAATGTGATGGGATTCCAGTGATTGCTGCTGGTTGTGCTGGTGCTGGTGCTGCTGTTACACTTTGCAAGAATATGAGTAAGATAACAATCCCCCGAATGTTTCCTAACATTTTTCTTTGTTTCAGGGAAAAGGATAGCAATTTCGGTACAAAATTCATTTCAATTTCCAATGGAATTGAAGAAAATTTCTCAAAAATATTTCGTATCACAAGTCTTCTTTTATTCTTTTTTTTTTTTTTTGTTTAATTGGTGGCATAATTGGAACTTTAGTTATTATAACAATAAATTTAATTACTCTGCCACTAAGGTACGTAGCCATCACGCGTTTATCAATCCAATTCTTAAAACTTAGCATTCTTGCACGCATTGCTACTGACATTTCAATTAAAATAATAGTGATTTGAAATGAGAATCTAATAATAATAATAATAATATTATTATTATTATTATTATTGATTAGAACTTAGTATTCTTGCACGCGTTACTATTGACATTTTAATTAAGATAATGGCAATTTCAAATGGGAATCTAATTTTATTTTTATTGTCAATGAATCTTATTTAAATAACGAATTGTTTAAGCGTTACTTACTGTCCAACGTTTCTTGAAACTCAAAAACTATTTTCACTCACTTGAAAAATATTTGAGTTTATCTCGCGAGATATTTAATGATTAAGAGTTCAGATTTTTTAATTTTTTATGTTTTTATTTAGATTATACGGTTTATAATATAAATAAATAAACAAAAATCTCAATCTCCTTACCTTTATTAAACCCCATTCTGTGGGATAATATAAAAGTTGGAGTGAACTTGTCGTGGAAAGAATAATAAATAAATAAAATAGAAAGATAAAGTGAGGACACGTGGCTGAGCAGTGAAACGGACTTTTTACTTGTTACTTTTTAGTTGGGAGTCAACAATTTCAAAGTGGCTTTACATGGGTGCTGGGTGCTGCTGTATTTTAAAAAATAATAATAAATAATAATCTCAGGATAGCAGATTCCAGAGAGCAGCAGGAGTCTATATACGGAGGAGAGCATGCATGTATCAGCTGAAACAAACGGGGTCTTAGACTGAGCGAGAAGCCTAGAGGAGTCTTATTAGACTGAGCGAGAAGACTCGAGGAAGGACGTCTCTGCTGCAAACAAGGAACGGGTCAATTTGAAGATCCCCAAGGAACAAGAAACCACCTCGTATGTACTTATTTAAAGGGAAATGTGGAGATGTGTGAGGAGCACCATGTAAAACTGAGTGAGACTCGCGGAGGGAGAGAGGAGTGCGTGGTGATGTCGTCATCTTTTTTTTTTTGGCATTTATTTCAATTCCCCGTGTAGAAGAGAGAGAGAGAAAGCAGAATTGATTCGGTAAAACTTGGGAGTGAGTGTCTTGGATAAAAATGAGTTAGTAGATGAGAATGAGTTAAAATTAAACAAAAAGGCAAAATTCGCAACACCCTGGAACAGCATTTTGGTGTACTTTAGTTCCTCCAATCAAATGTGGCTGATTTATGCTTCATGGATGCGCCTTTCTCGCTGGTTCATATCAGCGTCCTATGTGTGAGCTTTTCAGTCTTCCATCCTCGCTAACTGACTCTCTCTCTCTCTCTCCCTCTCTCTCTCTCTCTCTCAAGATTTAAGGCTCGTAACTAAGATTGCAACTACTACTGCCGCTACTTCATGTCATTATCACCCTGATTTTCTCATTGCTATAATTACGCTTTTCCAAGGCTAACCTTCTCGTTTCCTCCGTAGAAACTAGAAAAGCAAAGGAAAGAATAGAAAAGCACATTCTCTGCATATGGGAAGGGATAGGTACTGGGGTGGTAGCAAATCCTGGAGGAGAGGAGGAGGAGTCAGAAGTGGTGGTGGTGGTGGTGGGGGTGGTAGAGAGGAGGGAGACAATGCTAGCGCGCCTACTGGCTGCATTTGTTCTGTCTTCAAGTTATTTCATTTCCATCAGGTTCAATTTGCTTTAGACCAGCAGCAGCCGTCTTTTGAATCTGGCTCTTTCCTATCTGAGCAGCCCCCCATCCTCAAAGGTATCTCTTTTAGCCTCTTTTCAACTTTTTTTTTTTTCCTTCTCAAATCCCTTTTTTTTTTTTTTTTTTGTGTTTACCTTTATGTTTGTTGTTCGGAGACATGTTAAGCCACGGGCTTCTGTTAATTCAGGTTCCGAAGCACCAAAGAATAACTTGGAATTAGGGGAGCCTCCATTATCATCATGCCGAAAAGGAGATAATTTAACTATCCCAGTGAGCATGCTGTTCCTTTTTTCCAATCTCCCTTTTAACTGGGTTTCCGCCATTTTTAATTATACTGACGATCCTTTACAAGATTCCTGTTGCTGTAAAGTAAGTAATCATGGTGACAACTATAATCCATGTTCTGGACTTTGTTATTGAATTTCCAGATGGGCATTCAAATTAAAACAAAGGGAGCTCCAACTGATTCTTCTTCCCCGGAGATCAGCTCCTCTCCAGGAGCCAAGACACCAAATTTGGTAGCCAGGCTCATGGGTTTAGAGATACTTCCTGATGATCATAACTACTCACCAAGGGTTTCTACTTCACCAAAGCTCAGGCCAACAAATCGTGACCGAACACACTCTCATTTACATCACCGTTTTCGACCTCGACAAGCCCTCCGAAGCAAAGCAGTTATCTACAGAGGTTCTTCGGACAGTGACTTTACAGGTACTCGTTCTTTGCCGGAGACTCCAAGAATCTCATCAGAAAGAAGATCAGACGTTGATCACCGTTTATCACTTCAAATTAACAAAGAGAACATGAGCACGAGCGAAGAAGTGATGCTCTCTCGTATCTATTCTCTAAGAAGAAAGGAGCCTAAAACCGAAGAAGAATATAGAAGCCCAGGCCACTCTGCCGGGCAGATTGTGAAGCAGGTAAAAGAAAGTGTTGGCAGGAGAGTGGGCTTGGACATCACAAACACCGTCAGGAACAGAGAACAAAGAAGCAGCAGCAGAGAGGAAATTGTTAGCCAGTTCAAGTCCAAGAAAATCTACAAGGCTTTAACCCAGGTTGTTGATCATAATTTAAGTCCATCTTCTAATTGCTCGCCTAGACTTAAATTCTCGGAAGCCAAACACAAGCCAAGCACCACTGTAATATCTACGGAGAACAATATTTCCGAGCCTTCAATACCATCAATCCCAACTTCTTCTCATGTCTTTAAACAAAACAGCAAAGCTTCAATCAAGCCAAAATTGCAACCAATAGCTGAGGATAAACAGCGAAGACCGATCAAGAAGAAATGCAAGAAAGGTTCTGAAGAAAAATTTAGTCCACCAACAACGAGGCTGAACAAGCTTCCTCAAACAGCAGACATTATCCGAAACAAGCAAGAGCCATTTGTTCAAGCAACAGCAGCAACCGGGTCAAACCTTTCTGATAAGAAATGCAAGAAAACACCGTTATCAAACAACCTCCTAACAGTCAAGAAAGACCCTTCTCCCCCAGCTACAAAAATCCCTCAAAAGCAGGTATGGAATTTTACCATTTTTCGTATTGTGATTTTATAAATCTTTTACCGTTTGGAGATAACATTGTTATTTACCTATTCTTGTTAAAAAAAAAAAGGTTATTTCTTTTGGTAAATTGTAAATGCCATGCACTGTGTTAACAGAAGTAATCGATTGCTCGACAGTTATCTAGTTGTTCGAGCCAGTCGTACAACCAGCAACCAGTCCGCGACAGCGGCGAGGACAGCAATCCGCACGAGTCTCACGGTGCCGGCCGAACAGCCGCAAACGGAGATGCAGCAGAATATGAATACTACATTACTCGAATTGTAAGAGGTACGGGCACCGAAAAAGATGTGCCGGCGTCCTTTACCGGCCGGTTCTCTCCTTCCCATCCTTTGGACGCTTCAGGTTTTCACCACCTTGAACTTGAACAACCTTTCAGTACCACCCCCACAAACAACAACGCTAGTCATCAACTCAGTCAACGGGGCAACAGGAAATTACTGTTTCATCCCGTGGATGAAATCCTGGTAGGAATTTTAAGGCCTTACATGAACATGAGGCCCTGGGCAAGCTCAATTAGGCATCAACATGGTCACGCTACAAAAGGGCCACAATTGGTTGACGTGCTTTGTTACGAAGTTACAGGCTTTCCCCGCGAGGATTGTCGAGTTCTCGAAGGCATTTATGCCTTAATAGACAAAGATTTGCCACAATTGAAGACCCAAAGTGGATGGCAATTTGAGGAAGAAGGGACAAGTATTGTAGCGGACATAGAGAAAGACATACTTGACGCTCTAATACATGAAACGGCTGTAGTTTTTGGGGGCTGGATTGAGGTGGCGCGGCGTTGAAACGGAGTCGTTCGGTTTTTGATTGTGCGCGTTTCTGGTAATACAACTACAAGTGGCAGATGGGTCACCTGGGTTCCTCACGTGGTGAGATGGGAATCGCTGGGGTCCGGGTGGGCCCGACGAGATTGGGACCTGTAAAGAAGCTTGAGGTCTCCACGTGGAAAAGCAGCTGCAGGCTGACAATGCTCGCTTTGCTCTCAAAAGAAAACAATTTGGCAGGGGAATCCATTCCTCGCTTCCTCCTCCACTTTTTTTTACGTACATTGTAGCAATGACGTTTATTATAATCTCTTCGTTTTCCGTTTTTTTTTTTTTTAATTTTTCTTTACCTCTATTTTGGTCAAATATTCCTTTTAATTTTCAATCAGAGAACGCATAATTGAGAATTGGGATTTTTTCTTTGAACTATACGGTCGAGACTCGAGGGGAAGAGAGTAAGAAAAGTTTGAATTTTTACCTGCTTATAGTAAGGACTAACAACAAATATCAAGCAAGTACTAACTGTAATATTGGGTTCATTATAAAATTTTAATTGCCCTGAGGTCTCACAAATCTTCAGCAGAAGGAACGGTTCAAAGATTCCCGTTAAGCGGGAAACAATAATGGCATGCCACACCTGAGGCTCGCGGGATAATGTCAGCGTAAGAAAAGAAGAGGATAAAGGGTGTAGATTCAATTACTGAGAAAAGGACAGAGATGGAATCCTCTCTAGTATATTGGCAAAATAAATTGGATACCATGACAACGTTTATTTGCACCTTCCGCATTGGTGAAAGGAAAAAAAAAAAAAAAGTGGGCACAGTGAAATTGGCCTACCGCAGTTGTTGCCTTCTATCTTCACCATACCTCCCAAGATGGGGAAAAAGGTCAGGGCGTATTAGGTGTCTCCTTGCTTCCAGGGGTCCCAATTTCTAGCATAGACTAAGAGATTGTTTTCTGACCGCAGTTTCAGGGCGTTATGAGTCTTTTTTTCAATTAATAGTCCACTATTATAATCTAATCTGAATATGGAAGCAATCTACTTCTAGTATGTAACGTAGCGTAGGGGACTATTTTATGTTTGTGGGTATTCATTATTCGAGAGGGAAAATTCAAATGGGATCAAGAAAGCCCTACTTCCATGAAAGTGCGGTCAGAAAACAATGGAAATGGAAGTGCGGTCAGAGATTCAAATGGGAAAATTCCATTATAGATATATACATATATATAATGGAAATGCAGATGCAAATAATGCGATTATTCAAAGTGAAATTGCAAGTGGCCTAGTTAATGTGCGAGGCTTAATTTTGATTTGATTTCCCTATAGTGATGACAATCACCATTTATGATTTCGGAGCATTGTAGGGGTACGACATTTTGCCAGTGGACTTGGTGTTTTTATTGCAGTTTTGCAGTTCCTTCTCCAGTGTGTGTGATCTAAGTCTAACATATTTTTGTACCACTGGTGTGGCTATTTCTGGGAACGAGATTCGATTGCGCATTAAGCGTGGCTCATAATATTTTATGGCGACCAAGGCTTTTATTTATGACTACGAATGCCTAAGGTCTATTGACCAAAATAGGGAGAATAGAACTCATGAATAGGCAGGCCTGCCAATGCTCGGCCATTTATGTGAAAGCTACATCGAGCAGTTAAGAGACTTGCACAGCGATAAAGTTAGGAGATTCTATGGATTTGAAGTTTCTGTCCTTTTCTTTTTTGTTTTCTGTGATGGGATGAATTTGAACGAAACAAGTAAATAAATGTGCTATGGAAAGTGGAGACTTCCAATAAGTTACGGGCAAGTCGGTACTCATTCCCCGCCACACCGTACATTATTTTTTGCGCCTTGAAATTAAAATTTATGTTTTTGAGAATTAGCGGAAGTTGACCCAATGGCTAAACTCTCGGTAGCTTAACTGGTTCCACGGCAAGCTATTTTTGAAACCAGGAAAGCTTCTCGACCTTCAGAGCTATGGTTTTATGCGATTGTAATCTTTTCTTTTTTTTTTAATCTTTTCCCCTCTAAACAGCAAAATCTATCTATCTTTCTTTGACGGATGGTTAAAGCTTGAGAGCACCCCAATATTCCTGTCGTCACTCTCATATGTTCATTGTCGTGTACGTATGTGGTCGTGGTTGTGGGGCGGCGTGGTGGGAGTGGGAGAGAGAGAGAGAGAGAGAGAGAGGCGTATTTCAAATTCAAAGTGGTCCAGGGCCTAATTATGTATTAAATGATGCAAGTGTATGGGTGGGTTGCGTAGCGTATGAGTATAGTCAGAAACAATACCTTATCCTATATGTATGGTTTTATTAATTTTGTACCAAAAATCGTCAGCATATAATTCATGAAATTACAGCTTCTCGGTGAATCCATCTTTATTTGGGTTCCAGTGTCAGGACACCTGCGTCACTATGCAGGGATTCTGGACATTGTGCAGGGCCTATTCCCTATCCTCCGTCGAACAACAACAGAAAATTTTGTTTTTTGTTTTTTCTTTTTCCTTCGTTGACAGAAAATTTGTTCGTAATCCAAAAGAGTCTAAATTCCTAACTTTTATCTTCCCCCCCCCTCAAAAACAATAGCAGGCAAAATTTCTCATCTTTTTCTTTTTCCCTCTTTTTTTTTTCTTTTGCGTGTACGTACTGCACGGTACATCAACTTATGAAGGTAATTACTCCTTGCGCATAGACTAAAAGTGGCAAATCTAAGGTTATATTCGTAATTATATTTGGATGCACCATGCACACGTTTGATCGTATTGAGAACTTGGCATATTATTCAGATCTTTTTGGGTCTAATCCTTACTGATTATAAGAGCTTTTGTTATCAAATAAAGATAAGACTATCTTCCTAGTAACTTCCTAGTAAATATCTTCCTAGTAAATAATAACAGCATATCAATTGATGGCAGAGAGGAAGGAGCGTCGGCCTGGCACTGGAGCGACCCACATGGTTGGGGTAGGATATGTTCGCTGTTCGTAGAAAGGAGCTATTATTTGCATGCATGCCTCAATCAATGCTAATGAAGCGTCATTTATGGAGAGGCCGATCCCTTTCAGTATTTGAACGTGTCTGACCAACTCATTGTTGCTTGGCAGCTTGTGCGAATGAGGAAGGGGATGGTTAAGGCGAGAATCAGACTTCAAGACTGTAACGCTACCGTTTCCCCTTCCCCCACCAAATAATCGCATTTCCTAACAGGATTAAATCGTCCACCTGGGCCGAAGGAAACAATCTTCTTCTGAGACTGAAGGGAGTCATTATTGCCACATTAGAAGCCCAAACTCGGCCCTCTTATACCATGAATGAGAGTCGACAATTGGGGAGTGAAACTCTTTCTCTGGGGCTTGCAGTGGATGCACGAGACGAGACGAGACCTACAATATGAGTTGGGCTTTCCAATGGATCTAATATTGGGCCTCTTCTTTCTCTCTACTCGTCGGTTGCATTCCCGTGCTCTTTTCTCCTCCATCAAATTATATTGCTGGCCGGGAAAGTAATGGATTTTCTCGGGTATGTAACAATTAGTTCACAATAAAAGGAAACAAATTATGCGGGCAATAATGAACCGGTAATTAAAAGAGCGGTGTTGTGCGAATAAGCAAGATAGTTACCCCATGAGTTTAACCGTCTAGTTCATAATTAAGGCAAAGTTACCAATGCAATTCTTTCTTAACCCCATCTTTCGGCTGCACCCCCATGTGAACTCTGGCCGATTCCCTTGGTCTTCCATTTTAACTTTTCTTATCCCTTAGCATCCTGTCTCTCTCGTCTTTATTTGTCACCGTTTCGTGTCCTGTCGAGCAAAGTGTTTGAACGCGTCCCCAATTACAGCGAAGCACGTGGGGCCGTGCCAACCAAAGCAGACCTTAACCCAAAAAAAAAGAACAAAACAGAGATGCAGGCTGGGCCATAAAGGGGGATCCACCAACACGAGGCAGCCTAAAAATTGTCCACATGCCCCGAACATATTTGCATGGGTAACATTCATATAAAATGCGCTAACAACAACTTTACTTGATGACCCACACACATCATCACCACACTTCCGAGTGCTAACAGCGGTGAGGACTCACCTTGCACGTGCACACCTCGATCTCACGCGACCGTGCTCTCAGAGGACAGAACCAACCAGGAGTGAAAACCCAGTCTCAACTTTCAAGCTTAGGAATTTGAAAATTAATTTGAGACGCATTGACTGGAAGAGTTAAAGGGGAAACCACATCTAATGCGACCAGAAATACGCCTTGAATCCATAAGAAGCCAGGCCGCAAGCCCAAGGAAAAACTGTTGCGTAACATGTTGTAGCATTGCAAAAGCACAAAATAGCCTAAAACATTCCACTTCCTTACTAAAACTATTGTATCATTAAGACCCCCGCCCCCACACCCCCCCCCCCCCCCCAAAAAAAAAAAAAAACCATAACGAACCACCTCCATTTTAAGACTTTGAGCAAGATGCTTGCTGAGTAACAGGGTGACCCAAGAATTGAAGCTCCTTCTTGTCATGAATCTCCAACGAAAAACCCCTGAGCATCTGGGTCGTAGTAGCAGCGCTGCCGCTAACGCCTGCACCGTTGCTTGTAGCCGTAGCCGAATCCGCATTAACTGACCCACCAGATCCTATGGAAACTCCACTTAATTGGACTCGAGGTTGCATGGCAGACACAAAACTAGATATGGGTCTGGCAGCCACGTTGGAAAACGGCGTCGCAGCAGCAGCAGCAGGGATTGCCCAAATTTGTGGCTGGCTCTGGCTGGACCCACCCCCAGATTGTGGCAACATTAAAGTGCCCGTAGGCCACAAAGGCAACAACCCTCCTGAGACGCCCCCACCAAAATTCGCCAAGCCAGCGCTCGTCGTTGGCGCAATAGGTGCCAAACCTGAAGATACCGTGCTACTATGGTGCTCATTAAAGTCAATTAAGTCCCCATTTGACAGTCTCTTGCACCTTTTCCTCTGTAACGAGTCGTCATCGCCCTTTGGTTTTGCAGGGCAAGTGGTTGGAGTTTCCAGCGTTCCGTTAACAGAGACGGCGATAGTCGGTACAGTACCCGTACCCGTGGCTTCGATGATGGCCGGCTCGGCGCGCTCCAGAAGCCACCGGATTGTTTCGCCGTCGGACTTGTGGCCAAGCTGTCGGGTCAGCTGGAAAATCCTCCCGGCACAGGTGGCAGGTATGCGAATCCTACGGCCGCGGCCTTCCACCTTCGCGTGGCGGTCCTTGGAGGAGGGTCTCCTGGCCGGGACCAAAGACCTGTTGTTCACGGGTTTCGACATCGAAAGAGGCCCATAAACCAGGCTAATGGGCGGAAGGTTGTGCAGTTCTTGGCAATCTATGCCTGTTAGCTCTTTTTCTCTGGGCTCGGCTCCGTTTCCGGTTTCTGGGTGGGTGGGGTCCACCTGAGACATGTCGGATTGACAAAAATTAGGGGTGATGCTCTGTTGTTGGTCAATCTCTTCTATCGTGTGATTAGACTCCATCGGCAATACAAAAAATATGAGAAGCCCAATGACTGGAAATTTGAGGTTGGGAATCGACTGAGGGGGTTGAACCGTGGAAGATTGAAGATGGGTGCGGCTTGAGACAGAGAAAGTCAAGAACAGATACTTCCTTCCGTCGTTTCGTAAAGACAGAGGAAAAGGAAAATTGCCAGGTAGCCCCGCATATTCTCTTTGCCGGCCCTACAATCGAGAGGGACCCTCTAGCTGGAAGCGATGGCATTTATTCTGGGGTGGAAAAGAAATCGGCGGCTGGGAGGGCTTGAAATGACGCACGATAGTTGAGGATTCCTTACACGTGGTGGACCCTTTCGACTACGTATTAGGGGACACTAATTAAGGGTTCTATGTAATTCATTTATTTAATCTTTTTCTTGGTAAAATTCTAAGTCGTTCATCAGGCCAAGCCAAATCAGGGTTGCGCTGGAATGAAATGGCGTTAAAATGGCCTAATTATCCCCCCCCCCCGGCATATGCACAACTCATTTTTAATCTTTCATTAAAAAAGCAAAAGCGTGATTGGACAAAATAATAATAATAATATAAAGAAGTGAAATTGCAATGCCTGGATATCTCACTGATAAAGTATATATACAGATTGCTACAAAATTGATGTTAGAAAAATTTCATTCATTTGACATTCCTTGTTTCGCCTAAATATATTTGATATTTAAGGTACCAAGTTACCAACAACAACAGGAACCAAATAAATAAAATTCAACTTAGTTATAAAGAAACTCCTTTTATGGACTATTGGAACTTTTCTTTTGATTAGTGAAACTCAAACTGATACCAAAACAGCCTGTAATTCAATGCTCTATGAAATATAATCACCCACTCTCCTCGCTCTCATGATTCCTGCCTAATGAATTTGGAATTAAAATCTCACTCGCTTGCCAAGATGCAACCTTACAGCGTAGGTTACTCTTGTTCCGTTGACACACAAAATGACTATAATTGTCTGGCTGCCAAAATAAATTTCGCCGTTGCCGGGGATCGAACCCGGGTCGCCCGCGTGACAGGCGGGAATACTTACCACTATACTACAACGACCTTAATGATAAAGTGACGGTAATGTTTTATAAAACTATTTTAATTTCTTTGGACTAATCCATTTTCCGGAGTACCTTTATAATTTCCATTAACAACATTACCGTTCTGGTTCAGACGCATTGCCGTTTAATAGATTAATATCTTGTTACGCTGGCGGTGCTGAGTCAAAAACCGCAGTTTTGTTTATAGACGGATCTTGAGAGATGGGGTTTCGTGCCCGATAACTTCACTTGAAATGGCGCGCTAAGCTTATCGGGGTTGCAGAGGGCTCGCAGGTTCAAGCCCGATAACTCCTTTCTCCGTCGCTCTAGTACATGTGTGGGTTGTTGTAGCGCCAGTCAAATGGTTGGTGAACATGAAAATGCTTGTTAGAAATGGGGTCTCTCGGACTGTTATCATATCTACGTATGCGAAGGAGGGGTCGCTTGATATTGTGTTAGTTGCCTGCGAGAGAAATTGAAAAGGGTGGGAATGGGATCCATGGGCGGGATGTAAGCAAAACTCAGGTTTTGAACCTGATAAAATTACACTCCACAAGTGTGCTTACAGCTTCTGCCAGTCTTGGTGCTCTTGTTTATGGGCGATGGGTACATGAGTACATTGATCACGAGACAGTCAACCACATAAAATCAAAACCGAAATTATATGAAAATAGAATCAACCTAATAGTAATGTCAGTTTTTCATTTCCTCTGCAGGAACGGTGTGCCCCAAAACCGACCCACATTAAAAAATAAACAGTAGTCAGGGAGGACAGACCGACCTGGGCTAAGCGGCAAATTGCATTACACGACGTCATCTTGAAAGAAAAACGTAAAATTGCTTGCACCAACGTGTTGATCGAAGTCAAATCCGAAGAAGGCTCGGAACAGGGGACCTGTTTAAATTGTCCCAGGTGGTAAACCGTCGTTCTCATTGGCAATTCTCAATCAGTAAAGGGCATAAGGACGACCAAAGGAATTTCTGTAGAAATAGGCTTTATTAATGTCGCAGGTAGTAAGCCGTCGTTCTCGTTATCAATTCTCAATGGTGGAATTCGAATTGATGTTCATTTGACAATAAAAGTTCTAATATTATTATGTCAAAAAACATTTTCGCTTAAATTAAAAATATATATTATATATTATACACTCACAATTATATCCGAAAAAATCTCCCATTTTTTGTTTCAAATAATCTCGTGTTTGGACATCTATATTGTTATGGCTCTTCCTCAAAAGAACGTCTTTGAAGTATTAGCTAACGAGAAAGCATTGAAATTGGCCGATGGCACCACAGAAGAAGCAGGAAGATCGCCATCTGCTGGAGCAGCAGCAACAAGAAGAACCAAAAATCGAAGAAGGAAGTAAGCAAGTTACCATCGGAAAAAGAATGCGGGGGCAATGGATCCTAAGAACGTGAGTGCAAAGCCCCTTGTTCTTCCTGATGAGGTTTTACGGAGAGAATTTGTGACTTGAAAGCCGAGAAAGATTGATGACGCTGAGAAGTAACGGAAGGATTGAGATTGCAGAAGGAAATTCTGAAAAGAAACCCGAAGGCCAAGAAAATCCTGGAGGGGCACTGCAGGAACCAGAGAGCTCGACTCTTGAGGAATATCACGAGAAGATGAAAGTTGAAAAGAAGGAGGCCTGGAAAGTGCAGAAGAAGATAGAGGAGATAACCGTGAATCTTGTAAAAGAATGCGAGTCCATGAAACTTGTTGGGCAGAAGGAGGAGGAAAGTTTGAAATCTGCTGAAAAACACAAGAATGGCAATGAAGAAGATGGCAAGGGCCTTGACAGAAGGGAAGAGCTTTTAAAGTAATCAGTCAAAATGATTTCTTAAAGCCAACAGGACAAGACGTGTAATATCCGCAGGTCGGTAAACAGTTATGATATGAGCTAAAAGGCTCATCTTTTTTTTTTTTTTTTTTTTTTTTTTGGGGGGGGGGGGGGGAGGTTTGTAAATCTTCGATTATTTTCAATGATTTCATCCACAGGACAAGACAACAAACGAAAGCTGTTATATACTAAATCTAAAATGTAGGAATAAAGTTCATATGCAACATGAACTAAAAGCTCCATCCTTTGTTTGATGCTTACAAGACTCTGTCACAACTATAGGCAGAAATTTTATCATCTTGCGCTTAGAGAGTAGAGACTTCCTAATTGATGATAACTAAGAACGGATCGTATTGTAACAGGCAAGGATGGCTGCGGCATGTCATGAGCTCCATCGTCATCAGATTACACATCCATGCTTTTCCATAGAAATAATAAAAAGGAAGAAGACCAAAAGAAAAAGGAAAACAAAAAAGGCTTTTATTCTTTGCTTTATGTAAGCCCTTACAAAAGATGGCCTTTGCCTCTGTACGCAACATCGATGAGCTACAAGCCCACAACTCTCAACCTTATTGAACAAGACTTGAAGCAAAAAATATGTATGCATGTATCTATCCATGAATCATAAGAGTCGGTCTCAAACCGTATGGCCTGACGACCCGCAGTGTTTAACCTTATTTCCAAAAAGAAGTTATTTCTGTAACTTGCGACCTTCAATTCTACCGTTTCGCCATCCCTCCCTTCATGTATATGCCACGAAGAAAAAAACGTATGCCTAGATTCCAGATTTTGTGTACAAGTCCATTTTAGATTTTCCGATACGCATAAAGATTGGGAACTATCTCAGCGACTTCATGGGATTTGGAGGAGTGATCTTGATGACAAGTCCAGGAAACACATCATCCGGGTCATGGATATGCGGGTTCTGCTCCACGATAAACGGGTCACCGCACTTATCGCTGATGGTGTGGAGGGTCTCCCCTTCCCCAACGATATATATCTCGTCACAAGGCCGGTCCAAAAGCTTTCGCCCTTTGACCGACTCCTGATCTCCACACGACATCTCCCTGACTGACCCCATTAATATTAGGCTCAATATAACCATGGCACAGTACCACGATGCCGCATCGGCTATTGCCGTTGACATTCGCATTGCGGAAGAGAATGTCTTGAATGTTATACAGACAATTGGGGAAAGTGAAACGGGGGGATACAAGTGGTATTTAAACTGTGCGTGGGTGGACTAAGTGCACTTATGGCGCGGGCGAGCGAGAGAGAGAGAGAGAGAGAGAGAGAGGGCGGCTGGCTTTCGGGCGTATGGGTTGAGGGTTGGGCATAATGGTCTATTTATTTAGTTGTACCGCACCAGTGTGGTCATGCAAGCCAACAATTTACTGAAGAGGACTTGATCACAAGTTTGGCCAGAATTAAATTTGGTATGAGGGGTCTCGAGAATTAGTTTAATGTAGAGAGATTGTAAAGACGGAGGGATGTGATTAGGGTGGTTATGTGGAGCCAAGTTTTGACTTATGTGCAGATTGTCCATTAGCCACGAAGCGCCTAATTCTAATCCTAGTAAGTGTGAACAAGTTGGTTAGCACGAATGTTCTCGCCATGAGTTTTAACTGCCATTGGCTTTGCCTCCGTGGTCTGGCGAACAACCTTAGTATTCACCACCTGTTGTTGGTGCTGCTGAGAGGTTGTTAGTAATTCGACACACCTCTTCCTGCATTGGTTAGGGATCGAATTCTTGAAATTTGTCTCTTTGTGATAATAATCAGGAATTTATGAGAGAATATTTCTACTTAGATGGTTAATTTTTTTTTTAGGGTAAAATTGAAGCTATACAGTATTTGGTGATCTTTATCTTAGATTTACAGGGAAGATTATTGATATTTGTACTCTCTCTCTCTCTCTCTCTATATATATAACAATTTTAGTATTCGAGTATGTTATGGCCAAATGTGCAATATTTTCCCATTTTCATTATGTTTTCTGGGTAGTCGTAGATTGAGGAAAAAAAAAAAAAGAAAAGAAAAGAAAATGCATAAAGACATTGCATCTCAAAGTCATCACGTCAATGGAAGGGGCATTGAGGTAACGCACAAAGTGCGGGGGTAATTAATTAATCTGAACGTTGACCTCAAGTAAACGAAGTAAGGGAGACATTTAGGTGGGGTTTAAAGGGGGTTGAGAATTGGACGATGAATTAAAATTTACCATAAAAGAAAAACCGAGAGTTAATTTCACCCCGGTTAAATTAGTTGATCTATGAATTTTGTAATCAAGAAAAACAAAAAATAAAATTTCAAATGCTATCTCATTTCTCTCTTTTCCCCTGTTATCTGTTGTGTATGGACCCATATCATCTCCGTTCTGCCGAACGGAAACCACGCGTGTTACTGCGGCTTGGACGGGTTCAAAAACAAGGAAGACGGGGCATATTTCAAGCACGCTGATGGACCCCCCCCCTGCCTCCCCCGAGAAAGAAAATTATTTAAAAAAAAAAAAAAAAGTGTATGCTACGACCAGACGGGCCTAACCTTGCGAAATAGAGCAAGACCTTGTAATCCTACAGTTGGCGAATTAAAAACAAATTTATTTTCAGTCCCCATAATTTATGTCCAACCCTCCTTTTGCTACGCACTGGCTTCTTCATAAAATTTTTTGGGTTTTCGCTCCCAGTTAATTCTGTATTGTTGTTCTCGAAAGAATCAAATATAGTGTTTTTCCTGTGATTTGAAAATGAATGCAATATATATACATATACATCTAATTTATCGAATTATTATGCCGTCGAATCTCAACTTTTAGTCATGAAATTAATGATTTATTATTATTATTTTTTGTTTCTTCTGATATGAAATTAGTGATTTAAAAGATGGGTGAAATTCACGGGTCATCTTAAAACCAACTTTTAGGCTCTGTTTTTGTGATTTGGACCCAATGGGTTGCATTAAAATGGGCTAGATTATCAGATAGACCAATTTTAGGCCCATGATGATTGGGCCGGTTAATCCACTCCAGTGACCGTTAACCCTGCGATCCAAAAAAACCTACGAAGAAGCGATTCAAGCGAACGGATTGATCGCTGCTCGGCTGAAAAAGCCACTCCTAATGAAACTATCGCGCCTTTTCACTCCCACTGCACCGACCCAGAAATCGAAGAGAGTTAGCAGGAATCCAGTCTCCATCAGCTCGATCAAGCAGCTACATGGCCGCCTCATTCGAACCGACCTCCACACAGACCCCCATTCAATGACCCCCGTCGTCAAAGCCTACGCTTCTTCATGTCCCTCTCGTAAGGCCCATCTCGCTTTCAAAGAATTGAAACGACCCACGTTGTTAATTGTCAACTTTATGCTTCAAGGTCTCTCCCAAGGAGACCAACCCCGAGAAGCAATTGAAATGTATAATAATCTCATGTATCATAAAGGAGTTTCTGGGGATAATTTGACGTTTATCTTTTTGTTCAAGGCTTGTGCTCGTCTTAAGGATGCCTTGCGTGGTCAAGTGTTTCATGTCCGTGCTTTGAAACTTGGGTTTGAATCGTATCTTTTTGTATCCAATGCTTTGATTCACATGTATGCGTCTTTTGGCCATATGGGGTTTGCCCAGAAGGTGTTTGATCAAATGGGGGAAATGGTCGATTTGGTTTCTTGGAACTCTTTGATTTGTGGCTACAGCCAGTGCAATATGTTTAATGATGTTCTGGGTTTGTTTAATTCAATGGAGAAAGCGACCGTTAAGGCTGATTCGGTCACTATGGTTAAAGTTATATTGGCTGCTTGTCATTTGGGTGACTGGAGCTCTGCAGATAGTATGGTCAAGTATATTGAGGAAAATGATGTGCATTTGGATGTTTATTTAGGAAACACATTGATTGATATGTATGGAAGGCGTGGTTTGACGGATTTGGCACAAAAAATTTTTGATGAGTTGCAAGAAAGGAATACAGTTTCTTGGAATGCAATGATCACCGGGTATGCAAAAATGGGAGATTTAGTTGCTGCAACGGAACTTTTTCATCAGATGCCCGAAAAGAATGTCATTTCTTGGACTTCTTTGATCACCGGTTATGCTCAAGCCAATTTGTTTTCGGATGCAGTGAAGCTTTTCCAAGATATGATGGAAGCTCAGGTGAAGCCAGATGAGATTACAGTGGCTAGCGTGCTTTCTGCGTGTGCTCACTTGGGTTGGCTTGACGTGGGACAGGCAGTTCATGATTATATTAACTTGCGTGGCATAAGAGCTGACGTATACGTGGGGAATGCTTTAATAGACATGTACTGCAAATGTGGAGCGGGTGAGAAAGCAGTAGAGGTATTCCACGAGATGAAAGATAAGGACGATGTTTCGTGGATATCAATCATATCAGGGCTTGCTGTCAATGGTTTTGCCAAAGTGGCACTCGAGTTTTTCTCAAAAATGTTGAGAGACGGTGTTCATCCAACTCATGGGTGCTTCATTGGGGTTTTACTGGCTTGCACTCATTCTGGCATGGTAGATAAAGGATTGGAATATTTTCACAGTATGGAGAAAGTATATGGACTAACGCCTGAAATGAAACATTATGGGTGTGTTGTGGACCTTTTGAGCCGCCACGGCGATTTAGACAGGGCCTATGAGTTTATAATGGCAATGCCAGTAGTTCCAGATATTGTTATTTGGCGGATATTCTTAAGTGCGTGCAAGCTTCATAGAAACCTGGCCCTGGCTGAGGTAGCTGCAAACAGGCTTCTTGATTCAGATCCTCGTGATAGTGTGAATTATGTTCTCTTGTCAAACACTTATGCTGACTCTGATAGATGGGACAATGCTACAACAGTCAGAGAATTAATGCAAGAGGGAGAAGTGAAAAAGCCATCTGCTTGGAGTTCTATTAAAGCATGGGGCAACATCGTTTGATTATGAAGGCCCTCATCTTGTAGTATCTCACAAGAGGGAATCAGATGAGTGTTACAAAATATATCAAGGCACTTAATGCCTTTCCACGTATGGGGATCCTTAAATGCGCGAGTATTGGATCTCACAACTTAAACATGACCTTGATGGCATTGCCACCAGCAGCACTAGTTTCGAAGGCCTCTTCTACCTCATGCTGTGAGAAGCCAAACCTGTGAGTTATCAGGGGGTTTACATCAATCTTGCCAGTCCTCAAGAACTCAATGCAGAGAGGCCATGTATTCCTGTAGCGGAATATCCCAATTACATCAACCTCCCTGCATCCAAGCATCACCTGTTGTCATTTGTACATCCACTATCTGAGAAAAAAAAATGTTTAAATAAATTTAAATATGCATAACAAATCTTTCTTGCTTGCCATTGATGTTATCGAGATATGACTCACTAATAACATTAAACTTTGTTTGCTACACAAATATTACTGTGAGAGTTCTTGCCAGACCATTTTTTGAATCCATTTTTCCTGGTTGCGAAGGCAAGCCCCATACGAGGGAATTGAACACTAGTCACAGGGGTTAATGTGGTCTCCAGTAAAATCGAAAGAAAGAGAAGGTACGATAATATTTGGGGAAAATGTATGCCTATAGACAACAGAACTGTTACCTGGCTGCAGCTGGGGTAAGAGGGACAGTCATCTCACTTAGAGCTAATCCGATGAGGCACACCCTGCCACCTGAACGCGTAGCATTTAGGGCTGTTGACATTGTTTTGTTATATCCAACGCAATCAAAGCTAACATCAATGTCCGAACCCATGGCATTTTGGATCTTTTCAACTTCTTCTATTACATCCTGTGGAATCATTTGCAAGTTAAAATATCTACTTAAATCCCTGGATGCTTCAATGCGAAAAAGATGGTGGATTATTCGAGAACCATAACCTGAACATCTGTTGAGACCTGAATTGTCTCGTCTGCACCAAGATTCTGTGCAATGGATAATCGACGATTGTCGACATCGACAATCACTACTTTAGGGGTACCAAACGCACGAGCAGCCAACAGGGTGATGAGGCCTATGGGCCCCGCTCCTATTATCAATACATTCGTCTCGGGACCAACTTTGGCAAGGCGACAAGCATGGACGCCAACACTGAGGGGTTCACACATAGCTCCTTCTTCCAAGCTCACATTTTCAGGCAGTTTGAAACACAGAGTTGCAGGATGCACCACCTGTTATAAAGAACAAGGCATACATTTCTATCGCCGAAGGCTGTAATGGTATATAGCGTAACCAAACCAGTACTGCCTTTCGGTATATATATGATCACCTTGTTGGCAAGTGAGCCGTTGGTGGGTGGAGATCCGAAAAACTTCATCTGAGGACATAGATTGTAGCGACCGTCCTTGCAAAGGTTGCAACGCTGACAACTGATTCCAGGCTCTAGTGCTACGCGGTCACCCACTGCCAGAGACTTCACTTCGCTCCCAATTTCTTCTATGATCCCGGCACATTCATGCCCTATAACCATCGGCTTTTTGACCATGAAATTTGCGCATCTCATTGTCTGCAATTCAGGATAGCTGTCGTAAGAGGAGATAAGGACCAGAACAGATATAAGACTCAGATTGCTATCACCTTGAAATGATGAACATCGCTTCCACAAATACCAAGAGCTTTAATCCGAACTTTGACATCATTAGGACCTATGATCATAGAAAAAGAAAAGAAAAAAGGAGAGTTAAGATGGGGAAAAGAATAAAGCTACACGAGTGGTGGCGATTGCCTTCCAAATTACAATATCAACATGAATTTTTGTCACAGCAGCTTGACAATCTCGATGGTTATAAAACCCACACGGCTTGCGGTTCAATATTGTCGGCCACAACAGACCTGCCTGCTATTGCGCAGTACAAAACATGAACTTTCGATTTTTAAGTTTGAAAGGCAGCAACTTTTTTAACACAGAAAAGACGTCGTTTGATGGGGTACACGGAAAGATAAGAAAGGTTACCGAGGGGAGGAAGATGGTAAGGCTGAATCTTGAGGGTTTTGATACCAAGAAGCCAAGCCGCCATGTTCTCTTCGTCTCCTCCTCCTCCTCCTCCATTTTTTTGGCTTGCCTTCATATCACCACTAGCCATCTCCATCTCCCTCTCTCTCTCTCTCTCTCTCTCTCTCTCTCTCTCTCTCTCTCTCTCCCTCTCACTGCTTTTCGTAGGTTTTATGATCTTTGGAATCTCAGCGGAGTAGTTGAAAGCAGAAAAAATGTCATTTCTTTCTATCATTCGGGTAGAAACTTCAGAACCTGTTCATTATGTATTACAATTACAGGCAAACCCCGAAGGAAAGTCGTCCATTCTTTATCCAACAATCAGTGTACCGACAAAGCTCACTTGCTGTTGTACAAATTTGGCCCTCTATTCCACTTGCCATAGAATAATCCCAATACTTTGTATAGACAACTGGAAGAACGAAATTGAATTAAAGAAAGAAAAACAAGGAGAGCATTGCATTTGGAACAACAGTCTCTCTCTCTTTTTTTTTTTTTTTCATTAAGGACAAATTTACTCTCAAATTTGATTGAATCGTTTTTTATTCCTTTTATTTTATTATAAATCAAAATTTGAATGAGATTTGATAATTTATATTTGTATCATCACGGGCAAACTACAAATAAAAAATGATGGACCATGTTAAGGGTAAGGATGTATACAGAAATAAATTTAATATTAAGTCAATAACTATGAAATTATTTAAATTTAAATTAGCAATTAAAAAATTATTTAAATAAAGTCGCTGTTATTAATAAAAAAGATAATAAGTAATTTTAAAAATGTTATTTTGAATGTCAAGTGTCAAGATGACACATACTTAACAAATAATGTGGCTTGCGATGACCTCTAGGATATCCAGGTGATAATTTGGCTTGCAATGACCTCCAGGATATTCAGGGGACAATAAGGATGTATACAGACAGAAATAAATTTAATATCAAGTCAATAACTATGAAATTATTTAAATTTAAACATTATTTAAATAAAGTCACTGTTATTAATATATATATATATATATAAATATAAATAAAGACAATAAGTAATTTTAAAAAAAATTATTTTGAATGTCAAGTGTCAAGATGGCGCATTACTTAACAAATAATGTGGACCTCCAGGATATTCAGGGGATAACGCGGCTTGCGATGAACTCCAGGATATCCGCGTGATAATGTGGCTTGCGATGACCTCCAGGATATCTAGGGGATAATGTGGCTTGCGACGACATCCAGGTGATAATGTGGCTTGCAATAACCTCCAGGATATTCAGGGGACAATAAGGATATATACAGAAATAAATATAATATTAAGTCAATAACTATGGAATTATTTAAATTTAAATTAGTAATAAAAATTATTTAAATAAAGTCGCTGTTATTAACAAAAAAGACTAAGTAATTTTTGAATGTTAAGTGTCAAGATGA
Organism: Ceriops zippeliana; assembly: GCA_037897445.1. NCBI lineage: Eukaryota > Viridiplantae > Streptophyta > Magnoliopsida > Malpighiales > Rhizophoraceae > Ceriops > Ceriops zippeliana. The sequence continues at coordinate 7,288,722 of JBAPLH010000017.1, forward strand.
CGCATACTTAATAAATAATGTGGCTTGCGATGACCTCCAGAATATCCAGGTGACTCCTAATTGATCCTGATATGTATATATATATGTAAGTGTATTTAACAGTGTTTATGCCTTAAACTTCCCTTGTCCAAGAAGAAGAATAAAACTTTAAAAGATTAATAAGGGCCCCTTGCGTCTTTGTATACGCCTCTTAGTATTTGTTCCTCTCTTCCTTTTTAGTCCCGAGTTACTTCTATTGTCCTCCCCTTTGAACTCATCCTTTTATCTTCTTCCTCTGAACCTTGTCTGGCGATCGATCCAGTGGACTGACTGAGGAGGCTTAGCAGAATGGGTAAAGGAGGGATGTCTTACGAGAAGGACAAAGTTGCAGAAGAAGAAGAGAACATGGCTGCCTGGCTTCTTGGTGTCAACACCCTCAAGATTCTGCCATTCAAGCTTCCCGTTCTTGGTATCAAGATTCGAACTTCGTTTTTTTTTTTTTTTTTTTTTATATCTTTTTGGACATCAAACGACCCGTTGGAGGGTCAAAGATATCTCGCCAAGCAGAGCCCCTGGATTATAAATTTGTTCCTTTGTTTTTTGATGATTTAAATGGTACCCTTTTTTGCTTATATATTTATGCGTGATTTCCCTTTTTCTTAGGACCCCATGATGTCAGGATCAGAATGAAAGCTGTTGGTATTTGTGGAAGTGATGTTCACTACCTCAAGGTTTTTTTTTTTTTTTTTAAAACCTATTTTCCCGACTTTTCATTAATCATTATTTGTCACTTATCGTTAATATGCTATGCTTTGAGGTCCCACTTGTTTCTGCTAAGCTGCTTGGTCTATGTTCATTTCAAAATGATTAAATGATATCAGTAATTTTGGGGAGGATGCCTCTATATGACTTCTTGCAGTTTGGACATTGCTTAAATTGTGTTCTTTACCTGGGTTGTGACGTAATTAGTATGTCGTAATCACAGTCCAGAACCGAGGTAGGTCAAAAGATAAACAGTGTCTCAAAATTAGCGTGCCGTTTCCTTTATCAAGTTTGATTGTTTGGTAGTGATTTTTTGATGTCATGTTCATCTTCAGACCTTTAAATGTGCACATTTTGTGGTGAAAGAGCCCATGGTCATTGGGCATGAATGTGCTGGGGTTGTGGAAGAGGTTGGCAGCAAGGTTACGAGTCTTGTGCCTGGAGACCGCGTGGCATTGGAACCTGGGATAAGTTGTTGGCGATGCAGTCTTTGCAAAGAAGGCCGATACAATCTATGCCCCGAGATGAAGTTCTTTGCAACTCCACCAGTCCACGGTTCTCTTGCCAATCAGGTCATTAATTATGCAGTATTTTAAAATGGAAGTCAACTGGGTTTTTTGACAAGACCTAATTTATGTGACGTGGGTATGCATATAAACTATGACACTATTGCTAGCTGCCTCAAATTATTTGATGGCCCAATGGACTTTGCTTTCGTGTTGCCAGTTGTGGAACTGATAAAACCAGATAGTTTGACTTTTAACAGACAAAGAATTATGGGGATTTGGATCTGGTGTTGAAGATAGGTCTTTCTGTTGACAGGTGGTACATCCTGCAGATTTGTGTTTTAAACTTCCAGATAATGTGAGCTTGGAGGAAGGAGCTATGTGTGAACCTTTAAGTGTTGGTGTTCATGCTTGTCGCCGAGCTGATGTTGGCCCAGAAACAAATGTAATGGTCATGGGAGCTGGGCCAATAGGGCTTGTTACAATGCTAGCAGCTCGTGCCTTTGGAGCGCCCAGAATTGTTATTGTGGATGTTGATGACTATCGCTTATCTGTTGCTAAGGATCTTGGTGCTAACCAGATTGTTAAAGTTTCTACAAATATTGAGGTTTGTCTTTTATGTTTTGGAGAAGTCTTTTTCCTTGGTGCAACAAATATATTCCCTACTTATTATTATGGTTTTTATGCTAGGATCATTCAATTTTTGCCAACTTTTAGTATGATTTTTCATACTTTGATAAGAAAATGGAAATATATTTTTATATGTACATTTATGACTAATAATAAATTGTTTTGGGTCTAATATTATCTGTGTTTTGTGGCATTTAGATTCTTATATTCCTAGTTGAGAGAGAGAATTTCTTTTTCTGATGACTCTGTTCATTGGCCTGTTTCTACTGTTACTGCCAATTGCTTGATCTTAAGAACAGAATTTTACAGGATGTAGCTGAGGAAGTATTACTGATACATAAAGCTATGGGCACTGATGTTGATGTCACCTTTGATTGTGCTGGCTTCACCAAAACCATGTCAACAGCGCTTGGTGCCACTAGGTCAGGCGGCAAGGTTTGCCTTGTTGGCATGGGCCATAATGAGATGACTGTCCCTCTTACTCCAGCTGCTGCAAGGTACATGACTTTACTTATTTCCCTATGAACATTTTGAATTTAACTAGAATCTGGGGAATACATTTGGACTTGTATTATGGAAAGAAAATTAAGCAAAAAAGAATAAGCTTGGGAATTCAAGAGTAGATTCTGGTCAGAGGACTATGAACTGCAGTTTAGGCAAGTAGCAGAATCAACAAATGGTGAGCACAAAAAGTCAAAATAAATAAATAGATCGACTTCATTTGAGTCAGCCAACAGCTGGAAAATGAAATATTGTACTTGAGGATGAGATATGCAAAGCAACACCATAGCATAATGTACATTTATGGACTGGGGACCTTTCCAGAGCACTGAAATGTCAGTGCTACTGCTGTTAGAATATGAGTGTAAGCTTTAAACTCAGGGCCTGGAGTCATAGTTCATTTGCTATTTGTCAAAACATTTCAAAAATGTCATAAATAAAGGGATGGTTTGAGTGCATGAATTGCAAGGAAACTTAAATCTTTTTTGGTGGTTTGCTATTTTAGGGAGGTTGATGTAATTGGTGTTTTCCGGTACAAGAACACATGGCCACTATGCCTAGAGTTCTTGAGGAGCGGTAAGATTGATGTGAAGCCCCTGATAACCCACAGGTTCGGATTCTCCCAAGGGGAGGTAGAAGAAGCCTTTGAAACAAGTGCTCGTGGTGGAAATGCCATCAAGGTCATGTTCAAACTGTGAAATTATCTACACTCTTGTCTCTGAGGAAGTTCCTGAATAAGAAGAATAAGGCAAATCAACATAGATGGACAAAAACATGTTTATATGGTTTGATTATAAGCTGGCTTATCAAATGGCGTGGCCTTCTGTATATAAAACTACCTTACCTCGCTTCAACATATTGCGAGAGTTATTATGTGGAATTTTCTGTTAACTGCCTCTACAGCAGGTCATCACGGTGCATTTTCTTTGGCGAACTTTTTCGTGAATAACCATAAGCTTTCCGGAGTTAGCTTTATGGCCGAAACACAGGGATACGCAAGTAACAACCAAAATGGAAAAGAAAGACGTCCTTTACTTAATGGGCTTGAAATGAAATCAGTGAACAACGTTTACTTGCATGTATGCTTGAGCGTAGTAATTATAAGTTCACTTTGCTTAAAGGACTTGAAGAGATACTCAGGACGCTTCGCATTCATTGTGTCAAAACCCTCTGAGGGTCTACCTTTCGAGCTCCCTCAAGCTTCTACAAAATTTTGGTTTGTACGTTATGCAACCAATGCTTGCTAACTCAACACAGCCGATGTCGACGTAAACGCCTTAGAACCGACGCGCTAACATTGACGTAACTATTTTTTTTTTTTATCGAATTTATGGGAGTAAGTGTTAACAAAGACAACAGAGAGGAGCTTTGGAGAAATTCGCGGCTGTCCCTCATTTTATTGCTTTCTTGTTCTAAATCTCCCTCTGAGCCAATATAACCTACTAATTTGCGTAGAACTAAGGTTCCTAACAGTTGGTAACTGTACCAATTAATTTCGGGAAGCACATAATCATCAGTACCAGGCGCCCCACAAAATCTGTGCTGTTGGTATGAAAAAGTACCTGAAGATGAAAAATTTCATCCCCAGTGCTGATATTATTGCTAAATACAAAGGTGCAAGAATGTTGGCATCACCTGCGTAAATAGCCGGATGGACGCAAGTGAAGTACAGAATGATCACGTGTAGAGTTCGGCGTGACGAATAGTCTTTCCACCGTTACAACGTTAGTTGGGGCCATCGGTCTCTTTTTTATAAGAACATGACACATAATAAAACAGGAAATCTACGATGGCATTCTCTACTTCTAACTCTGTCCTGCAAATTCTACAAGTGAAGCAAGCCAAAAAAAAAAAAAAAATCAAATAATCATCAGGAAGACGATGTTGGATCAGCTTTGCATGTCCAAACTCTTACTAGACCAGTTCCATCCCCAGTGAAGAATAGGCCACTGGGACCTGCATGAATGGCTCGAATCTCCTGTTTAGCAAAAATTTTACCCCTTTCCAAAAATCTGGAAAAGAAAGGCAGTACAATTAGAGTCACAATGGGGAACATCAAAACATAATTACACTAAAAAGAATGAAACAAATTCTCAAGTTTCTATAAACAAAACAACACTTGGTACTCACGAAGGCAGATCATAGAGGCGAACTGTATTATCATTGCAAGAGCACAACAGCACTGGCTTGCCTTCTAGCCCATACATTCCACAGAGAGTAAGGAGGCCCTGAAGTGTTAAAGACATAATATGAAAACTATTCAAGTAGTCTTTAAGTACTTCAGAAACTTGGGTCACATAATTGTAAGTACAGAGAATTGGAGGCAAAACATCAACATCAGGCACAAAAAAGTAACTGTCCACCTTACCCCCAACATCACCGATTGGTATGCTTCCAAACTAACAGGAAGATGCCCTCACAGAACCTTTAATAGAGTTACATAGTACGGATGTCAAATGAATAGGTTACACTTTCACACGAGAAAATAATTACTTAACAACCAATGCAGAGCAGAACCACCTTCAGCTAATGGATCTATTCTGATTACCCAGTCTAACAAACTTATAGAAGCATGAAAATTTGGGACACAGAGGCCTTATTTCTAATCACCCCAATATTCTTCAAGACATCACTGCTCTCCCCTGAAAAAAAGCATATATATTTCTTATCCAACATTTCACCATCCAATCATAAAATTTAATGACTTTCAGGTCAACAGAAAGAATGAACAGATTGATCCAGAATCATCACAACAAATGGGCTCTCAACTTCTGATATCAAAAAGGTTTGCACAAGATTTATCCATATCCCAACCAGCTCTTTTCTGATTTGTTAAGCCAATGTAATATAATGGACGCCATGTGAAATAGCTTAACATACATGTTCCTCTTTGTGTGTGTATGTTACTTCCAAGTTTCCACTTTCTGTAGCAGCCCACACCTGACAAAACAAGAAACAGTAGCAACTAAACCATGCCAGCTTGATGCAAAGAAAATGGGATGATGTGATTACAATTAAGTTACAAACCTTTATTGTTTGATCCAATGAACATGACAAAAGAAACTGTTCCCAGCAAAGAACAGACATAACAACTGAAGTATGTTCTGACAGTGTCTGTATACACTGCAAGGTATCAAGACTCCAAACCTGAAAGAATCATGAAAAGAATAATTTGTTTTATAATGAAAGACAGTTAAGATTGTATTGCAAGTCCCAATCACAGCACTTGAAATCCAACATGCCAATTCAATGCTTAGAAGGGAAAACATGCCATTAAAGCCAACTCACTTTTACTGAATGATCCATAGACCCAGAGAAGAGCCTATTAGCTCCAACAACTAACGAAACTACAGCAACAGCGTGAGCCTTGAGTGATGCAGCAGGGTCAAAAGTATTTGTAGCTGCATTAAATTTCCATGCTAATATTGTCCCATCCTGCACATGAGGTCAATTCGTTGAAACTATGCTGATAACACATGAAGAATTCCATAAATTTCAGGTGCAAAACCAAATACTAACTCTGCAAACACTATCAAGACAATGATAATGGGCATATATTCCACAGTTGGAAGTGTCAGTTTCATAGTATAAAGGTTGATTATTGTTTTTTTTTTTTTATACTCATGTCTTACAGTAGCAAAATTTTTCAGCTTCCAACAAGAAGCTGAATGAAACAAAAATGGGACATGATAAACAACAAAACTTCACAAAGTCAACTGTGAATAGAATAAACATTACCTGCGTACCAGCAAAGAGTAAATCATTCCCCACAACCAGAGCATAAACTTGGCCAACAGGTCCATTAAGACTCAGCTCAGCATTAGATTGCAAATTCCATGCCTGCAAAAGATTAACCTCAGCGCAACATCATTGTGGTGAAATAGCATCCTCACAGCTACAAGATATGGAGGCAATAATCCTTAAAGATTTAACATAAAATAAAAAAAGAAAAGGAGGCCATCTTGGCTACTGCCTAACCTTGACAACATTTGGTAAACCAACAAAAATCCAGGGACCTTCAGTAATCATGCAACCAACCTCGCCACCAACATTAACCACGCCCATACACTACAGAAGAACATAAGCAATCCATCAACTAATTTTACTAAAACAAATTTTGATTAAAAAAAATTATACAGTTGATCAGAACTCAGAAAAAAAGTCAAAAGTAAGGAAACCTGGCCGGATTGGCAATCCCAAACCCTGACAGTCTCATCTTTACTCCCCGTATAAAGTTTATCAGACCCAGATGGCAAGGCAATCCCACTAACAAGCTGCTCAAATTAAAACCCAATTCAATCAACAAAAATCAAACCCCACAAACTACTCAAATTTGAAACAATGTTATGGTAATAGTTTGAGATTAAATGCACCTTTTGGTGTCCTTCAAGCTGCGTCAACAAAGAGAAACTGTCACCCAAACTCCAGGAGTGCAAAAATCTACACTTATCTCCATAACTGCAACTCCCTTGAACCCAAAAATTGCAGATTTTCTCCGTCTTTCTCACTACCCCATGATGGGCAACCCGTCCCCAGCTGGAGGCGTGGCTAAAATTGGAACCCCTCCTCACTGCAGGAGGTCCCGAGAAACCCGAATCGTTAGAAAGTCCGCGCTTGGAGGAGCCGCCATTGGTGGCGGCGGTGGTGGTAGGCGTCGGCAATTCCCTGTGAAGGAAAGGGCAAGGGTGCCGCATGCACTTGCCCGCCCTCCAATGGTAGCAGACCTTCGGTTGCTGGTTCTGCTTCGTGTCATAGCCCGACGGGCCACCCAGCCGCTGAAACACGCGATTGTTACCTCCGTTGGCATCTAAATCCATACTCCGATTCCAAAGAAGATCAACAAAAAAAAAATTCTTAAAAAGAAATTACGCAATCTGAGATTTAAGCTTGCTTCCCTCTACAAAAATTCTCCAATCGAATCTGATCATGAAAAACCCCCCAAAAATAAAACAAAAATCAATCTTCCTGTATGGATTGGATTTGATTTTGATCTTGATCGCATAAGCTGGATCCTGTCTGAGGATGAAAAAACAAAAAAGAATAAAAAAAAACTGATAATTTGTGAATTAGGATTGACGGAAGTGAAGAAAAAGCATGGCTACAGCACGCACCGGTGCCACCCAACATTACAAGTACACGTCGGCTTTTACGACGAGCCTCAGCCGACGCCTTTTATTTACCGTACTGCCCTTGTTAAACACTATGTCTCTTGGGCGTTCTGATTTTGGTATTCGTTGATTTTCCTTTTCCTTTTTTTTTTTTTTTGTGCATAATTCAGAAATTTTCCTTTTTGGTAAGAAATATTTGTTAATTGGTTTAATGACTTTGTGCAGAATTTTTTTTCCCGCCCCATGGAGTACAACATAAAATTGTTTTTGAACTATTTCAAAATAAGGAAATGCAAATAAATAATAAATAAAAAAAATTGGACAACCTTTGTGGGCTCATACAGACTTCCGAAGAAAGGTTCAGGAGTTGAAATGTGTTCGGACCACCGAGCAATTATTCAAAGCACGGCGGGGGGGCTTCATTTTACAAGTGATTACCAAGAAGAAGGTATGAGGCCCAACAATTGGCAATCAGGGCCAGCCTCAAATCACACTGACTCCGCGTAAACAGAAGCGGAAGGGCTGGAGCCACAAGCAACATATCCTGCCATGCCCCTTCGTTACTTGTTCAGATACCACCTCCGCCAAGTTGAGGCCCAAGTCCGGACAAAGCAGACCACGTCCAAAACTAATAATAAGGCCTTGCACCAGTAGAGAGAGAGAGAGAGAGAGAGCGAGAGAGAGAGAGAGAGAGTAAAACTGATCTCAATTATAGTATCAACTCCAGCAATTCAAACTGCTGCAATTGAAAAAGACCAGGACAACATTTTAATAGAAGACTCGTTCTTTAAGAACATATTGTATTCAACATTTTTTCTTTTTGTGCAAGCTCTTAAATATTTGTTTTAATTTCTAAGGAAGCCCCAGAGGAGGACCGACCCTCAATCCGATGTCTTTTATTTCAATAATTATTAATTATTACGCAGCAATTGAATAGAATGTAAAACAAGATGAAGAAACCATACGGGTTTTCGGGAAGACTGTGAATTACACGGTTGGAAGTAAACCAATAACTACGCAACAAAGCTGTCAATTATACTTGCCTTATCGTATCTTCATTAAATTAAACCCAATTTCAACGGGGTCTTCACGTCCGAGGTAACAGAGCTGTCAATTTTCAAAGTCAAAGAGGCTACAGAACAGCCAATGAACCAGACAAAACCAAGATAGAACACTAACTTTGTGGTGGTAGTAGTTGTTGATGGGTTTTCAGCAAAGAGATAATTTAAAAAGAGGAGAGACATAAAGGGCCCACCAGGACAGGGCAGGGGCTCTCTGTCTTGGTTCTTGGGGACCTCCTCCAACGGCCTCCTCCTGTGGTCCTCTGTCCGTGTATCCTCTAGCAAGGTTCTCTCTCTCTCTCTCTCTCTCTCTCTCTCTCTGTGTTCCCCGCCCCCATGCTGTGCCTAGCTATCTCTATCTCTACTTGCTGTTGCAGTGTTTTCGTGGGTTTTGGGAAATTTGGGCATCTGTGTGCTTTGTTTTCAAGATGATTTTTGATGGGTTGGTGTTGGATGTGACTTTTGTCTGTGTTCTTAGGAATATCAGCTACTGGATATTAGTGTTTTCGTCTTTTGAACATTGTTTCGGTGTACATTCTAAAGTAATTGTTAATTGGAACTCCTTTTAAGGTTTGAGTGTGAAACTGGGAATTTGGGTAATGTGGGATATATCAGAAAGTTTGCAGCTTTACTGTGTTTTGTTATGGTCTTTAATGTCGGATGAAAAGAAAGTTGCTGTGCGAGACTGAGGCTTGTTACATTCTAATCTTGTTTCAGATCTAGTTGATCCATCGGATTCTTACTCGAAAGATTAATGGTTTCGATGCTAAGCTTTGCCGTTGCGAAGGTTTTTGTTTAATCTAGTGCCACGTTGTCCAGGTACACGGTATCGTATCCCTCACGCCAAGCGTCACTATCGCATTTCAAGTCTTCAACAACTGGCGAGAAGAAGTTTCTTTGACATCCTATGTGGATTTGGTTAACAGCCATACCAACAGAGATAACATATTTGGACTTCAAAATTTAGTTTTCCCATCTAAGTTCTTTTGGGAAAACGTGCTAGTGAAGTTATAACCGAGACACTGGAGAATCATAAGTTGGGATTCTGACTGGAGTCTTTGGGTTGCTTTGGGGAGCTGGAGTTTGGCATGGCAGTTGCTAACAGTAACAGCAATGTTGAATTCCTGAAGCAACCTTCCGATTCTTGCATAATTTCAAGTTTAACTGAATCTATTTTGGACACAAATCAAACCTCAAGCTTGAACGATAGATATATTCTTGGAGAACAGTTGGGTTGGGGACAGTTTGGTGTTATTAGGGTATGCACTGATAAGTTCACTGGAGAGGTTTTGGCATGCAAATCAATTGCAAAGGATAGACTCGTCACCTCAAATGATGCTAGAAGTGTCAAACTTGAGATTGAAATAATGACTAGGTTATCTGGGCATCCAAATGTGGTAGATCTCAAGGCTGTTTATGAAGATGTGGATTACGTTTACCTGGTTATGGAGCTTTGTGCTGGAGGGGAGCTTTTTCACCAATTGGAAAAACATGGGCGGTTCTGTGAGGTTGAGGCCAAGGTCCTTTTTAGGCATTTGATGCAAGTGGTTTTGTATTGTCATGAAATTGGAGTTGTTCATCGGGATTTAAAACCAGAGAATATCCTTTTGGCTACAAAAGCTTCCTCTTCCCAAATTAAATTGGCAGATTTTGGTCTTGCAACATACATTAAACCTGGTATAGAATTTTTATTAGCTCTTTCTTCAGTTGACTATTTAAATGTTGGCTCTTAGACACTAAAGCTGAGGTGGTAACAGGTCAGAGTTTGCATGGGACAGTTGGGAGCCCATTTTACATAGCTCCTGAGGTATTGGCAGGTGGCTATAACCAGGCTGCCGATATTTGGAGCGCTGGTGTGATTCTCTACATTCTTCTCAGTGGGATGCCACCTTTTTGGGGTGAGACCAAGTCACAGATATTTGATGCAGTGAGGGCAGCTGATCTGCGATTTCCGTCTGACCCTTGGGATCATGTAACTGACACTGCTCAGGAGTTAGTCAGGGGGATGCTTTGTACAGATCCTTCAAAGAGGCTTACTGCTCGGCAGGTTTTAGGTAGGTTTGGTGCTCATATTCATTGTAATTTTGGTGAGCATATTGTGAACTGCATGCTTCTAAATTTATATTTTGAATGATTGTCAGTGAATATAATTCTGCCTAATGGTACCCCATCAAGTCCCTTCTGAATATTGCAGGCTCCATATTTTTCATTCAAAATTTATTCCTTTGCAGATCATTCATGGATGAAGAATGATGGACCATGTCCTGAAGAACATGGTCAATGTGGCAAGCAAAATCTTGAGGGATGGAGTTTAGGTGCCAGCTCATTCTCTACTTTGATTACCAGGAATCAAAACATAAGCTTCAGAAATGGGTCACTTATCATTTGTGATGTTCAGTCACCGACTTTTACATGCAGATCATCATTCTCTTCTTTCCTGCCAGAACCATCAACACCTTGCCTTGAATCCAGTGGATTCTCTTTCCATGGCATTGGTGACTCTGATGCCTTGGAGTTCTCCTCCCCTATATCCTCCATGCCAAGCTTTGCATTCTTTTGCCCTGGTTCTTTGATTGAGCAGAGGGATTGTACTTTAGATTTCTCAAGCAGTTCCAGCGCAGATGCCATTTGCAGAGGTGATCATGTTTCTTATATGTTAATGATACAACTTCTTCTTATACTTCGTAACTGATTTGAGCTATCCTTTCTCAAATTGTCCTATCTTTTAGAGACGGGCACAGGGCAGATGTTCATGTTGCCAGAGGCTTCTCAGTGCTGTGGATGTGAAGCTAGAGAAATGGAACACAAGCCGATTGATGATAAGAGAGAAGGGAGAAAATTTTGGTCTAGGATGTTGGGCATACGCAGCAAGGGCAACTGTACAATTGGGCTTGGTGAGCGCAAGCAACTTGACTACATCATGACTGAGTCTGTTATCCGTTGGGCATCTTGCACAAATCTTCCAACCGCTTCGTCTCTAAGATCTTCTCTTGTGTGTTGAAAGCCAGGCAAAGAACAGTTGACATCCCGACTTTAAAATATGAAGTATTTTTGCATCATAGCAAAGAATTGAACTACAGTTGACAATGTATTCCTGAACCATGGTAGATCGTATTGGGTCATTTTTAGTGTTGCTAGACGTTTTCTCGGCCATTTTCATTGGCATAAGCATGAATTGAGCGGTGTGATGAGTGGGCGCAAATGTTTGTCTCGTGTATAAAAAGGTTGATTTCCTTGAGGAAAGTTTTCCAAGTTTTCATATGCTAAATGTTTTTGAGTTTCTTGGCATTGGTCTTGTTTTTAAGCATCTGTATACCGTGTAGTGTTTTTATGCAAATTATCTCGCGCAAATTGGGTCGGACGAGGTTCAGAATGCTGGAATTCTCCATTTTCTGCTCCATTGTGCCTTCCCAACAACTCTCTGGTCAATCTTTAACACCTCTATCATTACAAATCCTCGTCTCCCCCTTGTACCGAGGTCGTTGCGTGCAATATGAATCATATTAAAATCGATATGTTGGGTCCAAAGAGTCGAAATGGGGTTCCCTAGGATGCGGAAGTTTCCCTCACGTCACGTCATTATAAGCCTGGTTGCATGAAATTATGAAATGCATTTTTTTATCTTACGCCGCGTCCGTTTACTCAAGCATCGTGCCAAAGGTTCAATTATTCCTAAACTTCCGTTCACACTTCATTGAACTCAAGTACGATAGCTGCTATCGAATGGGTTGGAACATATAACTAACATAACAGCTGCCATGAAATGGGTTGCAAGAGATAAAACGCGCCAACTCCTCCAAATCTAAGTAAATTCGGCGCAAGAAAAGCAATTTCTAGAATCAAAGACCAAACCAAGAAGAATCCATTTCTACGACTAGGTTGCCAAAACATGATGTTGCACGGTTAGCTTCAAGAATCAATACCGTGGGCCCTCGTAGGCTTGGCATCTCAAGTTAACCAGACTTTGAATACAATGCCCAAGGGGGCACATGAACTGGGATCATAACAAACACCCAACAGGGTGACTTGAATGAAAATGCTATTGCATCTCATTTCACTCTTTGCTCGAGCAGGTTTATTATGGAGAGCCCACTTGGAATACAGCCCTTGATATAGTTGTTTTTGTAGGTCGATCCTTAATTGAGGGCCAAGTTCTGGTTTTCTGTCGGGAGTATAGGGCACCTCCACTACCCCCCAAGACAATATCACAATAGAGCGGTCAACAGGATAGATACAGAATGGACAAGGGGGAAGATTGGATTAGGAGAATTCAGATTGTTTGGGGTAGCTGTTAGTCCCTTAAGCATGTTGGCTTAAGCATGCAAGAAAATTGGTGACACCTTGCACCAATTCTTGCATAGAAATTGAGTACGGATATTCAACGTAAAGCAAGGTGGGTCAATGACATGTATGGGGAAGCATGGGTGAGAGGCTTACCAATGGGAAGCACCGGACGTCGTGGGAGGCTCATTGGCAACACTCGGAGAACGGGGCAGCAAGGAGGGGTGTGACCACTCAGACATATCAATGTCTCCTCCTGCCACACGAACAGATTCCCTAATGCTCTTTAATGAGGAAGTGCATGTCTCTCAAAGTTAGCCAAGGCTAACACTATGCCCCACATATTCGGCAACATCAGCAGGTTGGCGCACGGGCACAGGCTCGGGCCAGCACCAAACCGTGAACGGTTGCAGCCAGCACTCACATGGGAAAGTGATGAGGCAGATCATGGCTGAATTGGCTCTCCATGTGCTACCAAAATAGGAGATATGGGTGGTTATCTCCAGCAGAACGTGGGAGTGGCAATGAGGGCAGTTCTGTATGCATCCAGCAGCCTCATCCAAGCCAAAACGTGTTGGCAAGATCTCCTTAAAGGAAGGAGAACGTGGGTGGTTGCAGAAAATGGGGGGAAGCAGTCCCCTATGAGGTGTCAAGCTCTCCTTGAATGGAGAAGCCTGATCTAGTGAGTTAGTGGGGAAGTTATCCCAAAGTGGAGAGCCCCACTATGCATGATTGGCTTGGCAACCAACTCATGCATGTCCCTAGGTAGTTGGGGGTGTCAACTACCAACACTATAAATAGGTGTAATGTGTCCAGTCAAGGGATACAACAAAGGGAATACACAAACGTGTTGAGAGAACACTTGTGTGTGTGAGGTCTTGGCTTCCTTTGTATACTTTGTATAAAGTAATAAAGGTTGGGAAAGGTTTCCTGTAAACATTGGTGTGTTTTGTGGGAGATAATCGGCTGAAACTAAGTGAGACTTAGTGCCATCACAAGGTCCGAATTTTGGTTGAAATTTCTGGCCCTGTGACAACTGGTATCAGAGCAGCAAGGTTCGATCAATGGCGGGAGGATCGGGTCTTGAAGCTATTAGAGAGCGGGTGTCAAGGATTGAGAAGGTTCTTGGTGAAATCCCTGAGGGGGAGACCCTTTCGATCTTGACACGGCTAGAAGAGCTGGAAAAAGCGGTATGTCTTTTGCAATCTATCTATGATGGCCTCAATTCTTCTTGGTTTTTCTCGTTTTGGTGAGATGGAACAGGAAGTTTCTATCCTTAAGAAGGCCATCAGCGCCCAGCCAAGCGGGGTAGCAACCGATTCTGTCCGTCCTATGAAGGTGCCAGAACCGAAGGCCTTCGAAGGGGAGCGTGATGCCAAAGCGATTGAAAACTTCTTATGGGACATGGAGCAGTACTTCATGGCCGTTCGGGTGTCCGATCAAGAGAAGGTGACTCTTACTAGTATGTATCTTGCAAAGGACGCCAAGTTGTGGTGGCGGACTAGGCTGGATGACGATGCAAGTTCGGGTCGGCCACGGATCGAAACATGGGAAAGTTTGAAGAAGGAGCTGAAGGATCAGTTTCTGCCTTGCAACACATCGTGGGTTGCAAGGGAGACACTAAAGAAACTGAAGCATAGTGGCACAGTGCGGGACTATGTTAAGGAGTTCAGTTCCCTAATGCTGGACATCCGAAACATGTCAGATGAAGACAAGCTCTTCAACTTTCTGTCCGGTCTTCAACCATGGGCCCAAATCGAGTTGAGAAGGCAAGGTGTCAAGGACTTGCCTACTGCCATTGCTGCAGCCGACGGGTTGGTTGATTTTAGAATCAACAAATCCTCCGAAGGGGATGCGGGAAGGCAGCAGCAGCCGCCCAAAGAGAAGGGGAAAAAGAAGAAGGATTGCAAAAGAAAGGACAACCAGCAAGATGGGAGCAAAAGAAAAGGCAAGGCTAGCCATCAAGAGCAAGGTAAAAGCTCTAAAAATTCTGGTTGTTATATATGCAATGGCCCTCACCGTGCTAGGGAATGCCCGAAGAGGGAAAAGCTAAATGCAGTGGTTGCTGAAGAGGGTGGCAAAAGCTTTGGTGGGGACGAAGCAGGACCCTCTCGAGTCAATCCTCTGCAGTTGGTGAATGCTGTCCAAGCAGAAACATCTCCACAACCTGGCCTAATGTATGTAAAGATTGGGCTGAACAATTGGGAGTTGATGGCAATGGCAGACACGGGTGCCACCCACAACTTTGTAGCCGAAAGAATGGTGGAGAAACTGGGGCTAAAGGTGTCCAAGAGTGGCAGTCGAATGAAGACAGTAAACTCGGCAGCCCGTGATGTGCTTGGCGCAGCCCTTGGTGTGAAGGTAACCATTGGCAATTGGACCGGTAACCTTAATTTTACAATTGTGCCTTTGGATGATTTTGATGTCATATTGGGAGTGGAGTTTTTTATGCATGCCAAAGTTGCGTTATTGCCTCATTTGGATGGATTAATGATCATGCATGAGAACTGTCCTTGCTTTGTCACAAGCAAGATAACACCTCCATCGTACGATGGTGGGAAATCGGGTGGAATGCTTTCCGCAATGCAGGTAGAACATGGCTTGAAAAAGGGAGAAGCCACATACTTGGCTGCATTGATGGAAATGAAGGAGGGAATTGTCACGGAAGTACCCGATAGAGTTGCAGAATTGTTGGGTGACTTTGCGGATGTGATGCCTTTGGAGCTACCAAAGTGTCTCCCTCCTCGGCGGGCTACGGACCACAAGATTGATCTGTTTCCGGGTTCCAAAACTCCAGCTCAAGCGCCTTACCGCATGAGTCCGATGGAACTAGCTGAATTGAGGAAGCAATTGACGGAATTGCTGGATGCAGGCTTAATTCAGCCTTCGAAGGCGCCTTATGGTGCCCCGGTGTTGTTTCAAAAGAAGTATGATGGCTCCTTACAGATGTGTGTGGATTATAGGGCCTTGAATAAAGTCACAGTGAAGAACAAGTACCCTATTCCTTTGATAGCGGACTTGTTTGATCGGCTAGCCAAAGCCTCCTACTTCACCAAGCTGGACTTACGTTCCGGGTATTGGCAAGTCAGAATTGCAGAAGGAGATGAGGGGAAAACCACGTGTGTCACTCACTACGGCTCTTACGAATTTTTGGTGATGCCTTTTGGTTTGACGAATGCCCCTGCTACTTTTTGCAATTTAATGAATGATGTGTTTCACGATTTTATCGATCGGTTTGTGGTTGTATACCTTGACGATATTGTTGTGTATAGTGAGTCCTTGGAGGACCACTTACTTCACCTTCACAAAGTGCTGTCCAGGTTGAGGGAGCACCAATTGTATGTCAAGAAGGAGAAGTGTGAGTTTGCACGGCAAGAGATCATGTTCTTGGGTCACAAGATCAGCAATGGGCAAGTAAAGATGGATGAAAGGAAGGTTCAAGCCATTGTAGAATGGTCACCTCCTACCAAGGTAACGGAGTTGCGGTCTTTTCTTGGTTTGTCTAATTATTACCGGAAGTTTGTGCAGGGTTACTCAAAGAAAGTATCCCCTCTCACTGACCTACTCAAGAAAGATCGACCATGGAGATGGACCATTGGGTGTCAAGAAGTCTTCGATAAGTTGAAAGCAGCGGTGTCCACAGAACCCGTGTTACGACTGCCTAACTTTGAATTGCCCTTTGATGTCATCACAGATGCATCAGATAAGGCAATTGGTGGTGTGCTGGTTCAGGAGGGCCACCCGGTTGCCTATGAAAGCCGAAAACTCAATGAGGCAGAACAACGTTATTCTGCTCATGAGAAGGAAATGCTGGCTGTGGTACATTGCCTTCACATTTGGCGGGTATACTTGTTGGGTACCAAGTTCGTGGTACGCACCGACAATGTGGCGAATACATTCTTTCAAACACAAAAGAAGTTGTCTGCTAGGCAAGCCCGATGGCAAGAGTTCCTAGCAGAATATGACTTTGTGTGGGAACACAAGTCAGGGAGGCACAATCAAGTAGCTGATGCCTTGAGTCGTCGTGAAGTGCAACATGTGGTTGCTGCCCTCACGGGAGTGCAAAGTGACCTGTTAGAGAGAATAAAGGCACAAATCCCAAATGATGCAGAATATCAAAAGCTTGTGCAGCAAGTGAACGAGGGTGTGGTAAGACGATATTGGCTTGATGATGGGTTATTACATGTTAAGGGTAACCGTTTATATGTTCCTAGAGGTGCAGGCCTTCAACGAGAGATCCTGCGGGAGTGCCATGACACACAATGGGCAGGTCATCCAGGTGTGGAAAGGATGATAGCCCTGTTGTCCCGCAATTATCAATGGCCAAAGATGGAAGACGATGTGGAGGCATACGTTAAAACGTGCATCGTCTGTCAACAAGACAAAATAGAAAGACGTAAAGAGGCGGGGCTACTTCAACCACTGCCCGTCCCAAAGAAACCATGGGTGTCGGTTTCGATGGACTTCATTGGTGGGTTCCCAAAAGTAGAGGGCATGGGATCCGTAATGGTGGTGGTTGATCGATTTTCCAAGTATGCGGTGTTCATACCTGCACCTTCCTCATGTCAAGTGGAGCTGGCCGCAGAATTGTTTTACAAACAAGTAGTTAAATACTTCGGGTTGCCTGGAGATATAGTAAGCGATCAAGATCCTCGCTTCACCGGCAGATTCTGGACAACTCTTTTCAACATGATGGGTTCTGAATTGAAGTTTTCCACTGCCAATCATCCTCAAACGGATGGCCAAACGGAACGGGTCAATGGCCTGTTAAAGGAATATCTTTGGCACTATGTGACGGCCAGTCAAAGAAATTGGTTGGAGTTGTTGGACTCAGCACAATTCTGCTACAACCTACATCGATCATCTTCGATAGGTATGAGTCCTTTTGAGTTGGCTATGGGACATCAGCCCCTTACTCCTAACGAAATTGCAAGGACAGGAACGGGAGGGAACTGTCCGGCTGCCTACCGGTATGCTAGGTCGAAGCAAGAGCTGTTGGACGAAGCGCAAGACAGCTTGAATAAGGCAGCAAAGCGCAATAAGAAGTATGCCGACAAGGGGAGGAGGGACTTGGAGTTCCAAGTGGGAGACAAAATGTTGCTCAAATTGACTCCCCAAATATGGAAGAAGATCAGCAGTAAAACAGTGCATCGCGGTTTGATCCCCAAATACGATGGACCGTTTGTGGTAACAAAGAAGGTTGGTAAAGTTGCATATCGGTTACAACTACCAGAACGTCTGAAAGTTCATCCAACCTTTCATATGAGTTTTCTACGGCCCTTTCATGAGGAGGCAGGTGACGAGCCTCCGAGAAGACAAGAGAGGCGTGCTCCTCCAACAATCAGAACCGAGTTGCAGCGCGAAGTGGAGCAAATCCTCGACCGTCGAGTATTGGGGCAAAGCAAAAAGAATCGACGAATTGAATACCTGGTGAAATGAAAAAATTCTCCGGATAGTGAGAATAGCTGGGAAAGGGACGTAACTCTCTGGCAGTTCGAGAAGCAGGTTCAGGACTACTTATCAACCCTACCAACGAGGACGTTGGCTTCAACTGGTGGGGGTGGTTTGTTAGTCCCTTAAGCATGTTGGCTTAAGCATGCAAGAAAATTGGTGACACCTTACACCAATTCTTGCATAGAAGTTGAGTGCGGACATTCAACGTAAAGCAAGGTGGGTCAATGACATGTATGGGGAAGCATGGGTGAGAGGCTTACCAATGGGAAGCACCGGACGTCGTGGGAGGCTCATTGGCAACACTCGGAGAACGGGGCAGCAAGGAGGGGTGTGACCACTCAGACATATCAATGTCTCCTCGCCACACGACCAGATTCTCTAATGCTCTTTAGGGAGGAAGTGCATGTCTCTCAAAGTTAGCCAAGGCTAACACTATGCCCCACATATTCGGCAACATCAGCAGGTTGGCGCATGGGCACAGGCTCGGGCCAGCACCAAACCGTGAACGATTGCAGCCAGCACTCACATGGGAAAGTGATGAGGCAGATCATGGCTGAATTGGCTCTCCATGTGCTACCAAAATAGGAGATATGGGTGGTTATCTCCAGCAAAACGTGGGAGTGGCAATGAGGGCAGTTCTGTATGCATCCAGCAGCCTCATCCAAGCCAAAACGTGTTAGCAAGATCTCCTTGAAGGAAGGAGAACGTGGGTGGTTGCAGAAAATGGGGGGAAGCAGTCCCCTATGAGGTGTCAAGCTCTCCTTGAATGGAGAAGCCTGATCTAGTGAGTTAGTGGGGAAGTTATCCCAAAGTGGAGAGCCCTACTATGCATGATTGGCTTGGCAACCAACTCATGCATGTCCCTAGGTAGTTGGGAGTGTCAACTACCAACACTATAAATAGGTGTAATGTGTCCAGCCAAGGGATACAACAAAGGGAACACACAAACGTGTTGAGAGAACACTTGTGTGTGTGAGGTCTTGGCTTCCTTTGTATATTTTGTATAAAGTAATAAAGGTTGGGAAAGGTTTCCTGTAAACATTGGTGTGTTTTGTGGGAGATAATCGGCTGAAACTAAGTGAGACTTAGTGTCATCACAAGGTCCGAATTTTGGTTGAAATTTCTGACCCCGTAGCCGTTATTGACCCCACCGAGGATGTCTTCCTGAACACCTTCCTCGTTCTAGCGTACTTCCGAGGAATGCTGTTTGCATTTCTACAGAAAACAAAAGGGGGAAATAGAAATTATTAGTCCACCCTGTCATTGTAAAGCCCCTAACAACCTGGATTGGAATGTTTGATATTTCTTGTTATCCACCACAATTTACTTCTCATGGGATAATGTATGCTTTGAGATACTATATAAAATTAATCAAAGAGATAATAGATTTATTTTATGCTAGGGTCTTCCACAAAGGAATCTAATAAGTAAAACTTCTGAGGATTAACTGAAATTAATAGATGAGACTAACGCAATATAGAAAAGAACAAAAATGGATAGGGAATTTCACTAATAGTTCCTGGAAGTTACCCCTCTTTATAATTATTTACCATCGCTGACAATTGGAAGGTATTATATAATATTCTTTGTGAATTCTAAACTACATATTTATGGGTGAACAGCTAAAAATCAACGAAGGCATTTGCTCGTTTTCAACCAGTTGACGTCCTTTTGCAACTTCCAGCATGATTTCCACTTGACAGCCTTTTGCAACTTCCAGCATGATTTTTATCTGCATATTAGGAAGAAAACCCAGCATCGTCAAATTTCGTTGCAAGAACCAGTAAGCAGTATGAAGTTCAGATGGGAACTCACATGAGTACCAACTTGGCATTGGTTAGCAGTATTTAGAAAGTCCAACATCAGTCAAAGGCCAGTCTTTGTGTGCCAAACGAAGCATATGGGCCCTTTTTAGCCAGCAACTCAAGATGAGTTCCCAGCTCTGCAACCCTCCCATCAGAACAAAGTGCAATCTGATGGGCATTCTGCACCGTGCTCAATCTATGAGCAATTACCAACGTTGTCCTCCCTTTCATTAGATGGTTAAGCGCATCCTGAACCAGGCGTTCACTAACTGTGTCCAGTGCACTAGTTGCCTACAGCAAAAACGGCCATACACGTTAAAAGGGGCACGTGGTGTTTAAAGTTTTTAATAACTCAATACCAATGGAGAAAACTTTCAGCAAATTAAATACACAGAATGTTTCTAGCCTGCATCCAACTATGTGTGGCTAAATCTCTGAGAGATTGCACATCTGCTCCAAGAAACAAACAAAGATCTTACCTCATCAAGAATGAGGATTGGAGCATTCTTTAGTAGAGCCCTCGCAATGGCAATTCTCTGAAGCATAGAGATCAGAAATAAAATTCATTGCTTATCAATCTCTTCTAATTCTCAGGAGAATGAAGAAAATGAAAATTATTCAATCACTTCTTTCCTCCCTCTCCAAAGAGTTTATTACATACCTGCCTCTGTCCCCCACTCAATAAGCCTCCACGTTCACCAACTAAAGTGTCATAGCCCTTTGATCCACAAATGGGTTCAGTACAATGTAAAACTATAAAATGCTAAATAAACCTGTATTCACAAGATGATGAACCTGTGGCAGTGAAATTATAAATTCATGAGCATTGGCTGCTTTAGCAGCCTTTAAGATATCATCCTGGGATACATTATCGTCCGGAAGCCCATATGCAATATTTTCTCCAACGGACAATGAGAAAAGCACAGGTTCCTGTGTGTGTTAGAAGCCAATGTTTCAAAGAAAGAGTGATTAGAGCAGGAATTGAAGAACTTCACCGGGCAAATGCACAACATGTCCAGCTTGGGATGGTTTTGACACACAAGACTTCACCCCACTCAATGGTCAGAAGTATCATGCTAGCCATGAGCAAAGAAGGTAACCCAAATTTCAGCTGAGTGGTCAATCATATTCTACATTGAGTGCTTTAATTGACCTCTATTAGCATACATATACAAGGAATAAAGCATATATGAATTGTTTACTTAATGTGGTTGTCTGGTGTAGGGTGCAGCTCGAATTTACTAGTGGCATCTTCCACCTTCCAAACCAAATTCAAGGGACTATAAAACAAAGCTTACTACTAATATTCAAAGGTGCGTACAGTTGCTTAGATGTTTAACTTCATGGTTTGGATATAAATAGTTTGTCCACAACATCACCAACTAAAGATATCAAAAGCATTCATCAATCTGCTTAGAAGGCAAATGAAGTATTCCACAAATTCATGCATTGCTATGTTAATCTTCTATTGCTTAAGTATGAAGAACTGGAATAAATACACGAAAGCATACTTGATTCACTATAGAGACAGCCCGAGCCCATTCAGTCTTTTCAAATGTCCGCACATCCTCTCCTGCAACTGTTATTCGGCCTTTGATAGGCTACAAGACAATAAAGGCATATATATCCCCATCATTTTACAGCAAAAGGATGATAAAAACAGAATTACACTTTGAAGTTTGGAACTAAATATTTGAAAAGAGATTAACCTCATAGAATCTTGCCAATAGCTGTACTATAGTACTCTTGCCTGCACCACTTGGGCCCACTAGAGCAGTCACAGTTCCACATTTTAGGGTCAAACTAAGACCATTTAAGACTTCCACATCGGGTCTCAAAGGATATGAGAAATGCACATCTGCAGAAAAATTGACTTCACTTAGTTTATTGAAACAAGCTGATTCAAGATGAATAAAAATGGATAGAGATTATATAATATGAAAAAAAAAAGTGCTAAAAATTTTGTGTCAATGCATGGGAAAGAAATCAAAGCAAACTGCATTAAGGATACCTTCAAGACAGATATCACCGGACCATGCATGGTTACACACATTGTTAGTTGATTTTAGGGCTGACATGTAATGCATATTTAGGTATGGATTCTTCCCACTGTGACCATTAACAAAAAACAATCTAGTTATCTCATCATGCACTTTTGTTTGCTGGATTTCTCTTTCTAAACCATAAGCAAGGGCTTCATCAATTTCTGCTCCAGCCAAAACTGAATTAATCCTCTCAACTGAGGCCAGAGTTCCACGAAGATCTCCAAATGTATTGACTAAGCCTTGGACCTGAAAAACATTTGGTATCCAAAAGTGTGCTGAGGGAAGCAAACTCGCATTAGCATGACACTGTAAAATGGACTCACGGCAAATGTTAGTGTGAAAGTGTAGCCAATAAAGGAAGCAACGGTTCCAACAGTGAGTTCTCCCTGTAAGCAAAAAATATAAGGGGAAAAAGGCATCAATCTTTAAGTAGAACAATTGTGTTTGTGTGTGGGACTGGGTGTGTGTGTGTGTGTGTGTGTGTGAGAGAGAGAGAGAGAGAGAGAGAGAAGATGCTCTAAGCACACAAAAAAAGGATATTCATTTTATTATTTCACTATCTTCCCTCCAGAAGAATTCAATAGAGAAAGGATTCAAGTTTGAATGGGCACCAGTTAATCTACTTTTGCCATCTTTACAAGTTTTGAAGATACGTTAAGACATAAGTTGCCCTCTCAAGTAAGACCATAATGCTTAAATCTCTTCTGATGAACATGACACTTCGAAATGCTAAAGAAAACCTGTTACAAGGTAAGGGTGCCTACCGCCTTCACTTTGCTTCCTCCAAGGCAATATAAAGCCATCAAAGAAATATAAACAGCAACTCTTGTTACTGATTCATTCACAGATTTGAAAGTTCCAAGCTTTATACCACTGCTCTGGTAATCAAGAACCTGCCAAGTTATTTAATGTGAATACCAAGCATTATGGGAATGACTTAAAAGACTAATGACCACAGCTGCAAGGTTAAATCAATGACTCGCCAAGGTCCATGTCTTACCTGGCCACCAAACATCAGCATTTGGCGCTTTTCACCACCAAATGATCTCACCTACATAAATAAAGGCATTAATAAGGACACATCAATTTAACAGCAAAACATTTCCATTCTGGCCTATAATTAATATATCTAATTTATAAACAAATTCTGTATTACACTTTGCCATAACTTACAGTACGAATAGCAGAAATAGTTTCTGTTACACAGTCAGATATGGATGCTTGGGCCATTCCATGAGCTTTAAATACAGGAACAGTTGATCGCTTGTAAACAGCTTCAGAGTACTAAAACTAGTCAGCAGCGGGAACAAAATACATATGCTAGGAAGGAAAATCTCAATTTATGTGGACAATGGTGTTCAAAAAGGTACAATACAACTGTGGGTTCCAACATTTATGGATGTTTACAGAAAAAGTCACAATAGAATAACTAATAAAGGGAACCAAAACCTTCTTAAATCCCAGGGATATGAGA
Organism: Ceriops zippeliana; assembly: GCA_037897445.1. Classification (NCBI taxonomy): domain Eukaryota; kingdom Viridiplantae; phylum Streptophyta; class Magnoliopsida; order Malpighiales; family Rhizophoraceae; genus Ceriops; species Ceriops zippeliana. Next base: position 7,312,328 of record JBAPLH010000017.1, read on the forward strand.
TAGCATAGAATTCGACAGTTCAGGGAGCAATAAAAATGGCCAACGGAAAAGAAGCAAAAAGGTAGGTGCTTTTGATAAATTTATAACAATGTCTTTATAGAAGGAAAGCTTAAATTTACACTGGCTACTAGGACAAGTCAGAACTACTCTACAGGTTGTGAAGAATTCATGACCCCTACATCTGGGATATTACACAACTTAAATGATATAATCATCAAAGTGGAAAATAAAATTCTACGGATTCTGGTGATGATGCCTCGGTCTAAACATAAAGATCCAAGACAATGATGGCGGCCAAACTGATATTTCTGAAAAGAAATTATTTACCAACTAAAACAGACACCGTAAGCATCAGCATGCCAAGAATTGGTGCCAGTTGGGGAGCTAATGCAAATAAGATGCATATGGTCCCAATGACCTGCATCAAGGGCAAATGCAAAAGATGTAAGAAATCAGCAGTTTCTGACAGCAGAATCACATATCAGAACCTCGTAAAAGGTGTAAGAAACAAAGATCTGTTTAAGGAAACAACAGTATCAAAGGCAACCATAAGTCAGTGAGAGCATCAAAGTATCAAAATTATCTAGACCATTTTACAAGTAAAAGGTAGGCAAATCAATCCGAAATAAAGGCAATTATTTACATAACTCATTGGTGACACAAAGCTCACTTTTGAAATAGTATAGAGTCGCTTGCCTCGGAAAGAGCCCTAAACCCACGATCCCTTGAAATGTTCTCACTGACAATATCTTTAAGAGAACCCAAATCAGATGTTAACAATGCACTGATTTCACCAACCTATAAAAAGCAAAATTCAAAATTGACCAAATTAAAAATGTAACAAAAAAGTAATGCATCCATCACCCACTAATAGTCCACAATTTCTACATTACAAACCTTGTAGCGATCAAAAAACTCCACCTGCGTATACAACAAGAATGAAAAGTGTCACAAGCCCCGTATATTGTGGTATTAACGTAGTTACCAAAGCTTGTGTATCCAGAAGAAGAGTTTTATTCACCTTCTGAACCAAAACTCTTCTGAAAATCTGTGCTCTTAGTGTTGACATAACCTGCTCCCACACAGTGTTCATGCTTACAACAAAAATTACTGTGAAAATTGGCTCCAAAGAATACAGAAGTCCAACTTTGCTAAGCAGCTTCCACAGAGGATCCGGCCGCGTGCCTATAAGCACTTCAAAAAATCGCCCTACAGCCAACCCAATATCGCATTTGAACTAACCAAGCAATTCACATAATGCAGTAGACTCTCAATTTACTGACTTACTGTCGATAAATGTAAAACAAAACAGGTCAAAACATATTCTTCGATCATGCAACTGCATTTTTTTTTTATTTCTCGGGAACCAAACGGCAAAAGGACGCTAGCGAATCGCACCTGAAAAGATGGGCATAGAGAGGGTACAAGTGGTGCAACCAACGAGAGTTAAGACCGAAACCGCTAGCCTCACTTTATGCCTGACAAGAAGACTCCACAGCAGTCCCCAGCTTATTAATTTCTGCGGCGGCACCTTCTCTCTCGGATCATCGACGGAGGTGTCTATCTTCGGGTCGGGCTCACTCACAATCGGGTCCGAGGCCGGTCCCGTGACGTAAGCACAAGAGACTGTGGCGGCCTTGGAACTCCATTTTCTCCCCGGAGAAGCCGCAAATGGCGGGAAAATACGTGGCTGGTGGAGGACATGGAAGAGAGCGAGCCGGCGTTTGAGGTTATCTTTGCCACGCGGGTGGCCTCCAGGAATTGGGAAGCGAGTGGGACTAATTTGAAGGAGGAGAGAGCAAGCGGCAGAGTCCATGGATGATGCTAAGTAATAGTATTCTGTCCAAGTTGCTTGGAAATAACAGGAAGTTTCCGACCACGCAGCCACGACTAAACGGCACCGTAGCCTTCAAGAATAAATAGTCGCGCGGCTTGATGCCTGAGAGCGGGGGCAATCTAACGGTATGGTAAGTTTATTGCAATTCGGAGAAATTTCGCTTAATATTTTATTTAGTCATAATAATAAACACAATATATTATTTATTTATTTATTTATTTTTATTTTTGTTTAAATTATAGGAATAGCCCATTTGCATTTGAGGAATTTTCCCACACTCCTCTCCTCTATTCTATTCGGTTTTTTCTTTTTATGAATATTTGCTTGTATATATATATAATATGAATTTATAAATATGATATAATAGGAATTTTTTAAAACAAAAAACAGTACTTTATATGTATGTCTCAATTATTACATATATAAATGAAGATGATAAATTAATTATTGATATTTCTATTAAAAATTTTGTAAAAAAAAGTATTATTTAAATATGATTTAATATGAATAGATTAATAATAAATTCCCCCCTTTTTTCGCATTTCCCTCTTATTAGATTTCTCAGTAAGACGAGCACATTCCTTTTAATTCTTTGTTAGGTAAGGTAAATGTAATATGTGATGCTTTTAGAAAGTGGCAAAATAGGAAAGGAAATAATAATTAAGAATAAAATAAAATGTCCTTGTCGTTTCAACATGGAAGATAAACTAAAATAATAAACTGTCAACTTTGAGAGCCAATTCTATGGTGCATATATGGACTCAAATTAAAGGGTCTTAATGTTTCAGTCAAATAAAAATAAATAAATTGCCATTTATCTCAAAAAAAAAGGCCTTTTATTTTTGGCTAACTCATAAAAGAATAAAATAATAATAATAATAAATATCAAACAAGAAAAAAAATGAAACCATCAAAATTATCATCGTTTATAATTATAACAATCTTACTTTAGGAACTACCGAAAGATCGAAGTACAAATTATGGTCCGACACAATCTACGACTTATACAAATAATATTAATGTTTAATTATATTAAATGAAACACATAATAATTAAAATAATTCTTCGATTTATAATTTTATTCATTTATATTAACAAAAAATATAATTAGTTTCCGTAATTTATGAATATCGGTAAAACTAGCTTAACAGTGACAGGGCGTTAAAAAAATAAAAAAAAATAAAAAATGACCGGGAGACAAAACCCGTCCACGTGTCTCGTAATGAAGGCCGCCTCAGTGATCAGCCCTTTACGAGATTTTGGTCGTTCGCTGCCGCATTCCAGTCCTCCAATTTGATCTCTATTTTACTCTCTCTCTCTCTCTCTTGCGTGTTAGCTCGCTAGCTCGACTCGACCGAGTTCGATTTCGACTCGGTCCCAGCTCACCTTCTACCATTTCAATCCGACTCTCTTTCCGCTAGTGTGTGTTTGCATCTGTGGCTCCATGAGTGCTATTAGTCACATCTGCCTGGAGCCTCCATCATCGCCAGCCGTTGATTTTGCAGAAATCTCAAAGCTTCTCCGCGTTGACTTTAGATTGTTCCTATGAATCGGATGGCTTGGTGTCACTGGATTTTCCTTTCTCTTTCGCTGCTGTATTTTTTGCGTGGACTTGACGCGAGTGCTGGTGATGCTGATCCGATTTACAAGTATGGCTTCTTTTCCTTTCAGTTTAATTCCTTTTTTTTTTTTTAGCTTTCCCTTTTCCTTTTTCCTTTCTTGTTGGCGAACGCTTTTCTTTTTTTCTCTGTTACATTTTTTTTTTCAATTTTGTGGTATTTCGTTGAGGATTTGAGCTTTTTTTGAGCTGTTCGCAGCTTTTTGTTCCTCTCCATTTTTGGACTTAAAGTACAGGATCATTTGATTGAGAGAGCTGGATGCTGTTCTTGTACATGATTTTTGTATAGTTGAAAGAAAATTTAAGTTCAAAGCGTAATAATGATAGAACTGAGATAGGAAAAATAAAGGAGGAAAGAGGAAAAAGCCACAGCTAGTACTCATTAAGTGGCACAATTTTGTCTTGAGATATAGCTTAGTTTTGGAAGTTGAAGGGATACCAAAGAACAGCGAGCTTGATGTATCTACAGCTGTATTGTGAATAGAAAAGCTAGCATGTCTGCCCTCGATATGGAAATTCCGAAATTTTATCGAGATGAGACTTAGGATGGTTACATGATACATGGTATTTCCAAACTATCATTTGTGAATATGGCATTATCGACTAAATTTTTAGGCCTCTTTGATGTAGTGTTGATTGTATGTGCTTGTCATATGTGCCATATATGCTTTATCTCCATGCCATAACTAGTGCTTCCAGCAAATCGAAAGTAGCTGCCTGATGCTTTCTTCAGGTCTCGGCTTTATTTGTTTAATGACGTTATTTCGTGAAACACGACCCTTGGAAATAATGATGGCCTGTGTGAATCATCAAATGTCCAGCATGCTCATTTTCAAAGTCGATGAAATATGGAGGTGGTAGTTAGGTAATACCTACCACTTAGTGGAACTTCTGTACATTCAGCAATCTGAGATGTCTCGTCCAGAGTTACATTTTCAATTTGGAATATCGTATATTGATCCATGAAAGAGAAATTTGATTTGAAGAAGAAAGAAGCTTGGAATTAGGTTAAAGATTGGAACAACTATCGTTTTTGCTGTACACAGCTAAGTACATAATATGTGTTGCTTATCTCCTTATATTCGTTGTACTCATAATGATTGCATCTTCAGAAATTAGAGTGTACTAATAGTAATGTTTCTTCATGATTGAAATAGCTAGATTCTGGTTTTGGAACAGAGGTATATATTTTGAGCATGTCCCATTTAGGGAAGTGTTCCATCTTGTAATCTAGCTAAGCTAATGTTTTCCTTGATCTTGTTGAGACCACAATGTTTGATTTTTGGCCTTCTTACTTATTTTCCAGGGCTTGTGTGGAGCAGTGTGAAAAATCTGGATGTGTTGGGGAAAAATGCTTCCAACACTGTAAATTTACATCCGATGGTAAACCAATTGATGGGCCATGGTACCTACAAGAGCCACTATATGTGCAGTGGAAACAATGGGACTGTCTTGGTGACTGCCAATACCACTGCATGCTTGCCAGGGAGGAAGAAAGAAAGAAAATTGGTGACATTCCTGTCAAGTATCATGGGAAATGGCCATTTCAACGTGTTTATGGGATCCAGGTATCCATGCATCTCCAGAGCATGATTATAATTGTGACCTTTGTGGCTTGTATGCTTGACTTATCCTATATATTATTTGTCTTATCAGGAACCTGTTTCTGTTGCCCTGTCTGCTCTCAATCTTGCAATTCAGTTTCACAGTTGGGTATCTTTTTTCATCCTGATATACTACAAGTTGCCATTGAGGCCAAATAAAAAGACTTATTATGAATACACGGGGTTGTGGCACATCTACGCAATCCTATCAATGAACTCATGGTTCTGGAGTGCTGTTTTCCACAGTCGGTAAGCAGTGATAACATTACAAAATAATTTGGGAATGTGCTCAATGTTTCTTTCCAACATTACAACTAAGTAGTCAACTTATTAACAATGAATATGCCATGTACATCCATGTGTATGCATCCACGTGCATTCATATTCATTCATATAGCTTGCAAAGTTTACAATAGTCCTTGCTCTATTATTCATGTGCTCTTTTCTAATTTAAATGCAGAGGTGTTGAGCTGACTGAGAAACTATATTACTCATCTGCTGTGGCATTGCTTGGCTTTTCCCTTATTCTTGCAATACTGCGAGCTTTCAATGTGAGAGATGAGGCTGCCAGGGTCATGGTTGCTGCCCCGGTGATTGCCTTCGTTACAACACACATCATGTATCTGAACTTTTTTAAACTTGATTACGGTAATTATCTCTTCACTAAACTTTCTTATGCATTATGACACCATGACTGGGCCCAAGTAGCAACAAATGGAATGAATACGCGGCATCATTGACTTCAGTATATCTTTATTGGCCTTGGGTTGGATTTCTATCCTATTATTCTGTGGAACAAGATGAGAATGACTTTTCTACTCTTTGCTGATAACTGCAAACATGACACTTGATGCTAGATCTAATGGCCACTTGTTCATGGATTAGTTGAGCTATCAGGTAGAAATTCCCCCTTTCCCAAGGTAAACAGACATGGTAACTGGCACACTGATGCAAAATTACATTGTGATAAAGATGGGGGATGTTGTGAAAATTGAAGGCATGTATTGCGGTGCATATCTTCTCTTCGGAAATTCTTTTACATGGCCCTATTATATTGCAGGTCTCAACATGAAAGTGTGCATTTTCATGGGAGTAGCTCAGCTTCTCATTTGGGCAATGTGGGCGGGTACGAGTCACCATCCATTCAGGTGGAAGTTGTCGGTGGTGGTTGGGGGAGCAGCTTTTGCCATGCTCTTGGAAGTATACGACTTTCCTCCATACTGGGGATATGTGGATGCGCATGCTCTTTGGCACGCTACTACTGTCCCACTTGCTTATCTTTGGTGGAGCTTTGTCAGGGACGACGCCGAGTTTATGACATCGAGTCTGGTCAAGAAAGCAAAGTAACAAATGGCTACTGTAACTGAAGGGTCGCATGTAACAAGCACATAGCACACTCCGACTTTGTCGAACAGCTGGACTTTTTTTACCCTTGTTCGCGTTTTCCAAATATTTGCTGTCTGGTCCTTCACTTTGCATCTTGTCCGTAGTTAGCCAGATTATTTTTCTATGACGCACATTTTTTATTGAGACTGATAGTTTCATGTATTTGCGCCTCTTTGTGCAGCGAAAATTTTCGTGTAAAGTTGTGTTTTTTGGCTCATAATATCGTGGGTTTGGTGTGTGCTTGTCAGATGCACGGCAGTACAGTTGGATCCTTTACATTCATCATCTCACTGGGTTTTAGGTGAGGCTTGCTTGCTGTTGCATGTACAAATTCTGTCATTCCTTTCCCAGACCGAGATATCAGGGAATCTCCGCAGTGGAGATTCAGCAATGTCTCTCTCTTTCTCACACATCAGATTCCCTCCCTTTCCAACGATGAGCCAAGCAATCATCCTTCCAAAATTGAACAACCCCGGCAACTTTATTTTCCTCTTAAACCGACGGAAGGGCTTCTGAACTCATGCAACGCATGAAAATCTCTTTTCCATTGGTACGAATGTAAGTTCAGTTAAAAGATTGGACATCTTGTAGGCATGACTCTAGTTAAAATGGAAGTTCATAAATGTTAAACCAGAAAACAAATTTGAAAATGAAAAAAAGAAAATCATTGCCAGAACAGGCTTCGTGATGACACAAGTAAAAGCTTTCACTTTCCTTTCTATTGGACTTCTCGGGTATATCATCGAGGCCAACGGAGCTGAGATGCGATAAGAACAAAGGACAGCAATTTTCTCGTTCCCATGGAAGAGTTGCAAGTTTCAACCTCAAAATATTATGAAATTACCAGGTAGGTTAGATCTAGTCTTCTTATAGAACAGATTAGAAATATCAAGTTCAAGTCATTAATATGTGGAAAGGATATTTATGAGAGGACAAGGATGTTTGTGACTTATGACACAAAGAGGCCACCTAATGGATATAGAAGAAATATGCAGAAACCGCTATTCTAGTAAATCAAAATTATTAAACACTCAAAAAAACTATATATATATATTATTCAGTAAACTAATTTTGATTATAGTGACTTATTTGGCGAGCAATTAAGTTGCCTGATGACGTGGCCATATAGTCATTTGGATTTGCTATAAATGGTGTAATACAGTAATATGTTTTACATTTCGTACAAGTTTTTGAGTTTTTTCCAACAAGATTTCACTTAATATTTCTTATCCTCACCTTAAAATATCCCATAAATCTGAAATGGGAAAACCCTAACCAAATCTCATCGGACTCCCTAACACTCGCATGGCTCTGGTGCCACATGCATCGCACAATCACATTTATAGGGTTATTGTTTTTTTTTTCTTCTTCTTCTTTTAAACCTGATTTATAAACATCTTTTCCCAGTTCCTAGTTGTCTAGATTTTTGTATATATGTATATATGTAGAATAGCTCCATAATGACACGTTAGCATCAGATTCCATGTCATCGCTACTTTCTGCAACGCAGTGCAGTGGAGGCTGTGGCATGCCTTCCGCCATGTCTGCAAGTAATCCGGGCAACCCAAAAACTGTCTCTGCATCCAAGAAAAACATCTCTTTCGAGGTCGCCGTTGCCGCCTTTTTAGTCCAGTCCTTGTTTTCATCCGTTGAGCCCCTCTCTGACTCTGCCGACCAGAAAGCCTCCGCAGCCTCCATCGCCGACTTCCGAATGTCCTTTGCCTCGGCTGAGGCCGTAAGCGGCAGTCACCATGCGGAGTCTGCAAAATTCAAGCACGCTGATCCACCCCTCAACGCCAGCGCCGCCACGTCATGAGCCCGTGCCGCCATTTCCGCCGTAGGGAATGTCCCGAGCCATATTGTTGACTTCTTCTTGGGCTCCCAAACCTCACGAACCCACTTGCCGGAGTTCTCCCTGCGGACACCACGAGAGCTTCTTTCTACCCGTCCGCTTCTTCTGGGGCCTGGAAGCCAACATTACTTCCTCATCGGAGAATTTCGCAGGAGGAGCATTACGACCATGTGACGCTGGGGAAGATGCGGGCAATTCTACCCAACAAAACTCCAAGCCAAGTGGCCGTGTGTCCGAATAGTAAGTCAAAGTCCTATATCAGATGAGGGGTGTTTAGTATCCATATAGCAGTACGGAGTGACTTTCGAGTAACAAGCAAGCAAACGGCAAGGTTATGGACTATTGTGCTGTACATAAATTTCCTCTCTTTTATATTTATGGGGAAGCATGGAAAGTGTGGGTTGCCTTTTATACGATCACTTGATGAATTGAGAATCGGGTGATTGTTTGGCTGGTTTTTTTATTACATTAGTTTAGATTTGATTTTTTTCATTAAAGTTGATTTTTTAATAAATAATAACTTATGTACAGTGTATATAGTATTAAATTTTAAATTGTTTAACATTAAAATTAAATAAAAAGAAAGGCAACTTAACTTAATAAAATTCAAGTAGTAAATTTCTTTACAAGGAAAATTAAATGAAAATATTGATAAATTATTTTAAAATTTAATTTATGAGTATAATAATTGATATTTTATAATGTATTAAAAAGGTTGGCTTTTGCGTGTTACGTGTAAGTTTGGGGAGTTGGATGGGAGGCGACGATGACAAGGGACTTCGACGATTCGGGAATCAAAAAAGGCGAACACGGAGTGGGTGACAAGGAGCCATCCGGCTGGCACGGATCAGGCTACTCCAGGTGGGTTAGCTGGAAATAACCGGCTTTGCTTTTGACGGAAAGTCGGACAAGGCACTTCTGATGCTGACCCATTGGAGCATTTTGACTGGTTGGATAAAAATAATATTTTATGCGTCATTGCTATCAGCCTCAGTGGCGGGATGAACCTTCATACGTAGGCTATTCCATATAAGCTGTCTGTCAGAGTCCGAAGCGAGTCTCACTGGTCGCTTTCAGCCTACTCTTATGTGGAAAACTTCTGTTCCTTAACTTTTTTCTTTTTTTTCTTTTTCCAATTTCCTCGCCCGTGTCCCTCTGAACAGAGCAGATAGGGATCACGAAAATGGTAAAGAAGGGAAATGCACAACAAAAATAAAGAATTATCTGACTTATTTACAAAATAAAAACACCAAAAAAAAAAAAAAAACAATCAAGAAGGGCATAGAAGAAAGAAGTAAGTTGGGATATGACATGAAGTGATTATGATAATTGCCATTTCGCACAAATACTTTAGAATAACAAGTACAACATATGCACTATTCTTCTAATGTACCCAATAAAACATGTGTCATATTCTTCTAAAACTATTAATAAATACGCAATAGTTCTACCAACCCATTGATCAAGAGAAATCAACAATTTATTATATAATTGCCAATTTGTAATATGACTTCGATTAGTAAGGGGGGAAAAAAGTGATAAATAATTTGTACACATCGAATAACATACGTGACAAAACAAACCTCTTGGTAATTTTATCTTGAGGTGAGAATGACAATAAATTTGCACATGCTAATCATTTCTCGAATTTCACTTTCGTACATTAGGAAAGTGAAACCTGGTCTAGATATCAAACCTGGTCTTTCTAAGATCTAAACAGAAAATTATAAGAAGCAAAGCAAGTTTCAATTTTAGACTTAATATATTATAATAGTCAATTATAAAGAATCTTACTTAGAATTATTATTATTCAGATTTAAAAATTTAATTTTATTATATTAATAGAATTAAATCCTGTTTATTTTAATATTTACTATCTTATAAGGTTGAAAATTTATATAAAAAATTTAAAGAAAGTAATGAGTAACCCGCTATTTAGATTCGTAAAAATACAAATTAATATATTAATTATATCTATATAATATACTAAAAATCCTCCAAATACATATATAAAAACTCCAAAAAAATTTAACCGAATAAACTAAAGACAATCTTTCACCTTCCACCAAAGTCCAAAAAATCCATAAAATCATAAAACTCACCAAATTATAGAGTAACATAAACAAGTTCACTTTACCTCAAACCTCGTTAACTAACAAGTGATTTTAGAAAATAAACCCCACTCCTTTCTAAAATCTCTCTCTCTCTCTCTCTCTCACACACACACACACATAGATAGAATAAGCGAGTCCGCGTGGTCTAGAATTGTCTCAGAAAGCTATAAGGGATGAGGGCGCACACGTAAGAGAAGCAACAAATGGGGATCTGTTCCAGTTCCCAAGACACGGTTGACAGTTAATCCAAGTGTCCGTTGGAGCGCGGTCCTTTTATCCCGCGTTGCGAGATCTACGTGCGCCGACCCGCCAGTTTGGGCTCCAAAATTAGATTTTCTGGCGATGTTGGGTCCCGCAATTAGAAAATCTCACGTACCCACGTCATGCAAGGTGGCTGGAAATGAAAGCCAACCCACTCCACAGGGGGGGAAGATGGTGGTGGGGGAAGTACTGAACATCCCTGAAATCGAGGACTTGGTCAGACCCTTGTTTCGTCGCGAAAGCATGAGATGGGTCATCTCGTACGCCAAAACATAGTGATCAATTTCCCGCCTACCTCGTAGATTGGGGACTGGTCCACCTTATCTACAGTTTCCGGTACTGTGTTCGGAGCAAGTCTGGGCTCCATCCTCTCTCTTTCTCTCTCTCTCTCTCTCTCTCAGGAAAAGGATCATGCCATTTTTTCAATAATTTCTTTAGTAAATAGACATTTTATCTTTAATGTCATATTTAAGATTTTTTTCATTAATTTCTTCTATTTGCAATTTATATTATTCTAAAAAAATTATAAAATAAAACTGACTGCCCAGAACAATTATATATGAGTCTTGTATTAAAAAAAGAAGGGTGAACTCGAATTGTCCTTATTTCTATCTTTTTCTTTTATATATATATATATATATATATATATATATATATATATATATATATATGAAACGATTGGAAACGTCTCGCGTCGAATTTGCATAGGAAAGCCTGGGGAGATATGCAGTGGTATTGAAAGAATTCTGTGGGTGTAAGGGACCCCATTTTCTTTTCGGGACCCCATTAAAGACGCGAAAGCCGAAGCAAGCGATCTTGGTTTTCAAAGGAGAATAATAATTCACAAACCCTTTAATTAGTCTAATATTAATTAATGTTTGCTATTTTTTATTCTCTGTCTTTTCTACTTAATTTAATTTTTTTCCCCGCCGCATTTAGAACATTTTCCCACTGGGTGCGGTGAACCAGTCCAATGCTATCGTAATCAAATCCTGAATATCATATGAATCTTTCAGGATATTATTGACCGAGTTGGTTGCTATTCATGCTTCTCGCCTACTTTAATTCCAAATATTCCACAATATGTAGAATGACATGAATAAAAGTAATGTCCCATGCCGGTCATCCTCTTTTTGTTTTTTAGTAGCTAAATTGCCATCATGTCGGTCATTATTCATTTACTTATATTTTGCCCTAATTATAATGCATTTCGTAGAAAAATTTGCCACGATTTTTCAGTTACCTTCTCCCCCCCTCCCCCTCTCTCTCTCGGTTTCCATCAGGACAAGGAAAACTGCGCCAGAGTCAGACACATCACCATTAAGGCTAGTCTAATTCAACATGCGGAAGCAGAACAGAAATTTTCATTAATTCGACGGGTCATGTCCAGTGGGGGAGGGTCCAAAATTTTCATGTTCTCATTTCTTTGACATATTGAGATGACCCCCTAAAATTTTCTTAACATTTCGATTTTAATCCTTATACTCCTCCAACCTTAATTCATATCCTCACAACATTTTTAATATTGAACCCATCTAATTGCAAAATTCTTGTTGAGCCCTTGGTCCTGGCCATCCCTCCCGGCTGTTTTCAACTGAACCAGGAGCTTGCTGTCAATCGATCACTTTTGGAGGCTGTTCTGCAGCTAGCTAGCTTCCGTGTGATAGGTACATGTGGACCATGAAATCGATGAAGTTATCTGATTCATTATACATACATAGACTTTATGGGGATTAAAAAACCAGATATGAGATGTGAGCACTCTGACTCGAATTTTCGTCAACTCAGGCCGCCAGACAAGTTGGATATATAATAGGATTATATTTTTCGACCATTTGGACGTCGGTATGCTGGCTTGTCAAAGGAAATAGTATGCTAAGAGAACAATTGCTTTGAGTGATTATAGGGCTATTGAGAGTTTTTTTTTTCCCCCTGCCAAGTAAATTTGATATACACTGTAGGTGATATACCAACTTTTGCACTAGTAATTTATTTATTATTACTTCTTTTTTTTTTCGGGTGCATGGGAATGAGATTGGTAAGTTATACCTAATCTTTTGCAAACGCCGGTTCAAATCCCCTTTCTTTTTAAGAAAAAGTGTTCGAGTGTCGGCAAATCCTTTGTTAAGAATGGGGAACAATCTTTTGGGTCATAATTTTTTTTTATCACAAAAATAGTCCGTCCAAAAATTTTTTCGAAAGGTGCAAATTTATATGAATGTGCTATGGGTAGAACGAGATTTACTTATGTTATCGATAATTTTTACTTAAAAGGGTGAATGATAATTAGATTAATGAAACGACATAATTGGTGGCTAGGTAAGATAACAAAAACTTAATCTATGATTAAATAACTGATTTGTTTACAACATTAACCTTTTAGAGAATAATGGAGAGGGGATTAACAGATCTGAAGACACGTTAGAGGTATATAGTCTTCCGATCTTTTGAATTCTAACGAGTCGCAGATATCTTGTCAAAAGATTATTAAATGGTATTTCATCCATATATATTTGATTTCTTGAGGACAACCCAGTTTGTTCCCTACTTTTGTTCACCTCTCAACAAAAGAGCAAAAATAACGAAGAATTTACTTCGTCCAACGTCCAAAACGCATTTCATCCCCAGCACTAGAAGGGGAAATATTAAAATTTGCCCATTAAATCTTAGTTTTAAAACGGAAATGATACACGAAAGAATTACATTATAAACGTTTAAATTGGACAATTGGATTTTAGAGACAACTCACACATATTACTTTTTTTATAATCAAATTAAAAATTTTTAAGATACGAGTATCAAGTACATCTCTACACAGTCTAGTTAAGTCCATAACCGATTATGATTCATCTCATCGATTACGCATCATAGGCAGAGATTAATCATAGTAAATAAAAAAAAAAACAAAAATTCAGACGATCATTTCATGATCAGCTTGAGAGAACCAAGTGCAGTTCAAAGTCCAATATCTTTGTCGGGTTATAAAATCCCCACAAACACCGATTGGGCAAAGATATCCATTTTCTAGCAATGCCATAACCTTATTAAATAGCCACTTTCCACACAAAATGGGTAAATATTGGTGAATTTTTAAGCATTTTGTCTCATTAACAAAATCGGCTACTTATACAAATGGTAACAGGATTTTTTCTTTTGTTGTTTTTTTTTTTTATCATCATCTATTTAGTTTTAGAATAATGGGTTCAAATTCATGTTTTTATGCACCCTCCCTTAAATAAAAGACAAGAGATAACGGGGGCTGGAGACTGGCAAAGATACCACTGGTGGAGAAAATTAATATCCAATTTTCATTCCATAAATGCATAAAAAAATAAAGATACTGGGGACTCTTAATGTGCACCGTTGTTGATTGTAATACAATTTGCTACTACCACACATTTCTGGTCCAGCAACAAAGCATCAATCGTGTGTCTACTTCATACACAGTTCTACAAGATAATGTTTGCAGAGGTACATTATTTCATCATAAAGTGAAAACCCAAAATCTCAGTCCCCACCATTCATCGGGAGTTATGTCACTATAATTAGTTCTGGTTTCAGAAAATGAGTATTTATTGAATCCGAAATCAATCTAAAATCACATTGCCCATAGTGACATACGGCCTTTGTCGGCGTATCAAAAATCATCGTGGAAATAAAAAGCTAGTCCAATACCACTCCAACCAGAAGTTATGTATATGGGTAATGGAACTTGATGGCTTGAGAGTTGAGATAAATGGGTTCGCCTAAAATAAATAAAATAAATAATAAACGTTAGCCAAACACAAACGAGTAAAGCCTTTAAGGACAGTCATATTTATAAAACTAGAAATTACAAGATCTATTTAAGGCTGAAGCCCATTTCAAGAAAGAGAAAAAAAAAAAACAGAGAGAGACGGCTTCTTGGGGCATTTAACACAGAAAATTTTTAATTGGCCTATAAAATAATATAATTGTTTTTTATATTATATATAAATTTTACATATAATATAAAAAATAAGTATATTATTTAAATTTATTATTTTTAATACACCTGATCAGACCCGACATAGCAGCGAAATCACCTGTCTATTTGGATTAGACCCGGCAGAACCTACGCAGAGCCGAGGGATGTGATGGGAAAGGGTTTAAACTAAGACTTTAATCCCAAAAAGAGAAAAGGAAAGTAAGGAAGACGCATTACGTTGTAATTGAAATCATCACTGCTAAAAATTTGACCTTGAAACCATGACTTCCAACTTTGACAATGCGGGTGGAATTACTGATAGGACCAAAGGCTGTCGGCATCCGAATGTCCCGGGGAATCATCCGACGGCGACGAGTTCATCCTTGGCGGGCTCACCAGCATTCCTTCCGCCATGTCCACCAGCAAGTGTGGCATGTTTAGAAGCGCTTCCTCGTCGACGAATTCCTGACCGGGCTCCCCCATACGAGTAGCGCCAGTGTCAGATGAAGTGCCCTCGGTTTCAGGCGGACCCACCTCAGAGATTGCTGCGGTTTCTGGCTTGGATGAAGTGGCAGCACTAGACGATGAAGCGCTCTCGGTTTTGGGCCGACCCGACTCAACGTTTTCTCCTCCTTCCGTCCTTGGTGCCTTGGCTGCCGCTGCACTGGCAGCCGCTGTCCTTATATCTCCGGCGGACGTTGAGACCGGAATGGGATACGAAAGTATGGAATCCGGGAAGTTCAGGGCCGTGTCAGGACCTTTAAGGGTGAGCGCCGCCACGTCATACGCGGCGGCCGCCATTTCCGGAATAGGGTACGTGCCCAACCATATCCGTGTAGCCTTACGTGGCTCTCGGATCTCGGATACCCATTTCCCACTCCGGCTCCGAATCCCCCTATAAATTGGGTGCCTCCTGCTAATGGGCGAACCAGGCCGCAGCCCCGAACTCGGGGACAAAGTGGGTCTGGGTGACGGGTTGGATGAGGTGGAACGTGGTGATAGGTCATCTGGGATCAGAATAGAGGGTGGAGGATCGGGTGGATTAATTGATGGATTTGGGGAGGGTTGGTCAGATTGGGGCTCATTATCACTAGGGTTGGCCATATATAAATGTGCCTAAGTTGGGAAAAAGGTTGTTGGGGCACTTTTTGTGGTATTTTTGGAACTGTCACTCCTCTCTCTCTAGCACTCGATAGTTAATCACCCCGTGTTAAACAACCAAAAAAAAAAAAAAGAAAGAAAGTTTGCCTATACATATGTAAACTAAAGGAATGGAGTAACACATAACATGGCAGAATGTGTGCGGATTTTGTTTGGTACAATCTTATAAGGAGAGACGAGCCAATGGCCAAAGCGTGGGGAATTCGCGGACCTTTCTTTCTACAGCTAAACCCCTTTTTTATTTTTGAGCATGTCGATATTGTTTGATGTGACTCGAGAAGTTGAAAGGTTGTAAACACGTATTTAGCACAAGCTTGATTAGCTGGAACTTACCTGGTCAACAATTTCGATTGTTAAAACGATCTTCAATCTGGTGATCGCAACACTTGGTGTCACGCTTACCACTCCCACCATTGCCTTGACTCAGGTCGTGCTGGGTGCCGCATCGATCAACCAGTAGGAGATTTATGGTCGCTGGTCCTGCTCGAAGGCAAATTGCATGTGGTCTGTTTTTTATGTTATGAGGCTTGTGCTTGTGGAATTTTAAAAATCAAATGGTCCCATTTCTAACAGGGTTATAAAAGATTGTCCCAGTGGTTTGTTGAAAATGAATTCATATAATTATTTGTCGTCGTCCCGTCCCAGCCATTCATTTTAAACTTTTTTTTTTTGTGAAAAAAAAAAAACAGCTTTTGAGTGTCTTTACTTAAATTGAATTACACCACTAAGGTTTAGAAATATTACTATAGATCAATATAAAAAAAAAACCCTCGTTAAAAAAAGGAAATTAAAAAATTTTAAATGATACAACAGGAAGAGGTTAAACACAATTGGCCCAATTAGTTTTCACACTATATATGAAATATTTTATATTATATTATATGTAAAATACTAATATAGTATAAAATAATAAAAATTAGTTAACATTATTATTTTTATTCTACTTGAGTGTTTTCTAATGTTTGTTTACTCGGAGACTTTGTCACGAATCATGCTGGAAACATATAATTCAAACGTGTGTCCCGCAGTTTGGTGACCCATCAGCAAGCAACCCAAAATGCCTCATCCCCAGCTGTTAAAACCCCCCGTACGTTACGAGGATGTAACGTCAGAAGGAAGGCTTTCATGCCACTTGCCCTGCTTCATGGTACGGCAGCTAGGAGCTACTAGCTAATCGGAGGAGGCGCGAGTCAGGGAATCAGGGCTCCGCGGCCAAACGCACACGACAGATAGTACAGGCTCCCTTGAAGAAGAAGACGGAACGAAAGATACGTCGCCTTGCCTTTCTTTGTGAAATCACAAATTTATTGTCGCGTACTTATGTAAAATATATAAACGCTTAGGAAAGTTAGTTCATGCGGTAGGTAGGGTGGGTGGTGCCCCTACAAATGCCCAGAGGATCCGATCAGGATTCGAATCTCTGTGTATGCACGTTGTCACTCTCTTTGAGTCAATGGAAAAATACGAGTGTCGTGTGAATTTAATTAGGCATCATTTGCTTCCAAGGTATACTGAAAATTTGAATGGACCAATCAATTTTCATATAATGTATACCCTATAGAAAAAGTTCGATCAAAATGTTAATAAATGACTATGGCATGTCTTTTTTCTTTTTTCTTTTTTCTTTTTTGTTGCTGAAAAAGAGAAAATTATATAATTGGGAAATTCTCTTTTATCTTCAAAAGATTAGTTGATGCATATTCTAACTGACAGATCCTTTTCCTGGTACACTAATTGACCAGTGTTTGCTTGAACATATGACAACTAGACGCGAGGGTTGCAATAGACTGTAACAAAAGGAGTGCAATTGACCAGTCTGCGATTGATCTCACTGTTTTGGAAACTACAATGTTCCAATTCTGAGCCTCCGTAGCTTCAAATACAGGCATTTAGGCCTCTTCAAATAAAAACCAAAGGAGAGTTGCCATTTTTCCTAAATAAGAGTTCCCACAAGCCGATGTAAGAAAAAAAATAAAAAGACTCTGCTACATATTGACTTTCTTGAATAATCTTAAACATGTTGAAAATTAAAAATGTGTAAATTTGGGTATGACCCATTCATAACGTTGCACTTGAGTATTGCTTTAAAAAAGTCTGACCAAATAAAATTTTCTGGGAAGTCAACTTCTCTTCGAACCAAAGTAAATTAATTTCTTTCCTACATAACTGTTAAATACATATTCAGGAAAATGACTCAATACAGAAAATATAATCTAACCTATCACAATGATAATGAATGAAAATTTGTGTG
Source organism: Ceriops zippeliana (assembly GCA_037897445.1). NCBI lineage: Eukaryota > Viridiplantae > Streptophyta > Magnoliopsida > Malpighiales > Rhizophoraceae > Ceriops > Ceriops zippeliana. Next base: position 7,330,358 of record JBAPLH010000017.1, read on the forward strand.
GCAATTATCTTCATTCATCTTCTTAAGAGAAAGAAACAGGGGAATAAGACAAAAAGGAAAAAACTCTCAGAGAGAGATATAGAGCTGAATTCTGAAATAAGAAGGAAGATAAACAACATTTATTATTGATAAAACTAGAGTAGCAGTAGCATGAAGGTAAAAGAAAGTAAGGCGAGGGGGTTGGGGTCTCCAAGTACCCAAATATCCTCTCAACAAAGCCTTCCGAGGTTTCAACCGAGCAACCACCACAGGATTTTGATCTTAGAACACAGATATTGCAAGATTCCAGGGCCCAATTGCCCGAAATTTCACTGAATTGATCAACTTGGCTGCTTAGTGTTGATTGAGAAACGTCAGTTCAGTCAGGTGCCCGTCAGGAGGGCAAAGTTTGTCGATCTGGAAGCTATATTGTTGATCGGGACAACTCACATTTCTATCCAATCTGCTGCAGAAGTGTAGCGTGTGGTGCGATCTGTGAGGCCTGATAATGTGGTAGTCGAGCTCTGCAGAAGCAGGCAAGCTTGATTTTGTTTCTGCATATCCTTATAGTTCTAAGTTGAATTTTGTCTAGCAAATTCTCAGATCCGGGGTTACTCTTGGTGAAATTATAGTAAATGACCAAATCCTTTGCAGAATTTTGTTTTCGGTCGACCTTCTTAACTACACTTACCGCAGAGTTCACTGGCAGGGCTGAGATTATGTACACTTATCATTAAAGTGAGCTTGGTCAAATAGCTCTGGCCTTACGTCTACTCTTGCCACTTTTCTCATAAAAAATGTCTTCCGACTCCAAACGCCCCTTATGGGATGAGGCAATTGCCATTTGTCATTAAATAAGATATCTCGAAACCAAAATCGAGAACCTACAATTCCGATGTCCCGTTCTTTTTTAACTTGCAGTTCCGTGCAGCTCGGAAAATGTCTGAGGAAGTTGGTGCTCAAATTCGATTGGGTGAGATGGACTTGATAGGCAGCTTTCCTTGCATGATGATAGGAAACGATTCTTTGGTATTTCTTTACCAAACCCTTGTATACTTAGTAGAAACTTGAACTGTTAGGCAGCAACGTCACCATGTCTCCGACCAATTGAAATAACGGTAAGCACATCTTGACTCATGAGCTCGACCAATTGTTGTCACTGCCAACAAGTACCACAGATGAAGGCAACATGGCATCATCAATGGCCTTGTCTGGTAATGCACATCATTTAATTTGGCCATCATGACATCAACAATGCCATTCATATACCAAACGGCCTTTGAAAGGAAATGAAATAGAGTTGAGGCAAAACATTGGGCGTGTCATTTATCATGTTTCTGTTCTCCTTTGCAGGCATCCAGTACATATGGTGGCACCTTTCAGCTCTGTGGGCATTAAGCAGCTAAGCTTGTCATACCCATCGTCCCTTCAGCCTCTTATGCACGAACGAGACACAGTATCTAATCCTTGGCGGTTGAAAACAATCTTGAATCCTGATCATAAAAAAATCATAAGAATAATTATTTATGTATTCGTCGAATTTTTGTTGATTATCTAGTACCGGGCGTGGTCTCTGAAAAGAAGCAAAGCAGTGAATAGCAGTGAAATAGTGGCGTGGGTGATTGGAAAAGGCCGCATGAATGATGGGTCTAATGGCAGAGACACTTTTGATTGGAATTACATGATAATAAAAAGGGTGCACTAAAGCCATAGAGCTAGTGCCTAGTGCTCGCAAAGTCAAGAAATTTTCTATTTTCATATATAAAGCAATTTATCATCTTCTCGATGAACGAAATTTTTTATTTTTTAAAAAAAGTCAAAGAAGCTGTTACTATTTTAAGACAACTCTTTGCAGCCCTTGATTTTCTCCGAATTCTGGAGTCTGATTACATTCTCGTTTGTTTCCTTTCTGAAACCAGAATTTTGAAAATGTAGCCGTTAGAAAATCTCTACAAAATAGCGAGAATCTAATTTGCCTGGGACTCTCCTTATATCAAGTTTAACATCTCCTCCGGAAAATCTCATTGGATTTCTTGAAAAAAATGAAGATGATTTAGAAGATCTCCTCGACAGCTAGTTAAGATCTTTCATTGGAATTTATTTGGATTCTAAGAATGATTACGGGTCGTTGTGCAGCTTGCAAATATTTGAGGAGGAGATGTCCTTCAGATTGCATATTCTCTCCTTATTTTCCTTCCAGTGATCCTCAGAGATTTGCTTCGGTTCACAAAATCTATGGCGCCAGCAATGTTGGAAAAATGCTCCAGGTAAATCCTAAATTTTTTGATTCAAAGATATCCTCTGTATATATACACCCTCCTCTAAGATCTATCAGCCCGCATCAAGATGACCAATCAAACCTGAAATCATTATTGTCCTTGATTCGATTGAGCATCAATTCAAAACTCATACCATTCACAAGCACCCTCTGCCTATAATACACTAATGGCCAAGAGACACCCCTTTTATTCGACGATGATGACAAATTCTTTTGGACACACCCACCAAGGAGGACAGCCTTAAGCTTCCATTTACAGCTCAAGTCCTCCCAAATCTCAATCGAGACCATCTTAGCAAAAAGTTCAAACAAGGGCATACCAATTTTTCTTTGTAGATTTTTTTCTTGTAAAAAGAAAATCTGTGCCCTGTAGCACCTTCCTTTCTGTGCAACTTAATTTTGGACTTAGATCAAATGGACTCTGATTTTGTGTGAAGATGGGAAGCAAGGTAATTTTGTGGGAATACTCTAAATACAAAAGGTGAGTGTTAATGTATCGTTACGGTGGCAGTATAAGTAAATGCAATTTTACATTTTGTATTTTACATGGGCAAGACGTGACATGGGTTGTGGCTTTTGTTTTTCCTTTTATTTATTTTGGGTAATCATCCAGCAACTCCCCGAGAATGTACGAGCAGAAGCAGCAGATTCCTTGTATTACGAGGCACAATGCAGAAATCAAGACCCTGTCTATGGTTGTGTTGCTATCATTTCTTTGCTGCTTCAACAAATACAAAGCGTAGAGGGCCAGCTCGTTAAGACTCGAGCCGAGATTGCCGTCCTCGCTTCTCAAGCACAAGAAGAACCTCATATTCAACTAAATGAACCAGCACCCGAAACAAGTTTTTCACAATTTCCCATGTGAACAAATTGAAATTGTTGCTTGATTTTGGCCTTCCCACGAAATGGTTTCCATGAATTTACTGAAAAAAAAAAAAAGAAAGAAGAAGCACAAGTTAATTATAGTTTCATTGTATTTATTTTCGTATTTTCGGTCTCTTTACCCATTCTTCGTATTAGGAAATTCCTTCGCCGCACCATTTAGAGAATTCTTGATAGAATGAAGGTTCCTTTTTGTGTTAATTAATCAAAGAGGAAGCCAGTACAGGAATTGAACTCATCAAGCAATGATCAATGTTCAATTAATATGGGAATAGAAACAACTACACCAAGAGTTATTACAGGGAGCAATTTATTCCTGGCCTATCAGCACGACCTTGGCTTTCATGGTCTCAGTTAGTGAAATTATTCACATGTGTTTAGGGTCCTTTATTCCTGGCCTAATGGTCCTAACGTACTTCCCTTAAAAAGTAGGATAAAAAGTTTTCTGGAGGTCATCTTTAATCGGCCAGACACGGTTCAAAGTGAACCACGGGACTGAATTACAATCAATCGCAGAGGTAATACAGGGGACCATTTGGGCATTAGCCGCAAACATTCTCCTCTTTTTTTTTAATCAAAAAAATAAAATAAAATTATGAGTTTATTAATGGGTCAGTTTTCCGAATTTTCTTCTAGTATTTGTATGTCTTATTATTATGCACGCGCTTAACGTTCAGACCGAACGGGCTTGAAATTGAGTTTATGTGCAAACCGTCCCATTACAGCTGAAAATCAAAAAAACCAAAGGTATGCCAACCATTAGCTCAGACTTTAGTAAAAATTAAATCTCCTCTTCATTCAACAGGATTTAAATTAAAAAAAAAAATCATGCCAGAGATTGAACCAATCCCTTTTTTTTTTTTTTGGTGGGGTGGTTTGACGGACGGGGCTTTTGTTGCGACAACCTTTCAACACACGCACACACACTCGCAAGACGTTTGTGCATGAGCCGTAATAAATTCACATGATTTGACGTGAGAGTTGGATTGATAGTAATTTGATATATATTATATATATATTATAATTTAAATTTAAATTATTAAAATAAATAATTTAATTTGATTATTAAAACGTACATAATATTATTTATTTAATTGTTCAATAAAATATCTGTGAATTTGAGATTTGGTGACTAAAATTTCTATGATGCTTCTTTTTAATTGTTCAAAAAAAATCTGTAATTTAAATGTCTCTCTGTTCTTTTTTTTTTGGGGGGGGGGGGAATTGGAGCATCCAGCCCTAACAATTTCTTTTTTCAAAAAAAAGAGCATAAAATTGGAGCCCAGATATATTACTGTTGAAAGTGATACGGTGCGGCTCGGGCATTGAGACAAAATATCTTACGTTTGAAGCCGAAAGCTGGACAGCAAGTGAGCCTGGCCACAACGAGAGAGAAATTTATGACGTCATACAATATGGTTTTTAATGAATTTTTTAAATCCCAACTACAACAAATAATCGATTCGAGGATTGAATCCGTAGGGCGCGAGAAAAAAATCGAAAAAGAAAAAGAAAATCAATAAAAATAGAGGTGAGTAGGCTAATTTTGTATATTAACATATATATATATATATATATATGTAAATTTTAAATATTTTTAAAAACACATAATTTTTAAAATATAAAATTATTTATTTCGTAATATTCACATGTAAATTCATTCTGAAAAAATAATAATTTTTAAAAATTATATTTTAATATGTAAAATTAACATGTTAATTCATCTCTATTTCTATTTTTTTTTTAGTTCATAAAATAGTACTCTTTTTCCAAAATTAAAACGACGTCACCCTCTTTGAACCTATCGGACTCTCAAAATAAAAAAATAAAAAAAGAAAAAGGGCCGTTTGGTTACAAAAGTCATTCTAGCTCTCTTTCAGACGACCCCTAGGGTTCTTTGAGTTGTGGGGTTGGGGAGGAGCTCTCGCGATCGCAGCTTCCGAGAACACAAAAAATAGCTTATCTCAAGAGGTGAGTAATGCAAACAGATCGTCTATCCCTTTTTTAATCTTTTTGAATCTTTTATAGCGTGTCTCTTTCCTTGCCGTTTGGTTCTTGGAGAGACAGCGAGAATGAGCTTAATTCTTCGTTTTTCCCGCGGTTTCTCGGCTGCACAGATGTAGATCTGGTTTCCTGTTGTGCAGATCTGTTCTTCCTATTTTGGTTTTGGGCCTCCTATGAAATTTTGTTTCATTTGTGTTTTTAGATCGCAACTGAGAGTTTATGTATGATTTTAACGTTTTTTTTTTCTAATTCAGTTGTTACAGAGAATTTCATAGGACCTATTCCTGTTGAGCATTTAACGTGTTCTTGTTTTATTTTCTGAATATTCATGTTGAAGTGGTTTTGTTGAGATCTGATATGTTGCCAAAGAATGATTGTCTAGTTGCATGTGCGGATGCTTTGTTTTAATTAGACATCTGGGTCGGTCGAGTGATTCCCTTTTGTCTTAATATGACATTAATCGAGGAGTATGCCTCTGCTTATTATTTACTTTATGTGCATGAACTTTGTTCAGGCAAAATGAGGCCCATCTTCTGTGGAAACTTTGAGTATGATGCTCGGCAGTCTGATCTGGAGAGGTTGTTTAGGCGCTATGGGAGGGTTGAACGAGTGGATATGAAGTCTGGTAAGTTTCTTCTCGGCTGTAATGCATCTTCAATTTTCTTATTATTGCATTGGGGTGAAGAAGGTATTGTCACATATCACTATGGCTTTTGTTACTTGATCACATTTCTTAAAGTGAAACTGCTAAGTGATGAAGCTTTTGTTACAAAATTTTATGCTTAACGGCTGTTCATCATTGAACAAAAGATTCCATTACAGTGGGTCCAAGTTAACAATTTTTTATGCACAAAACATGTTGAAAGTTTACCCTGGAAAAGAAGCTGGATGGCTTTATTTCCTTTCAGTATATCAAGAACTTCATTTGAAGTACAGTTAAATTTGTCTCAAAATAGTTGTGGTAAGCAGGCATCATGGGAGTAGTGACCTGGACATTTCATCGGACTCTGGTTCATTTTGTAAGGAAAGGGGCATGGTGATGCAAATTATGCAAATTGAGAAATAAAGGTGGTGGATATAATGCTTTTGATTAATTGCAATTATTGTGTCCTCAGGGAGTAGTAAACCATTACTAATTGCTCAACTTGGTGTATGATATTATCACCTTTAGAGGATGACCAATCCCTACATCTACTTGGGAAATTTATCATGGGAAAAGTTGTACCATGTAAATATTTGATGGTTTTCTCTTTATTGAAACTATTATGTAAAATTCGACATGTGCACGCACACTGTTCTGCTATGAGTCAGCCACTCCCACGTCATCCCGACAATTCACTGAGGCCGGTTACCATGCTCGAAGGTGGCAGTTGCTTCTTTCTCTGATAGTTCAGCAGGGTCACTCTCATCTTTTGGAATATGTGGCTCAGCTGCCTCTAGCTGTCTTCCTTTGTTGAGTTACAGTGGGGTTCAGGATATGTTGAAGAAAAAAGTATTTTTTGAAGCATAAACCCCCATACTATACATTTTCTTTGACGCAGGATTATCTTGGGAAATCTATACTCCCCCTGGCTAATGGATGGCTCTTCAGAACTCCATTTCCTGCCTGTGACGAGCTTCTTCTTCTTGTTTTCAAGAAGAGTCTCTCTGATTCGCAATGGCAGAACCATGCCAATTTTCCTCAGACTCCATTGCCTTTCATTCCTCCTGAATTTTGCCCAGCCTTCAATTTTGGATATGTTTCAAGATAGAAATCATTGCCAACCTCACGTCAGAGGCAGCACAATAGATGGAGAGGACACATTATGTTCTTTGACCCACCATGAGACATCCACTTTTGGAATCTAAATCCTTGAGATCACTTAGTTCCTAACACAAGGTCTGTTGCTACTTTTACTGGTGACTTAGTTTATAGATTTCACGAAGGTTGCCAAATTTTATTCAAGGGTTTGGTTTTAACCAGTTTGCGTGGTGATTGAGAAAATGGTCATATTCAAGAAGCCTTACACGGGAGGATTCTTGTCTTCTTTGTATTATCATGATGAACAATAGTAATATATCCCACTTGATTCTGTTTCTCTACTCATGTGTAGGATTTGCTTTTATCTATATGGAAGATGAGAGAGATGCTGAAGATGCCATTCGTGCTCTTGATCGAGTAGAATTTGGTCACAAGGGTCGACGGCTTCGTGTTGAATGGACTAAGGTGATTCTGTAATATAAATGCAGATGATCAGTTGCAAGTTACCCATCTGCATAGTAGTTGGTCCAAATTGTGTTGTTCTTTTTTTTCTTCTTTTTTTTTTTTTTCTGTAACTCAACTAGTTTTTTCATGTGTTAATGTTGGTATCCCTAAAACTATTGTTGTTTTTTTGGCCAACTAATACTTTTGTTATGTACTAGCAAGAACGTGGCATAAGAAGGCCCGGTGGTTCAAGAAGGGCAGCCAATACGAGGCCTTCTAAGACCTTGTTTGTTATCAACTTTGATCCACATCATACAAGGACAAGAGACCTGGAGAGGCACTTTGAACCATATGGAAAAATAGTGAGTGTAAGGATTAGAAGAAATTTTGCATTTGTTCAGTATGAATTGCAGGAGGATGCCACCAAAGCTTTGGATGCTACAAACATGAGGTTAGTTTGCTTTCCATCCTAAGAAACCCTTCACTTTGTTTCTCTCCTAGAGTGGGCCTTTCATTTATTCTTAAGATGCCAATCACATGATCCTGCCGACAACTGCCTATGCAGTGAATCCACTCGTGGATTTCAAATTTTAGTTGGTCCACCTGTCATGGTCCATGTGTATTTGATGGAGCTGCCCCTGTATTCCAAGTTGCAGTTTTCCACTGTGTTTATCCAAACTCGCTGATTTTTGCTTTTGTTTTCACATGCAGCAGGCTGATGGATCGAGTGATATCAGTTGAATATGCTGTCCGGGATGATGATGAAAGAAGGGATGGATACAGCCCTGACCGTAATCGTTATAGGTCACCGGAGAGACGAAGCTATGACAGGAGGCGTTCTCCAAGTCCTTACAGACGGGAGCGAGGAAGCCCTGATTATGGACATGGTCCCAGCCCTTACAAGAGAGAGAGGTCTAGCCCTGACTATAGACGTCGCAGAAGCCCAAGTCCCTACAAGAGAGACAGGCCTAGCCCTGACTATGGCAGGGCCTCGAGCCACAGTCCTTACTGGAGGGAGAGGGAGAGTAATGATTATGGCCGTGGCCCTAGCCATAGTCCCTACCGTAAAGAGAGGGCTAGTCCTGACAATGGTCATGGCCCCAATACTAGTCCTTATCGGAGGGGAAGGCATACTCCTGACAATGGTCGTGGCCCAAGTTACAGCCCATATGGAAGAGAAAGGGCCAACCACCCTGAGAATGTGCATGCTTCCAGCCGAAGTCCTTATGAGAAAGACAGGGCTAGTCCTGAGAATCATCGACATGCTAGCCCAAATTCCATGCCTGAAGAGAGGGACAGCCCAAATGATGGTGGAGCTGAGAGTCCTCTGCATGAGAGATATCACAGGTTTGGATTTGTGCTCAATTGATTTTTTATTATTATTATTTTTGGTTACTGCCTCTATTTTTCATATTCTTCTTTCCTGTGATGCAGCCAATCACCTGCAGAAGATGAATGATTCCGATTCCAATGTACTTGATAGACGTGCCTACCTATTCTTCTTATTTCTCTTGGATGTTGAACATGGTCGGAGTCTCTGTATGCCCTTCGCATGACATCTGTTTCAAGAACTAAATCACTGTTTGTCTTCATCTTCTTATGTAGAATCTAGTTAGTGCTAGCTTGCAGTTCTATGCTTCAAATCGGTGCTAAAGTACTGGTGGAGATTGATGTTGGGTTTGAAGTAGAGATCAATTTGGTGAAACATTTTACTTAAATATTCCTTTTGTTTTGGGTCCTTTGATTCGTGCCTAATTTCTTCAATTTATGTTGGTGGTCTGAGTTATCTTGCATCTTTGAAATTGTGTGGTAGGCACATAGTTTACAGGTAGCGTGGGTAAAGATTATTATAAAGTTTGGTCGATCAGCAGTTATGGTATCCGGTGACTGTAGGTAAGCCTGGTTTTGTTACGTTGTTTTGCCTTTTGTCATGGCAGCAAGAGATGCCACCATTGTGATCTTTGCGTCAAAGTGATGTTGGGAATTTTATCAAGTAGCAGGGCTAGTAATGAACGTGTTTAAACAAGGATGGAGGGTTATTAATTGTCGCTCTTGTTTTAAGGTTTGTTGAAGTGTGTTTTTTTTGTTTTTTTAATTTTGAGATGAAGGTTTGTTGAGGCTGAAAATGGGATTTTCTTTTTTGGGTTAATAAATAAGTCGGCTTGCGGAAATCTCCGTCGCCATTTGATTTGGATGGTTCCTAAATCCAGTCGTCCGTTCAATGGGCTTCCTGCTAACTAAACCAATTATTCTACTAGATCCACATCAACGTTGCATAGGTGTGTATCATGGTAGAGAGATGCCGTCTCCCTCACCGCCCCACCAAAAGCCCTTGTGAGCGATTTCGGAAAATAACAACCTGAGCATGCGAGAGCCAGCAAGAAGCGGCTGTACCTCAGGCGACTGCTTTTTACAGTTGTTTTAACTACTAAAATTAATATTGTATGAATTTTATGGTGAAAATTAGAATTCCACGGAAAATGAAAGAAGGAAGCCAATTTAACCCAAAATTTAATTATTCATGTCATGAAATAATAATAGATTCAATATATTTGTCTACTTGAATATTCCATTTGTAGGGTACGCGGTAATTTTGGGTCCTACAAATTGTTTGGAGACTAGGAAAGTTCGGAGAGAAAATTTGAAAGTGAAAAAAAAGTCTATCATCTCTTGTATTTAAGAAGGGTAATGAAGTATTGAGAGATAAAAAAAATTAAAATTTTTTAATTTGAAAAGGAGTGGAAAGTGAGAAAAGAAAACTAATTTTACTTGTAATAAAATTACTATTCATACGAAAAATCGAGTCTTAGATTTGGTAGAAAAATTAAAAATTATTTTCTCCAATTCTTAGAAATGAATTTAGTGAACCAGAAAAAAAAATAATTTTCTTCTTTATTTTTTCCATTCTAAAAATATTTTTGAAAAACAAGTATCAATTCCTTTATTTCTACATTCTTCTCTCTCTTTAGTCTCCTATCCCAAAGACAACGTAAAGCAAATTCTTCTAAGTAATGTGACCCGATCATTTACGGGCGTCAAGGCAATCGCTATCCTACCCAACAGAGAGTTGAGTACACATTTTGAGACAAGCGCGTCGCAAGACTTTTCTCGTTCGCAGGTGCAAATGACGATCTGGACACCCCAATTACCAACCATCACACAAAATGAGATATCGACTCAGCATTATTTTACCGTAGGATGGGCTTGCTATGGGACCATGTTGACAGCTGTCGTAATATCAATGAGATGTTGTCTGCCGTTAGCCTGGTATATATCTCTGCGATCACGTCAGCTTTACATTTTCCTCAAATTAGAGAAAAACAGTTTATTTTTTTCGCAACGGAGGTTTAAGTGATATTAAATGTGATGTGTATTATTATTTTTGTTTTCTATGTGAATTCTAGTTCATATGTGTTCAATTTTGTAATAAATATATCCATTAATTAACAATAAAAATTTTAATATAATTTACAAAAATACAAAATTACATACTTGAATTTGTAAAAATATATTAAATAATAAATATAATAAGTCTGATATAAATTTTTAATTTATTTTAAAATAATAATATTTTTTAAAGAGAAAGTAACAAGATAAATACTTTATTGAAATATAATTTATTTATAGGTAAAATTAGTTAATTAATTAAAAAATAATTTAATTTAAATAAAAAATATTTTAAGAAGAAAAAATAAAAATTTTCTAAATAATTTAATAGGAGTTAAAACAAGAGTAAAATAGTATTGTAAATAATAAAATTACACATAAAAATTAAAACTTATAAATTTTTTTTTTGGGGTTTCTGATTGGGCTACCCATTCTATATCAAATTCAAATAACTATGCAAAATTACTGTAGAATACATTGATTTAAAAATTAATTTTATTAAATTAAATAATTAATTTTTAATTAGATTAGATTAGATTAAATTAAAATAAAATCTAAATGATATAATTAAAAACTAATTAATTATACTTTATCAATTATAACTCAACAAATAAATTTTAAAATAATAATTTTCAGATATTCCTTACTAACCAAGCAAATTTTAATTCAATCACACCATTAATTTGTATTTATCTATGTAATTTATCAAAATTATCACAACCAAAAGAAAAAAGTATTCTAAGATAAAATTTTGTTATTATAAAATTTTAAATTATAAACTAATTATTGAGAATCAATTCTATATTAACCGACTAAAATTAGTTATGTCAAATCACAAATAATTTTTTAATTGCAATATTGATTAAAATTGGAAGTAAAATTATTTTTCAAAATACAAATTGCAAAACATATAAAAAAAAAATCCACATTTACAATACGTTCAACGCGATCTCTACCGTTCAAACTAAATAACTATCAAATTTCGGCACGATATGACAATGATTCATCGTAAGATTATATAAAAACAATTGTAACTACTCCAGACAGGTTGGATTTTCAGAATCTCTCCTCTCGGTTTCTTTTCAAAATGAGATATTCATAATTTCATTTTTAAGCGTTTTAGATTGTAAATCAAACATATTACACAAATAACCATTGATTTCATAATAATTGAGCTTTTGTTCCACGTAGAAAAAAATCCGATTGGCCCAACAACAGTGGCGCGACTTCTTCAAAATCACATTACTTCCTTTGTGCATTTCCCATCTTTCTCCATTTTTAGCACTCATATTTTGTATATACAAAATTTTTTTATTAATCCTCTCCTTTCTCCTTTTTTTTTTTTAAAAAAAAAAACAATTAAGTATTTCCAAATGAGGAGATTAAAAAATATACAAGTGATTTTGGGGGAGGCAGGTCGATTAAAAAGTCAAAATAAGCCCAAACACATAAGCAGTCAGTTGCACGGGAAGGCGATCTAATTGGTTGATTAATTACATGGTGGGAAAATAATCGTCATTAAAATTTGGTAACCCTCTGTCTAGTTAGGAAGAATATGCAACATTGCTTTTTGAAGGTCTAGCGGGGTTTTTCTTTTTTCTTCTTTCTTCTGCCGGAACAGCTTCGTGGAAATTAGGCATGATGAATTCCAGATCATGCATGTCGAGAAGATGAACAAATAAAAAAAAGACAAAAATTTTGGTGAATGTAAAACGTGCATTTTAGCTCAATAAACTCTGTTGAACGCAATTTCTTCACCAATCAATAAGCAACAATATCTTTTACTGTTAATTTTTGGAGTGTGTATGCGTGTCTCTGTGTGTGTGTAGTTTGATTCACAGTCAGCCATTCACCCAGTCGGCACGGCAATCTTTAAGGCACGATTAGACGCGTATAGGCACGTGCATGATCATTCTGGATGCGATGCCATGCACACGCGTTGAATTCTGACAAAATCTGGAACCTGAAAAGCAATACGGACAAATCCTCTTACTCTCGCCAGGTCTTCTGTTGCCAATATATATATATATATATAATGAGAACCAAATGGGAATGCTATTATATCCGCGACGACAACTAAACTACAAAAGCAGGATCAAGATTGGCTTTAAGTGGGCCGAAAAAAAACACAAAAGAAAAAACGAGTTTGAAGGATCCATTTGAATAAAAATCGTAGTTAGTGAAAATGTTTGGATTTGCTTTTGTCGTTAAATGGACTTGACTTGGTTCCAGCGAAGGTCATTAAATTAGTTGTAACAAAGATAGTCATCATTGGTACAGTGAAATCTTACACTTGCAGTTAGAGAGAAAAAGCGGTGATTAAATTAGTGTAGCATCCATCAATCAATCAATCAATCAATAGATAAATGACTTCATTGCTTTGCCGTAGCCGTTTATTAAAATCCTAATCAAATTAACAACCACGAGATTAGACTTCCCTGCAATTCAGAGACTTTTCCAGAGGATGGAAGTGTGAAAACAATCGCATCGTGACTCACGGGCGCAGGGGGAGACCAGAGCCAGCTAGTTTTCGGCTTGTTTTGTATTTTGCGTAGTCGAAACTGGGTAATAATTATAGGAGAGTTGACGTCACAGGTGTGGAATTTTTCGCGTTCCAATTGAACCTTCCCAAAGCAAAGCATTGTGAGAGCTGCCTTACCTTCAACAAAAACAAATATTGAGGAAAGAGCAACAAAATTCGCGGTGGAAGAGGACTAATGAGTTTATGAATTGAATGAACACCTTTTTTTTTGTCGTGTTTTTTTTTTTTTTACTCCATTGACAGTGCAGTGATGTAAATGACGATGCGTATCAAGTTAAATTTATTTTTTCTAAACAGATAAAGGGTACTAATCGTCCGAAAAATGGGATATTCTAAGGAATTATTTCCTCTTTAGTTAATATCAAAATTGAATTTTGGTCCGCTAGGAGTGAAATACATCTATTTTACTAACGAGACCAATACTTGGAATTATAAATTAACACTTATAGTACGAAGAAAATGTTTTCGTTATCTCCCGCCAACATCAAGGTGTTGTATATGCACCTTTTCTTTATTGAAAGATGAAGGTAATATTACTAGGAGAGTTTGCTTGTGATTTAACTCAAACCATAATTAAGTTATTAGTGAAACTACTTCAGTTCCGTGCCTCTTTAAAACTTTCCTCTTTCGGTGCACGTACTTTCGTTTCATTTGTGCAACACAGAAAAGCAAAAAAAGAAAAAAAGAAACAAAACAAAACAAAACGTTGGAAATAGCTATAAAAAATTTCCAACACTCTAGCGATGACAGGGCACAAATTTCAACAATGTTTCTGATCTAATTATGCTCTTCTGTCGCATATATAGGTCTCAGGAAGCTAATGACAATGCTCTTTTTTCTTTTTTCCTTTTTTCTTGCTTTTAATTAGCTTTCAGTTTCCTTGTCAACATTAGGCAAAAGCGAACGGCTGCGATCTTTGTCGAGAATAAAAATCCGTCCCCATTTCATCTCATCTCTGCGTCGCAACTTCTTGTAAGAATGAAGTTGTTAGATATATCTCCTACGCAACATTCCTTCAAATGAAAGCATAAGATTCGGGACTGTGTCCTTTGGTAGCAACTCATGCAGCTTATGCCTTTATTCTTTGCCAGCTTTCTCACCCTGTGTGTGCGCCCGCGCACTCGTGTTTATCCTTTGGTTCTTCTCCCTTCTTCTTGTTGCGGTCATCATCAACTGTTTAAATTGGAATCCAAATATCCGATTCCCACGTTGGATCCAAAAGGATCACCGAAAGATAACTTCAAAAGACAGGACAAAACCATATCTTAACAGCAACAAAATTGGTGGAACTTGGGAAGAATTTAATTCGACAGCCGAGTTTAGAGCAACAATTCCGCAAAAGCGCATCATCCGGTTATGCGAAATCGCATATAGCTGGAATTCTGAAATTTCCTGCCCTGCCCGTTTGGTCTGACTGAGTCACGCATATATCATATTGTATATTTTTTTGAGTTTCATATTGTATGGCAAGAGGATTTAGCAGTAATGTTTACCCTAAAGTTCCGTTTTTTTTTTTTTTTTTTTTTGGTTGGGAAAATAATTTATTTATAAATTTTTTTTTACTAATAAATATTTTTGCAAAAAAAAAAAGAGAGAGAGAGATTATTTTTCACTATTTAACAGCATTATTGATAAATATTTTCTTGTATTTAGTGCACTTATAAAAAAAAAGACTGAATTTTTCTAAAATAACGCAAATAATTCTTTTTAGTACTATTAAAATTGCAATAAAAAGGAATAATTATTTCAATAATTTACAATATATGCTGCATAAAGTTTTAACAAATAAAATTCAGTGAATGAGTATTAACAAATTAAGTTCTTTTAAGTGCCAGTTTATAGTTTAAACTCCTAAAATCAGCTTAAGAGTCAATTATAATCAACGAGTTCCCCAATCCAACAAATTGAAATTTATGTGATCATCAACCTCTTCTTTTTTTTTTTTTTTAAATTGATTCTTTCTTTTCTCTTATAACAAAGGAAGTAGGAACAGCTGCAAACCTACCAACAACGTGAGTTGGGCTTATTAAAACCATTTTTAAAAAAAAAATCAAAAAAGGCATAAGCCTAAACAAACTTTTGCTAATTGAAATCTTTCTCAATGTTGACTCAAACGAGGATCGAGCAATGAAGGAACATTTGACTTTGGTTGTTGTAGCGATAAACTAGCATATCAGAGTCGAGAGTTTTAAAACAAATTAATTATTATTGTAAATAAAAATGTGAAAAAAAAAAAACAAAGAGCTGTGATTGGCGGCCGGCGAACAACAAGACCGACAATGAAGTCAATTGGTAAAAAGTGAAACTGACGGCAACACAAAAATGGCCCTTTCTTTCTTTCTTTCTTTCTTTAACTAACGTTCCCCCTCCCTCACCTGTTGTAACGTTTACTTCCGCATAGTGACTGTTATTTTTCATTGATTTCATAGTTATTTTTATTAATTACATCTTCTTAACTTATTAAATATATAAAAATAAAGAAAAAATTTACAAAAAATAAATAGTTTATCAAAAACGAACGAACTCCAAGTCTCGTACATGTTTTCAAATTCACCATGCATACAAGTTTTTGATGGAAAATTTTAAAATTTTGTAAATAAATATATATATATATATATATATATATTTTTTATTTGTGCTGAGCCCAAATAACGTGTGAACATGACAGCACTCTGACTACATTTTAAGTAAATCCTTGGCCACCTAATATTTCAGATCTCGTTACCCTGTTTTAGCTTGCTTTTTTTGTTTTTTTTTTTTCTTCAAAGAAAATTAGATAGTAACATTTAAGAAATAGTATAAAAATGATATGATGTAAAAATTAATTATATTTTATTCGTTTTTATAAATAAAATAAATTAAACATAAAAAATTAATTGATTTATCTATATTATACATATATATAAGTATTACTGCGCAATATTAGAGTACTCTAATTTATTTTTTGGGGGTTCATAACACGCCACATAGTTGAGTCAAAGGAGCCAGAGACCACGGGCTTCCGGCTGCGCCGTTGATCACAAGGGATCGATTATCGAGATTCAGCGACCGCAAATAGACTTAAGCGACTCGGTGATGCGGAGCAATGACTACCGTCCACTTGGAGCTGCGAGGAGACATGTTGGTTGAGTAGAGTGTAAAACAGAGAACTTGGATGAAAATTCCAAAAGAAAATCAAAGCTGACTTTTCTAGGTCGCCCTGGCCTCTGTCATGGGGTCAAGCCGCACGAAACCTAAAATCGTCCTTTTGGACTTTCCCTCACAAGACCTATGCCGGGTCTATGCGATGAACGGAGACCAAGGTGTCGCATACAAGTCCCATGCTCCCATTTGCTTTCCCGCCGGATCAAAACTCTTTACTATTATACACTCTCACGTCATTTGCCATTCTAGCTTATTTAGCACATGTACATTGACTTTTCTACCATTATTATTTTTAAAAAAATTCTTTAATAGTAAGTTACACGGTGAGATAATTATTCTTTTTTGATCCCATGAACTTCTTTTTTTTTTTTTTTACTTTTTGATATTGCATTTGTTCTTGAAATATGAATACTTGAAGTTCATACAATTTTTTTTTACTAACTTTAGTTTATTAATTAATTTAGTAGTAAAGGAGAAGAACTCAATTCAGCAACTGAGAGTTTGGGGGGGGCGCGGGGGGATATTATTTTTTATTTTTGAAAAGAGACTTATAACAAAGACGGGGTGGATTTAACACAATCCATATATCCAAAACCGAAGTGCTTTATCATCAACTACAGATACACGTATATGGTCCTAATTGCTGCTAACCACAATTATGCATCGATGTGTTAGAAACGTGTGTGACCAAAAACGCAAGGCTGGTTTTATGTGTCGGGGGCTTTAGAAAAGTGTAAAATTAAGGTTAACTTTGCCGTTTTCAAGCATAAACACAACAAATGCATACAGAAGATGAAAGCCTCTCTTCTCGTAGTACTACTCTAAAAGGAGTGAAAGCTGTCGGCAACATGAGCTTGGAAATGCATGTCACGTGGCATACAAATTCTAGTCTTTTCCCTCTATGTCAGGTTGACGACCAAAAACAGTCCACACAACATAAAAACAGTTCACAAAATCTCTTAATACCTCGGCGCGTATGTAATCTACAAAATATCGACCGTGACCTCTTCTAACCAACATTTTCTGGATTGACCAAATGCTTGATTGGGTTAACCATAAGCCGATAGATTATAAATTAAAGAAATGGCTATTTAAGTGGCGCAATTTAAAAGATTTTGTAGGGGTTGGTGGTAGTTTTGTTAGTAAAGTTGGTGGGGGGGTGGCAGTTAACCGGGAGAGTAGACTCTAGCAAACCCTTCGTTCCCACATTTTTAGGGTGAGGAACGATCTGAATGGGGATCTTAGGAGTAGGTAGATTTTAGATGTTTTACGCAAGTTTAATGTGGGATTAGTTGGTGGTTTTATATGACTTTTAGTATGTAGGTGGATTTTAGAGATTTGTTTTTTTGTTATAGTATCTCTTTTTGTAGTTTGGTATTTTTTTTTTTAATTGTGGTAGTGTGCAATGTGTTTGTTTAAATTATTGTTATTTGTTTTACTTTTTTTTTGCGGATTTTGTTAGTTATTTTGAATTAGTTGTGGACTCTTTTGCTTTTTGTTTTTTATGTTTTTCTGATTAGTGATCACGTTTTTTTTGTTTTTTTTTTGTTTATTTTTTTATTTTTTGATTTTTTTTAGGATTTACGATTATTGATTTAGATTTTTTAGGAAGATAGAGGGGGGTTTTGAGTTAGATTTTATTATGCATTACTTAGTTTTTTTTTATATTTTTAGACCCATTTAGATAGATTTTGCTCTCCCTTTAGAATTAAGGGTTTTTTACAATTCTTTTAGTATTAGATTAAACTCCAAACGATTAGGCGTTTTAGATAGAAGTAGAGTGGATTTACGGACATTTTAGACGCTTAGGGGGGGGATATACGGAGCTTAATAAGATTTTTGTTCTTCAAGATTTAGATAGTTTGTTAGATTTTTATTTTTTAGATAGAATTTTTGTATTTTAGTTTAGTGGATATTTTTAGCATGTATTGTAGGTTTACATATTAGATAACAAGCCCCCGATTTTAGGGTCTTTAGGTTATTTTTTTAGTTTTTCTTTAGAGGATAGGAGTTAGGTTAAGGGTTAGAGTAGATAGGTTAGTAGATTTTTTTTTTTTTCTATGGATACGATTAGATTATTAGAGGAGCCCGCCAGGGGGGTTTTTCTAGGTTTGTTTCTTTTAGATGTCGTTATGATTGATATAGTATAGATTCTTTAGATTTGAATTTTTTGAGACACGGGATAGCTAGATCTTGCTTTTTCTAGGTTCTCAAGTGGTAAGGACCCGCGAGATTTTAGATGTTTTTTAGATTTTCTTTGTTTCTAAAGATAGGGAGTAGATGTTATAGATAATAGTTAGATGTTTTTTGTTTTTTTGATAGATATTTTAGATCTTTTAGAAGTTTAGATTATGATTTAAGTTTAGAAGAGTAGATAGGGTACGTAGTTTATTTAGAGGATTAGGTATAGAAGATTAGATTAGATAGGTTTTAGAAGAAGCTACTAGAGATTTTTCTAGATATTTCTTAGATTTTTTAGTGATATAGTCAGAAGTCAGAAGAGAATTAGTAGCTAAGATTTTAGACTCAGTTTCTTTTTTTGTAGATTTTAGAAGTACTAGAATTTTTTAGTAGGACTGAGAGATTTAGTTAATAGATTTTAGTTTTAGATTATCACTTAGATATAGATAGATTTTTTTTATTTAGAGTATTAGAAAGTTTGTTTTCTTTTTAGATAGGATTAAGTATTTTCAGATAAGAAGAAATATTTTGCGATCGAGAAGGCTAGTATCTTTTTAGTAGATTTTCCTCCCTTTTTAGATTTATAGGGAGTTTATACTAGGGTTAGATATTTAGGGGACTTTAATTAGTTAAGAATAGAGAAGTCTTTTATTTAAGTGGATTAGAGTTAGGATAGTACCTAAATTCAATGTGAATTAGATAATAATGGATACTAGAAGAGTGGTATAGAGATTTTTTCTTAATGTACATTCAGTGAGATTATTTTTAGATTTTTAGATTATGTTTTTAGAAGATTTTATAATTATAGATATTATAGGGAATTTAGGATTTTCAGAGCTGTAGATTAGATTATTTCATAGGAGTATTAATTTTTTTGTTTCTACCATAGATTTTAGGGGGGATAGTAGATAGTTTATGATGTTTTAGATCAGCTCAATAGATTTTTAGATCCGTTATTAGAATTTTATTTTTGTATTTTGTTTGTAGTTTAGATTTATTAGTTTTATTTGATTAGATGTTTTTTAGGAAGAATAGTAGGTTTTTTTTTTGTTAGGGATATTCTTTTATTAGTAGATTAGAGGTTTAGTTTTTTATTTAGATTTTATCGGGGAATTAGATTTTGATTTCTTAAATAATTTATTATTTAGATTAGAGAAGTTTTTAGAAGTTTTTTTTAGATATTTTAGGTTAGGTTTGAGGTGAAGGACGAACGGCTGCTTAGGGATTAGTTTTACTTTTTAGTAAGAGTGTTTTAGATTTTTTTCAGGAATGAGATTATGGATTTTTTTTAGGGTTATAGGATTTTTTATTTATTAAGACAGGGATTTTTTATGTTGTAGATTAGATTTTTTAGGTTCCATAGAAGGTTTTTAGATAAGAGATAGAACAAAGGGAGAATTTAGAATTTTGATATATATTTTTTAGATAGTTAGATTAGATACCGATCTCATTAGATAGAAGAATTTTTAGACTATTCAATTTTTTTTTAGGATTAGGGATACTTAGATATATTTATTTTTTTAATCTTTTTTTGTTATTATCTAGTTACTAAGATCTTATTTTTTTGTGTTTTTTAGTTTCCTAGAGATTAGTATTTTTAGATAGATTTTTTTTTTTTTTAAGAAATTTTTTTTTTATTAATTAGTTAGAGTAGATATTTTTAGTTTATAGAGTTTTTGAGGTCGTTATAGTAGTAGTGTTTTTAGGGGGGGGATAGGTTTAGACAGTTTATTTTTTAGGGATTTTGATTATATTTAGTATGGGATGGAGATTTTTTTATGTTTAGATTTATATTTATTAGACATTAGATAGATAATTATCTTATTTTTTGAATTAATGATTTATTTAGATATCTTTTATTTGTCTTTTAAACGTTTTTAAACTAGAGGTAGTTTAGTGTTTTAAGTGGGGATGTTTCTTAGTTTTTAGATTTTTTTAGATTTAGATTTTATTAGATTTTTAAGATATATTTTTTATTTTAGGATTTTTTTAGAAGGTAATTTAGATTATTTTAGGAAGATTAAGATTAGCTGTAGATTTATAGGATTTTTTGATAAATATGAATTGTTTTTAGTTTTAAGTAGATAAGAGATAGGGATCTCCCTAATAGTTGTTATAGATTGTTTAGTTTAGTAGTAGTGATTTTAGTAAGGATATAGGACCTTTCTTTTAGATCTTTAGTAGATCAGCGGAGTTAGGGGGGTTTTTAGTTTACGTAAGATTTTTTTTTTTTTTTTTTAGGATAATATCTAATAGATTTTAGATTAGATAGACTTTAAGACTTTAGTTACGAATAGATTTCTTAGTAGTAGCGTACGGGGGATTTGTGTTTGATGTTTATAGATACTTTTATTAGTTTAGGATTAGAGAAGAATTTTAATTAGATTAGTTTTAGGATAGATAGAAGGTTAGATCGGTAGTAGGAGTAGATTTAGCGAGAAGATTTTTTTTTGTAGGTGTAGAAATTTTTTTAGGGTATTTAGATAGAAAATTTTTTATTAGATACTAAGATTTAGTTTAGGATAGATTTAGTTTAGATTTTCTTTGATTTTAGTATTTAGTCACACCAGGATTTTTTTTTTAGAATGGGATAGTTTAGGATTTTTTAGATTTTTTTTTTATTTTTTTAGGGCACAAGATAGATTTTTTTTTTTTTTTTTAGTTTTTTTTTTTTTTTTAGTTTTTTTTTTAGATTTTTTTTTTAGTTTTTTTTTTTTTTTTTTTTTTTTTTTTTTTGTTTTTCTTAAGATTTTTTTTATTTTTAACATTATTATTTTTTTTTAAGTAAAATTTAGGAGGATTAGATTTATTTTTTTTATAGTTTTTTTTTTTTTTTTTTAGAAATTTTTTTTAGTTATTATTTTTTTGATTCTTTTTTTTGTTTTAGAGGATTTTTTAATTTTTATTTTTTTTTTTTTACTAGATCTAGGATTTTTTAAAATAGTAGAGAGATTTTTTTTTTGTAAATATTTTTTAGATTTTGTAGATTTAGTAGTTTTTTATTAGTTTTTTTTATTTTCAGTTTAATTTGGGGTTTGAAGAGAGATTATTTTTATTAGTATGGGGATAAATTTTTTTTTTTTTTATTTTATTTAGGAATTTATATTTTTTTTATTAGATGATTTTTTTTAAGTTTTCTTTTTATTTTTTAGGATTATAGTTTTTTTTAGATTTTTAGAGTTTTTTTTTAGATTTTTTTTTTATGATTTTTACTTTTAGTTTTTTATTTTTTTTTAGATATTAGGTTTATTTTTTTAGATTTTTTTTATTTTTAGTTTATTTAAAGTAGATTTTTTTAGTTTGTTTTTTGTTTTAGGTTTTTATCTTTAGATAGTAAATGTTTTTTTTTGTTTTTATTTTTTACTTTTTTTTTTTTTTTTTAGTTTTTTAGATTTTTTCGTTTATTATTTGATTTAGTTTTTAGTTTTTTTTTTTTTATTAGTTTGATTTAGATTTTGCGAGTTTTTTTTTTTTTTTTTTTTTTTTTATTTTTAGGTTTTTTTAACATTTTTTTTTTTTTTTTTATTATTTTTTTTTTTTTTTAGATTTTTTTATATTTTATTAGTTAAGATTTTTTTTTTATTTTTTTTTTTAGGATTTTTTAAGGTTTTTTTAATGGTTTCGATTTTTTTAGTAAGGTTATTTTTTTTTTTTTTTTTGAGTAGATTTTAAGTGACATTTTAGTTTTTTTTGTTTTTTTTTTTTAAGTATTAGTTTTTATTATATAAAAAGTTTTTTTTTTTTTTTTTTGTTTTTTTTAGTTTTTTTAGTTAGAGATTTGAAGTTTTTTTGGATTGTTATTTTTTTTTTAGAATTTTCTAGATTTTTAGGTGGAGTTTTTTAGATAGTTTTTTTTTTTTTTTTTTTTTTTAAGATTTTTTTTTTTTAGAATTAGGATTTTAGGGAGTTTTTTTTTTTTGGTTTTTGTTTTTTTAGTTAGTTTAGATTTTTTTAGATTATTTTTTTTAATTTTTAGTGTAGGGGTGATTAGATTTTTATATTTTTTTGTTTTTTATTTTTTGATAGATTTATGTGAACTATTTTTTTTAGGGGTTTTATTTTTTTTGGTGTTTTATTTTTATCTTTTTTTGTCTTTTAGATAATAGGATTAGGACCTTTTTGAGATTTAGAGATTATTTAATAATTTTTTTTAGATAGTTTAGTAGATTTCTTTTTTGGAGTATGGATTTTTTTTCTTTTTTTTTTTTTTATTTTTTAGGATTTTTTCTTTTTTTTTTGTTTATTGTTTTTTTTTTTTAAAGAGGTTATTTTTATTTGGATGGGTGATTTAGTTTAGTTTTGGGGGTTTGTTTTGCTTTTTGGTTTTTTAGTTTTGTTTTTTTTTTTTTTTTTTTTTAGGTTGGGGGTTTTAGAGGAGGGTCGGATTAGTTAGTTTTTTATTTAGATTTTGGGTTTTTTAGGGGGGTGGTTTTAGGTTTTTGTTTTTTGGGAGTATTTTTTTTTTTTTTGTTTTTTGTTTTTTCTTAGATTAGAGTATTTTTTTTTGTTTTTTTTTTTAGTTAGTTTTTTTTTTTTTTTTTAGGGGGGTAGTTTTTTTTTTTTTTTTTTTTTTATTTAGGATTTAGATATTTTTTTTTTTAGTTTTTTTTTTTTTATGAGTTTTTTTTAGTAGATTTTTTGTTAGTTTTTTTTTTTTTATTTTTTTAGATTTTTTTAGATTTTTGGTTAGAGATTTATTTTTTTTTGTTTTTTTTTTTTTGTTTAGAGGAGTTTTTTTTTTTAGTTTTTTTAGGTTTTTTGTAGTTTAGATAGTTTTTTTTGGGTTTTTTTTTTTTAGAGGTTTTTTTTTAGTTTTTTTTTTTTTTAGATTTTTTTTTTTTTTTTTTTTTTTAAGATTTTTTTTTTTTTTTTTTTTTTTTTTTTTTTTTTTTTTTTTTTTTTTTTTTTTTTTTTTTTTTTTTTTTTTTTTTTTTTTAATGTTTTTTTTTTTTTGTTTTTTTTTTTTTTTTTTTTTTTTTTTTTTTTTTTTTTTTTTTTTTTTTTTTTTTTTTTTTTTTTTTTTTTTTTTTTTTTTTTTTTTTTTTTTTTTTAGTTTTTTTTTTTTTTTTTTTTTTTTTTTTTTTTTTTTTTTGTTCTTTTTTTTTTTTATTTTTTATTTTTTTTTTTTTTATTTTTTTTTTTAGTTTTTTTTTTTGTTTTTTTTTTAGTTTTTTTTTTTTTTTTTTTTTTTTTTTGATTTTTTTTTTTTTTTTTTTTTTTTTTTTTTTTTTTTTTACGGATTTTTTTTTTTTTTTTTTTTTAGATTTTTTTTTTTTTTTTTTTTTATTTTTTTTTTTTTTTTGTTTTTTTATTTTTTTTTTTTTTATTTTTTTAGTTTTTTTATTTTTTTTTTTAACTTGTTTTTTTTTTTTTTTTTTATTATTTTTTTTTTGTTGGGTTCTTTTTTTTTTTTTTTTTTTTATTTTTTCTTTCTTTTTTAGATTTTTTTTTTTTGTTTTTTCCGTTTTTTTTGTTTCTTTTTTTTTTTTTTATTTTTTTTTTTTTCTTTTTTTTTTTTTTTTTTTTTTATTTTTTTTTTTTTTTTTTTTTTTTTTTTTTTTTATTTTTTTTTTATTTTTAATTTTTTTTTTTTATTTAGTTTTTTTTTTTTTTTTTTTTTTTTTTTGTTTATTGTTTTCTTTTTCTTTTGTTTTTTTTCCTTTTTTTTTTTTTTTTTATTTTTTTTTTTTATTTTTTCTTTTTTTTTTCTTTTTTTTTTTTTATTTTTTTTTTTTGTTGTTTTTTTGTTTGTTTTTTTTTAAATCAAATATATATGCGTCAACTGAAAATTTATTTGTATAACTTAATTGAATAATTACGCTGGGAGGAATATTATTATGGATTAAATTATTCCAATATATAAAAGCAATGACTGCACATTTTCATCTGGTTCAAATTCTCTTTTGCAATCAAACTTGATATTCTTTAAGGAAAGCACCCCCCCCCCCCACCCACCCCAAAAAAAAGAATTAAAAAATAATGATTTTTGTCATGCACTCGGCCACGTGGGGCGTGGAAGAGGAAGCTTCCAAGTACACGTGCCGAAGCAGTATAATTTGGAGATACCAGTTGCTTTACCGAACCGTGTGCGTGGTGGCTGCTGAAAGTCATCGCCGCAGATGAGTAAAAATGACCTTTACCTAAATAAAGTAGAAGAAAGAAAGCTTTTAGTTTGTAATTGCGGGGCATACTGTCGTTTCAAAAGCTCAGAAATCCATATCGAAGTCGCCGACAGTATTTTCTAGCAATTTATGAACCTTAGACAAAGTTTTTCTATTTGTTTTTTTTTTCTTTTTTTAGCTGACGGCTGTTAAATTAACTTTAAAATTGATGTCACCATAAGGTTAGTTGCTACTAGGTGATAGGATTCTTTAAAAGTGATCGACGGCCGAAAGCATCAGCATCCACGGCATTGTAGACATCAATCTTGTCATTACATTTGAAAATAGGAATATCTTTTTTTATCTTATCGTAATCCATTTGGCCCTTAGAAATCTACATAAATCTGCTAACACCATACGTGGCCTCTTTCAATCGTATATGGACATGGATCAGTTGACGTAACAATGTCGTTCTCAAAGAACCACACCTTCATAGAAAGATGAACCTAAGAGTGTTACGTGCTTTTTTTAAAAAAAAAAAAAAATGGGGGCGGGGATTGTGGCAACAGCAGAGGCTATTGGTACCCTCTTTCGCAGACAAATACAATGCACGGACTATATGGACCAGTAGCTGTGCTGGGTTGGTGAAATCCGAACCAAGGTGTTTTGGACACTGCGAGATCTATGGGCTCGGACTTCGTGTGCGTGCATGTGTGTGTAGGTCTAAAAAATCGGTGTTGTGAGACAACTGTAGCAGCCTTGGGCCACGATTCCGTGTCAACTTTGGATGTTGTTAGACACTATAGCAGTCTTGAAAGGGGAAAAAGAAACAAAAAAAAAAAAAAAAAGGAAGGAAATGCCCTCTGTATATTCTACTCTTGGGCAAACACCCCTTTTGGTCAGATGCATGCAACTACGCACGTTTATGTGGCATTCTTGTCTCTTTGTTTATTAAGTCATCCATGAAGTTGACAAGAACGTAGAAAAAGCCTTCGATGTAGAAATTGGTAAGTCCCCCTTTTTTTTTTTGTCCTCACTGGCGGAGGAGATAAAGAAGAATGCCTCTTCAAGGTTAAAGTCGACGTTTGTATCGATAAACTGTGAATTGAAAAGCTCCCCATCGTTGAAGTTTAGCCACAGACAAGACACAGAAATTTAGCAACCTGCAAGTGGATAGTTTTATCTTGTTTGTTTCTTCACTGTGAATAGAAAATTGTCTTTGATGTATGTCTTAAATGAACCCAACCATAGTTTGGTGTAAGATTTCACGTCGAAATTGCAGACTAAACAACACCTCTTTTTTTTTTTTTTTTCCAAATTAAAAAAAATGATTTAACAAGTTGGTAATTGAATCGAGTTGAAAGAGTATCCTTTCTTGGGCCAAGGTGGACAAAAATGAGACCCAATCTACGACGAATTACCGCAGAAACGGCCTCTCCAAGTAGCAGATATCAAAGCCAGTTTGATTTTTTAATTTTTTTGTTTCAAGCTATGTTGGGCCGAAGTTGAAGTGCTTGTTGCCCTGAAGTAAAGCATATGTGTATGGCCCGTCGTAATATCCAACTTCAGGTTCCGTTAAATATTATGCAAAGTTTGTCTTAGTATGAAGCCCTTACGCCCGTTAATCATGTAAAAATAACTTGTATGATGATTTTATGAGATTTTTTAATTTGATTCATTTAATTAGTAATTTAAATTAATTTAACTTTAGTTGTAAGTAAAAAAAATAATTGAGAGGATTTTATTCAAGATAATAAAAAGAAAGATCAAATAAATTTATATAATATAAAATTATGTATGTAACGTGAATAAGAATAGCAAGGAGCACTTTATTTTATACGTCTTGCAATCTTGTTCCTGGTAGCGTTAATCAGGTCCATTCATACATTTAGGGGTATTATTGTAATTTCTGTACTTTTATTTTTTTGGGGTGGGGGGTGTATTTTAGGTGCAGGCATTTGAGTCGTTTATGGGCCATAAACTCCAACTTGGGAAACTACTAGTAGACAATTAAGCTCGCCTTAATACCACTAAGTCACTTAATTAGGCCTTTGTTCCCCAATCATGTTTCTCAGGTCAATAACAAGATTAAGATCCTTCAAATACTTTCCTTTTCTTTTGGGGACCCAAATTACATTTCTAAGGGTAATATTTATCGAAATAACTTATTTTTTGCATTTT
This sequence comes from Ceriops zippeliana, assembly GCA_037897445.1. Lineage (NCBI taxonomy): Eukaryota > Viridiplantae > Streptophyta > Magnoliopsida > Malpighiales > Rhizophoraceae > Ceriops > Ceriops zippeliana. The sequence goes on from JBAPLH010000017.1 coordinate 7,357,222, forward strand.
AAAATTAAGTTCAGCTGGTTTTATATGTCAGAAGAAGAAGAAAAAAAAAAAAGAAAGAAGAAGAAGAAAAACAAAGAGGAACAAAACAAATCAAATCAACGTAATTGCATATGAATAAACAAGTCTGCCCAATCCTGCAAGCGGACGAAAAAGTGGACTGACCCCTTGATATTGGGGGGTCTACTGAGGCTCTGCAAAAGCCATTACAAACAATCTCGTCCATAAACCAGGCTCAAATTGTTCACTTTCAAAACATATACATATATATATATATATATTTAGTAGCATAGGTTCCTTTAACGTAATGGTTCAAATACTTCTTCAAAAGTGGGCTTCAGAACATAAGTGCCCCCCCTCTTCACCAATCCATCAAATTTGGGTCAAAGGACAATGAAGTAGGCTGAGCCCATGAGACCAAGTTTACGAGCAAACTTAGTGAGGCCGAAATTATAGACTTCAAATATGGGTCATCTTTAGAAATAAACCGGGCCGAGCAAACAGCACAGTGATCTTTTAATGTAATGTCTCTTAAATAGCCCGAAAAATATAAAAGAATTTTTTTCTTTTTTTCTTTTTTTTTTTTTGGCAAAGCTTGCTGGCAGAAGTATGATGCCTTGCAAGTTTTAACTCGACCGTGCAGAAGTTGTCTTACCATTGAAAGTCTCGATTTCAAAATGGGAATACTTAACCTTGATATTAACAATTGGTGATTATGTTCGCCCATCTTGATGCGATGTAATTTTTCTATCCGAATCCCTGACGATTCGATGGGATGTTTTAATTTCGAGCCCTTGTCAAGTTGTAATGAAAAGTGGGAAACAGAAGGGCAAATTGGGGGGGGGGGGGGGGGGGAATAACAGGGAAGATTGACATGGCCGTGAGAAGTTGACTCGTCCGTGGATATTTGACAATTCCGGTAGCAGCCAGACAGAAAACTGCAATCTTCTTCGCCATCTAACAGCGGCGCTGCTCGCAAACTCACTAGGCATTAACGTGTAAAAATTTAGACCTGAGAATGTGGGTTTTTTGGGTGCTTATTACGGTGAGGTAGTGGAGGCGAACATTCGTTTCTTTTGAAATTACAAGGACTATTTTTTTTAAAAAAAAAATTATGGGTCAATCCTAAACTTGTAAAGATTCGTGTAATTCTTGGACGAGTTGAATCTAATAACATGAGTTTGTTTTGTACTTAAAAGTAGTAGAGATTTGTAATTCATAACGCGCCAATCACTTAAAAAATTTAGGCTCGTTCTTTTGTAACCCCCAAACCCCTAGGATTTATATCCATTAATACATTTTTAGTAAATGGCATTTTAGTGTCTTTACTACGCGCATAATAAATACAAGTTATTTCCTTCTTTTTTTTTGGGGGTGTGGGGGGGTGTGGGGGGAAAGAGTTGCATAGCTGTCTCATGCTTTCAGTTTAAAGTATGGTAACCATAGACTTTCCTGGATTCTTCCAAGTAAAAAGGCCCTAAAGAGAGAGAATCTTTCGATGGATTAGCGAGTTGTACTTTCCTTCAAATTGCCTTCTAAAATGAACCCGTTTCTTTGATTTTTTTTATGATTATTTTTTCTTTTAATCTTCATACTTCAATGTTTGCCGACCGTCAGATTTGTACTTTTCCTGAGATAAATTATTGCATTATCTTTAAATCGGCCACTTTGTATCGGATACTCGAGATCAAGACGCAACAAATCCACCTAATATTTTTCTTGGCCTGCTATGCTGATTACGTGGAATTAATCTAGATTTAAGTAGTAACAACCTTTTTTTTTTTTTCCTTCTCAATAATGATGCCTTTCAGAAGATTTTCTTGTAATTATTTCAAAAATTGGTTCCTTTATGGCATTTTTCTCTTTACATGCCGCCTAGCGTGGTAATGCTACGCGCACCATGACGTGGTACAGCTTCATTGGTTTTTGCTTTCCTACTATTGAAAGACGACGCGTCTAGAATGCTGCTGGTCCATGTGTCGTGTCCGAGATGGCTTACATTCCTGAATTTAAATTTGCACACTGCGACCCTTTCCATGGCCTTCTAGCCTTCCATTTGGAAAATTCAACGTTTAACTTGGAAATGCCACGCCCTTCGCTTGATTGCAGGGTCAGACCCTTCAATTTTATTTTTTTTTTGGCTTTCTTCTTTGCTTCAAAATAAAGAATAAACGCTTGAATAAGAGGACGTGTTGTAAGAATGCAGCAGGCAAACCATAGAAGCTATGTCTATGTAGGTAATAAACATAAGCTCGTGATCATACTTTATGGGAAATTGGAATCATAACCTACCAATCATACTATGTCACATATTGGAGAGAGAGAGAGAGAGAGTGAAAGTGGCAAGCCAAAGGCAGCAAGATCGAGCAAGCTTATCCTTCACTCTATCTCCCCAGTGGTCCTCGAGCTTCATTTTAATTATATCACCCAAAAAAGGAAAGATATTGGAACGGACGGATTGTGTTAAAAGTAAATCACTCACACCCAAGGAAACATGATTACCCATTAAACAGTAAAAGTATTCCGCGACCCTCGTTCATTTACATCGTTTTTTTTGTTTTTTCAATCAAAACTCGGTTGTCTATAATTCTAATAATGGTGTAGTTGATTACCGAAATCCCCTTCATTACACCAACCTCTTTGTCAGTTAGTGGGCCGATGCAGGAAGCAAGCAAGGTACAAAACCATAATAATTTTGTATCAACCACTACTCTTTCAACATGAAAGTATCCAATGGTCAAAACAAAAAAGATGGTCAAAAACAAACCAAAGGATCTGGATAAATAAGAAAGGCCATCCTATAAGTTCCTTCAAACTGCCCAAAACAGAGTCCCATCAACTACATTTTAGAACCGTGAAGGTATAAAACATTCTGCCTGCAAATGAATCTAAAAATGTATATGAATTTATCTGTAGCCATTTGAAGCAGAAGAATATAAATGGCAAATGGATTTGAGTACATCAGAGACGGTGTAGAACAGATGCATAGCGACAATGACCTATTGCAATAACCCCATTTATTTCAGCAGAACTGAATTGACAGATCAAAAGGGGTGCTAACAATTCTAAATACATCAAAGAATGGATAAGATAGCAAACCAATTGGAGGCAAACCGAAAGCAAGTCCACACAAGCACAGAATTCAGAAAAAAAAAAAAAACAAAAACAAAAAACAAGTGCTACGCAGCTCAGAGCTTTAGTCGAAGAAATCCCAAGGGAACTTGGGCTCATGGGCTGAATTATTGGTAGCCGATGTGGATGTGGATGTTGAGGGGGCCGGCATTAACGACGGGGAAGAATCAAATGTTTCCCATTGTGTGGTAACCACAACTGGCCTTGATGTTGAATGCCTTGATGATGACTGCTGTTGCTGCATTTCCAAATGGCCTAGCGAGTTTCTCCGTAGCTGCTCCTCAATTTCGGTCAGCCTTTGCCCATTAGAATGCCTCGGTTGGTGCTCTTGAATTGTGGGCAGTCTATCTCCGTTCGAATACTTTTGTTGATGATGGATTGGCCTGTAGTTCCCTTGCCATTGGAGATGGTGTTTTTTATGCCTCCGCTAGAATCCGGCATCGAGTTCTTCAATTTCAACATATCTAGAGTCTCAACGCACTTTTGCACTCTTCTAACCTTCAGGAAGATTAACAAAATAATAAGGCCCAACACATTATATGCAGCAAGGTTGTAATGTGCTAATTCAAACATCGAAATCACCGAAAGTTCGTTTGAGGCCAAATTACCTGCATTTTCCTTTGTAGTTTCACATCCCCGTCGCCAATAATTCCATCCAACTTTAGCAATTGATTCATCAACAAGTCGGTTAAGTTCAGCACATCCTTTTCTGCTACTTTCCCACCTTTAGCAATCATAGATTCCAGAGCCGACACCTACCCAATTTCAGTCAAAGATCAATATCCAATCTACGATCAAGAAACAACAAATAAGCTTCATCATATCAAAGCAAGGGAAGCCTAATCGCAATGGTCTTAAAGGTATACCTGGCCAGTGAGTGCATCAACTTCCAAACTAATTTCTGAGATGGATTTTGAAGCCTTCTCCTTCTTGGCATTCTTTCTTATCTCAAGTAAACGTTTTTCCTGGCTAATTGGGTCCTCAACAAGCACAATTTTGGACTTATCCTTCACTCCCGACATGTCAAGGAACGCATTCGAGTCCCTTTCCTTGTCCTTAAAGATCAACTTCTGATCTTGATGGTGAAGTCCTGTTGGCCCCGTCAACATTTTCTTTAACTCTCCTGTAACCAGAATAACCAATATCAAATCCGCTCATCAGTTTCTCGAACGCAGGTGACCAAAAAAAAAAAAAAAAAAAAAAAAAAAAAATCAAGAGTTAATCATAAGCAAAAGAGTTTACCAAATGTAGCTTGAGAGCCGATACTGATCTGGTGATACGTTGACCCATATTTAACCCTGAGTCTAATTGTCGGTGGAGGAGCGGAGCTCCGATCGGCGTCCGGGCTTCGCTTCTGTACCAACATCCCTCCTGGTCTGAGCTCCCACTGGGCTCCAGACTCGCCTCCCCCGCCACCGCCGACACCACCGGCTGAGCCGCCATTCATAGGTGACGGCCCTTTCGGTTTAGTCTTCATTCTCATCATCTGTTATACTTGTCGGGTTTTCCAGCCGTTACTAAACAATTTAAAGCACTTTAAAGCGCAGAGAGCCTCAGATCTCTAGGAACTGCGTTCTTGAGGATCCGTGTTAGAAACCAAAGATACCCATTTCAGACAGCAGGTTGTTAGACTCAGCATTACAGGAGTTCAATCCCTGTCGCCACGCGTACAAAAGGAGAGAGAAACCTTCCGCTAGCCTTTTTGTTTTGTCTTCGCAGAATCAATGGTGTCTCCCAAAAGTAAAAAACTCTTCACAGCAGCTCCCCAAGAATGAATCTTTCGGTCCTTAAAATTCAAGAAAACTTTGGCCCACAAGTCGCTGAAACTGAGAGGCGTGAAAGGGCTGGAAGTCCAGAATCTAGCAAACCTCCCAGCGAAGAAAGTATAACCCAGAACCAGATCTCCAATCAAATGCTACCGCAAAGCTAGAGACTTTCTAAGGGCAAAAGGAAAATTTTTCCTCAAAAAAAAAAAAAAAACAGGACATCAGCAATTTCAACCCCGCAGTTTCTGCTTTCCAGAAAGAACCTGAAAAACCTGTGGAATTTCCAATGAACAGTTGGTATAAGGAAAATAGATTAAAATGGAAAATGAATATAAAACGAGTGGACAGCTAGCTGAGCTGCTCTCGGCCTGATAAACCATGGATATGAATGAAACATCTGTTTTTATGAGTGTGGATGTATATAAACAAGCGTATTAACTTGCCTATAAACATGTTATTATAGCAGAATATTCTATCTTACATTGATATTAGACGCAACAGAAGACAGACGTATGACTACCAAAAAAAAGAAAAACAAATTACTAACAAAAAGAGTTGAATTAAGTGGAATTATAATCAATAGATTTAAATAGATATACTTATTTTTTTTGTATCTTATATCAAATTTAAAATTATATATATTAATATGATAATTAATTGTATTTATCTTACTTCACAGTTTTAAATTTATTGTAAAAATTTTAAAATATCATTTATTATTATTATTATTATTATTTATATATATTTACAATTATTTAATATGTAACGAAACTAATAATAACGTACAAATCATAATAATACCAAAAAAAAAAAAAATTTAACTAGGTAATTGCCAATTTAACTAGGTAAAAGGTTGGAAACACACGGGTCTTTTGCCAAACGGGGTTGGGCAATGTTCGGACGCACGTTGGTCTATGGATATAAAAGTTAGACCTACTCTGTCTAAGGCACACGTGTACACATTGGGGGCACAAAAGGCAATTCAGCAGCATTCCAATCATTGCACTGCTAATTGGTTGCAGCTGTGGGGAGAGAAGAAGTATGGATTAAGGTTGGACACGTGGCAGTTCGCTGGAATTTTTCGTGCCGTCCATCTGTCAGGGAATGCGGTGGAGCCGTGGGGGGGAGAGTTTCTCCTGCCGGTCATTCGCGGCATTCCTGTCCACATCAAACTTTTTATGACAATTTTTTTTATTATAAAAAAATTTTGCGTTTAATCTTAATAGCGATTTCTTCTCTCTCTCTCTCTCTCTCTCTCTCTCTCTCTCTTTTTTTGGTTATAATAAGAAATCTCAGCTCCGGTAATTTTTCCCTTTTTCCATAGAAATGGCAGTCGCAAGCCAATGAGTACCTTTTTTAATTTAAACGAAAAAACAAAATGAAAAGGAAATATATGGATTTAGGACTTTTAGTGAAGTATTTGCATAATTAATAAATACTTATCCCTTGCGAAGTATCATTTCCGCTGCTTCTTTTCTTTGTGGATATACCTTAGAGTTTCTTTTCTTGTAGAGATATGGTGTTATATATATATATATATAAATGGAATATTTTCCTGAAGAGGAATTAGGATTATCTCTTACCCCGTTACCGGAGAGGAAAATATCAGATTCTTACGTGTTTGCATACATTGTTCCAAAATTTGGCAAACTAAAAAAATATTTTGCCAAATGTGGGCTAGTAATTCTTGGGGCTAATGTTGGAAATTTATTTATTCATTTATTTTTTGTTTTCTTTCCCTTTTAAGTTTCGTCTCACGAGGATCAGATTAATAAGATACCGTCGTTTTCCCACTTTATTCCAAGGGTAAACCCAACCGGAAAAAAAAAAAAAAGAAGGAAAATTTTACTTACTTTATTCTTAAAGCTTTTTTTTTTTTTTTTTTGGAATCGTCATTCTTAAAACTTATAATCATGAGTGAGTCACATACTAATGGACATTGTCCTGTATTAAATGCTTGATAAATCAGTTTGGCGAATTTGACTAAAAAAAAATAATTGTTTATAAGGGGAAACCATGGAATAATGTGAAGTAAATGATGGCATTGTAACCATAGGGACTGTGGCATGCATCGAGTGTTCCTCGTCAACAACTACAAAATAGAACCATTTGATCTGGTTGAATATTTTCAAACAAAAGGAAGGAAATCTTTCTCTCTCTTCTTTTTGAAGCCACTCTTCACTTACTTATAAACGGTATTTTCATATATTTACTGAATATCAGAATAAAAGAACAGTGATTTTCATGGTTGCTACATGAATTCATCATTCATAGAAAAGAAGTCCATAGAAGTCTATACATTCTTCCAATGAAATCCTACAGAACTTTGTTTTTGAGAAATAAAAATAAAATAAAATAAAATCCAGCAGCCAGGAAATATAAAATGGCAAAGACAGAGAGGGTAAAAAATATTAACAGAAAATTCCCTATGCACGGTCATTTTGTTCCATGCCTTCATTTAAAGGTTTTTAACTGAAATATCTAAAAACAAAATAAAATGTTTTACCATTTGAGTAATAAATTAATTAGAAATTTGATAATTTTTTATTTTAATTAGAATTTAAGTCTCTTATTTTTACTCGTATTTTATTAATTAAAAATTTATATTAAAAATATAATGTTACGTTTTATACTAATTATTATTAATATTAAATATGAAAGAGGTCTATTTAAGTTTAATAATATCAAAAATAATAAATTTTTAAATAAAAAAATAAATATATTAATATACGACTCTTAATGTATATATATATATATATATTGACTTGTTAGCTCGATTTCTACTAGTACCGATTGCACAAATAGATCCCCTCTTTCTCTCTCCGGTCCCCGTGCGGTAAGGAGTCGATGGATCGATAATTCACAAGCACTTAGTCTCTCAAATAGGCCTACGGAAGACCCACTGCCAGCTGGCGTGGTGCACTAACTCTTAAATTTTTTCTATTTTCCTTGTCTGTCGGTGATGGTGAGCGTTTGGGGCGTTCCACTATTCATGACGGGGATTAGGTCAGTATCAACAGCTGGGGTGGCTCAGCAATTATCGGCCCTTGTGTTTTGGCCTGTGGATTTGGAGAAGCTAGGAACTACGTTACGGAAGCAAATTACCGGCCCCTCCACCATGCACTTTGCTTTGCTTCCCAGTTCCTCCTGTAAACGAGGTAAGGTTGAGACAATGGAACAGAGTTGTTGGGGTTCTCTTGCCATCTCCTGCCCACATGTGTCTGTCTGCAATGTGTAGTCTTCTGGTACATAAATCGTATATCAACCACTTTAAGATTGCCCCATCTTAAAGTGGTTTAAGATTCAACATTTGTCCCCACCCCTCTCGGTCAGCTCTGAATTTCAACCTTTGTCTTCACGCTACTCCTCTATAAACTCCACTGCAAAACGGCAGGTCGGTGTTCTTCGAAACCAAGTAAATTCCACGTTGCTTTCATCTGGGTCAAGAATCTGGGGCCCCCTATAAGGAAAGCCACGCCCTCTCTCTCTCTCTCTCTCTCTCTTAACTTCTTTGTTCTCTCTCCAACTGACTTCATTGCCCGCCCACCGACAATCTTGCACGTGCCAGTGTCACGCTTGGTGACCACACACGTGGCAGGGGGCCTCGCCAAGTCGTCCTGAGAGAGTTGTGTGGGGGGGGGGGGGGGGGGGAAACTATTTTTGCTTGTGTTTGACTGAGACAACCTATTCTTAAATTATATTAAACATTGCGAAGGACGGAAGGAGCGCGGTTGGTTGTATTGGAAAGACATCGATTTGTCCTTAAGACGCTAATCTATAATTTTGGCTTAAGTTCGGTATGCGTGTAATAAATTCAGCTTTTTTTATATATAAAAAAAAGAAAAAGGATTACCATTTACTTCTCCCGCTTCAACTTTTTGTGCATATTATCTTTTAGCTCACAGCTCCTCGTGCAATTTTCATTCGTTTTCGTAAGAAAGTCACAAATTAACGTTAACCGAACGTTCAAAGATAACACGGTTTTTCTGTGCTTTAACCCACGAACTTTTTAACATTTTTTTCTGGAGAAGAAAACGGTGTAATTAAATGTATTATAAAATTTATAGCTTGCCCCATTTGAGATCATCATGGTGTCTTGGTTGTTCTATTTTCGCTTTGACGTTTCCCCGGCTTTGACTAGTAACAAAAAGTATGAAGATGGAACACCGCTCATTTGAAAGCGAGGGACGACTTTGAAATTTTTATAAATAAAATGAATTCGCCTCAAAAAGCTCTTAATTTTTTTTTTTTCATATGTGGTCAGGAGCAACTGCTTTTTTATTAGGGGATACATGTTTGATACTGGGGAAGGATGCCGACCAATTGTCTGATGTTGAGATTGTCGCATTGCAATGCTCTGTGTGCCTGGAACAGATTCCTGGTGGGTATCATGGGAATTTCCGTGGGACTCTATCCGGTTTGCGTATCTTGTCGAAATTTGCTTTGTACCTACTTCTCGAAATTTCTTTCCATATATGGTCCAATTATATCCGAAATTTTGTGTTTTTTTTTTTTTCAGCCATTAGATTCAATGCTCCTACGGTAAAAGTCTTTAGAAGCTCTTCATTTCGTTTTTTATTTGTGACCTCAATTTCCCTCATCTTGAAGTATGGCTAAATCCTTACAAATTATCCAAATATACTGATTTGCTAAGAAGGGTTATAATCCCAGCTTCTGCCAGGCAGTTTTGTATCCTTGCAGCAGCCGAGCATTTTTATAGCTTATATCCTAACCGAACAATACTATGTTATTTGGCTTACGAAGGGAGGGGGAGGCTCGTGTATTATATATATTAAGAAAAGGAAGAGCACCACTTTGTGGTGGCGCTTTTCCTTACATAGGCACATGCACGCCATCGTTTATGACAGGCGATACACATTATTGTCTTGCAAGTCAGGACTCTGCCTACTCTGATACCGCCTTTGCACTTAGAAATTGGCGTATTTGCACTTAGAAATTGACGTATTCTGGTCCAATTTCTGGTGCCAGGTCCGCAGCATCATCAACTAGACAAGTTCAAAATTCTTAATTCCGATTGATTGCATGAGCAATTTCGGTGCCATAAATATCATATCATCAGCATATTTTCGTGGCCTTACAAACGAGAGGTCCTTCCTACCGGCCGACAAATTAATTCAACCCCATTGCCACGCTTAGTCCATAATCTTCTCATAATGAGAATTAGTCAAATCATTTTGTCAAAAGAACCTTATCTTGAGTGGTAGAAATGTCCCCGTATTAGTTCCTTCACTAGCAAAATCTAACCATTTTGTGATGATGAAAACTCAACTTACCGTATGTCAAAATCAGGTAGAAAGCTAAAAATTCACAATGCGGGAAATGACTGGAATAAAAATGTGAGGTGTGGACCGAAATGTAAATCTAGATGTCCATGGGAAAATGTGACGAAAAAAAAAACATATAATCAAGAAATAAAGTAAGTTTTTTTATTTTAGTCTTTTGGGGGCAGAGAAGAAATAATGTCGGTATCATATCATGTTGGAAATGACAGTATCATTGGAGGAAGGATTGGTGGCGTTCCTTTCCACTCTCACCGGTTGGTCTTTGATGCACAAGGTGGTGATGATTGCCTGTGTCTGTTTGGACAATTTTATAATCCTTTTACCAGACTAAAAGCTGACCGTGAGGTGTAAACCTGGTCCTCCATTAATCATCGCGCCAATTATGTGTTCGCTAGGAGTTTTTTTTTTATATTTTTTTGGGGAGGTTGGGGGGGGGGGGGAGAGCTATAAGATTATAGCCTACTTCTTGTCTCAGATGTTACGCATAAACATCGTACCTATTGCATGTAACCTAGCTTTGTTAATTGCTTAAAAAGAAGTCATGACCCTACAGTTCGTTAATTAATCAGTTTTAACGCTTGACTTCCTTTGAGCTCGTAAATGTGTAATCAAGTCCAATTTAACAAACAAACAAACAAACAATTTGACTACGGAAAGACTTTGAGCCCTGAAGTATTAATTATCGGGCCACATTTGTCTTAGAGTATAATCAACCGTTTGCTAGTTGACCATTCTTCTTTTACTAACTCAATTATTTTTACTAACTCAATTATAGGAGTAGCAAGAAAAAGAAAACCTTTTTTTTTTTTTTTGGTCAAATATTAGTAGTCTAAATCATTGTAAGTATGGAACACCAATCTCCATTTGTTCAGATGAAACCATAAAAGTTTTTGTAATTTGAGTGTTAAAACCTGTTTTGGATGACTCCAGGTAAGTCTCAACCATTATTAAAGCTGACAACTTGTCTTTGTTCTCGCTCGACGGCAATGACAGAAACATATCATCCCTATTGAAGGCAAAACTAAGCCCCCAGTGGCACTGCTGGGTATGAAGCCCATATCTGCTATTGCACATGCTGAAATACATGAGTGGCTGTCGCTGAATTCTCTCCGTAGAAGGCCCATCAACGGACAAGGAGCCTTATCACATGACCCTAGCTCGCCATATATGGCTAAACAAATAAAGCTTATCCAGATGGGGCATTGTTGATCCATTCAGCTGAGACAAGGGTACTCTTGTGTTTTCAATAACCATGGCAGCAGCGTTGAGCTGCCATTTTCCATGCTTGGTTCTTAGAACTGCCGAAAGCGTCAAAAGCAGGTCTTTCGTCTCCTGCTCAATGCAACATTCTCAAAGCAATATCAAGGTAACAAGCTCAATTAGTTGCTCATTCTCCTTAATAACATGCTCGCTGCTGAAGAAGGAAACCCCAGTACAAACTTGTATATCTTTTGTGCATACTCCCGGTGGGAAAACAGGTAGTCATAAATGGAGCAGCAAAGGAAATAGGAAGGGCGGCAGTTGTTGCAGTGACCAGAGCCAGAGGAATGGAGGTGGCTGGTGCCGTGGATACTCATTTTGTAGGAGAAGATGTTGGACAGGTTTCCTAGTTCTCACTTTCCCCTAAAGCCAGCAAATTTAATGATCACCGGTTATGGACACCTCTTTTGCGAATTAATATTAACATTAATTGCCTCTATTTCTCTCCACTTGTAAAAGTAGGTCTGTGAAATGGAAGATCCACTGGAAATACCCATAATGAACGATCTCACCATGGTTTTAGGATCAATCTCCCAGGCAATACACCATAACCCCTCTCTGTGTGTGTGTGTGTGTCTGTCTCTCTCTCTCTCACTCGCACACAAGTGCATCATTTGAAGCATGTTCAATATTCTTGGCAGGCAAAAGAAACAGGAGTTGTTGTTGATTTCACCGATCCTTCCACCGTTTATGACAATGTAAAACAGGTTCAAATTTATAATTTCTCATCTCCTGCAAACAAAGCAAAAAACCAAGAAAATTATCTCTAAATGTCATGCTCTTCCTCATTTTAGTTCGTGTCTGTTATTAGGCAACAGCTTTTGGCATGAAAAGCGTGGTCTATGTGCCCCGGATTAAACTAGAAACAGTCACATCTTTGTCGGCATTGTGTGAGAAGGCCACCATGGTGAGCAGAGGGTGAGATCTTGCTACAGTTGAATGAGAATATCGTAGTTGTTTTACAGCAAAGTTGTACCCTTAAGCTTCATGTTTATGTTGTTGCACCATTGACAGGGCTGTCTCATTGCACCCACTCTGTCCATAGGATCAATACTCCTTCAGCAAGCAGCCATTTCAGCTTCCTTCCACTACAGCAATGTAGAAATCGTGGAATCAAGGGCAACTGCAACAGTAAGTCAGACGAGTTAAAAATAAATGTTTTATACCAAAACACACAAAGAAGAGATATCCAACAAGTTTCCAAGATATTCGTCATCATCTGGAACATTTTGTAAGGAAGTACATGAGAAGTCAGAAAAAATAGACTGGGGTGGTGTAGTTGGGCCACCCAGAGAATGCGAACTCAACAGACAAGTGACTTGAATGGGGAACATGGGAGGCATGATTGATGTAGATAACTGATAATCAATCAACATGTAGTCTAAATTTTATGTGCAATGTTTTGATGAAGACGGTCCACTCAATTGCTGGAAAGCAACCACCACAGCCAATAGTGGCCTTTAACCAGAGTAAAAGAGAAAGGAGACTCAAATGATGCACAAAATGAAAGATCTTGAAGAAGAAAAATGATAAAGCTGGCTGTCCTTTTCTGCTAAAAAGTTGCACGTGCTGACTAAATAGAATTAACAATTTGATCAAAATGGAATGAAGAGAGCAATAATAATATGGGTTCAGGCAAACAGTTTGATTCAGAACTCCGCTCCAGAGTTATTATCCTTTCAAATTAGTATCTTCCACAACAAGCAAGACCTATACCGCATGCCAATGTATACACACATAACTGCTCATACACAATGATGCATACAAAAGATGATGTTATGCATCTCTAATCCCATGCATGTAACAAGTCAAGTAGAGAAACAAAACCTTCTATGTGGAGCACTGGATATACCAGAATTGTATTTTGTGCACAGGATCTGCCATCAACGGATGCAGCCCAAATTGCAAGGAACCTGTCCAACCTGGGGCAGATCTATAACAAAGAAGACATGTCAACAAATGTTTTGGTAAGAGTGTTCTCAAACTTATGTTATATCACCGAATAAATGGCACGATGATGAGAAAAAATTGTACAAATTATTGATTTCATTCATAGATCAAAGTATACTACGGGTACATAATATTGTTCCTGGCCTCACACCTTCCCCCCTCTGCGGACATCACCTAAAATCCTTTGTGCTGTGTTACACGTGGTAAAACCTTGTTGCAATGGGAAATCATCTCAATGGAGAATGTTCAGCAGAAGCTCACATCATTCACTACAGGGTATAAACACTCAAATTTAGGTATAGCAGTTGACTCATTTTATTTCATGCTGCAAGGCACGAGGCCAAGTTCTGGGAGAAGATGGGGTTAGAGTGCATAGCTTAGTCCTACCAGGGCTTCCTGCCAGCACAACTGTCTACTTCTCTGGCCCTGGAGAGGTACATTCTCCGGTTCTCTTTATTAACATTGAGTAAAAAAGTACCTCAACAATATGATAATCCAGACAAGGTGACTGATGGCCACAGATTTACTCTATCAAACATGATATCACAGATGTGCAGTGCCTCATGCCTGGTCTACTCCTGGGCATTAGAAAGGTCATCCGTCTTAAGGTAATCAGCTGGGCAATCTTAAATTCCTTTTTTGAGGCTTTCAGCACAGTTCAATTCAAATAAAACCATTGCTTTTCTCTTTGCATTTTACTGCAGAATCTGGTGTATGGCTTGGAGAAATTTTTATAAGAAGCTTTCTTCAAGTTCTAAGCATTGAGCCTAGTCCATGAAATAGATAACATACATGATGGGGAACCCGAGTCACCCTGCGCAAAAAATATTCAACTCAGGAACTCTAAACAACAAATTAGAAAGAGGGAACAAAGATTTTGTTGATCTTTCACTTAAGATTGAGGCTTTCAATCATTTTCATTCACCAGATAATGTGACTCATTGAAACTTAGACCACAGTTTAAGATTTTTTTCAGCATATTCACTCTGAGATATAAACAGGAAGGCTTTCTCAGGTGCAAAATGGTTTAATCAAGGTTTGACTGTAACTGCAAATGTGATGAGTTACATGCTTGGCCTCCATTCGATTGCCAGGAAGTCACAGAACAAGCAGAAATGCTTGGAGCCTTCAGAAGTTGCTCATACCTCAGCCTTTCTGCATATCCCTAGACTTTGTTCCAGTACTATATCCTCTTGCCAATCGAGGGGAATGTCATCAACACAATGTTGAGAAGGATATATCAGCTTTAGTTCAGATTTGAGTCCTCGTTCTTATCCGGAACCATAATAGGGGAAACTTGAGTATAAGCTACCATCAATTCCCAAATTATCTAGTCAGCCACACTGACTATTTCTTAGTTTCTTCCATTAAGATTAGATTATAAGACCTTCACAGTTACAAATTTTTGAAGATGCCTTAATGTTGACATTGCAATTGGAAGTTAAAAGTTACTTGTCAAAACTTGAAGGTTAAAAAGTTAATAAACCAAATTTGCTTCTAAGGACCATGAGAGATACAAATAACAGGGAAGCAAAAACGGACAGAGTCCCACTAAATTCACAAGTACCATGCCAACGAGTTGGGCAGTAGCCTTGACTTAAAAGAATTTGGATATCAGCAGTCAACTGGCCCAAATGATATATTTCTATCTATAAAAGGCAATTTTGGTTCCCAAAATAAAGACTTTTACCTTTTCCAAGTAGACCCATTCCATCAATTCAAAAACTGATTTATTGTACTGGAAGTTCTCCTGGGCAAGGCACAAATTTCCAGGCTGAATTTTAGCTCTCAAAACAAACAAATCAAATAAGAATAATCACGCATGTAGATAACAAGCCTGAAAAAAGTAGTAAAATGTTTTCATTTATAAAGGAGTAAAGAAACATATTGAACTGGGAAATTATAGCTACTTTCAAATTTTTGAACCATCAAAATTTTGCTGAAGGTATGCTCTTACCTCTAAATTTATTTGCAACTGCTCTTATCCAAGCTCTATCTTTGTCACTATATGCATACTCTGTGCTCGAAATCAACAAGATGAAACCTTCACTTATTCCCATCTCATTTGTACTTTGGCCCTTAGATTGAATTACAGGCTCTAACAGTAGCGAATGAGTCCCATTGGGAAGCATCTCCCAGTTTCCAAAATCTGATGTATTGATCAAGCTTTTAATATTATTTCAGGTAGCAAAGACAGTCACAAGAGCCATAATTTCTTCTTAACAGTGACATGCAATTATATTCAGACACATGAGATACAAAATTAATGGCTCTCT
Organism: Ceriops zippeliana; assembly: GCA_037897445.1. Taxonomy (NCBI): domain Eukaryota; kingdom Viridiplantae; phylum Streptophyta; class Magnoliopsida; order Malpighiales; family Rhizophoraceae; genus Ceriops; species Ceriops zippeliana. The sequence continues at coordinate 7,372,906 of JBAPLH010000017.1, forward strand.
TAAGATTATTTTGGCTCCAGAAAAACATAAGATAAAGCATCACATGCAAGGCTATGCGTCATCATTTCTAGCAAAAAATTACAGGTTGGAGCAAATAGATATCTTCTTAAGACAAGAAAGTGAGTATCAGTTGTTAATGACAATTACAGGCATGCCTCAATCTGGAGGATAGGGAACATTAAGGATCCTCGCTCAAGTGCGTTGAAGTTCATGAATAAAGGAATATAAAGGAAATTATGCCAGCTAATGTGGTGAACAGGGGTAAAAAACAAGTAGAAATAAAATGAAATGTCAAGAAGTGTGTTGCATAGGGTAAAACCATAAGAAGAATGATTAATTCTTAGTTGATACAACTGATTGATCTGTAATCTTTTTTAATTTGAAGCCTGATTGGAGATTAAGGAAATGAAAATCACAATAAACAGAAGTTGTCATACCTATTTCTAAAAAACAAATACCATACACAAGACCCAATCCAATGCACACTGTTCTTTGATAGAATAAAGTTCAGATGGATTTTACCTAAATTCCGTGAGTAATAAAGAGTCTCCTTCAAATCTGAAAAGCCAATGATGTCAATCTGTCTCTTAAACCAGTCAATCAGTTGATCTTTTGAGAAATTATCAGGAGTAGCCCAGTATCCACGGACACACAATTGACCATGAACCGAGATCAACTAGGAATAAGGAAAAAACCAAGGCACTAGTTGATAACTTGAAAATGGTAGTCATAACTGTGCTGTGTTATTTGTATAATAGAAGAATAATAATGGAGTAATCCTGAAAACGGCATCCTATCTTTTATGGTTTTAGTTCAATTTGAAGATAGCTGCCATAGAAGCATACCACTGCAATGCTGTTTGTGTTGCTCAATAAAACATATGTGGCCCAAGCCAAGTCCTCCTTGCCTCCGTCAGATATGGTTTGAGACATAACAAATATCTGCTCAATACCTTGAGGAAGAGTTGCCTTATCAACCGTAGTAGCTGTACCCTGTGAAATTTCACAAGCTGCCTATTAAGGGAGATTTTGTCCATATATTTGACATATAAAGCCATTCACAGCTGCAAAATCAATAAAACTTAATGGTCCAATGCTGCTCCAAAAATAACTCCTTGCCACTTTAACAGCATTATACCACCACACTGTCAACCACTTTCATCTAACTATTATGACAAAAATTGTCTGCAGGAATGGCTATCTATTCCAGAATCTAAATAACTTCCAGTACACTTAGCCGCTGCTGAATGCTGAAAGTGTAAATAACATAAAGCCGCTGCCATCGGAGGCATTCAAAACGTAGCTTTGTGGAAGAAAAAAAGGGAAGAAAAAAAAAAGAGAGACAATGTGCATAAGTTGATGTCAATCAAGTCAAGTAAGTCACAATTAAGAACTAAAAGATATCAGTTCAAAGAAATTTATCATCCCAATGCAGCCACTAGTCAGCAAGCAGAATAGCTTATTAGCCCCCACAATCTATATAAAGATCACATACAAAAACACACAATAACAGCAACAGCAATAGTTTTGTTCATTACCTTGAGAAACCTCCCAAAGTAAGGAAGTGCAATGGAGAATGCTGCCAAAGAAAGGCCCAGAGCCTCTGTTCTCTATGCCCCCATCCAATGTTAACAAAAAAAAATATGATACCCCAACATTACGGTTTCCGATAAGCGAGAAAATGGAAAACCCACTTACCAGCTGTGCCGGGTGAGCATCAGAATAGGAACCCACAAAGCGATTCAACAGCAGAAGTGACCCGAATCCGTATCCTATGAATCTGGGCAAATAAGACTCGTCCAATCCAGGTATCCCTTGAAACACCCACCAGCAGCCAGATAATTACCCATAATAAAAAATAGATATGAGCATGCGTACAATATATATATACACACACACATATAAATACCGAATGTAAAGCGAAGAACGGAGAGATTGAGCTGCTGTTGCTGTGGCCGTTGTTGTTGTTGATTGTTTGCGTTTCCAGAGTTGTCCAAGCGGACGGACACCGCAAGTGGTTTACCGGCGGCATTGGCGCGAAATCCGGGTCTGGTTTTTAACGGACTTAACGGGTGGATTGCGAGGCTGCTCATTTTTTTTCCCCTCTGGTTCTGGCAATCCAGTGGAACTTCCCTCTCCTCTCAAACTGAAACTGGCGTGGATCCAGCCATTTCAGCGTGGAAAGAGCGTTATCGGAAATGGTCCCCTGCCCAAGTTAAAATTTGGGCTTAAAAGTTGTCCTGAGTGGGCCTTAGCCCATTTTCCCTAAAGTGGTCTTTTGTTATTATATTCCCCTTCAACTTCTCTCTCCTCTTCGTCGGACCATAACAGCAGACATTAGAGCCCTTTTTCTCATCAAAAATCGAAACACCTTTCTATCTAATATGATTTCGATTTCACCCAAAATCTCGAGAAAAGCTTGATGGGTATCATATAATTCTTTTAACAGAGAAGAAGCTGGGAGGACCCTTTCTTGATCGAGTTGAAACGTCGTTCACAAGGAGATATAATATACAAATTTATTGGACAAATGCTTTAAATGTTTAGGGAACGTAAGATTGTCATAGGGTTTTGATTTTTTAAGCATACAGATAATTCAGCTGTTGCTTTTGCTCGCAGTGCAGAGCAAACTGGAAATATAGCGCACGGACATGGTGGGTTCGCGACCACATATGTACGACAAAGGCCTTTTTTGTTTGTGTTATTTATTTATTTATTTTTCTGGTTGTGCCTCGTCTTCTTGTCAAGATTCGGACGGTACCCGTGTTTGACGAGATGCATTTTGTAGGGCTTGTTTGTTGCTTTGAGGGTTTTTCCCAACGATTGTATGGATTTTAATCCCTTTTAACGGAATCGGCACTCCCGTGTTCCGAAGACGACGTAAGGGAAAGCAAACTCCCAACTCACAAGTCTGCCAAGGGATCCAAAGAATTTTTTATCCTCATTTCCTTCTACAGCTTTTGCGTTCAATTTGCTCATTAATGTTGTCTCTCATCCTGGATCCATTCCACAAAAGTGGTTGGACATTGCTATGAATAGGCAGAGCATCCCGCCGGGATAATTCTTCGATAAGTTCTAAAATTTAAAAATTTTTTAGGAATGGAGCTTAATTCTTTTATAAAATAAAATAAAATAAATTATAAATTTTCAATTTTAATTTTATATGAATTTTTAAAAATAAGAAATCAATCAAATTGTACAATATATATTTTTAAATTTTATAAATACATTCTCAAAACATATTTTTAAAAATATAAAAATACATTAACATGCATATTTTATTTAATTTTCTTTTTTCTTTTTTACATACAAAGGCCACAAACTTTAAATTCTTTCTCTTATGAATTTATAAAAATAAAAAAAAATAAAATTTGTATCCTTTTACACAAAAAAATAAAATTTAACAAAATATGTATGTAAATGTAATTTTAGAATGTGTTAAATTTTCTTATAATATCTCTATTGAATCAAATTCTATATTTAATAGTATGCTCTATTTTTATATAAAAATAATTTATATGTAATAAAAATTAATTATTTAAAATTAATTTAAAATTTAGAATTTCATGGAAATTCATCGCGCGTCATGTCATCATCTCATCAAGAGAGGAATTGGGTATGGAAGTATCATTATAAGATTAAAAAAATCTTTAATCCCCAATCTAAAAGAAGGAAAAAAAAGAAAAACATTTGGTAATTCCAGGCCAGCCTCGGAATCCTTTTCCTCTCAGCCGGCGGTTTTGCAACGCAATGTTTTGTTTAATCGAGAAGGTGGGGGGCGTAGGTGGGTTGCGCTTGCGCAGACAAATTTTTTAATGCCAGAATAAACATCGTAGAGCTAACTTTAAAAGACAAAAGGAATCATTAAAAAAAGTGTCAAGTCTGGTCCACACGCATAAACGAAAAGCACAAGAATATTTTTTTAACAAATGTATTTTATATATATATATATATATATATATATATATATATTGCAAGTATCTTAATTATTATATTTGTAAATTAATATTAAAAAATTTCTCTATTTTTAATGTAATTTTTATTGAAGTCTTTTTAATATTAATAAATTTAAATTTTATTATTGCTCCTTTAATATGTAATTTAATATTTAGACTAAGTGACAAAAGGACTCAATTTTATATTAATATAAAAAAATGCATTAAAATACTACCGTACTATTATCTAGAGGGATCTGAGGCAAAAAAAAAATTTTAATTTTTTTTAATTTTGGATTCTCGTTTTGGGAATGATTGGGCAATTTTGAGTTCTCATTTATTTAACTTTGACCTGTGTTGGGGATGAGGGCATATGATTTGTTCAGCCATTAACGCGAGGATCAAGAACCTGCTGGGGAGAAAAATCCCAGATTGACTAGACGTTGAAACTGTCCACCCACCAAATGCTGGCGATCCCACGACGGCGCGTATTCCCACAAGCCTTACTACATTTCCCAAAGATACTTACTACCTTGTCTGCCTCCTTTTGTATTAGATCCGCAATTGTGAGCCGGGGAGGGGGGGGGTCTGGTTGTTCCGTCGAGCTACTTTTGGCTATCAGGGAAAAAAAAAAAAAAACAGCAGGGGATATAGGATAGGATAGGGGGCTCTATAGCATCGCATTAAAGTTTCTGCCCGTTCAACTCTTACGTGTCATCCTCCCTGCCAGTCATCTATTATGGGATGCGTTCTGATTTTAGCGAACGCCATTGATTGTGTGATTAGGGTGAAGGGTATAGTTTGTATTTATATTAAAAAATAGTTAATCATCTTTATTTTGAATTTTATTTTTTCAAAAAAACTCATTGCTTTATTATTATTATTATTATTGTTATTTTATAAAATTCTCCTTCCAACTGTCCCTGATTCTCTTCTTCTTCTTCTTCTTCTTTTTTTTTTTACCAAATTTTTTCTCTTGCCATCATCTTTATTTACCAAATAAAATACTTGTTTTTATAAGAGCCTGGTAAGAATCCTAATTAAGCAAGGATAAAACATACAAGAAGCATGCTTCTTGTCTTTTGACTAATTTTTTATTTTATTTTTGGGGGTGGTGGGGGGTGGGCTTTGGCAAAAGTGAATGTGGGCCCAATCGTAGAGCAGGCTCCCATTTCGGTTTGCCAGAAAATTGTCAAGCATAACTATTCTGTAGTCGCTTATTCCCCATTGATAAGTTGCGACCCATTTAAATTCAGCCACGTCAGGAAAGCTAATCTCCCGATTCATTTGCATTACTCGGATCATCGTACGATTTGTCATTCAAACGCTGATATTCTTACTTGGCAACCAATCACTGCGTGCACAGGAACACACGCAAGTAACGGACACTTATCCCCCTCCCGAGGCACCCGTACACCGCCTAGATACATATCCAGGTAACACGCGACCTTCAGAGGCTTGAATCAGATTGTGCCACGTTGCACTGAAGGTCGCCCCACTCCCACCGGGAGGTTGATTTTACACCGACTAGGCTCGGCCTCGGCAACCTTGATAGCGCCACATGCCCTATGTTGACCTGAGACAGCCGGTGATCTAGAGGCCGGTTACCAACGCAGCCGGTCGCTCCTCTTCTGCAATTCCCGCTAGGTATATATATAGGCAGCCTTCTCTCTCTCTCTCTCTCTCTCTCTCTCGCTAATTTGGATTTCCAAGTTGAGGGAGAAAAAAAAAAAAAGGGTAAGTATTTGATTTATCCAGCTCCCTCAATCAAGATTAGTAGCTTCTTTTATTTAGCTGCCATTTTTTTAAAATTATTTTCCGGGAATTTAGTGAACTTTTTTTGTTCTTTGGTTTTTTCAGCCTTTTGCTTTTCTCAGTGTTAATTTTTTTTGATCGCTCTTTGTAGCCACGAAAGGCCAAGATTTGAGTTTTGTTTTTTGGGTTGGGTGGGGGGCGCGCTTTTTGGCAGCTTTGGAGCTCATCCTTTCTCTCGATCATTCTTATAAACTTCTCATGAAGAGTTTAATTAAGTATAGACACTGGTGACTTCTTTTCTTGGATTTGTGATTTGGGAATCTTCGAGTTTCGAATTTGATTTCAAGGTCTGGCCGCGCTTTTGTGGTTTTCCAGTTACTTGTGATTGGCTTCAGAATAAGCTTGATAGTTCTAGTTTAGCAGATTCGGTTCATTGGACACAAAATTTGGGCTTCGGCCTGGCAGTTGATGCTATTCTTGCGGTTAGCTTTGGCCAAAGTTAGGGTTTTTTTTTTGGGGGGGGGGGCGGGAGGTCTAATTGCAAATATGTTTCTGTTGGTCATATTTTGACGGATTTGGTGTTTCTTCTATGCTTTTAGTCTCTTGATTTGTTTATAATGGTAGTTGATAATGAAAATTGTGTGAGCTTTTTTTTTGTTTTTGGTTCTTTTCTGTTCTGCAGTTTTCTTTTTGGACTGCTGCTAATGCTATTATTCGCTTTCTTTATTGAATACTGCTTAGATCTGTAGAAGAAGCAGTTGAATGCTCAAAGTGAATGCAAAATATTGCACTACATTTGGTTCGAACAACAGTTTGTGGATTTTTGAAAGCCTTCTCGTTGGCCAGTTACATTGTTCATTGAAGGAATCGGCTTTTTGTTTCTCTTTGGTTGGTGGAGGGGCGTATTAATTCTAATGTGTGGCTATCTGTATTTGTGATATCAGTTTGGATGTTTATGGCATGGTTTAGGTTTTTTAATGATATTTAGCAGATTGGGCTTGTTTAATATTTCTAGTACTTTACAAGCCTGGCTCTTGAGAGCTACTTAGATTCCAGATACCAGGGGGCGTTGCCGGTTATGACACCTTCTCGGGTGGTTGGAGGGTTAGCCCAATCTTCTTCAAGTTCTGGGATTTTCTTCCAGGGGGATGGTCAGTCCCAGGCCGCCATTAATTCTCAATTGAGTTCATCTTTTGGCAGCTCATCCAATTCGATTCCTGGGACTGGGCGTTCCAATCTGGGTCCAGTATCTGGGGACATGAATAATGCAGTTGTGAACAGTGTTGCAAACTCAGGACCAAGTGTTGGGGCAAGTTCTTTGGTGACAGATGCAAATTCAGCATTTTCGGGAGGTCCCCATTTGCAGAGAAGTGCGAGCATTAATACTGAGTCTTACATGCGGTTGCCAGCATCACCTATGTCATTTTCATCCAATAATATAAGCTTTTCTGGTTCATCAGTAGTTGATGGGGCTTCTGTAGTGCAGCAGGGCAATTGTCAAGACACAAGCGCACAGCAAGGACAGAAGAGTCAGCAGCAACAGCAAGGGACTTCAAGTGCAACATCCTTAGCCACATCACAAACTGGGCAAGTTTCACTCTCCATGGGCCCACGAGCTCCAGGTTCCTTTCTTGAAGATCCTACTTACCTATCTCAGGTGCAAAAGAAACCTAGATTGGACATAAAACAGGAAGATATTCTGCCGCATCAGGTGCTGCAACAAGTCTTGCAGAGACAGGACTCCATGCATTTGCAAGGCCGAAATCCACAATTGCAAACTTTGCTCCATGAGCAGAGACTGAGGCAGCAACAGCAGCAGCAAATTATCCAGTCTATGCCACCATTGCAGAGAGCTCAACTGCAGCAGCAGCAGCAGCTGATGCAGTTAAGGCGACAACTGCAAAAACAGCCAGTCCCTGCCATGAAGCTTCCATATGAGGGGGGTATATGTGCTAGGCGATTAATGCAATATTTGTATCATCAGAGACAACGTCCAGCTGTAAGTTTTCTTTATTTGTTTTTTGGGTTTCAGACTTTAAGTTTTGTGCATCATACATGGAGGCATGCAATCTTGTTTTCATCAAAATATGAATCTGCATTAAGACTTCCTTTATTATAGGTAAATAGTTATGCTCTGAAGATGTTATCTATCAACCTGGGTTTTAAAGTGCACTTTTGTGAAGCAGAAGGGTGGGTTGGATCTTGATAGTGTTTATCTGTTGGCAGGATAACAGTATTGCCTATTGGAGAAAATTTGTGGCCGAGTATTATTCACCTCATGCAAAGAAAAGATGGTGTTTGTCGTTATATGATAATGTTGGCCATCACGCACTGGGTGTTTTCCCCCCAGCAGCTATGGTGAGTTCTTTTGTGGTGTATGTTTTGTTCTTTCCAGACTTATCAGGAAAAAACAAAAAGAAAGAAAGAAAAAGTTGTTCTCTCCAATTTGCCAACACAGCAAGATAAACTTCTATTATGAGTTGATGTTCATTTGCTTACACACTTGGGCACCTATCATATTTCTATTGTGAACGCTTTGATTTTGTGTTAATATATGATGATTGCATATGCATTTTTAATGTGGGAGTACACTTAGTAACTTAAGCAACCATGTGTACTATTATCTAGTTAATTTTTGTGTGTGTTTCCTTTGCTCTCATTACATAGCTAATGTGGAAGCCTTCATTATTTCTTTATTTTTTATTTTCAGGAGGTTTCTTGCCCTCATTTCTTTGCATATCTTGGCATTTCCCTCTTGTGAAAGCCTTCTTCTTTCATTATTATTTTTTTAATTTTCAGGAGGCATGGCACTGTGAGATTTGTGGCTCCAAGTCTGGCAGAGGATTTGGTAAGGGACTTTGTTGCTTTTATGTTATACGATGTTTTTCTTCAGGGCAATAACCATGGTGCTGTTATCCATGAGATATCACAGGTTTATCTAGAAAGTTGCTTTTGTTGTGATGAAAATTGCTCTTGGAGAGACACGCATAGGTTGCTAGATTTAAGGTTTTTTCTTCTTCACTATTTCCTTTCCCCTTTCCTTGGTAAGCGACTTTGTTGCATTTATATTATCAGATGATGTTCTTCAAGACAATAACCATAGTGCAGTTATTAATGAGATATCACAGGTTTATCCAGAAAGTTGTTGCATTTGTTGTGATGAAAATTGCTCTTGGACAGACATGCATAGGTTGCTAGATTTAAGGTTTTTTCTTCTCCACTATTTCCTTTTTCCCCTTTGTGTGAGGGTAAACATGATATTCAGCCCCTGATTGCCTGCAGTGTGAAGTAGGTAAGCATAACATTTGCCCAACTTAAAGAATGCCTTGATTTTGTGCAAAAGCTTTTATGGCTTGAGTGTTGTAATTTTAGTATGACTGTGAAAGGAGGTCCAGTTACTGTAGCATTGTCAGTGTCAGAAATTGGAAAACGTCAAAGTTATAGCATACAACTATCACAAAGCTGTAAAAAAGTAGTTCAAACTAAAAGCATACCATTGCTTTTGGGCAGTCTGTTTTTTTGTGGAGGTGAATGCGAGTGGCTGGGTTATGTATATCACTTGGTATGGTGCTCTTCTGTGCACGATGTTGTAGAGTCTTTGGGCTCTTTGGTAATCACAGATGGTTTGTAGAATTTTTGCACACGTTTATGACTCTGTTCTAGTTTTTCAAACCCCTTGCTCTCCTCATAAGACCTTCTCAAGATGTTAATTTAAGAAATAATGATACATTGTAATGGCTTGAATTTGGATATATAGCACTTCAACCACCTTGGATGACCATAGGCCCTTGACACTTTCCTAGAGAGGGAGAGTGGAGGGAGTTGTTCAACAATGAAGTTGCATACCGTGGCCAACTTTGTGGATTTATTCTAGATGTCTAATTAGCTTACTCGCTTTGTGATATATGTTTGCAGAGGCAACATTCGAAGTGCTTCCCAGACTAAATGAAATCAAATTTGGCAGTGGTGTCATTGATGAGCTTTTGTTTTTAGACTTACCACATGAATGGAGACTTCATTCTGGAATAATGATGTTGCAGTATGAAAAAGCAGTTCAAGAGAGTGTATATGAGCAGCTTCATGTGGTTCGCGAGGGTCAGCTTCGTATCATATTCGGCCATGACTTAAAGGTCAATGGCAGTACCTTCAGTGTATGGTATCATGCATTGCTGAAATCATTACATTAACATGCTGTCACCCAATGATGCAGATATTGTCCTGGGAATTTTGTGCACGGCATCATGAAGAACTCCTTCCACGTCTAGCTGTTGCACCACAGGTACTGATTTTCATAATCTAGCTCTCTTGCTTTGGCATAATTATCCCAGATGTTATATTGCTTGCTGAATATAGGTGCATCCAGTAATCACGATATTTGCCAATGTCTTTTTCTTGATTAGAATTCTATGAAGTGTTGCAATTTTTTTTTGTCAGGAGAACTAATTAGTAAAAATAAGTGTAATTTTTTGGTCTTTTGCAATATTAAAAATGTTCTGTACAATTTTGATCAAATTGGCTTGGAGACTTTTGAATGAAACTTAGAAAATGAGCATTCAGTATCTATGTGAGGTATTATATCTTCAATGTTGTTTATTGGATGTCGAACTTCTTTCTAAATCCCCAAGATTGGAACCCGCTTCAAATTGCTAACAATGTAATCATGGTCATGTGAAAACATCAACTCTGATCTGCTTTTCAGGTAAATCAGTTGGTTCAAGTTGCACAGAAATGGCAGAGCACAATTGCTGAAAGTGGATCTGAGGGTGTTTCTCAGCATGATTTGCAGACAAACAGTAATATGTGAGTATATTGTGCGATCAAATAAATATTCCCCCTTATTATTAGATTTTAAGCCATTCTTTCTGGCTGAAGCCCTTTTGCACTTTGGATGTTTAAAATAAGGTGAAGGTAATCCAACTTGGGCCTTATTGCTTGGGCCTCTGCACTTCTGCTCACATGATGTCTTGAATGACTTGTGGCTTTCACAAGGCATTGATAGTGTCATTTTGATCCATATTGGTAGGGTTAATGGACTATTTAATTAAATATACATCATTCCTAGGGTCTTGACAGCTGGCCGACAGCTTGCAAAGTGTTTGGAGCTGCAGGCACTGAATGATTTGGGATTTTCTAAGAGATATGTCAGGTGCTTGCAGGTAAGACTGAAAGCTGTTGCTGGATGTTGATTTGAGAGGCGAGGACACACTATGTTATATGTTTATATTCTCATAAATTTGGATACAATTAATGACAGATCTCTGAGGTTGTTAATAGCATGAAGGATTTGATTGATTTCTGCCAAGATCATGAAGTTGGGCCAATTGGTAAGCCTCTGCCCTCAAATTGAAATGCTTTCATATTTTACTCTTCTTTTTTTTTTTTTTGGTTATAGCAAATATTCCTGCCTTTCTTGTATCAAGGCGAGTTTCACTGTCTGTCATTTGCATTTTTGTTGTGCTCCTTCTTTTCTAAGTTATGCTTTGCTGGAGAAGGTAGTTCATATGTTTGAACCCTGGATACTTCATTTTATTATTGTTTCCTAAAAAGTGTTGTGAGCAGAGAAGAATCCATTATTTCAACTAAATGTTTTCTGAGACTTTGATTTTCACATGTATGCAGAGGGCTTGAAAAATTATCCTCGGCATGCCACTGCAGCCAAGCCCCAGATGCAAAAGATGCAGGAGATGGAGCAGCTAGCAAAGGTTCAGGGTCTCCCAACTGATCGGAACACCCTCAATAAACTAATGGCATTACATCCAGGAATAAATAGCCACATGAGCAACAACCATCAAATGGTTGGTCGAGGAGCTTTGAGCGGTCCAGCCCAGGCTGCTTTGGCACGGACTAATCTGCTTATGAGGCAGAACTCGATAAATTCAAATTCTAACTCACTTCAACAAGATGCTGCCTCATCCTTCAATAATTCTAACCAGAGCCTATCAACAAATGCCCAAGGCCCTGGTACTTTTATGACAGGATCCATGCAGAACTTACCTGTCAACGGCTTCTCGACTCCACTTGCACCTCCACAACAACCACAGCAGTTGCAACCACGCTCATTGATTACTACTAGCTTACTCCAACAGAACTATCCACAGCCCTCCTCCCAAGGTAACCCTGCCTTGCAGCAGCAGATGATCCAGCAACTGCTGCAGGAGATGTCTAATAATGGTGTGGGAGCTCAACAACATTCACTGGGGCAGCATGGTAATGTCAATTTATCAAGGAATGGAATGGGCTTTGGAAGCAGCACTCTGGCAACACCTGCAGCTTCTGCCACTGTGTCTGGAGGTTTTGCAGGGCCTGAACCGAGCCGGAGCAACAGTTTTAAAGCTGCATCAAACAGTGATTCCTCTGCAGCTGGTGGGAACGGTGGGTTCACCCAGAAGGTGACAGATTTGCCTCAGAATCTTCATTTGCAGGATGACATGATTCAGGATATTGCCCGCGAGTTCACGGAAAATGGTACCAGTGACCTTGATGATAGCATGGGTTATGGCTGGAAGGCATGACTAACTTAGTGGCCTCTGTTGCTAATTTTGTCGAGCTTATTAATGGTCACATTTGTATGTACAGAAAGTTTGAAGTAGACATCTCCCTTACCCATTTTCTCTACATTGATTTGTTGTGACATGGAGCTTGTACGTCACTAGGTAATGAGTTATCTGTCTCTTTCTCCCTCCTTTCTTTTCCGTCTGTCGTGGGGCTTTCGTGTCCAAGTCTTGCAAGTGTAATCTATTGAACGACAATTGGAACAGTCAATATTTTTTTTTTTTCATTTTATTTGAGTTTATCCTTTAAGTTACTCGTAAAGATAGATTTGTTCAATCAACTGTCTTTGATTGGACTTCGATATCCACCGAAATTATGAGTCCTGGGCATTCGAGATGCCTACTAGAAACTGCTATTGGCACGCCCCTCACTTTTGTCTTGAAGCCGATATGTTGAATTCATCGCAAGCTTAATAGACCCAATTCGACACTTGTACGCATGATCAACACAGTTAGTTAATTGCAGTTCCAACGCAACCAAAGTGTAAAAACTTCGACATGCTTGCTGACTCTGCTGGAAGAAGAACGGACTCTAATCCATGATTAAATGAGGTACCTCTGTCATTTGGAACGCGCTCGGAAGTTTTCTACATCTAATCTAGCATTTCTCGAGTCTTCGGCTAGTTTCTACTTGCACATGTTTGTTGCTATCTGCTTTCCTTATCAGTGGCAATGTGCTTCCAATCGAAGACAGTATCCTTCAGAGAAGGATTGGCTCCAGGACCTAAACCTTGACCATAATCATTCCAGTTTCCCCATGATTGCATGCAAGCATAGATTTTTTTCAAATTTAAATTAGTCCAATCATAAATAAATTGCTCTTGTTAATCATGCAACAACCATTCATTCAATTTCCGGGACACCTACTGCAAATCTTAAAAAGGTGAGGCTCACAGAAAACACATGCAAGAAGAGTAAATCCATGTCAGTACCAGACAATGGTCTAATTTCGTAAGGACCAAAACGTCTGAATCCACATCAAGGTCTGATGGGTCACATTCAAAGAAAGAAAGAAAGAAGAGTAAAGCGTTAATTTTATGCACCGATACCACTCCGGGCTTTTTAAAAGCCCATCTCTTTGTGACAAATGGCCACACCAAACAATGAGACAGCTCATCGATCACCTCCCACACCAAACAACGAGTCTTCTACAGTCAACTCATCGACACCCCAGCCCTCGTAGCTGTTCAATCAGAAGATAGACATCAGCAAACTCGAATGAGATAACAACAAAGCACCTTGGCAAATCAATGAGAAAACAGCGTACAAAATTACCAGACATTGCATCAAGCAAACATCAAATAGTTGAGAATGAAAGCAATACAATCTTAAGCTATGCATCTCACCTTCCATCTGGCAAATAGCGACGAATGGTGAAAGGTATTTTCTGCTCACGAAGCTCCTTCATGGCAATCTGACCAAGAGAAGTAGAAAAAAGTTAGTAAGAAGCACAGAACAATCGACAGCATTTGGCAAAATGAGACAAAACACAAAACGAGGGAAACAAAAGCCAATCAAAAGAGAGAAGCTAGAAAATCCAGTAAATAGTTCGCAGAAGAGATTTTTGGCAATCCCCAATATAAACTTGCATAAGATATATGTGTGCTCTGTTTCTCAAGATAAAATATAGGGGATAGCTTCTCCTCTGAGACGGTAGCCATACCCAGAAGATATTCATTGAATCATTCTAGGCAAGCATAAGAAGTCAAAACTAATTTTTATCCATACCATTTGCATCATAAGTAAGTGTACAATGCAGTACTCAAACTTCGATATGAAAAAGTTCAAAGTCTTACCACCAGTGGGTCAGTCTCACCTTCCAACTCAACCATCACAGGAGCATTCATGCTGCAGTGCCAAAAACGTCACATCGCTCAAATTTATCAACACCAAGTTTAACTCAAAAAAAAAAAATGATTTTTAAGGATGAAAAGAACAAAACCTCATCTGCAGAGCACGGGTACCCCAAATTCTAGCACGCTCATATTTTGTCACATATTTGGAAGTTTTACGAAGTTGCTCCGCTGCTTCTTGTTCTACTCTGTCCTCAGTTTCAATGGGTTCCCCGGGAATGTCTTCATCAGCATTACCAACATCCTCCTCCTCAGCTCCTTCTTGTCCAATCAATCAGACAACATTCATAACACAATTCGAGCGAGGTTTTGAGCAAATAACAGGAACAAAATCCAAGGGAATCATTTCTTACTTCAATCTCAGGCTCTGGTGGCTCGTCTTCATATCTGCATCACCAATACAAGAAGTCTCATACAATGTATTCAAACCCCGAGGGTGGTGAATTGAATAAAGGAAAAGGAAAAAAAATTCGTAGAAAGCACAAAATCGAAACAAACTCCAACATCTTAACATCAATGCACCAAAAACAAATAAGCAGAGAACAGAGTTCCTTTTTAAAAAAAAAAAAGAAAAAGAAAAAACCAAGCTAGCATTTGTTATCGTGCTTGTGAGAATGCCCATAAGAAAGGAGACAGAGAGAGAGAACCATAAATCGTCGTTGTAGTCGTCGTCGGCCATTGTTTATTGATAGAGACGAAGAAGGCTTTTACACCTCCACACACACACACACACACCCCCCCCCCCCAACAAAAAAACTCTCCTTTCTCTGGACAGAGCCCTCCCAATAACGAAATCCTTTTGTTTATTTATATGACCTCGTAATTTCGTCCATTTATTATTTTTCTTCTGTTTTAGCCACCGCCGACCCCTCGGCCCAACTACGAATTTTTCGAAATCTCACTGAAGTCCCCTTATTTGTCTATTTATTTTTTTTATTTTTATTTTTATTTTTATTTTTGTTTTTCGTCCTTCCCTCGTTCTTTCCGTTTGCACATGTCCTACTCTTCATTTACATCCAATTTTCATTTGACATTTGTTGGATCACAAATCTTACATTTACCGGAAATGGAAAGAGTTCAAAATAAAATTTTGAAAAAGAAAAATGGCACTGAGATCCTCTTCTCAACCTATTCGATCAAGTATTTCAACCAGATGGTTAAAATTCGTTACACAATTAATTTAGTGTTAGAAATTATTAATTTATAATTAAAATTATAGCCTGCCTTGTCTATGGCTCAATGCATCCACCTACACGACCCCTCTAAAGGCTAGACTCCTTTTGGATGCTTGTGAATTTTGTCTACTTAGCAACTGCAAACCATGGAGGGATGCAAGTGACTGAAATTGATGTTCCGACTACAATTTCATCTCCCCCTACCAGGCAGTCAGTTAAAGGATATAGAGACAATACAGTCAGAAGCATTGCTTTCACACATTCGTGGGATGTAGAAAAAGTCTTCTAAGCAACCTTTATTTTTATTTTTATTAAAAAGAAAGTTATTTTCGAAACTCAAACGGTGACCCCTGTGTAATTGTAATAAACAAAGAAAGGCGTCGGAGTACAAGGGGAATCATGCATCCTGCATCGTCAGACGCATTTGGCAGGAATACCTGGGTGGCTGATCGGATCACGAGACTCCTGGCAACCTGCTGCTATATTTACTTATTTATTTTTTTTAAAAGGTATAGTTTATTTATAATTTTGTATTATATAAATTTATTCTATTATTTTTTATTCAAAATAAATTACACTTACTATGTAATACAAAAATATGAATAAATTATATTACAAAAAATTCTAAATAAAAGCCTCCTGCACTATTAATTGTCTTCCTATTCCCTTCAACATTTAAAACTATACTTCTCTCTCTCTCTGAACTCCCCTCTACCAAAAGCCCTTCATACGCAATAATACTATAGTTTTTTGGTTTTTTTTTTGTCTAAACTCATGACGCACATGATCAACTTCATCCAAAAGCCTGTTTCTCTTCGACCCGATGTCCCAAATCCCAAATTACGAATAGGGTCATGCATAATGCTTACACAAAAATCAAGAACAGGCAATTAGCTTAACTAGCCAGGGAACTCCATAGCCATATGTGTGTTGGAGTCCCACGTTAAAAGGAATGCTTAGAACTTATAAACGTGGAGGAGAAGAGGGTAATTAACTTAATTTTTTGGTTATTTTTTGAAGAGAAGGTAACGGTGTATGAATTAAAGTTAACACAACTCAAATATGATATCTATCGCTAATCATTCTAAGTTTCTGGGAGTAAGTAAGGTATGCAGTTGACTGTGACAGAATTCTACGTTGAGAAGAGATCTTTGTCATTATAAACGTACACGTAACCTGTTGGGAAGAGGGCGATGTGCCGTGACACATGGCTGGTAACGCTGTTTATGCATAATGCCATGCAACCGCAAAACCCACTAAATCTTTCACCAATGCCTTTTTCTCTTTCAAAAAATCCAGTCTCTTTTCCTCCCCGCCATTGTCCTACTCTGGACTTCCACCTATTTCTTCGGCGGCTGGTAACACGACGGCTCTTTTACCCTCAGAAGAGCCGCATCCGCGGCCACCAACACCATCCCAGAATACGGCCCCACCACATGGGGGACGACGGAGGAGACACGGTTCCATCGGCGGCCAATGCCTACCCTCCATGCAACGCGAGCTCCAGCGGGTATAACCCATGTGAATACGCCAAAAGATAGCTGAAATTCGACAGGAACAAACTGATAAACAGAGAAATTCACTTCGCGGCGAAAAGCGGGCTGTTGAAGTGCCGCATTCCGGCACCGTATGGCTACAAGGACCCCTTCCCGTGGCCGAGGAGCCGCAACTCTGCGTGGTACGCAACCGTGCCTCCCAAGCATCTCGGGGATTATAGTATTACAAGAACCACTTCGCTTGCCCTTCCTAGGTCTTCAATGCTTACAACGTCAATTTGTGAGCCTTGATTTGGCAACAATTTTAAAATTGATTACAGTTCTACTACATTAATCACTCTTAGTTAAGCGGTGGGAAATCCTCGCAACCAAATTGAATATCATTTCGCCTTCATTATTTTAAATGGTCAAAAATTATTAATCATTCACAATAAATAGGCGAAGCATTAGTGTCTTTGGGCAAGTGAGTAGCATTAAATGTTGAAAGGTTATTTCAAATTTGGTAAACAGATACATTAACTAATTTATTTGTTCTGTTCTGGAAGTTTTATTGCAAATAGGAGAGAGCGTCAATTCAATTATTAATTTAAAAAATACTTTATTAGTGAATTAAGAATGTTTTGGATTCACCAACCAGTTTTCACTATGAACGAAATGAGAGAAACTAATTACGAGAGACTTCGCCGGTAGGGAAAACATACCTCATTCCTTGCGCGCATATATAGGCTACGCAGCGGCTACCCCCCGAGGAGGTCACGTGCCAAGTGCATGATATTCTATTGATAGGATGAATAAATGTTATAAGTTTCCAAATGCTTTTTAATGTTCTATTTCGTCTTGATTAACAATTACTACCACAGTTACACATCTTTAATTGGATGTACTCTCGAGAGGAGATTTTCAATTTGATTTACTTAAATAATAAATCAAGTTGACTCTTTAAAATTACGTGCGAAAAAAATAAAATATTTTAATAAAATTCAACTAAAAATTAATGTGTGATTAAATATGATAAATTTGTTATACTCATGAATGAGTAAATGTAGAATTAAATTTGAATTTTCATATTTTGTTATTAAAGCTCAATATTACAAGTTCACGTAGATTCACAATTTCTTTTCCCTTTTAATTCCTTTTTTTTTTTTTCACTCCTTTACTTATATCCACTACACTGGTCCACAACAAGCTAATTAAATAAAACAATTACTCAAAAAAGTAAATGTCCATAATTATGCACCAACCTAGTGTGATTTCAAATTCATACCCAGAAGCATTCTGGAGACGCACAATATTTGTGAAGATCTCCATATTGGCATTAGGTGACTCACGTATTAAAGACACAACTTAATTCCAGCCACGAAGACACCAACTATAAATTAACGATGTAGTCTAGTAAAACAATGTATGTAATTAAAGAGAGAGAGAGAGAGAGAGAGAGAAAAGAAAGAAAAAAATAGCGGAGAGGCTCGATTCGGTTATGTCTGCTCTCAATTCCTTGGTCTCTAGAATGACCTCCCAAGCTGCTGAACTAATGCTTGTGTTGGTCATTGCAATTGCAGTGCAGGCTCCACCCGGCAACTCGCAGTCACAGCAATGCCCGACCCAGCTCAGCAATTTGAATGTGTGCGCGCCGTTCGTGGTTCCCGGTTCGCCAAACGTCAGCCCTAACGCTGATTGCTGCAATGCCCTCCAATCAATCCAGCAGGACTGCATCTGCAGCACTCTTCGGATTGCAGCTCAGCTTCCTAGTCAGTGCAGCGTCCCTCCTCTCAATTGTGGTAACTGGTATGCTATTTTTGCAACAATATATGCTCTAGCCAAAGATATTGTTCTTTCCTTTTTCAATTATTCTATGCTATTTTTATTAATTTCAGATTCAAAATCAAGTAAATCAAAAATTCGCCCAACCAAACGGGAAGCCAATAAATATATATATATATATAAAGAAACCTAATTATTAAGTCCAAAACACATGGACCCAACATTATTCATCTTTTTTTTTTTTTTTTTGCATAAATTATGCAATTACCCAACTGATCATATTTTAAAGGTTTGTCTTCAATTACAAAATAATTTTTTGTTCCTTTCTCTTTCTCTCTCTTTCTCCTTGCAGACGCAAAATTCAGCATGAAGCTACAGGAGTGGCCAAAGAATAATGGCGGAGTCTTATGCCCTAAAAAGGGGAATGCCAGAGCTTTTATATTCTAGTTATATTTTTTTTCTTAATTTCTTTTCTTTCTTCCGAATGTTTCCCGATCTGCGACCAAGCTTAGGCTTCATGCTAATAAAAATTGTGTGCTTCCCCGTTTAAATAGGTGTGGGCTTGAGCAATATTCATTTAAGCTTCGAAATTGAGCATATGTAAATTAGGTTGCATCATCACTGCAAAAGCCAAATAAATATATAAAGATGCTGATGGGGTTGGGATGCGAAATTAATTAAGATACAGAGGGCATGGCGTACTAGCACTTTCACATATGGGTACGTGAATATGAGAAGGCTTGTAAATGTGATATACAGGAACCGTTATAACCTGCCTGCCCTCTGCACGACAAATATCATTAGTATAATCTAATTGTTGTTCACTTCATAATGTATGTCAAAACCATGGGCAGTTTTGGGTGCTCTCGATTCCACAGAATAGCAACAACGACATAATTTTCTCTTCCACTAACTGCGCCAGATTTGTATCATTGTATGTCCATATGACTTTCTCTCCATGATTGTGGGTCTTATTTCTTTCTTTTTTAGTAAAATTGACGATGACTGTGGAATTCAAAGGATTGATATGTCGCATCCCGCCGAGGTCAAAAACCTCAATCACATTTTGCTGCACCTACAGCAGTACTTTTGGTAGTGACTTGTGGAAGACACGCAAACTCCACTTTAATCTGAATGCATCGTTTGTCAAGTCGTCTGTCACTCTGTTGCTTTCTTCAAATATATGAAATGTTGTAATAAATAAATTATTTTTCATCAATTCTCTACATGTCAAAACAAGATTGACCAACGGATGTGTTATAGGGACCTATTGTGATTTGTTTTTTTGTCTATTAAAAATATATTAAACTATAAATTAACAATAAAAATAATTATTCGTATTATCATAAATCTCATATTCTCTTCTTTTTTTTTTTAAATTAAAACTCTTAATGATTAAAATTTAAAATTTTAATCTTTTGAATGTCACTTAAGAGACAGTGCCTCATTTCAATCACATGGGTGGTGGGTTTCGTACACCAAAAATAAATGTTTTAGTTTGCAACGACAGATACTGGGCAATATGCTTAGCACAAAGAATGATTTATGAAAGGAAAAAAGGGGAGAAACTTGGTACTTTTCATGCAAAAGTAGTAACTTCACTACTGTAAATCCCACCTCTAATTTAATGACAAAGATTGGTTTTTTCTTGCACCTAAAAGCAAAGATTTGATTTATGCACTGATCCATGTATAATGAAGTATCGACAATCAATGGCTAAAATTACTTTTCAACCAATTTACTCCCGTAGTGGTGGTGGTGTAAACATCAAATCCTCACTAACTCATTTTACAGTTCCCGCGATGTTCCCAAGTTGCCAAAGCCTTCTTTTTCTAGATTGGTCCAACACCATGCCCAATTCATTACATCACCTGCCCCCAACCCCAAATTAATTCCATCACCTGTCCCCAAACCCATGGACGGACCCAGACCCACGAAAGTATAAGTTTTTTTTTTTTCTTTCTTTCTTTCTTTCTTATTTTGTAAAATTGTCTCTTTCAAAGATATTTGTTGCCCGGTATCCTTTCTGATTACTAACTAAATGAGAGAGTTACGAAAGGAGAATTTTGCCTTCTATGCCTCAGGAATTTTGTCTTGCGTATTGGGAGATTGTCAAACATAAGATTGATGGCCAACTATATATATATATATATATATATATATATATATATATATAATTTTCTAATTGATTTACTTTACTTGGATATGAGTAATCTGGTACTATATATACTTCTTTAAAGAAAATTTCTTAATTCGTCACTGCGTATAAATTTTCGTCCTCTAACAAAAGTTTCTAGATCCGCCCGAACCCATTGTCCCTGTGACGCCCAATAAGAAGCCTCCGTGTACCTTGCTCTCTCGATCCATCGGCTCTATCGGTGAATCTGTCGTGGCACAGCCAAATTCCTCGAACTCATGACACTTGTCTGATGTCTTTTCCAACAAGTGCTTAACTGTGCAACTTGGGCGTTGAAATTATTGACAGCCACACGCGCGCGCGCACACACATATATATGTAGCTTAAGAAGGTTAGATGAGGGGCAATTTCAGATAGGGAGTTTATGGAGGAAACGAAGCAAACTTTGTTACATCTGTGGAGAGAGACAGATAGGGAGAGAAAGGAGATTGAATCTTTTTAAGGGCCTGTATTATACTAAAAACATAATGAGGGAGAGAAGATGAGGAAGAAAATGGCGGTGAGAGGGAGAGAGTGTAGAATTTTGAGCAAAAATTTCGAATCTTACTTAACATCCATGATTAATTGCCCTGATTTCTCTGTATTAAAGAGTAGTAGACCTCGATTGAACAAAAGAAAAAAGACAAAAACGAAAAGTTTCTATCCTAAAATGATACAAATTAGAAAGTCGGTGGCTTAATTGTGTTCTTTAAATATTGCTTTCGGAGAGCCACTAAAGCACAGCGCGGTTTTTTGGGTATCTCATATAAATTTATTTGTTTTTGGGTAAACAACGTATCTTGAGCAGTCTGTAGTCTACATGCCGTTGGACTTTTTAAAAATTTTTTTTTATAAAATTTTTATTTTTATAATACATAATTTTTTTATACAAATATTAATAATACAAAAATTATAATTAAAATCAATATACCGTTCTCTTCTATTATATTTTTAATCACTTTTCTTTTCTCTCACTCTTTTTTTTCTTTTTTTTTCTTTATATTTTCTCTAATGGTTGAGATCTATCTTTTTTTTTACACTCTTCTCTTTCTTTTTTTTTTTTATATTTTCTCTTATAATTAAAATCGAAAAAAATTCCCTAATAGTATATATATATATATTTTTATAATAATTATCTTAAATAAATTTTTTTTCTCTTCCTATACTTAATCGATTCTTTTATTATGAGTCATGTTTTAAATAACATGAACACTTATATTAATTAATTTAATACAACTTAGAAACCGGATGGACCTTGCCCCCGCCATTCGTCTCTAACTCAAACTCTCCTACATTGGAGGAATCTCTCAGCCGACAACCCCAGCAGCCCCAAGGCCAAGGATCAATGTCTGACTCTCTCCTTGTATATATATTTTATGAACGCTTGGAGATTATTTATGGAAAAAAATATATATCTTTTAGTTAAATCTGAAGGATAGTATGGTAGGGTAGACGCTTGGTTGTGGGACAACATTAGTGCAGTACACTGTGTGGATTTAGAATGCCCGATATGGGCTACTTGGCCTTCATTATAATATTCAGTGTGAATTCTAGGAGGCAATTCAAGAGGGAGAGGTTATTTTATCAGCACGTTTTCTTTTCTCCAGGAGAAAATATTAATCTACAACTGTCTATAGATGAAGCGTTCTGGGACTCAGTGGCGAAGCCACCCAATGGGCTATGAAATTTCTGCTTGATTAATCAGTGGGAAAAGTTTGACCCGTCTTTGACGAAGTTAGATTCTTGACACCGGATATTTTTGTCTTCTGTGTCTAAAACTACCACGTCCCCCTCTTTAAGTTTGAGACTGCTGTCTTGACCTGACGTTTTTTACTTTTTTTTTTTATTTATTATTATTTATGGAGACATATTATCAATTTGTTGCCTGTCATTTTGGTCGGGCTTTAATTTGATGTTTGACTCCTCGATATTCGGTCGGAGGAGGACAATGGTTTGCATATAAGATCATGTTGAATTGTATGATGGACAATGGTCACAACTGTAGATTCCCCGTGACTAATATGAATTATATTCGATGAATATTTAAAAATAAAAAATTTAAATTCTAATTTTAAAACCGAAAATAAGATTAATGAAAATATGATGGATTATTTTCGTTTAATGATCAAATGATAGAAAAAAAATAACAAATGAATATTGAACTCAGAAAAAAAAAAACAAAGAATACCAATTGTCTTGCTTGTGATTTAGTCTTTTGGGATTTTTTTTTTTAAATTAAACACTAAATTAAATTGCCCTTCCTAAAACATCCCAATTCAGTCATAAAACATAATTCTGTTCTAACTATTATTATTATTATTATTATTATTATTATTATTATTATTACGTTTATTTTTTGTCCAATTCTTGTGTTCATCAAAGGTAGGCCGACTTCTAACTATTATTATCTGTCGTTAGCTCAGTAAGTCATAAAATTTATAATTCTAATAATTCATTTGATTTTTGATTTTCTTATACACACACACGCACGCCTTCGTCTCTCTTGAGCTCTCTGGTATTCTTTTCCTGGATATTTCAATCATCTCTGAGCTGCCACTAATACCTCTGATCGTTTGGTTGATTTAAATTTCAACCAACCCTGGTTAGCTGGACGAGACAACGACTTGGCAAGTCTTGGGTCTGGTTGGCCACGTCCTCCAAAAGTTGGATCCCATATATCTATATTTATATATATAGCTCCAACTTACAACGTAGAACATAAACGGAAATGTAGAGTGTTGCATCGAACATAGTAATAACCTTCCTCTCAATATGGCCAGCGTATATGGTTTACAGATGGAGGAACCCGAGTTGCAACGGAAAGCTCCCGTCAGGTTCAATGGGATTCCCAATTATCGGAGAATCACTCGAATTCTTTACTCCCACTACCACACGGGACATCTCACCTTTCATCAAGAAGAGAATAAATAGGCAAGCTTCGCAACATTTGTTAATTTGTTAGCTTAATTTTTAATTAAGCTCACCTAAGCTAACGATTAACTTAATATAAGTTTGATAATTGTATTCATGATCATTTTACCGATGAAGTTAATAGGAGCATTGTATTTGTCTTGTAGGTATGGTCCTGTATTTCGAACTAGTTTGGTTGGCCATCCAGTTATTGTGTCAACTGACCCCGAGCTCAATCGGTTCATTTTCCAACACGAAGGGAACTTGTTTAGACTTTGGTACACGGACAGTTTTGATGCTATCATTGGGACAGAAAACCTGCAGTCTGTTCATGGGTCTTCGCATAAGTACCTGGGGAACTTGATTTCGAGTGTTTTTGGTATTGAAAGCCTTAAACAAAGCATTATATACGAAGTGGAGGATTTTACTTGTAAGCACCTGTCGTCGTGGTCCAGCCAGACCAGTGTGGATATAAAAGAAGCCTTCTCAGAAGTCAGGCTGATGTTTCTCTGATTAATTATGGCCAGGCAACATTATCTGTACTAAAATGCACAGAAATTGGCAAAACTTATTTTTCTTAATTTTTCCTTGCAGATGTTTTTTAACTTCAGTGTCCAAAAACAGTTTAGCTTAAGAGAATCAGAGAGCAGAGAAAAGCTGAGAAAATCTTATACTGCTTTCCATTCTGGATTGGTCTCGTTTCCTTTGAGCATTCCTGGAACCGCTTACTGGATATGCGTCCAGGTTTGGCTACAAAGTCACAAACATTGTCGTCTACCAAAATAAATTTGTACGATTTCAGATTTGATCCACGAAATACCTCATTCTTAGGGACGTAGAGAAGCAATGAAGATTATAAATACTATGCTGAATGAAAGGCGAGCGACGTCCGGAAGGCAAGAGAAAGATTTCCTTGACATTGTCGTAGAAGAAACGAAGAAAGATGGAAGTGCGGTACAAGAGGAGATTGCTTTAAATTTGCTATTTGCACTACCTTTTGCTGCTTTCGAAAGTGTTTCCTTTGCTATTGCTTTGGCCATTTAATACCTTGGCGAACATCCTCTAGTGCTAGAAGAACTAACGGATGTGTTTCCTATCAGAAAGAGCACCAAGCAATTCTGAAGAAGCGGGAACAGGTGGGATCTGGAATGACTTGGGAAGAATACAAATCAATGACTTTCACACACATGGTGTCCGGTGTTTGCCACTTTAACCCATGAAAATTTTATTCGCCATTGTTTTCTTGACAAAGATGGTTGCATAAATATGTATTTTACAGGTCATCAACGAAACTCTAAGGCTAGCAAATGTTGTCCCAGCAATTTTCAGGAAGGCGCTCAAAGATGTGGAGATACATGGTACATTTCAGATTGCCTTGCGTATAGTATATAATTGTGGTAATTTCATTGGCCTTGGAAAACTTGATAGAAGTGTTTGTGCAGTGGTTTTGGTCTACCCGACAGCTGTCCATCTAAGCCCTGCATTGCATCATGATCCTCTTAAGTTCGATTCATGGCGATGGCAGGTAGATATATGTTCAATCAGGGAAACAAATCTTTCATTATCGTATAAGATACTTTCCAGTGTTGCATTATCGTTGATTTTACATGCTACTTTGCCATATAGTTTCCTTTGTTAATTTTTCAGCCTACCCCTTGAACCACAGGGCAAAGAACTGCATGCAGGGTAAAAGGACTTTCATTGGCTTTCGGAGGTGGGGCTAGACTCTGTAGCGGAGCAGATCTAGCAAAATTGGAAATGTCAATTTTTCTCCGCCATTTGGTTGCAAAATATAGGTACCCCTACTAAAATTAAAAAGCAATCAGTAAGTTAATTTTGCTGTGACTTGTGAGTTACCAGAGACAATTATCATCTTATATCTTGCCAATCCCTTTTCGTTTCGTGGGTGAGGATCTGTCCTTTGATAATCTTTATAGTGCAAGGGAGACCTTTTGGCATTCTTGGCTGGCCACCCAAGTCACCTTTAGGTGTTTGAGAAATTACCAGAAAATATGTGACTGATTTGATTCATGGTTGGATCCCGTTGTAAGCCAATGATTTTTTTTTCTTCTTTTGTCTAGACATTGCTCAATATGCCAATTTAGGTGGGAGGTAATAAGTGGGGAAGAACCTGTCAGATGCCCTGGAGTATTGTTTCCTAATGGTTTCCACGTTCAGATATTCGAGAAAGCAAAGCGAAGATGAAGTGCTACTTTACTGATCTGCAGCGTAAACCGAAACGATTTACCTAAATAACGGGCCAAGGCTTGGTAAATAAATGTGGGCTTTCTGTATTTTAAGTTCCTTACCTAAGTGGAACTACAGTAGTTTTAAAAAGTTCATTTCGAGTGCCATCCATTGATTACAAGTTTGATTGCCGTGGGGGGCTCTAGTTAATTTTTCTTTGTTTTTCTTCCAATGGTAATGTTTCAACTTTGAGAGTGAGATTGAGCATTTAGGACTCAACAATAGCCCAAAAAAAGGGCCCCCGGGTGGGGGGGGGGGGTTAAGAGACTGAACGAATTACGTTACATGTAGCAATAAACCTATTTAGTATGCCGAGCCGCCCCGGGATGGCTGCAGGCTATGCTTCATCTTGGATAATCTAACGCACGAAGCATGAAATGGTCTCGTGAACTCTTCTTTGGTCATCACTTTCGCCGAAACCTTATTTTTCCTTCTCTTTTACCATATTTTGGCCTCAAAATCGAACAATCATGGAGCCTTAATTTTAAAACTAGGGATCCAATTGGACCGCAATACCATCTTGCATAATAACAGTGGCAGTCAGTACCTTGCAATTGATATTAGTTACGAGAAGCGTGCCTTTAATTGTATGCCGCACAAGCTGATGGATAGCCTCGTGCAAAGTGGGGTCTCGGATAACTGACCACCTTTTATGGCAGCCATTGAATGGTTGAGAAAAAACAAAAAGGTTGGCCTAGAAACTGCCGAGAAGATAAAGGAATCAGGTATGATGGCCGGGAAGATACTGTGATTCATCCCTTATCTTCATGCCATATTTGCGGTACGGAATTGGTTATAAATAACCAGTTTCAATAACGAATTATTGTAAGTATTTTTGAGAAAATACTCGAAGGGAGACTTTAGATAATAAAATATATATTGGGCGTATCTAAAAGTTTCTCAGTTATGATTTTTTTTTATTTGTAAATTTTAAAGTGCATTTTTATCAATATTCTAAGAGTTACTACATCTTATCATTGTACCAAAAAATTATTTGAAACTCAAAAAATTTTTACCTAACACTACATCTCAATAGAAAATTTTAAAATATTAAATTCATTGATCCTTTCTATTTATATATTACTAGTTCCTCTTTTTCTTTTTATGTCAAAATTTTTAATCATATTATTCTCCTATTTACCCTTGAAATCTCAATATATATCCCAATCACTTAAATGTTTATATCTTTAAATTTTTGTGCATTTTAATTTTTACTTTTACTATAAATTATTATTCAATTAAATAATCAATTTATATTAAACACTCTAATGGATTTATTATAACAATTAAATTATTGTTTCATAGTGTTAGGTTTAGACATTATTATTATTTGACAATAAAAAATTAATAATAATTTAGTATGTCTTTCTTTTATTTTTATCTGCCTAAATTTAGACGTTAGTATTACTCGACAGTAAAAATTAATGATAATTCAGTGTGTGTTTTTTGTCTAAATTCAATTTTTTTTTTTAATAAAAGAGCATTCATGGTAGTGTAATATTAAATTTCATATTGATATATCAAAACTGATTATAAAGGAGTTCTACTTGGAACCATAACTACTTGAATGATGATTTTTTTTTTTTTTTACAAGAGAAGTTGAATCAATACATCAATAAATAACTTTTGATCTAGATTTTCAAGAACAATTTCTTATTTTTTACGTTCAAAAAGAGAAAAGCATACCGTAGCCCCCTACTATATTAAAATCACTTGGAATATATATATATATATTCAACTTAATAGCCGTGACTTGGTCATTTTGGAAACAATTAAAATGATAATTAATTTATTTAGTTACTCTTTGAACAAAACTCAATCTTTATAATTTAAATCACCGGCTAGATCATCTTAATATATCAATCTTCTTATGAGTGTTGCTCGACCCCTTAACATAATACATTGCTACTTGGTATTCCAAAAGACCAGGCAGGAACAAGTATAATAATAATAATCGAAAAACACATTTGGGAGTTAACAGTCAAGACGCGAGCAGCGCTGCCACTGGTAGGAAGCGAGACTGGGTCTTAGAAACTTACCAAGGAGTAGAGTTTTCCTTATTTGGTGTGCTAGTTATCCAAAATTTGTCTAATTTTCACAATGAATGTCTAGGTCCTAAGCTATTTGAGTACCTGCTCGTGCAGAACATTCGCAAATTCTATCACTTAATGATTCAAGTTTTTGGTTATGAAAATGTCCACTTATCTCGTTATGAACTTCAACGGTAAAATGCTATCCGCTTACATATACATAGCCCCACCTTACAACGTTGTGGAACATGGTACTCTCAGCCCGGGAAACCAAGTGGAAATGTGGGCTGTTCCACTAAACATAGTAATAAGCTTCCTCTGACCATGCCTGGTGTATTTACTTTGGAGATGGAGCAGTGGAAAACTTCCACCAGGTTCAATGGGTTCACCAATTATTGGAGAGCCGCTTCAATTCTTCTCTCCCGCACTACACGTGGCATTCTGCCTTTCATCAGGAAGAGAATAGATAGGTATGCGTCGCGTCCCTTTGACCATGATCATAATATAATTGGAATTGAAGTCAATAGAAGCATAATTGCATTTGTCTTTCAGATATGTTTCTGTGTTTCGGATCGGTTTGGTTAGTCATCCAGTTGTTCTATCAACAGATTCTGAACTTAATCGATTCATTTTCCAACAAGAAGGGAAATTGTTTAAAAGCTGGTACACGACCATCTTTGATGATATAGCGGGCCAAGACGCCGTGCCTTCTGTTCATGGGTCTTTGTACAAGTATTTAGGAAACTTGGTTTTAAATCTACTCGGTAATGAAAGCCTCAAACAAAGGCTTCTATACGATGTAGAGGAATTGACTTGTAAGCACCTGCGGTTGTCGTCCAGCCAGACCAGCGTGGACTTAAAAAGAAGCCTTTTCCGATGTAAGTCTAATGTTACTAAGATTAATTTAGGCGGGACAACGTTTTTCGCACAACAGAAATATACATAGGTTTTGCAGATGATTTACAATTTCGGTGTTCAGAAAGCTGTTTAGCTTGAGCGACTCAAGGTACGAAGAGAAGCTGAGAAAATGCTCTGTTGCTTTCGCGCATGGTTGAATCTTCTTTCCTTTGAGCATTCCTGGAACAACTTACAGGAAATGCTTACAGGCATGGTTTGTTTGCAAAATTTTAAACATTATTGCCTATGCAAATAATTCTATACACGCACTGATCTTTTCCACGACAAAATACCTGATGCTAGGGACATGAAGATGCGTTGAAGATAGTAAAGAGTATGTTAGATGAAAGGCGAGCGATGCCCGTGAGGCAAGAGAAAGTTTTCCTCGATCTTGTAATAGAATAAATCAAGAAAGAAGGAGGTCTCCTAACAGAGGAGACTGCTTTAAACTTGCTGTCTGCGCTGCCTTTTGCTGCTTTTGAATCTGCTTCTTTGGCTCCTACTTTAGCTGGTCAATAGCTCGGCGAAAATCCTGTAGCATTAGAATAATTGACCGTAAGCGATTAAAAAATTTTGATGTTCCAATCCTGTAATTTATTACCAATCTGTGTTAAACCTTACAGAATTGACTGTTTACCATCAGAGAAAACGAGGAAATTTTGAGGGGAGCGACAAAAATAAGTAACCTGGAATAACATGGAAAGCATAAGAGTCCGCGAACTTTAATCGCATGGTTAGTTCTATGTTAACTATGTTGGCAAAATGTTATCGATATTACCTAACTTCTACAAAAATCTTGGGTCGTAAGCATTACACACCCTAATATGTTAACTTTTTGGTAAGAGTGTAATGATATCGTTATAAATGATATCAAAATCTACCCTGTCCACTATAAGTGCATAGTATCAAGAACTCGCCTTGTTACATGTCTAAAAATATCAATGAGGTTATTAATAAATTTAGTGTGAGAAAATATCACGAATACATATTACTTAACTATCATACTATCGAAAAAGAAAAGATGTTGGAACATATAAACTTAGAAACTACACAACTAAACAAATTAACCTTTTAGAGAGAGGGTAACGATCCCGTAAAAAAATGCTCTCAAGAAACTCACAGGTATTTCACAGCAAAAGCTCTCAATAACATGGAAAGCATATTTGCATTGCAGGTTATCAATGAAACTCACAGGCTTACAGATATTGTCAGAGCAATTTTCAGGAAGGTAGTCATAGATGCAGAGATAAAGGGTAGATTTCAAATTTTTTCTAACCTAACCTATCTAGCTATTGTACTTTCTCACCCTAAAAACCAGACACAAAGCCGGCTTTATGCAGGATATAACATTCCAGCAAGTAGGATTATTATGGTTTGTTTTGAGGGAAGATAAGTGTCGAAATTAGAGAGATTTTTTAGTAAAATAGCAAATTTTAAGAAATTAAATTTATAGTTTTTTTTTACTTAAATATTATTTATTTTTCTTTCTTATTTATAATATAAAATTTTTTAATTATACAATTCGTTTCAAATCTTAGAAGTCTGTCCACCGATTGTCCATCTAAACCCTATCTTGTATCATGATCCCCTCAACTTAAATCCCTGGATATGGCAAGTGGATAGCTTCTTCAATCACGAAACAAGTCCTTGATTGTCGTATATGTTTCTTTCGAGTATCGCAATTATAAAAAACTGCTTAATGAACATTGTTTTATCTGCTACTTTTACTATCATTTCCGGTGCCTCCTTTTTTTTTTAGCTGCTCTTGAAACAGTGCCGAGAGCTGCGTGCAGGATCAAAGATTTTTTCGGCCTTTGGAAGGGGAGCCGAATTCGTAAAAATGCAAATGGCGACTTTTCTCCATCATTTGTCAACGAAGTACAGGTTTTTTTTTTTTTTTCTCAATCTTTTTTTTAATTAACTAAAAAATTCATAATTTTATTGTCGATAAAATACATGAAAAGATAATAATTTATCACAATTATTACTTTTTATCTAAAATATTAATTTATTAAGATATATAATATTTACACTTATATAATCAAATTTATTAACTACCTTATTGATATTTTAAAATACGCATCAAGATGAATTTTTGGTATTACGTAAAGATTTTTTCGACCTTTGGAAGGGGAGCCGAATTCATGAAAATGCAAATGATGACTTTTCTCCATCATTTGGCAACGAAGTACCGGCATTTTTTTCTTTCTTTTTTTTTAATTAACTAAAAATTTCATAATTTTAAAGTACCGGCATTTTTTTCTCTCTCCTTTTTTTTTAATTAACTAAAAATTTCATAATTTTATTGTCAGTCAAATGCATGATTACAACCCTTAACTTCTTTTTAAAAGATTAATTTATTAGAACTCACAGACATATATTAAAGTGAGTTCTTAGTATTACGCGCCAAGTCAAAAGTTTCACGACAAATAGAGATACTATTGATCATTGAGACATTATCTTTTTCTTAAGAGGCTAATCTACTAGGGTGTATAGTACCCACGTTTATATAGCTCAATGTTCCCCTTTTCCTCGATAATGTGAGAGTTAAGTAATGTGCACCCATGACATTCTCTCACACCGAATTCATCGGGCAAGTTCTCGACATTTTGCACCAAATTGAGGGGCACACGGTGGACAAAAATAAGTTCTAATAACACTTGTCATGAAACTATTACCTTCTATTCAAAAGAATAATCTATTAGAGTGTATAGTATCCATTCTTATATAGTTTAAGACACTCCTTTTCTTCGACAATGTGGGAGTGATAGTGTGCACCCGTGATACATCGCTCATCTTTTTTTATCCTGTCTTTCGCTCGTTTAGTGGCCATCAAAATTTTAAAAGTTATATAGACATTTATTCATTAGCCCTAATTACAATAAATGTCTATCTATGATTGAGTGTACTATTCAGAATGGCATGTGTCTAAACCAATGGTCCTTTGCCTTGAGGTTGTGCAATCTAACAATTTAAGTGGACGGTGATGCGCGGGAAGATCCAGTCGGACATCCTGGAGTTGTGTCTCCCAGCATTTCCCACGTCCAGATTGTGTAGAAATATGTCCCTCCATCTCCATGCCAAGTGCATTCCAGTGCGAGTTTCTCTAACTTCTGGACTGGATACGAACTATTCAGCTAAATAATGGGCTGAGCCGGGGGAAGTAAATGTGGGTCTTTTTTACTGTTCGAGTTTCATGGATCAAGCCATCATTTTGGGCCTTCGACAGTCATATTTTTCATCGTGTAAAGACCAATTATTATTATTTACAATGGAGAAAATGAAGCTTAATGTTAAATTCCTATTTTTCGTAGTACTCTTTTAGACCAACTTGTTTGTTTTGCCTGCCAATTTGGTTTTCTAATTAACTTTTTTTTTTTACTTGCCGATTTTCGAACACCTTGTGAACAACCCACCTATTGGTTGTCGGGCTCCCACTCCTACGGTTAAGGCAATTCCCCTCTTGCGAAGGAAAGGGACAGTTTTTGGGACTGGAGTCAACCCCACACAAAGTTTTTCTTTTTTTTTTTAATCAGTTATAAGCAACGGGATATGTGAGATTCTAGAAGAATTAGTTTCATGTACTTTGACCCGAAATTCCCTCGCATGACGTTCTTTTGGGCGTCAGCATTAGCAGTTTGCGATTAATTAATAAACAAATTTGAGTGCGTAACAAAAAAAAATAAAAACAAAGAGGAAAAAAAAAAAAAAGGATGGCTCCGTTATGCAGTTCGAGATCGACAATTCACGGGGCAATTTTTGTCGGGAGAGAAACGTCACGGGACGCTTCAACGTCTCCAGGTCCCCATTGAAAATTGGGTGGTTCCGGCGCGTACGTCACACAGAATTCTCTTACGCGTGAGTACAAACTCTCGCCCGGTTCCTTTGTTATTGCCAAAAACTCCCCTTATGTTCACTGCTCTCATTCTCTCACCAGTCCGCTTTTCCCAAAGTCTTTTAAAAGAAGTGCTTTTAGATCTTCAAGCCCACAATTAAACAATGAAACATGGGCCTCTTCCGGCGACTTTTTAGGGGAAAAAACCACGGTGGCTCGTCGCCGGTTAAGGAGAAGAGGAGGTGGAGCTTCGCTGGATCTTCCAATACCACATCCTCACAATCCCAGTCCAACAAGCGCGAAACCTTTTCGATTCACTATGAAGATAGTTTGGATGCCAATAAGCACGCTATAGCAGTAGCAGCGGCCACGGCCGCTGTTGCCGAAGCGGCACTCGCCGCTGCCCGAGCTGCCACGGAGGTCGTGAGGTTGACCAGTGGCGATGGGCCAGGCAATGTTGGCGGGAGACGTGCTGTCTCCGAGAACGTCAGCGAGAGCCACCGTTGGTGGGTGGAGGCGCTGGCATCGTTGAAGATACAATCAGCCTTTCGTGGTTATCTGGTCAGTGTTTCTCTTCTTCACCTCTTTTAAACTTTGATTCTCCCGTTGATTTAATCTAAGTTGGTAATTCCCTGAAAAAACAAAAAGAAAAAAATGGATTTGAACTTCGCCTATTAAACATACTTGAAATAATTTGGGAGGCAATACAAAAATTTACTTTATAATCATATTATTATCCTTGGTATCAAAAACAAAAAAGTTATTTATATATTTATAATTATTTAGTTTAATAATTATTATTTCTTAATAATAAATCACGAATTAAAATATATAAATAACTAAATAATTATAAATAAATAATTATTTCAAGTATGTAACCAATCACTTTCGCAAGTAGCATTGAATTTGAGGCATGACTTTCCTCTTTGAATTTCTGATGTAGCATTCTCATTAATTGTTTCGATTTTTTTTCCAATTGTTTTTCATGTCATAATTTTTTATGTTTGTAATTTTTTAATCTCGGAAGCTTCTTAGTTTTTTTTCTTGTCGTGAAATAAAATGATATTTATTTCGGTCCACACGAACCAAAACAAAACGAAACAAAAACAGGTTGAACGGTTAATATGTTGCGCCGACAGTCCGACAATAACTGACTCTCCGAGCCCGTCAACAAATTACCGCTAGTTTGCACACACACACACACACGCGTATATATATATATATCAACGAAGTCTTTATTTTGATATTTCGCCGTTGTATGTCATATTCCAGCGTGGGTGTTCACAAGGGGGACCAAAACTCACGCGCTCAGGATTCGCGTCAACTTAATCTCTTCAATTAATACTAGTCGTTAGCTTTTCCTTACTTTTTTTTTTTTTCTTCTTCTTCTTCTTCTTCTCTTTTGTTTTTCTGTCCATTTTCAATTTAAATAACGACGTAAACTCACAACCGGCGCCACATAAGTTGCGGTGAGGTTGATAAACCTTGGCATGTGAAAAATCCAAGGAACGTGTTTCAGTCTATGCAGATCTTGTGGGGTGGGGTCCACTTCTTTTGTTACTGTGGCCTTTAAGTATCTGGCTCATGGGTTTAGGAGTCCGTGATTGTACAGTGTTGTACAATAACAGACAAGAAAATTCGCCGAGAGTGAGTAAAATTAGTGGGCTGTGAGCCTATGCTTAGCCATGTTTATTGGCAACGTTGGGAGTTACTTTTAAGGCGACTATCAATATGGTTTTAGTCAATTAATCACAATTAAGAGCGAATTCAGCAGGCTTGTGATGGTCCATCAGCTAAATTGAAGAATTACTTACTGGCCTAACCTCGTAGGAGGCCATGAATTACATCCACCTGGATGGGCCTAAGTTCCTTCCTAGATGAGCTCGTTAGCTCCACCTCTGTTGAAACACCAATTAGTACCAAACTTAGGCTTTGCATTTGTTGTTTTGGGATTGTAGGGCTTAGATAGATTTCAGGAGATTTAAACACAACTCTACATTCTATTTCCTCTGGCCTTCTCACCCGAGTTCGAACTATTCTGCCTGTTATTTTGTTAAGTTGTGTGTGTATTAGTCCGCGGAAGTTCGTGTCTGCGAACCTTTTTTTTTTTTTTTCTTCAGATGTTCGTGTTAAGTTGGCCCTGCTTGCTTCCAAAACATAATGATAAAACTACATATATTAAACATTTTGGACTGAGAAAAGAATGGGAGCTTTAGGAATTTAAAACAACTTCATACAATTGGATATTTTGGTTTAGTTATTTTACTTCACCTTATTCCCCCATATTGGAAGATGATGCAACACAAAGCACATGATTTTGAGTTGCATTGTTATTTGGCTACCCTAGGATTTGTTTTGAATTTTTAATTTTTTTAAGTGAGGGTGGCATTTGATTTCATTTCTCTTTTCATGTTTTTGTCCACTCTTTCACTATTTGGGAATTTGCTAAAATTAAAGGCCAGGAGGGCTCTAAGAGCGCTGAAAGCATTGGTGAAGCTTCAAGCATTGGTGAGAGGTCACATTGTAAGAAAGCAAACAGCAGACATGCTTAGGCGCATGCAAACATTGGTACGAGTGCAAGCCAGAGCTCGTGCCAGTCGCACTCGCATGTCAGAATCTTGGCGCTACCAGCAAGTCCTCTCATTATCATTATCCCGTAAGCCAACTTTTGTTTTGTTCCGTTACCGGTTCAGGTTCTTGATAGGCCATGATTATAAATAGCACTTCAAATGAAAATTAGTATTCTAATGTGCGTCTATGTTCTTGGTTATGCTTCTGATCACTATTCTTGGTGCTTCAATTTATTGCAATGGTGTACAAAATTCAAAGTGAACATATTTCTGTTTTTCTGATATATGCAGAGATCTGGTTCAAATTCAAACTTCAAAGACATCATTGATCAAAGCAAAACCGATACAGGCTCAAATTGGTTTTACTGTTGGATGGAAGAGAATTTATGGAACAACAATACCAACACTCCGCTGAGAAATCAACATGCTGATGACGAGAAGAGCGACAAGATCCTTGAAGTAGATACTTGGAAGCCCCGCATGAAATCCCAAAGTAACAGGATCTTTCAGACATCACAACATGTTCTGGCGTCAGAGCATGGCCAGCAAGGCTTCATGACATTCGACTCCCCATCAAAGTTTTCCATGAAAGCATCAAACCCTATGCCAAATATCTCTTCTACAGATGTTTTACCATTTGACGCTATCAAATTCCCACAAGGAAAAGATGAAGCAGTTGGTATTGCTGCGGATAATGGCCCCAATGTGTTCTCTGCATCATCAAGACCAGGAAGTAGTTTCAGAAGAGACCCTTTTTCACCAACAAGGAGCGAATACTCGTGCGGATTCTTTAATGGGTACTCACGTTACCCCAACTATATGGCCAACACAGAATCTTCTCGTGCCAGGGTAAGGTCACAAAGTGCTCCAAGGCAGAGGCTAGAGTTTGAGAGGTATGGTTCAACCAGAACATCTGTCCAAGGTTTTGGGGATGTAGATACCAACTCAGAAAGGAGTTTTGGTCACCATACCGACTTAAGGAAAAATGCTTATCCAGCATCTGGCTGTGTGAATAGACTCGGGGGTTCCAATTTGAGGTGAGAATTTCGTAGTTTCTTACTGTTCTTCTTTTTCTCTTGGTTTTTCCTACGTGACAATCATTATGCAATTATTTGACTGTGATCTCAAGAGGATTTTCCTTAAAAGAACTGACTTGACTTTGAAGTGTTCATATGCACTATGTACCCAAACTTATGAAAGTATCTACCTCGACTCCAACATTGTGCAGATGTTGTTATACTGCTTGACTATTCAACCATCATGAGATTAAGATTTGTTTTGTCCAATTACTTTTAGGTCATAGATTAGAAGATTTTTTACAGAGCTATTCCTTGGGGGAGCGTCCAATTCATCGTATATACAAAGCGAGCAAAATCTACAGTTCCAGGAATAACAATTTATTTGAACATCTTATTGGTTTCAATGCAAGTAAAGACGAGCTTTTAATTAGATCTTCCATGGGCGTCTTTCGAAGAATCAGCATGCTCCAGTGAACCCGAGGCTGATTAGCCTTAATAACATTTTTCGAACTCTAGTGAAGATGTTCCCGTACAAAATTTTACAAAAATCCAATTCAACGAAAAACCAACCATAAGGAATATCAGAAATTCTTCCCAATAGAATAAGCAAATCTCGATCTCTTTAACATAATTGCCAACTTTTAACGGCTGCCGGTTAGTATTTTGGGTGTACAAAGCAAGATGAACGGAGTCAAAAGTCAAAACAAACATGCGCTTACTAATTATCGTGCGCAATCTGTACGGGGGTCCAACACAACGCCCAACCCGGCAAGGTAGGGGAAGGCAGTAGTGGCATTAGGATTGTAGAGAGACATATAAGGCCCACGAAGCGTCTGCAATGGAGGAAAGCCTATCATCTCAAGAGTCAAGCTATCGTGTTGAGGCTGGTAATAGCATCACAGCACGGGGAACCGGGAAGTGGGTCCGGCGAACCCTAGGTGATAAGCGAGGAAAACGCGGAGAGGAGCTCTATCACGTAGGAACAATTTTTTTTTTTTTTTCAAGATCTTTTCCCCTTTTAGAGGGGTGTAGAAATTCAGAGAGAAGTGATTAAAAAGACAGAGGGTTGAATTCTCACCTCTCAACTGGTCACAAAAATAAAAAATGGCGCTCACTATTCTATCTCACGGCAGTACATTCTGTGACAGCCGATGCGACTGCTGCGGCACATGTTCTTATAAAAGCTTTCCGGGCCCCCTTTCCGGGCAAAACTTCATTGGATGAACGCACGCCTCTATAATAAGTTCAAAACAACAAATACTTTTCATTAAATTAAAAAAAAAAAAGGGAAAAAAAGTTGGTGATTTTGATGCGGCATGTGTGTGTAATACTTACTATTTTTATTGGTGTAGCCAATTTAATTAATAAAATTTCTCTCAAACATTTTTCCTTTTTATATTAATTTTCCACAATATGCTGGTGAATTATGTCAGAAATGGCTCAAAATCAAAAGGAAAAAGAAACAGGCAAGGTCAGACACGATGCAAAAATGGCGCTTATGTAGATATACAAGTAATAATTGTGAGCAGATATAAAAGCTTCTACATACATCCAAAGTCGTTCCTGTTCGCATAACACACAGCGATCCAAGTATTTCCTGCGACTACGCATTTACACGTGTGAGAACTGAAAAAGCACCACGAAGTTGCTTTCGTCCTAGAGTTGGGTATCATCACACTTCCATCTGGAGGCCGGCACACAGCTCAGGTAGTGACACCAATTGCAGTGATCATTCCCATTCTCCCGCGGAACAACATCACCAATGCAACTACAAATCTGCACTTCGGAAAGCAAGAATTTACATGAACTGAAGTCAGCAAGCAAAAACTCTTGTGAAATATACAGGAGAGGGACCAAATTGCATCATTTCAGTTCGCTAGTAAAACAGCGAAGTGAACCATAATATAACATGAAATGAATTTCCTTTATGGCATGGTCCTCCAGAACCTCCAAATAGAATGATACATCCATGTCCCACAACCCCACGAATTAGCATTACTGGCATGTGACCGACAGTCTACGTGTAAGTGAAACAGTATCGGTTGTTTGCCTTTTTCGTGTCATTAAAATTGGGGCTACAGCTTGGCAATTAATTCAGGGCTGTAGGAGAGATTTCCACTATACAGAATTTACCATAAAAATGCAATTAGATAACAACAATTGTCCTGACAAGCTAGACTTATTAAAATGGAAGTGACTCACCCTACAATCAGTAGAACCACTGAAATCAACCATAAAGCATATTGGTAGGTCTTATACTTAGATTTCACACCAACCCCTCCGGGGAGATTTTGACGTTCTAACCACGCATATTGAGGGCGTGGCAGCAAAATAAAGCCCAGGAGGAAACCTGACAAAAACCCTCCAATGTGGGCAAAATTATCAACGCGTGGCAGAATTCCAATCACGAGATTGATGGCTACGATGAATAGCAGTGTAAGAAGCGCTGCAGCCTGTGAAACAAACGATGGGATAGGAATGAGCCAGGAAGAGAAACTTGAGGCAATTTAATCTTTGGTTCATCATCGACACCGACAGCCAATATCTCTCGTCATAATGGTTACTCCCATCATAGAAAATGATAGATAGTATTGACTATTGAATATACTAAAGTGACTATGACAAGCACTGAATTTAATTAATGGTATGCATTTTTTTTTTCAGGTACATTGGAAAATAAAAGATAAAGCGCTTCAAAATGTGGAATGTGTTAACTTCACTAACCTTGTTTGTATAAATGGACCAATTTGTGATTAGTTCTGAAAGCATTGCTCCAAGAAGCCCGAAAAGGGCACCAGAGGCCCCGACAGAGATGTTGTCTCTCATAAAGAGGGAGGAAAGCACACTCCCACCAAATCCTGATAAGAGGTATATAAATCCTATGCGTGCTGCAATATGTTACAATAGATGTCAGATCTTATTACAACTATTACTACAAACCGAAATTCAAATACGAAATACTTGACACCAAAAATAAGTTTCTCGATGCAGATCCACATCAAAGAAAAGTAATCAAGAGGTCATTCTAACGTTTGTTATTTTACAGTAGGTTTGCTGGAATGCTTCAAGATGCACGGGAAGGAAAATTTTTATGACATACCAAATCCAAATTGCTGCTCCAGGCGAATACCAATGAAGACCAGGCTCAGCATGTTTACAAGCAGATGAATAATACCAGCATGCAACCAGATACAGGCAACTAGCCTCCATCCTTGGTGTTTGCTCACAACTTTGGTCCATTCGAGGGCTCCCAACTTCTCTAATCTACGAATAATAACAAGCATAGAAAAACAAAATAAAGAGAGAATGTTTCGGGTAAACCATGTTTCTCTACTTTCCAGGATTTGCTAGGCAAGACTGAAGATATTAAATGGTTTGGAGAGCTCAAATCAGTAATAACATAAAGCATTAATATACACCAATGAACCAAGATGCATGCCAAAATAGCAGTTTCCCGCTAAAGTCGACGCAGATGAAAACCCCAGTAAGTAGCTTTCCAGAATTCAGTTCAAATAAGCACAAAAAATTAGAGTTCTGTTCCAGAACAGGTACTGAACTTCTGTCAGCGAGCATTTAACCGATTCATAACCATTAAAATTTGTAGGCAGAAAACCCATTGGCCCTTTCCAGTTTTAGATCCTCTTTGAGAAAACCATATAGAAAACACATGTAACCAACGACACCCCAAAAGGAGCGTTGAAACGCTGAAATTGAATAAACCATAAAGCACTATGAGAATGGATATTAAACAAGATCCACTGAATTCTCAGATCAAACATCATTTCAATCAAAAAATTCAGGAAATTACATAAAAAAATAGATCATATTCCTTAATTCAAAAGAAGAAATCTGAATTTTTGAATTTTGTAGAAAAGACTATGCAGGATTTTTTATAGGTTCCTTCCGCACAAAACAAAGTTGATCGGTGAACCAAGCCAATAAAGCCGAACAAATAACAATGGCTCAAAACCCCCAACAGAAAGGCAGGGAGAAAGTAAATCAAAGAGGAAAAGCCCAAAGGAGCAGAGCAGAGACAAACTAAAAAAAAAAAAAAAAAAGGAAGCAAATTTTAAAGGGTATCCATCAAAGAATAAGAAATTACGTGGCAGAGGAGGGACCAAAGAGAGGATTATCTCTCAAGGGCTCGAACGAGAACCTCCCAAGAAACCTCGCCACGCACTTCCCTTCAAACCGGGAATGGAAATGTTTGGGACAATTGTTTATGTACATGGCAACAACAAAGACAGCAACATTTGCCACCACAAACATGGGCACGAGCCAAGATGTCCATTGGGTCTCTGTGTCCTCTATCAAGTACGACGGAGAAGTGACGTAGCTGTTGTTTGCTCTGCTCTTAACTCCGCCACCAACTCCTCCTCGTCCACTCTCTATGTCTTCTCCGGCCATGTTTATTTGGTTGTTTTTGGGAGTTGCTCTCTCTCTAACAGGAACTGTTTGTTTGTTACGTTATGGATAGATGAGTGGGGATTATATGGAGTTGGCGAATGGTTTTAATGGAGGCTTTTAGAGAGAGAAACCTGGGAAGTATTAGAGAGAGAGAGAGAGATAGAGCGTATAAGAAAGTGGGCGAGCATTTTCGGGGGTTCGTAACTTGCAATCCAGTGCAAGACATGCATACACCCGTGTTTCGCAGCAAAGCTCTTTCTCTGACACTTGGCGGGAGGCAGTTTACACTGGCCGATAACTTGAAAGAACTTGACCTTTTTGACGCGTAGCAAAATTTAAGTGGTATTTAGGGGATTTGTTGATATAGTTGTGGAAACAGCAGATGATTTCCGCTTCTCTCCCACTCTGTTTCCGTCATTGTCCACTTACTGCGAGTTCACGCTGTTGCAGTTATGCAACCGTCGCTTATGTTTGGCAATAACACTTAAATTGACACGGAGCCTACCCCAACTCCACCCCCCACCCAAAAGAAAATAATAATAATAATTCAAAACTTTAAACAAAACTTTTTCTCAAAAAAAAAAAAAAAAGTAATTTAAGTGCTCCGACGGTGGTGTTGGATCCTCCTAAGTTAATAGTGAGATTGAGTGTGGGAAAAATTTATTCAAACATATTGATAAATTTTTTATAATAAGTAATTATAAATCTTAATTTATAAATATGATAATATATATATATATATATATATATAATGTATTTTTTAATTAACAAAAAAGGGTAATTTAAGAAATACAAAACAGATTTATCAATGTCTTACATTACATGAGGTCTATGAATCCAAATGTAATCTCAATATTTCAACTCGTTCAACAGCGGAAATATTTAAATAAAAGCTTCGTTGTGAATTTGCCCACATCATCGTCACGTCACTTACATTAAGTGGTCCTTTTTTCTCATTCGTCGTAAGATAATAATTTGACGGGTACGAGATTTCAGAAGCGTCATTTCACTGTACACTCCTACGACCGGTAAAATTAAGCTATTGTGCCTTTTTTTTTTTTTTTTTTGTATTTTACATGTATGTATGCAACGTCTAATCTAATCGTTGACTTAATATTATTATTATTATTATCGTCACCATCATTTTAAAGTTTAATATGGTCGTAACATTGAAATTATTTTTATTACTAGCAGTTGAAAGTCAAATTTCAAATTCTTTTAAATACGGTGACTAACCAGTCGTCCATTGCTGGCACAACAGGAAATTCTCACCTGAACTTCTATCAGGAAATTAACGTGTCATTATCTGAAAAGGACGCCAAATCTGCTTCGCTCTCCCATTTTGCTTATTACATAGTGCATCTTAACATTCCTGTTTTATGATTTAACACTAAAACCATTACAGATTATCTCTCAATCCCACACACACACACACAAGAACTGTGACTCTGTGAATGCAAACCCTTTAATCAGTAGGCATTAATTAACGCCTAGAAGGTGCCCGAGCCAAAACCCACAGAAGTTCAATCACGGAATAGAGCCTTTTTTTTTTTCAATCAGGAAATTAATAAGGAATATGATTCTCCCGTCGTTTCATACTTGAAATGTCCCTCTCCTTCATTTGTCTGTACATCGTCGAACGCGTCTTTGCGTGAGCTTTATTCCTCACCTTTTTAGCTGCTCGCCTCTTTTTGCTAACGTGTTTTCCTCTTTTATCTTTCTTACTGTATGATTCAAGATTCTTTTCTTGCTTCCGTATTTTTAGATTAGAAAATCCCAACTAATTTTCTTTGCTAATAACTCATTTTTCAAATGTCAGTAAAAAAAAAAAAAGGGCATATTCCTAGTACACTAGCTCAACCCTAAGCGAACATTTTGTGGCTCTTCTTGTTTGATAAATTGCACCTTGAACTAGCACAATTGGTTATGCACTTGTGACAGGTCTTCTCCCTTTTATATTTTTTTTTTCAACCTGAGCATCTAATTATTATTATTATCGCTTCTGCGGAGAGGAAAGGAGAACCATGTCGAAGCCGGTAGAAGTAAAAGTCAAACGCACTGAAGGTGACTTCATCTCCCGATTTGAAGTGGGGATCGCCAGGTTGATTGGTAAGTTGCATTATTTGTTTCAAGTTCAGACAATTCGGGTGGTTCCATTCCCGACAAGCCTCTATCCGTCATACCACCTGGCAACTACGACAGGTTCCTAACCACACCAAAATTATTGCCTCTGTGGGCCACAATATTTTGGTTGCTCCATAGCCATCCCTGGTTCGGATAGCACCATCCTACAAAGGAATACTATTTAAGGATAGAAAAGCTTAAACAGGGCCTCCAGAATACATGCTTCTCAATTCTTGTCAGCACCACATCATAAAAGACCATTGCAGTATTTTGATACATCTCCTCAGACCAATGCGAAAATTGGCCTGCAGGAAAACAGTTAGTTCTTGATTATCAAGGAACAGGGAGAATGCTAAGCAGACGCCGAAATGACACAAGATATTACATTCAATGTACGGTGCGGATGTG
Organism: Ceriops zippeliana; assembly: GCA_037897445.1. Lineage (NCBI taxonomy): Eukaryota > Viridiplantae > Streptophyta > Magnoliopsida > Malpighiales > Rhizophoraceae > Ceriops > Ceriops zippeliana. Next base: position 7,416,054 of record JBAPLH010000017.1, read on the forward strand.
AGGCTGAGATTTCGACACTTGGAATCAGAAGCGCAACCTTCCCGAGCAAGGGAGTCAGACCCACCTATCGAAATAGAAACATCAGCTACTCGTGCTTATCAGGATATCTAGAAACCCCCCCCTCCAAAAACAAAAAAAAAACAAAAAGAAAGGCTAATCCATCAGTTCATTTCTCCAATTCCAACCAAAACAGGTTATCCATTACTTAGTTTATCCAATCAAAATTATGACCTGGAAAATAACTAAAGTTGCAAAATCTCAAATACAAAAGCCAGCAATCAACTTTGATCAACGTGAAATCTCCGATACAGAATTCTATGAGACACCAAGTTGACGGGATCACAGTAAACAAATGGGGTTCAGCGCTTCCCTCCACCCCCTCCAAGCTTAGGGCCCTTTGGTGCAGCTCCTTTTGGTAAGCTACCTTTGCTCAGAGTCTTTTGTGCCTTGGCCATTACCTCAACCTGCTTGGACATCTTTTCATCTTTAGTTTTCTTTATCCGCTCTTTGATTTCACTGTAGATGAGATGGAAGAATTAGTAGATAGCAAATATTAAATGCAAACTGCATATAAATAATCAATACAGCAATTGTAACTAAAAAATGAGCGAGAGTACCGGAGTGCAGCCTCACGTGCAGCATCACGCACTTCAGGTTTCTCAGTTCGCCTCTTCTGTATTACCTCCACCGTAGCCCCAACAATGGACCTTGAGTAAGGCTTTTTAGTAGTACGACGCCTCTTCTTAACAGCTTCAGCAGCAATGTCCTGTGAATATTGGCAGAGAAATCTCAGCACCAATAAATTAAATTCTTGTCCTTTCTATCCCATTATAGCACACTTCATTCCCAATTAAAATAATTAGTACAAAATGGACTTGCCTTTTTATGTTGCTTCCTGTACATAGCTGTCCAGGTTAGCTTTGAAGGCTTCAGCCGGTTGTGGAAATACCTTTTGCATTTAGAATTGGCAAATAGGAATACCTAAATTCACAAAACAAAGACCGTCAAGTTCTCTAGTCCAAATGAATGAATGAAATAAATGAAAAATACAAAAAGCCTTTAATATCATCACATTACCTGTGAATCTGAGCGAATAAATCTGATACCTTTACCGGGATATATTTTTGCGCCACTAAAGCGGCAGAGTTCTGTCCTGAAATCCACTAAAGTAATGTCAATGCAAAAACAAACCAAAGTCATTGTTAGAAAGAAAAGCTATCACCATGCAAGCACGATTTTTTCCCATTCCAGGCCTACATGCTATGCTAATGGCTTATACATTGATCAACATTAACTAGCAAGAAACCTTGGTCACACATTGTGTCTTCTTCGACCAGAAGGATAGCAAAAACTCAACCATACCAGATTGTCAATTAAACCAGATTGTAACAAAAAACTTGAATTTGGAAGGCAAAAGTCAAAAGTTCTACAAATCTCGGACAACGAGACTCAGGAATAGCCCTTTAATTCGGAGTTAACAATTTTTTTTTTTTAACTACTAAACATCCTATGCATTCTTCGGTTTTACATTCATATGGTACATGTAATTGCATTAGCAAGAGCTCCAAATGGTTCAAAGCAATTCTCAATGAGGCAGGAAAAAGAAAGAAAAAGAACAAACAGGAAAAGAAAAGATAAAGATAGGTCAATTTGGATAATGCAGCAACCCCATGATTTTCATTTGTTTGATTCCCAATAAAACGCTGAGAAAAAAAAAAACTAAGATTGATTTACGACACTGTGTTGCAGAGGAAGAAAATTCAAGTGCTGGTGTAATTTACATACGCATCAAATCGAAATGAAATGGAATTTAAAAAAAAAAAAAGAAAAAGAAAAGAAAGAGAGAATCAAGAAACGTACTTGAGAACCATGGCGGCAGAGAGTGCGGAAGGCAAGAAAGCCAAATGTAAGTCTTCAGTGTGGCAGAGAGGCGCAAGACGCCCTAAAAGGGTTTACGTTTGACTTTTGACACAGTAAATTATCACCAGGCTTGAATGTGAGCGGGGGCCCATATAAGTGAGGCCCAAGTGGTAAATTTGGAGAAAAAAACATTTGCATTGACTTGATATGGCTAGGGTATTTTTCGCTTTTAACTGGAATGGAATTCCTCCTCTGTGACTTTCTTTGGGTCTCCGCCCGTTATTGGAAATGATGGGGACCCACAGGATTTTGTCAGAAAAAAGTGCGCATAGTGCCAGGATTGACACCATTTGTGAGCGAAACAAAAATGTCATTCCGATGTAAGCAAAAGCAAAAGTGAGCCCCCCAAAAAAGAGAGAGAGAGAGAGAGAGAGAGACACCCACGACGCACCTCACCAGCTTAGAATAAACCAAGCAGTAAAAATCGTAGTTTACTTGAAAAAATTCATCGCGAGAGAAAGTAGAAAATCTGCCCTTTTTTTCAATTTGAAAAAATAAATTATTGCAACAAATATATTTATTATTGTCTCTGTATATTTATATTAAAAATTACTTGTTAATATTATAATTTAATCTTTTCATATAGAATTCACCATTCAAACTCACCGTCCAAATCGTTTTGACTTTTAGTGGATTTGAGCCTGTGTTAAATGCTTAAAAATTATGCGGTATAATCATTAAACTCCTAATTAATTCTTTATTTATGTATATATATACATTGGAAGATAAAAACCTGATCTTCTCAATGACGTGGAAATCTTTACTTCAATGACCGCGTCGACATCTTCGGTTCAATATTCCCAATGCGTTTCATCACGTGGAAACGTGCACAGTCATGTTCGTGAGCCAGGGCGAGGGGAACCCCAAGCAGGGCGCTCTTCAACTTTGCCATTTATAACCTGAGAAACAGAATGCAATATTTTCAATATCGAGACACGTTACGCGTGCGTGGCCAGAAAGCCGTCCAACGGCGTTTTTGCAGCAACTGAGATATGCAATTGCTGGGTGATGGTGGTCGAGGTGACCCAGACTAATCTTACTCTTCGTGGACCTGTACTTACGGGCTATTTGGTTCCTCGCCTAAGGCCAAGCTGCATTGCAGTTCTTGAACTGTGAGCAAAAATTGTGGCCGAGAATGCTCTTCTTCTTACATCTAATAAATGCGGACCAAGAGAAAAAAAAAAAAAAGAAGTCTTTTTCGATAGCATGTTACTTATAGATCCTGGTTGATTTGTTCCTTTGATGCTTTACTGAGGTTGGCCAAGAGTTTACGCAGATGATGTTGACTCGGCAGCCAACACCATCCTTCTCTCTCTCCCGTCTTTTACTTTATTTTACCTAAGAATTAATCCAATATTAAATTTTAATAAACTTTTTTTTAACATATATATATATATATATATATACACGCACGCCCACATTACCTGTAAATAATTATAATTAAATGCAAAGAAAAGACTTCTTAATTATAAAGATTTTAATATCATAATAAAAATTTACTTAATCTAAAATACTTGATTGACGAATTTCAAGAATCACACGACAACGCAAGTTAAATTTCAACGTATTTAATTTTGTTCATAACAACTCTTGGTGCTTTCGAATACCAGCAGTTCTTGCTCACGACTTTCTTCCGTTCAGAGCAAGAAATTGGATTACGTGTGGTCAACCACGTCTCTCATGTTTTGAAGCTGTTATTAATTAGGGGAGAGAGAGAGAGAGAGAGAGAGAGAGAATAAGAGAGGATAAGAGTGCAAAGATAGGAATAAATTGTAAACTAGAAATAACATAGAGACCTCGGTACTATCGAAATAACCTTTCTCAGAGAATCATTATTATAACCCATTTAGAGAAAGGAGATAACTTGCATCAACCCCAAAATGCAAAAGTCAAAGAACCAAATGCCGTAACTTGTAGGGGATAGCACAAACCAGTGCCGCTCAATCCGTTTAGGGGCACGAGCAGAATTGATCCGAGCAAAATAAAGCCAGATCTGCGAAAACGGTTAAAAATGAATTAGATATCATTTGTAACTTAAGTGAATTATATTTAATGGTTTATTTGTGATTTTAGAGTCAGAATTTTATTATAATTAAACGATTCCCGGACTTTAAAATGTTTTTTTTCTTCTTCTTCTTCTTCTTCTTTGTTCTTTCTTTTATAAAGACATGAATTACAAAGAAAAATTCAAATATCTCTCGCAGTCCACACACACACACACACTAATTAAATTTATTGCGTGCATTTCCAAGCATAAAATAGCTGATACGTGTCAAACGAATGGCAATTACGCGTCACTGGTAATGTTATTTTAGTTTTTCTGGTAAGGCGCTAGAGGTTATATATTATTTAATGCTGTAACCTTGCGGCAGGTTCACAATTAGTAATAAGACTCATAAAATAAACAAAGATATTGCATGGCCTAATAGCAGAAATTAGGAAATTGTATATATCACATTTTATTTCTAAAAATTCATGTTTTGTTCAAATGCTCTCAATTTTTTATTCTCACTTTTTATCAAATAAGTCAATAAAATAAAATAAAAAACACAGATCAATAATTTTCAAATAAACGTAGTTTAAATTACGAAACTAATCAAATTAATCTGCAACAGTTAATGATAGTTTAATTAATTTTATTTTTTTTGTCAATGGTTATTTTGAAATTTTTAAGGAAAATTTAACAATTTAGTTTGAATATAAGTGTTAAACTCATCCATTTACACCCCTGGCTTTGTTGGAAACACAGATTCTTGCAATTTTTTCCCCATTATTGAATGATGTCTAGGAAATATACACTAATAATAATAAAATAAAAAAAACTCAGTGCCCACAACATTTTTTTTTATAATTTATTTCTCAAAACATAGTTGCATATTTTCTTCTGTACAATATTTATTCTTCAATGCCGAAACATGATATATCATCAAAAATCTTTATTTGGTACATCTTATCCAAACAATCGGGATAATGCGTATGACTCGAGGACCAGCCTTAAATTGGTAGAAAGCAGCCCGCTGTGCTTTATCCTTTATTGTCTTTTTAGGTGGACCCAGTAAATCATGCGTCATGCACCTACTAATATTCCAATGGTGGTGCATGGATATTCCTTCATGATTTGTTATCCCCAATTCTTCTACAGGGCAGGGGAAATTATCTAAAGTGCATATATCTGTATCTTTGAAACGTTTAATATTTTTGCAACTATAAATATGGTTTGATTTTAGGATATATATATATATATATATATATATATATATGGGAGTTTTGCATAATAAGGAAATAAATTAAATTTATGATTTTCTACCCTTGTTATGCTTGATTTACATGCCTTGAATAGGAGATTTATGTTATCAGTAAATAAAAATTTAGACTTTTATTATTAAGATATTAAATTATAATATTATGAAAAAAAATGTAAAATTTATAAAAATGAAAAAAATTATCTTTATTGTGTAATTAACTCATAGTACAATACATTTCTCAATAGACAATATATATATATAAAAGAAGCATAGTTTCGTTTCAGAGTCCTGGGAAATGCTTAAACCATTGCTTTAAAAATAGTATTTCTTTTGGCTTTTTAGGAGATGTTGCTGTTCAATTTTAAAAGTCGTAAAACATATAATATTAATTATTTAGTAAATTATTTTAACAGTCACTGTTTGTTAATAGATTTCTTGAAAAGCAGCTGTAAATTACTTTTTAAATGATATTTAGTGTAAATATCTTGAATAATGATACTTCAAATATTTAAATATCTTTTTTATAATAAATAAAAATTCCACTTATTTATTTAAATAAATAATATTAATTTAATTTAATATTATTATTATTATTCTATTTTATGTACCAGCAATAAAAATAATTAAAAATAATCAGCAATCAGTACAACATTAGCAAATAATAAAAGGTAAACTAAACGGGGCCTAAGCCTGGTACTGCTGTCATGGAAGCCTGATGCAATTGTGAAAAGAAAAAGGGGTCCAATGTAAGAGGTTTTGAGTCCCGTCAAACCATTTATTTCGGTAAAGGGGAAATGAAAGATTGTCTTGTATGCATCAATAAATATTAATAACTGACTTTTCTTAAATTTTAATCTTCTTTATATTTGAAAAAAAAAAAAAAGGTTACATTAGCAGAAAAAATTAAAAATTATTTTATATGAAAAAGATCGTTTGACAATAAAGTAACCGGACTTTTGAAGCTAGCAATTATAGTTCAAATTTTAATACCAACAGACCAAAACAAATTTTATTTGTTTTACAATTCTAGTTTGTCATTATACTGAATTTGTTGAATATTAATAAAAATAGTTAATATGAGTAAATTAGTTATTTCATGATTCAAGTATAGAATCAATAACCTTCCAGCCAAGATTGGAAAGAATGTATTTAATAGGTCAAGGAGAATTTTTTTAAATTTGTTTTCCAATTTTAAGTATTTTTCAAATACAGATATAATCCTTTTTCTTCTTCTGTTTTTTTTTTTTTTTCCTTCCTTCCTTCCTCTGCTATTTTCCCATCTCCCAAATACGATATAAAAATATCGTGGCCGCCGTAGTGCCTTCTATAAGTCTGCTATACATTCTCATTACTAATAGCCAAAGACGGGATAAATAATTAATGAAATCAATCATCAAATGTAAATGAGGGATCTTGAATTTTAATTTTTCTTTGATTCATTTAGCTAGGATGCCAATACATCACAATCATTTTATCGGTACCATAGATCCAAAAAAATCATTCGCTCCGGTGAAACCGAATGTTACTACCTCCCATGTTAATGACAAATTATTGCATGATTATACAATTAATAATTTCAATGATAATCTGCTGTTGAGTAATGTTCAAATAAAAAGGTACAATTAATTTGAACTTTAAAATAGGATGTGTAATTAATTATATTGTCTGTGGTTGCTGATAACATTTTGGTACGAAGAATCCATAAAAAAAAAAAAAAATTGCTCATTCTTAAGAAACAACGCGGTAAAACAATGAGAAATTATTTCGTGATTCCGTGATCATCGATTGTTGAATAATCTTTAAATGAGAAGGTATAATTATAATTTTTTTGTTGTTGGTAATTATTTATGATGTTCTAGCATGAACGATCCAAAAATCGTTTATTCTTGTGAAACTGCGTGTTACAACTACACATGTTAATAAGAACTATTACGCAATTACTAATTTCAGTGATACTCCACTATTGGATAATCTTCAAATGAAAATTTGTAATTAATTTAAACTTTAAATTAGGATGTATAATTAACCATTTTGTCCGTAGTGCTAATGATGCTGTGACATCAGCGATGCACGTTAATGAGAAATTAGTACATGCTTCAGGGATCATCGACCGTTGGATGATCTTTAAATGAGAATGCATAATTAATAATCCCTGTTGGATAATTTTGTAAGTTAATTGTACAATTAATTTAAACTTTGAATAAGAATTTATAATTAATTTAAACTTTAGATCATATATTTTTTTTCCTAATTATTTGATGAGGAGAAAAAAATGAATATTTAAGAACAAACAAATAATTATCTTGACAGATATAGTTGGGCATAATTAATAAAATTTTATATATATATATATATATATATATATATATATATATATATATATATATATATATATTTGTTATCTTCATTAACTCATTGTTTGTATTATTATAATGCCATATGTTTTACTCTGTTAATTATGTCACATTGTGTCAAAAAACTCTGTAGAAATCCAAAATACAAATAAACTTAGCAGCAACGATCGAAACCACACTACTCACATTGCATCGGATTCTGGGGCTGGGAAAAAGTTCTGCTGCCCTTCCAATGATAAGGACAACTAAGAAAGTAAAATCCGCTACACCATTGCCTTCTCCGTGGGCGTGCGTGCGTGCGTGCGAGAGGCCATATTTGAAGATTATATAGAGGATGGAAATTAAAGGGCTTCGCCCTTGGATGTATTTCCAAGTCCACTACGAGTCTTATCTCAATTTAAACCTCGTGAAAACTTCACCCGGATACCAATTTGAGTTTTTTGAAGAAGCCCCCAAAAATTTCGTCGCGAGGCAGCCAATACTGTTTGCGGAGCCACCTGCCACGAGACTCCCATGGCACACCTCCGGTGCCTGCCATGTCAGGATTCCCTCGACAGATGCACCAATCGTTTATATTGAGCTTTGTTTAACTCTCTTTTAAGGGTAGTCATCTAATCAACTCTGTCTACTGTTAATTCCTACTTGATCATACTCGTAATTAAATTACTTCACTAGAGTCGACAACTATGGATTAAACCGTTTTCTTTGAGACATGCACTCATTCTTCTACTCCTACGTCCGCCAATATTGCTTGCGATGTTATGTCAAGTTGCAGCTAATCTCCAAAACTGTTAATGGAAAAACCAAGACCTATGCACAGGGCACCAACCAAATCATAGATGAGCTACCAATTGACAATCTCATGGCAAATGTCATAAGTCTCTTCAAAAGTATAGCATATGGGATACATGTTAGAAAGAGAGAAAGTCCCTTTGTCATCCCCCTAAATTACTCACAATACAATTATAAAAGGCTTGTCGTAAGAAACAGATAAGTCGTTCGGTAATGAATTAATTTTGGTGATTAACAGACGATTGTCGTTTGATTAGTGAGTAAATTACAGGAGGATTTGAATGTAAAGACTCTATACTATGTTTATCCAAATTATTTTTCTTATCTTACAGACTGTAGAGATGGATAAAAGACGTAAAATTGCGACAAGAAGCATAGGCTTGAAAGCCCCACAATCCCGGCCCCATCCGGGCTTGCCGGCTTCCAAATAACTTTTTGCCTTGCAGTAAGCCTTTTCTCAAGAAAAATGAACATGAAATTTTGGAGTCAAAAAGGTCATTTTAATTTATTTGAGATATCGAGAAGCAAAATGAAAACGAATAACAGTTAGGTAGGCAACTTTATGGTCAGATATATTGACGGCTCTGATGAATTGCAGAGTCTCCGTAAAAAACAAAAAAAAAAGAAAGATTACGCGGTGTCGCCTTTCGACTAGCTAGACAAAAGTCGGTTGCAATTACAGTGTGAGGATCGACCGCACGGAAATATAGCTGAGAAAATCTAACGGACGCGCCGATGCTCAATGTTAATCCGCGTGAAGAGAGAGAAAGTCAGACCGGAGGGCGGACATCACGAAACCCTGGTTTTTTATGTAAGGTTGGGACCAAAGAGAGTGGGACCCACCAGCTGTCCCTTTATAAACCGGCGTATTTCTCACTCCTCTCCCCCGTGCCATTTTCCTCCTCTCCATTCTTTATCGTTTCCTTTTTGCCCATTTTGAGAGACAAGTAAGAGGGAGAGACGCCATTGAAAAGACAGTGTTTGGGTTGCTTCTAATTGCTCGTAGAATTCCAATTAGATTTCCAAGGACCCCTTTTCGATTTCTGCATCTATCTGTTGTTCTCGTGAGCCAGTGTACTCGAAGCTCCAATTTCCCACTGCTTCATTATTTGGTTATTAATATTCACTTTACTCTATCACAGCCTGGCACAAAATAATACAACAGTCCACACACACACACGCCCACATCTGCTCACATGTTTTCACACCCTATCTATTTTTTGTCGCTTAGTTTTTCTTCAAATCCCAGAACTAGTATTTGTGTTATGTATTTTTGGACTTGGGGGGGGGGGAGGTGGGGCTACCTATGATCGACCATCGGATTGGGAAAGATACAGGGCTCGGCTGCTGTCAAACCGAAAAACAAAAGGCCATCATTTTTCCTCCGTGCTGTGGGGTTTGCTTTTTGTGTTTGTTGTATATTAAAATGTATTGTTTTTATTATTTTATTATTTTATTTTATTTGGGGAGGAAAGGAGATACGTCAACTGGATCTTTACCAGGTTTGGTTGGGGATTATCGTACAGTTTGAAAAGTCTTTACCATGTAGTTTTTGAGTGGGAGAGATAAAAAGCTAAAAAAAGCTTTATGACATTTTGGATTGGCTTGCTGTCTCCCCCTCTCCCAACCATCCCTTTGAGCCCTCTTTTAGTTCCCGGTCCTTTTTTTTTTTTGGGTGGGGGGGGGGGGTGGGGGCGGTGGGGTCCCCTTTTGAATACCGACAGACAGTTAGTCAAGCGCTAGACGCTAAAGAAAAGATCAGTATCCTTTTGTTCTGTTTCATCCTTCGTCAACCTTCTACGGCTTTTTTTTTAACAGATTTCCCCTTCATGGGGTTGTCTTGTCGTCGAGAGAAAGTAACAAAGGTGTGAACGGCGGATCAGAGTCGATACTGTTTCGGATTTGCCTTCTTTTTCCCTTTCTTTTTCTTTATTATCTGTCCAAAACATTTTCCTTTTAAAAGAGAAAAAAAAAAGAGTGACGGGTCATGCATGAAAGTTGACAAGGAAACAGCTTTTTCTTTTTTTGGGTTTCCTTTTCTCCCCCCCCCTCTCTCTCTCTCTCTCTCTCTCTCTCTCTCTCTCTCTCTCTCTCTGTGACGACTGAAGAAAGAATACGATAGCAGAGTCCTTTCTCCAATGTGCAAGGGCCTCTCTGAGGTCAAAACTTAGTTGACAAGTAAGAGCGGTACAAATCTGAAACCCGCCCCCCTTCCACCTTGTGAAAGCGATATCGCTTTAAACCCAGTTAAACCAAAAGGCGCAAAAGACTAGCTAGAGGGCTGCCCTAAGAAACGTGGCATATGCTAATATAATAAACAAAGTATATAATAGGAGATTGGGAAGGGAGGAGGCGGTGTCAAAGGGTATCTCGTTCTTCGTTTTTTATGAGTTCTGGGAGTCTGATGATCAATAGTGATACTGTTAATGGAGGTGTGGGTTCAGCTTTAGTGGCTGATATTGTGTCATGTAGTAATACCATGGCGAGTGGTGCCATTGCTCAACCACCGTTTCTTCTAACTCCATTTATCCCCAAACCACCCTCCCTCTTTCTCTCTTTTGTATGCCCCTTCTACCCCATTAATCATTGGCTTTCTCTATCGTTGTGTTTTGCGCTTTTGATAATTTCCTGCTTCCTGTTCTTTTCGGAATGTCATAATTTTTGATGGGTTTTCCGTGCAGAAAGGTAAGATGGAAGGTCAAAGTGACATGGGCCTTCCTGCTGGGGATAATCAGGATCTTAGTTTAGTGGGTAGAATCAGGGATGATGATTATGAGAGCAGGTCTGGTAGTGACGGTGCATCTGCAGATGAACAGGATCCTGGAGAGGAACAAAGGCCGCGGAAGAGGTACCATAGGCACACTCAACATCAGATACGAGAGCTTGAAGCGTATGGTTTTTATCCATTCTCATGTATTATGGCATTTAGGCAGTCTTATTTTACCAGAATTTTGATTGGGGTTCTCTGCTGAGTTTGTTTTGTTTGTTATTTTGGGTTGATAGTTTCTTTAAGGAATGTCCTCACCCTGATGATAAGCAAAGATTGGACCTCAGCAGGAAGCTTGGCTTGGAAAACAGGCAAATTAAGTTCTGGTTCCAAAACAGGCGTACCCAAATGAAGGTACTTTGCTAAATCCCTTTATGCTTTTTCACCTTTTTTTTTTTCATTTCATTCAATCTGGTCTTCTCCTGCTGAGTGTTGAGGAATTTTATGGTGATTATTTTCGTACCAGACCCAGCTTGAACGACATGAGAACATGATCCTCCGACAAGAAAATGATAAGCTTCGAGCTGAGAATGAGCTGTTGAAACAGAACATAACAGACCCAGTTTGCAACAATTGTGGTGGCCCTGTTGTGCCTGGACCTGTGTCGTTTGAGCAACAACAACTAAGGGTTGAAAATGCCCGATTAAGGGATGAATTGAACCGGGTCTGTGCTTTAGCAAGCAAGTTTTTGGGGAGGCCAGTCGCATCCTCGTCCAATCCTGTCTCTCCTTTCGGCCCAAGCCCCGATCTAGCCCTTGGAGTTGGCCGAAATGGGTATGACTGTTTGAGCAATATGGATGCCACGTTGCCGATGGAACTAGGTTATAATGATGGAGTTGCAATGCCTTTCATGAAACCAATGCCCGATGCTATGGACGATTTAGAACCTTACAATAGATCTAGTTTTGTAAATCTTGCATTGGTTGCTATGGGTGAATTAATTAAGTTGGCTCAGATTGATAGTCCCATTTGGACGAAAAGCATTGATGGAGGGAAGGACTTCCTGAACCATGAAGAGTACATGAGGATGTTTCCTCCTTGCATTGGCCTGAAACCCAACAGCTTTGCTAGCGAGGGTACAAGGGAGACTGGGATAGTAATCGTCAACTGCTTGGCTCTTGTTGAGTCATTAATGGACGTGGTACGTCATACAATATTTCTCATATCTGATTGCCAATCGACATCACTTTGATTAGTTCACCTGTTAAGATTGGTGATTCAGATGCTGAGATATTTTAAACATTCACGATCATTTTGATGCTTGAGATTTAGCATGTGAATATTTGTTTATCTGATTCTTTGCATGCAGAATCGCTGGATTGAAATGTTTCCCAGCCTGATTGCTGGAGCCTCCATTATTGAACTGATATCAAGTGGCTATGACGGGACTCCAAATGGTGCTTTGCAAGCAGTATGATAACCTTCTATCTATTTTATGGTCTATTGCATTAAGGCTGGGACTAATGGAAGTTTTATTTATAGATGCATGCTGAGTTTCAAGTGGTCTCACCATTGGTTCCTGTACGCAACGTGAGGTTTCTCCGGTTTTGCAAGCAGCAAGCAGAAGGTGTGTGGGCTGTGGTTGATGTTTCTATTGATGGAAACCAAGAAACTTCTCATAGATGGGGAGCATGTAGGAGGCTGCCTTCTGGCTGTATCATACAAGATATTGGTAATGGCTGCTCTAAGGTAACTGTCCATGAAAATTTCTTGTTCGTTTTCAGTATATTTTTCCTCTGTCTATCATCCTTATAAGGGCTGACTGAGATTCTTATATTAACTATAGATTTTGCATTCAGTTGAGACTACATTCTTAAAAATCATCGTCAAATCGACTCAACTCTACCTTATGTTGACTTTTGCTTACTCAAATTTAATTAATTATTATTGGTACGACCACTTTGCTGCCTGTGATGATATTACTGTGGTTGACAATAGGAATTGGTATGAGAACCTCAACAGCAATGGTATTTAGTCACAAGAAGATGCTTTCTTTCCTAAATAATTTAGGCTTCTGAATTTGAAAGCTGACTGATTGCTAGCCTACTTTTTTAATCAATTGCTACTTTTGAAGATGAGGAAATTTATGATGTATGTTTATATCTTAGCATGACTTGATTCTTTTTTCTGGAGTTCAGTGCATCCATAATATTTCCATCCAGGCAAGCCCTTGAAATATTCATTCTTTGGTATATAAACCATGTATTTGATGCTTTTGTTCCAGTCTCCTATGCTTTCTTATTGTCAAAAATGTGAAATGACTTGGATCCAGCTTTATTTTATAATCATCTATACCCAATCGAACCTTCCTCGCACACATCTTATCATCTGAATGTCCCTAGTAAATTGAATTCAAGTTATTTTAGTCACTTTTTAAATGGTAATCTTGCATCCCCAATTATGCTAGCCATGTGTTTGTCATTTTAAGCTAAAAGTGTTCTAATGAAATGATTTTTCATCTCAAAGGCTTCTTTGTATATTTTATTTGAATTCTTCTGTTGCCTCGTTACATTAGTCTTGTTTTTAAATATCTAGTACAATTCCAAAGAGTTCCAAGATTGTGTCCAAACTGCCGGTGGTCCTCTTCAGGACTTACTGTATTAGGTCACATCTGGATAAGCAACTTTGTGATTGTTTGTGCCTTTTATCTTCGTCTATGAATTTCTTATTATGTTAATTGCCTCTGTCAAAGACCACGAGAAGCAAAATTAAAGCCGTAGTTTTGAGTAGAGCATTTTTTCATGGCTAAGTTTTAGAGGACTGGAACTATTATAATTAAGTACAATGGAGCTTTTAGACATAAATCAAAAAGTTCATCGTAAAACATTCAGAGGATGTAAATGAAATGCAGTGAGTCCCTAACATGTTTTCTTGCTGGGTGAAGGAGAGCTGTAGACGGGAGGAGTAGGTGATGTATACTGGTATGTTGACTGATTTTAAATGCAGGTTACTTGGGTAGAACATTGTGAATACGATGAGAGTGCCGTTCACCAACTTTACCGACAAGTAATTAGTTCTGGCAGGGGTTTTGGTGCACAAAGGTGGGTTGCCAATCTACAAAGGTACTGTGAATGCATGGTGTTCCTTCTATCCCCAGCCATTTCAGGTGAAGATCGGACAGGTCTTGCAATGCTTACACTTTTTATTCACAGAATTTTTTTTGGGTAAAAATATGATACAGCAGCTGATACGTTATACCATTTTTCTGCAGGGATGAATCTCAGTGGTACAAAAAGCATGTTAAGGCTGGCACAGCGCATGGTTAATAGCTTTTGTTCTGGGGTCTGCGCTTCATCCTACAGTAAGTGGGAACAGCTTCATGTTGGAGATGCAAATGGGGATGTGAGAATTTTCAGCCGAAAAAATATCAGTGACCCTGGTGAGCCATGTGGTATTGTCTTGAGTGCTGCAACTTCTCTCTGGTTGCCGGTAACCCGGCAGAGGTTATTTGAGTTCTTGAGGGATGAACGCTCCAGGAAGGAGTGGGATACTCTAACCAATGGTGGGTTGATGCGGGAGTTTGTGCATATCTCCAAGGGACAAAGACACGGGAATTGTGTTTCTCTTCTGCATTCAACTGTAAGTAGTTATGACTATGCAGACGAATGATTAATGTCATCTGGTTGATTGATTTTCCAGACTATGACCTTTTCTTATTCACACATTTTGTCAAGTATATGCAGTTTAATATCTTTGTACTAATCTGTCTAGTGGATCTCTGCAGGCTGCTAATGCCAATGCAAATGAGAACAGTTTAATATTACAAGAAACATGGAATGATGCCTCAGGCTCTGGGATAGTTTATGGACCAGTTGATGCTCAAGCTATGAACATAGTGATGAATGGTGGGGATTCTACTTACGTGACCTTCTTGCCATCAGGATTTGTGATCATTCCAGATGATTCATTCAGTCATGGTGGGCCAGTCAGCTCCAATGGGACTTTGGCAGAACAAGACAGTGATGGATGCGGATCTTTTCTTACAGTTGGACTCCAGATATCGGTAGATAACCAAGTAAGAGGAAAGCTCACAAAGGTCTCTGTTGAGACCGTAAACAAACTCATCTCCGGCACAATTCAGAGGATCAAAGCTGCACTTCAAGTAGCATAGCTCAAAAGGGATAGATAATTGTATGCTTTTCTATACTAGTTATCCTTATTTTTTGTTTTTGGATGACAAACAATACAAAAGGAATGTAGGTGTGAAGCATAGCCAGCTCGAGCTTGAACTTACTCGCATTAGCAGGGTTTCAAGTCAAGAACGAACCGCGCATGGGTGGTTGTTACCAGGTTGTAAGTAGGAAAGACAATTATGGTTCTTAGTGGTCAGGAGCTAGTTTCATACTCGTATGGAAATGGTTAGTGGTTCGGGTATTGACTTGGCTGGACCCGCGAGGCCCTAATCTCTGGCTTGCCAAGCTTTGTCCTTCAATTTCGCTGAATAAATAGAACATTGGAGCGATGGCTCTTGGCTTTTTGTGTTTTGAAAGACTTAGAATCTGTTGGTATTGTTGTCATTAACTTCAGGTTTGGTAACTCAATATCGGTTTGGAAATCTGTCTTGTTCTTTGCTTTTTCTTGCTTACTAGCATGAAATCCCCATCTATGGCTTCCCTGTGGTCTTGACCATGGAAGGTTGTTTTGATACCTTTTAAGTATGGCTTGAAGATGGTGCGAGGAACCTGTCAAAGTAAAGGTTGGAACAAGTTAGTCTGTTGGTCTGGTTACGGCTAGTAAATAATATCTGTAGGATTAGCGAGGATAAGTACTCTTACCGTTGTAAGAGAGCTTAAAGCTCCTCCTCTTTTATTTATTTATTTTTTTTAATCCTCTCCTCTCCCAATGTCTCTCTGCTCTCTCTTTCTCTCTGATTTTTTTAAATTTTTTTTTTTTTGTCAATTCTCTGCTTTCTCTCTATCTGAGAAATTTCAAGCCCAATATAAATGCGCATTCACGCTTTGCTAAATTCAAAGGCCTGGAGATGTGATCTAATGGGGAGGCCCAAGTGGAACAGTAGATCAACAAGGACTAGGCCCACAAATCATCTTCAGGCGCCCCCCACCCCCCTGGGGCAACAAAATGTAAAGCTACATCCTTTCTTCTCCCTTTCCTCTCTTTTCAGGCCTCGATCTTTCTCTTCCGCAAAGTTAGAATAAATCTTGCTCCAGAGAGAGAGAGAGAGAGAGAGAGAGAGTTTAGAAGAAATCTCTCTGTAAGCCGTACACACCAAAAACGCACAAAAAATGTGGATGTTCGTATCTCTGAACTACTTGAAACCCGAAAGACCGAAGTCTTTCAAAAGCATCCAATCCGCACTCCACAACCTAGTACTGACCAAACCCATGTCCAAATCCACCTCCATTCCCAAGAAGCAGGAGCGAGTCCGCGACCACGGTTTCGACAATTACATGGAAATCGAGAAGAAAACCCGAAAAGTCCTCAAGTTTCAGTCCCTAATTCTTTCCCAAATCAACCAAACTCTCCCGGTTTCACGCCTCGACGTCCTCGCTCGCCGCCTCGGCTTCAATCAGTACGAGGCCGGGTCTTTTATCCTGAAATTCCCTCACGTTTTCGAAGTCTACGAGCACCCCGTTCAACGTGTGCTGTATTGCCGTTTAAGCCGCAAGGCCCTCCTCCAAATTCAGCAAGAGAACGAAGCGCTGCTTGCCCAAGTCCCAGACGCCGTCACCCGATTGAGGAAGCTGATAATGTTGTCCAACACCGGTCGGATCCGCTTGGAGCACGTTCGGATTGCCAGGTCAGAGTTTGGGTTGCCTGACGATTTTGAGTATTCGGTAGTTCTAAAGCACCCGCATTTTTTAAGATTAATAGAGGCCAAGGAAACTAGAAATAAATACATTGAGATTGTTGATAGAGACCCTAACTTAACTGTTTGTGCAATAGAGAAAGCTAGGGAGAGAGAGTATAGAGAGAGAGGGATGGCTGCTGAGGACACGAGGTTTTCTTTTATCATCAAGTTTCCACCCGGCTTCAAGATAGGAAAATATTATAGGATTGCAGTATGGAAATGGCAAAGAACGCCTTATTGGTCCCCCTATGAGGATATTTCTGGTTACGATTTGAGGTCTCTTGAGGCTCAGAAGAGGCTTGAGAAGAGGGCAGTGGCAACAATCCACGAATTGTTGTCGTTGACCGTGGAGAAGAAGATTACCTTGGAGAGAATTGCTCATTTTAGAATGGCTATGGATTTGCCCAAGAGGTTGAAGGAATTTTTGCTTCGGCATCAGGGGATATTTTATATTTCGACCAGAGGGAACCATGGAAAGCTTCATACTGTGTTTCTTAGGGAAACATATAGGAAAGGTGAGTTGGTGGAGCCAAATGATCTGTATTTGGCTAGGAGGAAACTAGGCCAGTTGGTGTTGTTGAGTCCAAGGAAAGCAAAATTGGATACGGAGTTGGTTAATTACAGTTGGGATAGAGGAAATGATGAAATGGAGCGTTATGGGAGAGACTGGGCAGAAATTGGTTTGGAAGTGGGGGGCCACAAAGATTGGAAAGATGGAGAACAGGATGATGATTCACTCTCAGACTTGGATAGCAATGTTGGCTTTGATTCTACTGATGAGAAGGATGATGTTGATGACACGTGCAATATGTAGGATACCCATGACTAATATTTGATCTGGTTATTGTGTGCATGTTGGGACTTGATGGAAAATGTTACTTACCACTTGCAAGCATTGGCAATCAATTTATAATCACAGGGCCATTTGGCCAGAAGAGGTGTACCGACCTAAATATACTAGAAGCACCTGAGATTGCTCAAACTATGCCACTTCCTCTAAGAATGGTTGCAGGTAAACTTCGGTGCTTCAAGTGATTTTTGTGGATGCTTCTGATTCAAAAAGTAGTTCACTGTTATCTTGTCACTCGTCTTTGTACAAGCTGAAGGAGTTTGCATTCAAGCATGAAGTTTGTATCCATTGGCAAAGAGATGGTGCTCTTGCATTGTTGTAAATTAACTTGAATTGACATCGTGGTTTGGAAGATTTTGTGCGACTGGCACAGTGCCGAGCAATGGTGTGCTCCTCTTATTTATATGATCAAATAGCTTGCATGGTGGTGTACGTGCATCTCCATGTAAGGCCAGTGAGAAGCTTCTTTGGAGTCTTGGGCGAAGCTGATTGTTGATAGCCCTTTTTGGCTTGCATAATTTTACATAGCTACTTGACTCACATCTCGCTGTAGTTTCTCCTCTAGATCTCAACACGTAAAAGGAGATCAGCAAGTGACATCAGGATTCAATCAACTTCAGATTGCATGATGGTCTTTAGCCCTTGCCATGCCTGTCCACTTGGTGGGCACAAAGTCTTGTCGGATAATGGCTTCTCGCACTTGAGTATAAATGACTACTTGACTTTGGGCGCCCAGACTGGTGTTCTTTTGGTGCCTAAGATGTCCTAACAACGGGCTGATGCAACCGATCATTGGTACTGGATTTGTTTTTCCGGAGAGCCCATTCTTGGGCGTATTGGGGTTTTTGGGCCCAACCCCATGTGATATGATGCCAGCCGCAGCAGCTGGTAGAAAGAACTTCTGTTAGATGACCCACTTCTGAGATCAAACCGTTCCATATGGCTTACGCATAGACGATGAAGCTGTTGAGCGATGGTTAAAAGATGGTATGAAACCCAAGTTTTGTCACCCGCTTTTAATCTTTGTTGCTTTTTTGGGCGTCATGAGTGTGCACCAGAAGCCTGAACGACCAAATGCATAAATATCCTGGAGTTTGTCCACCAAACGATGGTATCAAAACGATGGTATCAATCTCCACAAGGGGACGTTTGAGACACGCCATTGATAAAATTGGAAAGAAACAAAAATCTAGTCCCCAGTCTCTTGACTTAAGTGATTGGGTTACGTCGATCTTGTTGCGCTGCCACTAATCTAAGTGATGGCTTGGGCTCTGGGTGGCGATGCGGTTGGGGAGTGCAGTGCGGGGGAAATCCGGTACATTATGTTTGTTTGACAAAAAATAAATAAATAAATAAAAGCTATTTTAAATGTGTTTTTCGAAACACATTTGGGGGAGTTTAATGTTTGTACGTAAGGGCTGTTAAGGCACTAGTCGGGGAGAAGTGGATGTTAATGCTTAGATGTTTATGGCCAGAAAAGCATACCTTGACTTTTCTTTCTATTTCTTTTTTTCTTTTTTCTTTTTTTTGGGTGGTAGGAGCTAGAAATTATCTAGCAGCAGTAGATGTTCACATGAAACGCGATTGTCCACGCCAAAAGAAAAACGAAGGAAAAATGTCACATCAAATCTGGCAGTAACGTCATCCTCATGGCTTTAAGCTGACAAATTGCTTTACATGATTCCAGGTGGAGTAGTTGTGTAACAGATATTTACACATATGAGTACACTTTGTCTGATTTGACACAGTCAGCCTAAAATTGGAGATTAATACGTGGCAAGTTGTTATCTACTATTTGAAAAAAATCACAAACATATCATTTAAAATAATAATTTGGTGATAATTTGATATATATATATATATATATATATTATACATTAATTTGAGTTTAAATTCTCTCACTATAATTCGACATAATCATGAAGCACTGTACCATCATCAATTCTATGCTGACCCTTTCACATAAACAGTTTCGAGGTGTTTCTAGTTTTTTGGTTTTACTGTTTCTATCAATGTTTTTGTTTTTGAAGAAAGGGCATGCTGCAAATACGCATGCAGGCGAAAACAAAGAACATTTGGGCCAAAATCATAGCTCAGCAATTTAGGTTTGTCATTTGTCTTTCACCATGGAGTTTTTATTATTTATTTATTTATTCTTCTTGCTTTTAATCCAAGGTGCGGCGCCAATGAGTCCTCCCACATGGGCCACACATCTCACCAAACTCCACCTAATGTTGTTGTGCCGTAGGTGCTGAAGTCAATCAACGAGAGTAAGCTAGGCTCTAACTGAGCCCCCTCAAGCGACTGGCCTTAAAAGAAGGAAGTAGCTCCCAGTATCAATTCCCACGGCAGCTCTCCTCTGGAACGTGTTCCAATTGTCCCAATTCAACTTGAATAAAACCATGAATGCAGTGAGAGAAGGTTGCTGCGAGAGATTAGATCATTTAGATTGTTCAGAGAAACTTAACATAAACATTGCCAGAGAATTGTACATCAATAAATTACCTTTTTAAAAAGAAAATAATGTTATGGTGACATATGGTTCTATTATTATCTCATCCTTAAAAGTAACAACTGCAGTTTTTCGGCCAATGGTCCTTAAAAATTGTAATTGGGTGGTTGTTAAAAGCATCAATCATTAATCGGTTAGGTGTCACGGGTGTACACATGGGATTTAGAATTTTAATTACTTACACTTTAATAAATTATTTTTTTAAAAAAATAAGGACTATTAAAACTTACTTTATCAATGGTAAAACTCTTGACTTAGTGAATATTGAGAATTTTTTATTTTATGAACTTAATACGTGTTTAAAAAATATTAATAAAAATATCGATAAATTTAATATAAAAAGATGTCACGTATATATAATGTACAACTCTCGCGTTCTAAGAAGAGAGGAATCTTAACTCGTGGAGAGAAGGCAATGGCAGCTTAAAATTGGGAACTGGGCTGGTGGTACTTTGAGCGCTCGTTGGGTATCTGCTGTCCAATAGATGGACAGCATAATTTACATAATTAAAGATATTAAATTTAAATTTTAGTTTACATAATTTAAATTATATATAAAAAAACATTTAAATAAATTTTAGTCTAACGTACTATAGTAATTTCGGTCAATGTGAATAAAATCAAGAGAGAGAAGAGAAAAAAAAAAAAAAAAAAAGAGAGAGAGAGAGAGAAAGGTAAAAGTTAAGTTAAGATGTAATGATACCAACAAACAAGCCTTCAACATTTTGTTCCGCAACCCCAACCAAAAAGTAAAGCTAAAGCGAAGAAGAAGAAGAACACATCGAGAGAAAAACGACGCGTCACCCACTTCGGCGGCATTTTCCATTGCCCCGAAAATGCAAAGAACATGTTGTCAGTTTCTTAGATAACAAACGGACAAACCACAAGAGAGTTAAAAAATAAAGAAAACAAAAACAAAAAAAATCCAAGAATCGAAAGTTTGTTTTATCTTCTGTGAAATTGATTGAGCAGGGGGGGGGGGGCGCTCATTTCCCGTGAGCAGAGAGAGGTCCTTTCCTTTAGAATTCCTTGTTTCTACGGCAGTTGACCTAATATGGGGAATTCGTTCGGATGCTCGGCGTCCGGCGAGAGATTGGTGTCGGCCGCCAGAGACGGCGATTTGGTGGAGGCCAAGATGCTTTTGGATTGCAATCCCTGTCTCGCCAAGTACTCCACCTTTGGCGGCCTCAATTCTCCCCTCCATTTCGCCTCCGCTAAAGGCCACAACGAGGTTTTTGCTCTCTCTCTCTCTGTCTCTTTCTCTCGTCCATCCATCCTCTCTCTCTCTCTCTCTCTTTTTTATTTTTTGTTCTCTCAACAATTTTTCATATCTATAATTCGTTTCTCTTGCTGATGCTGTCGTTAATTGCGGTTACGTTTTGCATAGATTGTCTTGTTGTTACTTGAGAATGGAGCTGACGTCAATTCGAGGAATTACTGTGGCCAGGTAGCCGCCACCAACCCCGTAATCTTCATGTAACAGAATTTGAACTTCGATTTCTTTTTTTTTTATTATTATTATATTCATTTGTTACTCTGTAAAATGTGCTTATGTGTTCAATTTTGATGCAATTCATCTGTGTATTGTGAATTCTGCTAAGATCAGCAGATTATGTAGAGTTTGTTGCTGTAATCATTTACAAGTTTTATGGATTTATCTAACTAAATACTTAATCATTTTCCCTTGGTTTCGTTTGAAGACGGCATTGATGCAAGCTTGTCGATATGGGCACTGGGAGGTTGTCCTGACCCTACTGCTCTTTAGGTGCAATGTAAGTTTCGTTTTTTGTATTCTTTTCACACTTTACAGTCTGTTTGCTGTTGTTATTTCATTTTATGGCTGGTAGGGTAGGGGTTATTTGATGGTCAAGAGGGCTGCTTCTTGCATTTTTATGTCTTGTGTTTACTGTTATCTTTGGAAGTCTTTTTTAAACATAAATTTATCTTTGTGACCATTATTGTTCGTGTAGGTTACGCGAGCAGACTATCTGGGTGGTAGGACTGCTTTACATTTTGCAGCTGTAAATGGCCACGCTAGATGTATAAGACTAGTTGTAGCAGACCTTGTTCCCAGTGTTCCTTTTGATGCTATGTATGCTCAGAAAGAAGGTGATGCAGTGGATGGTTCCTCCGAGAAGAACAGATTTGATCAAAGGTAATTATTCTTTGAAGGCTGTGAAGTAATGTATGCCTGATGGCAATTATGGTCCATATGGCCTCACTCCTTAAAGGAGATATTCCTTTAGAGTGAATCATCATGTGTTAAGACTATTTGCTCATTTTTGGTTGCATACTACATACTGAATTATTTTAAATTTAATGCAGTGCACTCTTGAAGTTTGTAAATAAGGCAGCTGATGGTGGTATCACTGCTCTCCATATGGCTGCATTGAATGGCTATTTTGATTGCCTACAGCTTCTGCTTGACCTTCATGCAAATGTGTCAGCTGTATCATTTCATTATGGAACCACAATGGATTTAATAGGTTTGACTACCACATGATGTGTTGCAGACATAATTTGTTTCATGAATCTTTGTGATGTGTATCTTAGTTCTGACAATACAAAATATATTTACTTTTAGGAGCTGGAAGCACCCCCTTGCACTATGCTGCTTGTGGTGGAAATTTAAAGTGCTGTCAGGCAAGAATAACATCCAATATAAACTGGTCTTGCGCTTACACTTATGCATACATTTATACATACATATGTTCATATGTGCAAGTAATGGCTCTCCTTATTGTGCAGATACTTCTTGCAAGAGGTGCCAGTCTGATGTCATTGAATTGCAATGGGTAAATTGCTTCAAGCTCATTTTAGTATTGATTGGCTCAAGGTCTTTGCTGCGTATATGAAAAGTAACATGGAAGCTCTTGCATTTGCTTCAGGTGGCTACCTGTTGATGTGGCTAGGATGTGGGGACGTCATTGGCTAGAACCATTGTTGACTCCAAATTCTGATGCTACCATTCCAAGATTTCATCATTCTAATTACTTATCCTTGCCCCTTTTGAGTGTGCTTAACATAGCAAGGTATTTCCCACAAAGTGATATATCTGGAGATGCAGTAAAGAAATGCATATGTGTATAGATACATGTGATAAATTCACATAAAGGTGCTCTTAAAGAATGCATTAAAGCTAAAGAGCTGCAGATTGAAGGAGATTTTCTTGTTATGATGAAAGGGTGGTGGCTTCCTTAATTAGGTGCAAATTGTATGATTGAATAGCTAATTTTGGAGTCTAACACTTGGAACTAACGAGTGGAATGCTCCAATATAAAACAGTAGATGGAAATTAACAAGAAAGATGACTTTTATGTGAAACATTCTCTGCAGAGAAAGTGGAATGCAGTATGCAACAAACTCATCTGATGAACCTGATATATGTGCTGTTTGCCTTGAGAGAGCATGCAATGTAGCTTCTGAAGGTTTGTTCTTCTTTTCTTTTTTCTTTTTTTATTTTTTTATTTTTGAGTTTTTCTTTGTGTTGTTCTTCTGGCCATTGGGACTGGGCTTTCTTAACCTCTTATATCAAACATTGGCCAGTCTTTATTTCTTGGGTTGGCCACCATCTTCCCTTCTGTTAACATGTATGCCTTGGCTTTAGGGTTCTGGGTATTGTGTAGTAGCTCTTGGTTTAAATTTTAGCTGGGTTGTTAACGCTGTTACCCAGGAATTATTGTCGATGCTTTTCCTCTAAGTAAAAGTTCTTGCATTTGTCATAGTTTTTGAGTGCTATGATATGGATTTGCTGGTCTTCCATTTAGAATCATCCATTTTGAAATAGTCTATGATCCTTGAATTGTGTGTTGTGATTATTAAGATGAAAGCTGACTCCAATTATTGTTCTGGAGTCTTGCCTAGAGCAAACCCATTGTAGGCAGGAGTGCTTCATGCATGATTCTGAATTCTGAATGCTCATTTGAGGTATCATGTATCAGGGACAGCATATATGGAATTCTTATGCCATATCATCTATGACATTTGCGTGTCTTTAATGTAATCAATGCCTGCTAGCTGAGGCAGACTGTGAATGGACATCTCTCAATGCCATTCTATTAGATTTTTTCACCATGGAGGTTCTTTTTTCTTCAGTTTCCCATTGGAGTGATCACAGACTTGGGATCCCCTTATGTAATTGCTGGAGAATGATACCACATATTTAACAAAGTACTAGTACTGTAGTTGAAGAATCATGATTAGGACAATGAAGAAGCTTGTTTGAATAGTTCGCATTAGTCTACAGACAAATTTCTTTTTACCTCTC
This sequence comes from Ceriops zippeliana, assembly GCA_037897445.1. Taxonomy (NCBI): domain Eukaryota; kingdom Viridiplantae; phylum Streptophyta; class Magnoliopsida; order Malpighiales; family Rhizophoraceae; genus Ceriops; species Ceriops zippeliana. The sequence continues at coordinate 7,440,570 of JBAPLH010000017.1, forward strand.
TCGTTGTTCCCTACAGTCTAACATTCTTCTTCTCACCTCTTCTTTATCTGTCACGTACTTTGGTGCCATTTGATTCCCTTGCATCAGAGAATCAGGCTATGCACAGTTTATCAAACCCAGTTGCTTCTTTTCAATCTCATAAAGATATCTTTAGTTTATGTGTTTCCCTATTCCATATCATAACTATCTAGAATTTAGCCCTAGCATATAAGGTTATCTTGGCTTAAGTCTTGCGAGAATAGTTGAGATCAATGTCAGAGACCCGTCTTCTCATTCTTGTATCTATTGTATATCAATATTCAAGATTATATGGACAGTATTCTAAATTTTGCTTAGAATTTAATATAATCATTGTAGCAGTAAATTGCATGGACCATAATTACTTCATCATGTTTATACTGGGGCGACAGAAGCAAGTGATTGATGACAGTCATAGTCATCAGGTCTATGCATTGTACTGTGTTTATTTTGGTGTTAACTTCCATTTCAGTAAACATGAACTCAGATCATTTCAATGCATTTGTGTTGATGATATGCAGGATGTAGGCATGAGCTTTGTGTACGATGTGCACTGTATCTTTGCTTAACAAACAATATCACTTCTGATATGGTGGGTCCGCCTGGATCTATCCCATGTCCTCTTTGCAGGCATGGCATTATATCTTTCGTTAAATTGCCTAGTTCCCCAGCAAAAGAAATAAAGATTCCACTATCCCTTGGCTTCTGTACCCCATGCATGCTTCACCTTCGTGATACAGATGGGGAATCTTCGGTTGGCGTACCAGAGATTCGAAAGAATCGTGTGGCTTCAGCTACTTCCGATTATCTTTGTCCAGTCATTTGTAGCCCATTTCCTTCTGTGGCCATCCCTTTGTGCACTTGCAATGATGGCCCATGCCCATCATTTGAAACCCGAGTGGTAGAAACACAAGATGAATCACCTCGTCATTCGCAAATGTCGGTAGACCAGGACAAAATGGAAGGACCAAGACTAGAGAAAACAAGCTGTTCAAGCATGTTTTGGGGTAGAAGAAGCTGCAGCCGAGAGCATCAGTGCAATTCGGAAATAAATGCATGACTTCTCTTGTGCTGAATGGTAGGAATTGAATATTTGATTGAGATCTACGTGCCCAGGACAGTGAGATTGGATCACTAGTCTGCGGCACTAGAATGTTTCAAAAACATGTTCGCTTCCAGTTTTTGTTTGCCTGGCTTCATGTTGATGGATCTGGGTTATGAAACTTGGCAGCTAGCAGCCTTTGAGTGTCCTAAAATATTTGTTGAGGGTTGTGAAAACTGTACTGGGATTTTATAGTGTAATTGGTGTCACAAATGAACAGACTCTGTCCCATTTCCGGCACAACTATGCGGGTTTGAAATGTGTTCGTTTGCTAGTGATTCTTTTACCAATGTTAGCTTCCACTGATTACAGCGTTAGCAGTAGGGAGGGAAGAGCAGAAAAGGTTATGTTTGTCGGCTCTCCTGGTTGTGAAACCCTTTTTAGGATGTAAACTCTTTCGAGGCCTTTCCAATGCTGCATAGGAGTGGTGCGAAAACGTACAACTTAAATTTGTTCGCTTCGCTTTGCTAGCCAAGGGCTAATTCCTGATTACTTTCGTAATCTTTTCATAGCTAAAACCCGGGTGTTGTAATCTTTTGTCGAGCATTTAGCCTCCTTGCGTTAGCTTGCTTGTTCGTTTCCCTCTGTGATATGATGACGATAAGTGTTTCTAACATGATGCCATGCCTCTGACGACAAACTGTGGGAAGGTTAGATGGGCATTGTCTTTCTCACGGTAATCGTCACAACCGTCCACAGACGGTTCCCCTCGCGCATGGTTCCACTCAATTGATTATTGTGGAGCTGCTTTTGTTAGGAGTGCCATTGAAGTAAAATGTTGTTAGGAGAACCGATGGCTTTAACTTTGGTTGAGTCCAAGCTGCCAAGTGCCTCAGTTTTCATTAGCTTAATCGGTCATACATGTCCCCAGTGGGCCTCGTCGGCTGGGAGTTTCTATTCGCGTACTGAAAGTTCGACGAGGAGTCCGGACACGTAACATCTCTGCGTTATACTGCTGTTAGAGACATCGTTCTATATTAAGAGTGACAACATACCAGACAGAGACTCGAGAACTGATGATCAAATGCGAACAATCACAGCAAGGGGTTTTCGCATACCCTGCCACGTACCCACTAGAGTTACCATAGGCTTACACGCTCTGTGCATGTCGCCGCCTATTTTCTTTTACAGAACCCTAAGAAAAGAACGAAAAACACAAAAAAAACCCCTAGTAGTACTTAAAAAAAAAAAAAAGTACTCTTTGCCAGTACACTGTATCCCTAAGAAACCAGCATATACTGCTGCTGACAAGTCACATCCCTGAGGAGGACATAAAAGTAGATAATGAAAGTTGCTTATTTGGCTTGTCCATTAGAAAAGTTCATTAATTTCTTTCTGCCTGATCATCTTCTTCTGGCAGCAGTTTCTCTCTGTGCATTAAAATACACTGCAGCCACAGGAAGGCCCAGTCCGTTATATTCTGAGAAACTCCTTGTGTTGAAGTAGTCTCTTGAAGCCGGCGGCCTCACCGTCTGCCTTCCTCTCTGCTTGAACAGGATAAACACGTAGCGATGGATGCCCACTGCAGGCTTTGGAGTCTCATAGTTCACGATTTCTCTTCCTGTTTTGGGATACGAGTTTTCATTTATCAAATTTATGCTACATACATGTGTATACATATACACACGTACGCATATATCGCCCATGCCCAGTGCCATAGTCTTGGAGCCTGTGCACAAGCTACGTTAATTGAAACTAAAAATCGGAAGTAGTAGCTCACCAAAGGAGGCATCAGTTGTCCCAGGAATGTCAGTGACCATCCTAAAAGTTAAATTCAATGTTATTTTGAACTCTACGAGGAAATTTGCATTGCAAATGCGTGTTTGTCTATATATATATAAATATATCTGAGTTTGCACACAGGAGTCTGAGACGGTTCAGTAAATACAAACCAGTGAAGATGTTCTCTCATGTATGGATCACTCGGACTTGGAGCATCAGGATCTATCATAATCTTCAGTAAATAGAGAAACGGGGCAGAGAAATTGTCGTGCCAATAAACAAAAGTAAAAATAACAATTAATAATAAATCAAACAGAGAAATTGTAAGAACAAAATGTCAGCTAATTTATAAAACATATAGACACCTACTAGTGTATAAGCAACTCTCAAGTCCTCGCCGCCAATTTCAACTCGAGGCTTAGCGATAATAACAGAAGGCATAAGCTCGTGCCCATTAGAGACTTGCTTGTAGGAGTTATAAATTACGTTCATTCTCACGCTAGGGGTGAACAAGTCTATTACATCTCCTACAACTCTCCCGACAGTAAGTGGTTCCATGATTCTTGAGGCCTATGGTACGGAGAAAGAAGAATTAAATTTAAAAAAAAAATGAGAAATGAAAAAGGAAAAAGGAAAAAGGAAGGTGCAAAGGAAGCAAGAGGATTTTTGTTGTGCCGGGGATAATACGAATATGAGTCCATTAGGGAGTTTTTATAGGCGCAAACTAGACAGCGACTTGAGGAGAGCTTCAATAATAAGCTCAGAGAAATTCAATATGCTTCAAACCGAGAGTCGTTAAGAAGGTCATCTTTTTCTATTTATGGAAACGACAAGTGCGATAAGCTTTGAAACTGATACTTGTTTTTATTCTCAACATTGTATAGTGGGAAGAAGCCCACTCGAATCGGCTCGCTGAGTTTGTCCTCGGGGTCTTCAAAAGGCCTATTCAAAAGATTGCTAATTCATAGGGCGCAGCATACATATCATGGGCTTATTGGGTGGATGAGAATAAAGAATACAACCCTTCCAAGTTTATTACAATATCTCTTCATGCAAATGGGAATTCAACTTTTACAGGGTGCTCCCCTCCATACACGTCAGAAGAAGATTTAAGGGGGGGAAAATAAAAAATAAAAAATCTTATCGACAAGCTTAGAAAGGTGTATAGTTCATTACGCAAAAGGGCAACAGGAAATGGTTTTTTAAATGGCGCGTGCACAAGTATTACCCCTACAATCTTAAAGCCCCAGGACTGGAAAATCAGGGTCGATCGGTTTCCATCAAGCCAATTTACTCATTTTATCTAATCAAAGCACGCATGTGCCTGTGAAGTCAACAATTTTGATGCAACCAAGAACCTCATACGTGGTCCTGTGGAGGTAAGTTAGAACAATTATGTATACAAATCACAAGATTGTCTATCCCGTCTATTTGGACGTGACATAACTCTCCAAGATTGTAATTAAAGCGGAGACATTAACAAGGCGAACCCAGCACTTAGTAAATCCAACTCCTCGCCGACAGAAGATTCAATTCATTCTCTCTATTGTATATTTCAGGGCAATTTCAACAAGTTAACTGCACGTACAAATTAACCAAATAAAAGATTCCGTCCCTGTGATATGTTCATATCAATCAATAAAATGATATTTTAGGTATTTGATGATGGCATAAAACATTTCCTTTTGAAAAATTTATCATGTTTAATTCATGATGCTGTCATATCGAAACCAATCGTTTAACGGGCACTGGAACTCTCATTTGAAATTATATCGAGGCAATTCGTTATCAATCTTCTTGTTACTTATGAGATTGAGGCACATTAAGCTTTCGTTTTAGACAGCCAGATTTCATTACTCCAAAACATCACAGTGCGAAATTAGCTCATGGAGACTTGCACCACCCTTAAAAATGAAAAATGTCCCATATACATAAATAACATCTTACTCTAACCCTTCCTCACACCCCTCCTCCCCCAAAACTCTACTCACAGTAATATGGTCACCATACCCACCGTCCTGTCCCGGCGAGCCTCATCCGCAAATCTAGTGGACAAAATAAATTTTTATATTACGTTTTAACATTTTATGCTCATGTAGAATAAAAATACAAAAATACAGTATCAAAACCTTCTGTGTCTATCAGAGTCTACCGAATTTATGTGTTACCGAGATTTTCTTTCCTGTAGCAAATTTCTTGTTTTGTTCCCTCACCAGCCCAACTATCGAGTTCCACTTTTCCGGCGGGACAATTGGCAACTTTATGCAATAAAAAGGGATTCGCTCCCTTTTCCCATCTGGACAGAATGATCAATCAACTCAAGCAAATGAAATACCAATGCGAGCAAAGAACTAGACCCCCCCCCCGGAACATATCATGGAATGCCGGTGTACGGTACCGAGGCCTCTGCTGGTATTCGACCAATAGATTGCAGCCAAGTGCCACTATTAGGTCTTTCTCTTTACAATCATATATAGGTACAATCTATAGGCGGAATATGCGGTAACTTCAGTAGAAGTAGCTGGCCCTCCATGGCCATGGCCATGCCATGTGATAAGCTCCAGACCGATGGAATTTCAGCATTGTACAGCCACGTGTCTGATGGACCAGAACGAATGGATGGAATAAACTTCCGTGAACTTGACACGTATTTGATTTTGAAAGTTGATAGGGAAAAATAGTTAACGGACGCAACGCAAGGCGAATATTCCAAATTAAATAACTTATTTGACTGACACAAGTGGTTTCTTGAACGATCAGCACAAATTAAGGAAAAAGTATGCCTCTTTTGTTCTTTCTTAAGGACATTTGACACGTCTGCCAGACTTAAGCGGCTCAATCCATTTTTTTCAAGTCAGAAATAACCCATGTGTCGTCCTCCTGTTCGCCTAGAAGCTCACTCCTTGAAGCCGAATTAGCCATGTGTCATCCTCCTTCCCGCCAGTCACAATATTCACTACCGCCCCCCTGCAGGGGTATCTTGGACCCCGGAAATGAGAAGCAAATCAGGCGATAAACATGGATTTTTGCCTTCATGTCTTCTTCTTAGTGCATGAACCTTGCAAATCTTGTTGGTGTAACATAAAAGAAACTATTTTGTGATCCGAAGACCCTAATCTCGCAATACGAGAATGAGAGTTTCCTACAATAGGATACTAAATTAGAAGTTTATTCTGGAAATTTTAATTTCGCCTCTCTAGTAAATCGTGATATCCACAATACTGCTGATGCTTCGCAGAATCATAAATGAATTTTACTTTGTGCTCGCAACCACAAAATTTAGCCCTAAAAGTTGCAAAAGGCCTTCGGCCTGGGCCAGCTGCTCCTCTTTGGTCCAATCTAAACGGATGAGCACTGGCTTTCGGTCTTGCTTAACCCACAGTGAATGAATGCTTGACAAGGATTATGTTGCCCTCCTAAATTACAAAAGTCCCAAGCTGCATGAGATGGCGGTCCATCTGGCAAGCTCTGGTCCAGGTGAATTCCTACCCAACAAAGCCCAAGTCGACCAGACCAAGGTCATTCGCTACTCTTTCGGATTAGAGTCCCGCCTGGCTTGCCATCCATGGACATGGACTACCATGCAATGCGAAAATTATAGTCTTCCCTGTAAATGAATCTCAAATTTTGCCGAAAAAGGAAACGATTGCCCAAGTCGATGGGTCTGACTTCCTCCCATTGGATTAGGCGCACCGCATTCGGCTGGGTCCCCGAAACAGGAACGTGTGTGTATCCCAACCTTTGACTATGAGGGTTTCTCTCCATGGAACCTACCCAGGTTGATATTAATGGGATATTCGGACAATCCAAAAGTCCCAATCTCTGTTTAAACTTTCAAGATGATATGTAGATTTTAATTACCAGAATGTAGCAACATCAATCTACCAGCTATTCCATACATTTGAGTTTTTTTTTTTTTTTTGTTAATTAATTGACTTCGACTAAGTCTTGAACTCAATATATTTGAAGACTTTTGGGTAAGGTATTTTTCCTTCTTTTCATGCATGGGTTGGGATCAATATTGGGCTCAACTAACAAAACCGACTAGAGCCCAACTCTCTCTCAGTGACACAACATCCAGATGACGCCTTCGCTTATGGTCCCGCGGGTTCGGGTAACGCCCCCTTCCCACCCCCCACCCCCCCAAAAAAAAAGGTTAAATAATTTCTCAGAAAATAATGCCTTTTTTTTTTTTTTAATACTTCGGTTGAGCTGACTCTTGAGAACTTAAAACATAGTTTTTACAATAAGTAAAATGACCCTTTTGCTCAGGAAGGTGATTGGTCAATTTTTTTTAACTGACGTTTCTAAATTCTACAAATACGAAAGTTTCATGTAGACATCATTTTTGTAAAGTGCCTTGCTCCCCTTTTATTGCAATTTGTGAGCCAAGCCTTAGCATTGGCATAGCTCCCATTTGTTCGGCAGCTATCACCATTTTGAACCTACTACTACAATTCAATGGGAGAGATTTGTACGAGTGTGGAAAAGATTTCTCAAAATATGCAGGGCAAGAAGAACCCCTATTAACTTTCAGTTTCTCATTCCACGCAGCACATGGGAGGCTGACATTTTTACTGTTCCGTTGGGTGTTTTTACTATAAAAGAAAAAGAAACCAAAATCCACAGGAAAATTAATCTTGAGGTGACTATTTTTCACTTTTCTCAAAGTGTGTCTGATAGATTCTCAATTTGTAAAAGCTCTGCCGCGTCAATAACGGCTTTCCCCAAAGCAAGCACGCACAGTGACTTACAGTTCACCAGCTTTTCCAAGGAGCAATTTGCAGCTTCCATACCTTCAGCCCAAGTCCTGCATAAACAAAATATATCAAACTGTTTCCTCTGCTCCGTAGACCACGAATAAGCTCTCTTACACTCTGGCTAATTACTATCCTCAAATTTTGATTCTACCGTAACATTTTTAGTGTAACCCCAATAATTGACTGCAGCGCGCAGTGCCCACAGAAATGACTTTGGATAGAAATAGGCAGAATTGTTTGGTTGGCCATCATGCATGCACTACAACCTTCCCAGTGTCCAACCTTTGAGGATCCATTCAACTTTGGATAACAATGTCCCGAGCTGTAATTTGTTCGCCACCATACCAACAAAGGCTGCTTTCTTCCACCAATAAATTTAGGATTCCAGAAAAAGGAACAATTAATTTTTTTTTTCTTTTAAGATGAAAACGGTATTCGATTGCATTAGCAAACTCGTAATTTTGTGAACTATTTTTTTTTTTTAAATAATTGATAATATATCAATTCAGTAAAGATAGGTGGACCAATCTGACCAACTACGACCCTCGTAAAGATAGGTAGACTAATTTTGTGACTTTGAAATTGAAATTCAATGCACTATAAATATACGATGGAAATAAGGTCATCAGGAAAAGCAGATGAGATTGAGATTGAGAAAGAAAGAGAAAGACAGAGAGAAAAAAACAAAAAAAAAGGGCACACAGAGAACATGATGTTGTAAATGAATGCAAATGCAGGTGCATTAAGTGCAAAAATTCCCATACTTGGTTTGCTTCATGTGAAGAGACAGCTCATTGCTCAGGTCGTTTCTTTCTTGCGGGGGTGGGGGGGGGGGTTGTACTAGCCAACTGCTCTCTTGTTGCAACTCTCACGTCTCATCATTATCATCCCATATCTCTTTCCCTCTGATCGCGTCAATAAAAAATTTGAATGCCCTAGCAACTTCTTCCCATTCTAGCAGGACAGTTTCGTCAATTCGCAGATACCCCAATCCAAATCTTGATTTTGAACTGTTTGAGCAGAAAAGGTGCCCACAGTAACTCGCAACATAAGAATTGTTGGGTCCCCACCTCAAAAAGCTTGCTGGGACTACCTAACGCGAACCGTACGTGAAACCGACCCAAATTTGAGATTTTGTAGGGTCCCCCGCCCCTCTGGCATCTCAGATTTTGAGAACACACGAATTCATTTAAATGTTTTATTTATCATAATATCCACAATGAACGATGTCCAAAGGTGAACAGTGCCATAAATTTATATCTTGTTCAGTAAATTTATTTTCCAATTGGAATTATTTAAAGAAACGATCCATTTTTTCTTTATAAACTGAAGCTAACTTCGAAGTTTCTCATAAAAAAAAATTAACTTTTTAAGGTCAACCGAGGCACCCACTACCCTAAAAAATAAAAAGATAAAAATAAAACCCACATTCAAATTACAACATAACAATTTAAGTTGCGTTTAGATTAGGGATAAAAGCAGTCAAAGATTACTCCAATAATTATTAATCTTGTTTGTTCTGGGACTAACAGTTGGCCCATATATCTTAACATTCAAGAACGTGTTCTCGTAGACATTGCTGGCTGACCACCAAGCTCGTAGGGCTGTATTACCTCCTGCTTTTGGGCAAGTAACCACAGTCATCCATGGTATCCAAAATCGAAACATTAAAGTAGCCCATAATTTCCTAAGTTAGGGTTATGCAGAAACAAAAGCTATGGTACGAGTGGAAATGTAACGTTTGGTAAGGGAGACAAAAAGCCAGATTCTCAGAAGCAGCGGCCCTTCACGATGTACTTCATTCTTTCGTACATGGTGGTGCCTGCCTGCACTTCAGTTTTTTTTTTTTTTTTCTTTTTTTTCCCTAAATTACAGATGACTTTGTATTAGAAAAACAGGGTAAATAATCATTTAATGTTACTAAGTCTATTTGTCGAATGTAAATCAAAATGAAATGCAACAGGAATCGCATTTAGGGGCCTTGAGAAAGAAAAGGACATTCTAGGAAGCTCAATAAACCAAACAGAATTGCCGCTACAATAGTTCAGGTCACGTGACCGCTCAGTGTGCGTAGTCCTCTCTAACCACCATTGCCTTTCAGCTTCTCTACTGCTGTTTTCTGCTTAAGCTTTCTCTCTCTCTCTCTCTCTCTCGCTCTCTTTGTCTCTCTCTCAAATGGTCTTTGCATTCGAGTTTTTCTTGATCACATTCTCTTCGTAGAAACTCTTCTTTTCTTTTCATTCCAAGTCGTCTCCTTTTTTCAATCTGTAATAATGGGCACGGCGTTTAACTTTCTGCTTTTTGGCCTCTTTGTGTTAACGCAACCATACATTTCGCTCCCCGAGTCCGTAATCATGGCAGAGCAAGAGCAAAACCCAGAAAGAGAAAGCCTTTGGTCTTTCAAAGCTGCCCTTAAAAACCCACAGCTCCTTTCTTCCTGGAACCAATCAGCCCATTACTGCAACTGGGACGGCGTCACTTGCCATTTAGGGAGAGTCACCTCACTACTCCTCACTGGTGCTTTGCTTCAAGGCCCTCTCTCGCCTTCTCTTTTCACGCTTTCCAGCCTCAAAGTTCTCGACTTGTCGTCCAATCTTATCTATGGTGAAGTTTCTCCACTCATTGCCAATCTCAGACGCCTGGAACAGCTTTGTCTCGGTGATAATCAGTTGTCAGGTGAGATTCCGGGTCAAATAGGTGACTTGACTGGTCTCCGTACGCTGCAACTCGGTCCCAATTGCTTCACTGGAAAAATGCCGCCGGAGCTTGGGAGGTTAGCCCTGCTCAATACCCTCGACGTCTCTGGCAATATACTTTCGGGTGCAGTACCGAGTGAACTCGGCGAGCTGTCTCAGTTGCAATTTTTGGACATGGGTAGTAACCTTTTGTCGGGCTCTCTTCCCGTTAATCTCTTAAACAATTTACGTTCTTTAAACTCTCTAGACATATCAAACAATTCGTTTTCTGGTCCAATACCACCGGAAATAGGCAATCTTAGAAACCTCACTGATCTTTATATTGGGATTAACTCGTTCTCGGGCCAGATACCACGGGAAATTGGTTCCCTCTCGCGCCTGAAAAACTTCTTTGCACCATCCTGTTCCATCACTGGGCCACTGCCTGAAGATATATCTAAACTGCAATCACTAACCAAACTTGATCTTTCTTATAACCATCTGAAATGTTCAATTCCAACGTCAATAGCAAAATTACAGAATTTGAGTATATTGAACATTGTTTACTCTGAGCTTAACGGCCCTGTGCCTGCTGAGGTTGGAAATTGCAGTAATCTCAAGACTCTAATGCTGTCCTTCAATTCGCTTTCCGGGTCTTTGCCGGAGGAGCTCTCAAAGCTGCAGTTGTTAACCTTTTCTGTGGAGATGAATCAGCTTTCTGGGCCATTGCCTTCCTGGATTGGAAAATGGGACGAAATGGACTCTCTTTTGCTTTCGAACAACAATTTTCGGGGAAGATAACTCCTGAAATTGGGAACTGCTCCTCTTTGAAGCATGTCATTCTGAGCAATAACTTGTTAACTGGTGAGATACCTAGAGAGCTCTGTAATGCTGGAACACTTACGGAGATTGATCTCGATGGGAACTTCTTGTCAGGCTCTATTGATGATGTGTTTGTGAAGTGTACTAATTTGACCCAGTTGGTTTTGGTTAAAAACCAGATTAATGGGTCAATACCGGAGTATTTGGCAGAGCTTCCTTTGTCAGTTCTGGACCTTGATTCCAACAATTTCTCGGGTACAATACCTTCGAGACTTTGGAACTCCATCAGCTTGATGGAATTCTCTGCAGCAAATAATCTCTTGGAAGGTTTCCTCCCTGCGGAGATTGGTAATGCGGTTCAACTGGAAAGATTGGTGCTTAGTCATAATCAATTGAGGGGCCCTATACCGAAGGAGATTGGAAATCTCAAGGCGCTTTCTGTTCTTAACATGAATTCTAATCTGCTGGAAGGAATTATTCCTATTGAACTCGGGGACTGCGTTCAGCTGACCACTTTGGACTTGGGAAATAACCTGCTAAATGGGTCGATCCCGGAGAAAGTTGCAGATTTGTCTCACTTGCAATGTTTGGTTCTTTCGCACAATAATTTATCTGGGCCCATTCCGTTGAAGCCTTCTTTGTACTTTCGTGAGGCCAATATTCCTGATTCGAGCTTTCTTCAACATCATGGAGTATTTGATTTATCCCATAACATGTTGTCTGGTCCTGTACCTGAGGGGTTGGGAAATCTTGTGGTGGTTGTCGATCTTCTTATCAATAACAACATGCTCTCTGGTGAAATTCCAGCTTCACTTTCAAGGTTAACAAATCTGACAACATTGGATTTGTCTGGAAATTTGTTGACGGGTCCTATTCCTCGTGAATTTGGTGACTCTGCCAAGCTTCAGGGCTTATATTTGGGGAAGAATCAGCTCTCAGGGGTCATTCCTGGAAGCTTGGGTACTTTGCGTCGTTTGGTTAAGTTAAATTTGACTGGTAATAAACTACATGGTCCAGTTCCACACAGTTTTGGTGACTTAGAGGAGCTTACCCACTTGGACATAAGCCACAACAAGCTCGATGGCGAGCTTCCCTCATCTCTGTCTCAACTGCTAAATCTCGTGGGGCTTTATGTTCAAAACAACAGGCTCACTGGGTCTCTAGATAAGCTTTTATCCAATTCCCTGGGATGGAGGATAGAAGCCATGAACTTGAGTAATAACTTCTTTGATGGGGAATTGTCACATTCATTAGGCAATCTTTCATACTTGACATATTTGGATCTTCATGAAAACAAGTTCACTGGAGAGATTCCTCCGGAGCTTGGGAGTCTGATGCAACTAGAATACTTTGACGTATCCAGTAATGGATTATCTGGGCAGATTCCTGATAAAATATGTGCTTTGGGTAATTTGTTTTACCTGGATTTGGCTGGAAACAACTTGGAAGGCCCTGTACCCAGAATTGGCATCTGTGGAAACCTGTCAAAAGATGCACTTGCTGGCAACAAGGAGCTCTGCGGGGAAGATATGGGTTTGACTTGCAGGACCAAAGGCTTCAACAAGTCATCTTTGTTAAACTTGGGGCTTGCTGGGATAGGCGTTGGATCTATGATTATCTTTCTTGCTATAATCTTTGCACTACGGAGGTGGGCTGCACCAGGCAGGGATCAGGGTGATCCTGAGGAAATTGAGGAAAGAAAACTAAATAGCTTTGTCGATCAAGATCTTTACTTTTTAAGTAGCAGCAGATCAAAGGAACCTCTGAGCATAAATTTAGCTATGTTTGAGCAGCCTCTTCTGAAAATAACCTTGAGTGACATTCTTGAAGCCACCAACAGCTTTTGCAAGACAAACATCATTGGGGACGGAGGTTTTGGTACGGTATACAAGGCCACTCTTCCTGGTGGGAAAACAGTTGCAGTCAAGAAGTTGAGCCAAGCCAAAACTCAAGGTGACCGAGAATTTGTTGCAGAAATGGAGACCTTGGGCAAAGTGAAGCACCAGCATCTCGTCCCATTACTGGGATACTGCTCGTTTGGCGAGGAAAAGCTTCTTGTTTATGAATATATGGCAAATGGGAGCTTGGATCATTGGCTGAGGAATCGTAGTGGGACCCTTGAAGTCCTCGATTGGACCAAACGGTTTAGAATTGCAACAGGTGCTGCTCGTGGACTGGCTTTTCTTCACCAGGGATTCATTCCTCACATCATTCACAGGGATATTAAGGCCAGCAACATCCTTCTCAACGAGGATTTTGAGCCAAAGGTAGCTGATTTTGGGTTGGCCAGGTTGATAAGTGCATGCGAAACTCATGTCAGCACTGAGATTGCAGGCACACTAGGTTACATTCCACCAGAGTATGGGCAGAGTGGGAGGTCCACTACAAGGGGAGATGTTTACAGCTTTGGTGTAATTTTGCTTGAGCTGGTCACTGGGAAAGAGCCAACAGGACCAGACTTCAAAGAGGTTGATGGCGGGAACTTGGTCGGTTGGGCGTTCCAGAAGATCAAGAAGGGGGACGCTGCCGATGTCCTTGACCCCACCGTTCTCAGTGCCAGTTCGGAGCAGACGATGCTTCAAGTGCTGCAGATTGCTGTTGTTTGCCTCTCTGATAATCCCACCAACCGGCCCACCATGCTTCAAGTATACAAGTCCCTTAAAGGTATCGGAGAAGACAATTAGAGCATCTTTTAGTGAAAGTATAAGTATGTCTGTAGTCGTATTAGTGGCTGTAAAGTAATAAGAAGAAGTGTTATCAAAGATGTATTGAGTTTCAGTTCATCTACGCGGTTAACAGTTCTATACGCACCTGTCATCGATCATTGTTTTAGGCAGTTCTAATATTTCGGCTCAGTGGCTAAAATCCAAGAGAAAATGGGGTTGGTGTCATTAGTTGGCCGACCATTGCCAACCATTTATTTGTGGGACTCCCTCTGTCTAAAACACAAGCGAGAGAAAATGTGTACAAGAGATTGGGCGTGTTAATTACATTCTCTTTTCTTAATGGTTGAAAAATAACTGAAACAGCGAATGACAACTCAAGCCGCTAATGATTAGTTTCTTCAGTTTCTTGACTTCTCTGTTCCGGGAAAAATTTTAGGTAAGTTTAGTTTTATTAAGAAAAAAAAAAAAAAAACCTTTTCGAAGCGGGAAAATGTACAATAAAAAAGGACTTCTGTAAACGAAAAACTTTTTCAAAGTAGTTATTATTATTGATGATATAAAAGAAAAGGTGAACTATAAGCTTCATTTTCTTGCAAAGCTTCGCTTGGCTTTAAGAAATCATAACACCATTGGAGTTGGCTTCCACACACACACCCACTACACTCCTAGGTTTCTTTGTCGCCTATTTTATTTGATTTATGTTGCATGTTGTCCTAACAAGGAAAGAAGCCATCGGATCGCAGAATGAATGGAGGGGGTTGACGGTTGACCGCATAAGGAAAAGCAAGCGCGTCTCTCTTCTTGTTAAAGCAACTTACCCTTATCGGGCCAGGCCACAGAGGAAGGAGCGGCTCGCTAAGCGAAGCAACCGCCCCGCCCCAGCTCAGCTCAGCCCAGCATGTCTGAATCTTGATAATATATCTGAAAAACAAAAGCAACATTTTTGCCACCTATGGTCTCCCCTCTCCCTCCCCCACCCTTTTTTTTTTTTTTTGATCGAGGAAAAATATGCTAATAAAAATGTTATAAACAAACAAAAGAATAAAATATGGTTTTTTTATTTTTATTTATTAAATTCATAAACAAACAGGTAGTTTTATTGATCAAATTTATAAACATTCAAATTAACAAAATGAGATTAAAGTATTAAGCTAACAATCTTGAGCCACTCTCCATCGACCAAAAAAGAAGATAGATGAATAGGAAAATAGGCAGTCAAATCTCTTTGAAATGTATGGTATAACATTATAAGACAACCATGAAAATAAAAGTGAAAAGTCTCCCCCTATACTCTGAATTTTCTTTTTTTTTTTTCATTTTTTTTTTGTTTTTTTTGGGTTTGGGGAGGGGAGGGGGAAGTGATACAAAAATTTAACGTCATCATTATTTTTAATTCAAATTAGTAAATGAGGTAACATGAGCTTGAATCTCACGCTAGCTGCCGAGTGCCTAAACATGACAAGATCACACGAGCAGTCTAATTTGACATCAGAACAATCACTTCATAGAAGATTACCTTACCGTCTGCAAATGACAGTCAAAAAACAAACAAACAACCCGAAGGGAGAAAGGATTAGGCGCTAATCTGGGCATAGCTTGGAAAATGTGACAGTGATACTGTCAAGACATACTACTGCCTGCTCACAAAGTAAATTTCAAGCATTGAAAATTAGCAGTTGTTTGCATTTCTTATTCATTCTTCCCATATTCGATCGTCCGGTTTGAGCCGGGCCTCAAATTCGGTTGGATTGATGGACTGGATCGGTTTGTAATTGCATTGGAAAAATGTTGAGTCAAACTCAGCGGCTTTTACAGACTCCGTAACCCATCAATCTTAAAATTTCTTGCGGACGGGGTATTATCACAGTCTCATCCGTATATGGATTTATTTGAACAACACAAAAAAAAAAAAACAAATAATCTGTTGAAGGAGATAAAAATGTAATAAATAGAAACTTCTCGTCCGTACACCGTAATTCATCGGAAATTTCCTTGTCGATAAATGCACGTTCAAAAGTTCATTTATTTAATTTTTTTTTTAAGCACACGTGACCCTCCATTCAGCACGCGCACCTCGTCGGTCAGATTTTCGGATCTTGAGGCCAAACGTCAACACCCACCCTGCTTCTGAACCAAAAGCGCCTCACCGAAATTTCCTATTTCCAGTCAATGGCACTGCCTCTGATTATCGCTTCGGGCCTCTTTTAAACCAGTGCGTATCCTGATTATTACCGTTCGAAGCACCGTTTGGACAATCAGGCGGCTCGGCTTTCACCACGTCGGATCCCGGTCGGTGTAGCTGCAATAGCGTCGATTTATCCTCAGCCACCGTTGTCGCCGCTGCACCTTCCCCATCTCTCCCTCTCTTAAAGCCAATCGGCACTCCGAAGAGCCTTGCGCTTCCTTCTTCTTCGACGCCGGGTGACTGCTTTATTGGCAACAAATCCAACGGCTTCACGGCCGTCGAACCGTCCTCCGACCCCTGATGCCCGCTCCCCGCCGGCCTACAACTCACGCAGTTGGATACCAAACTGAAAATATTATTGCAAAGGTTCTTCATTTCCGACAACTCCTTTGCCAGCTGCGCGTTCTCTTTCCTCAATCTCTCGTTCTCATCCAAAAGATCGGCGTTTGGTCCGCTGCTCTGCGGTAATGTTGATGGAGAAGAGTTCGTTGAGATCGCCTGCTCCTCTCCAGAACTCGACGAAGATATTTTCGGTTTCATTGCGGTTGGGACAGCCGCAGCAGCCACCGTCACCGGCGCCGGCAACGTCACCGCGGCTGTTTGGTGCGAGAGTTTCCTCCTCTGTATGTCACACAAAAGCCGCTTCTCGCCTCTGCGAAAACAGTCGTTCGAGAATTCCCATCGATCAGGTACCACCTTTCTAAATCCCTACAATTGAAAAAGAAAATATAACTATATACGCACACAAAATTCAATCAAATCATTATATACATATATATATATATATATATATATATATATATATATATATATATATATATATATATATATATATATATATATATATATATATATATCTAATAAAAAGGATAATAGCAATTTGATCCGAAACTCACGTAAGTGTTTAATTGGCGAACAAAGCTGGAGAAGTTGTTGTGTTTAAAGTACTTAGGGAGCAAATCTCTGGCGAAAACCGTAGGGTTCCAAACGATGAACGTAGATCCGTCGTCGTTCCACGATATCACATCGTCTATCTTGTCATCATCCACAAGCTGGAAAGTCTTCGTCAAAAACGGCGTCGGTATGGATCTCTGTGGTTCTTCTCCGTTCTGCTCCACCGGAGGCGGCGGCGCCATAGCCGTCGCGCCACCGAGAATATTCAGAATACCTGATAAGGAGCTCTTTAACACTAGGAAAAAAAAAATCCGAGAAGCACGAGGCCGAGGATTGATATAGTAATTCTAGAAGGTTCTTTTCTTGAGAGAATTTAAATAGGCGAACGGATGAGAGACAGAGAAACGGCAGCGTAGAGAACGAAGGGATAAAAATGGTGAGAAGGATAGATAGAGAAGTGGGGGGAGAGAGAAAGAGAGAGAGAGAGAAGGGGAGAAATGAAAAATGTAGAAACAACGAGAAGCTATAGCACGTCTCTTCGAGAAACTTCCCTTTTGTACATTTTTTTCTGTGTGTTTTTCCACATGTCTCTCGTGCACGTGTCAATAAAATCGAAAGTGGCAGCTGATTGGTGAAACTAACTGGAGATCGCTAGTCTAAAAGACAAAAATGCCTGTCCAATGCCAAAAGAAAACCTTAGCTCTTCATTCCGAATATTCTATTTAAGGACAGATAAATTTTATTGTATATTTATTTATAATTTATCACTCGCAGTTTCCATCAACAAATTTAGATTATACAGAAATATTACTTAAAAAAAAAAAAAAGGTGAGGGGTACCCATACATATTAATAACAAAGCACAACAAATTTAATTTAATTATACTCAAATTTTCAATCTCAAGTTTAAACTATAATTACAACTAATTAAAATAATTAATAACAATGTTTGTAACATTATTAGTAACATCGAAATTTATGAAGAGCGTTCGCTAAAGAATTGGAGGAGACACGTATTAAGGTGATATTAAGTCAAATCAACGTATGAATCTAGTAGTCGTTCTAACTAAGTTGGTATATATATATATATATTAAATGTTAAAAATAATTTATAATATTAATATTTTAACAATTAAAAGATTGAAATTTTTGAAAAAAAGAAAAAGAAAAAGAATAACCCTTATCTCTATAGAGTATTAATTTGGCACATATATATATATATATATATGTATGTATGTGTGTGTGTGTGTGTGTGTGTGTGTGTGTGTGTGTGTGTGTGTGTGTGTGTGTGTGTTTAAGTTAACTTATATAAGTGAAGTTTACTATAGATACGACCAATGTAATATTTGTCATTTTGTGAATTAGATCCCACTTTTTGAGGTAATAAAAACAAAGAAAGTGACCCTTTAATCCGTCTAGGTTCAAAGGCTAATGTTGATTGAAAGAGAAAATTTAATTGATTTAATAACATTTTTAAAATTATGATAAAATAATTAATAACAATATTTGTAACATTATTACTAGCATGGTAGTTCATGAAGAGTGGGCACTCGAGGCGGCACATATAGAGATGATATTAGATTAAATTAGTATAAGTATTTGATGGTAGAATTTTAATTAAGTTATGTAAGAAAATACTCAATCAAACGTCAAAAATAAATTTTAATATTAATATTTTGACAATTAAATTAGTAGAAGATTAAAATTTTCAAATAAATGAATGGAGGAAAAATAACCTTACTTTTCTAGGATATTAATTTAACTTATATCTATGTAACGAGTGCAACATTTGTCACTCTGTGGGATAAATCTTACTTTTTGACGTAAAAAACAACCCTTTAATGTTCCAAGGGAAGTGGGGGGGGGGGGATGGTTAATGTCGAGTCAAAGAAAAAATTTAACTGACTCGATATTATTTTTTAATCACCGGTGAGATAATTCGTAAGTTATTCTGGGCCTCTTATCAAAGCGTAAATACTTCACATTCTGCCACGATGGTTTCTCTATGTTGTATCTTTTTCTTGTTGGCCATATACTGTCATCGCAAAAAAAAAAAAAAAAAAAGGAAAACGTAGGACTTCAACTGAAAGTACCATCCGCCTGTCACCCAAAGCACCGGGATCGGTTAAATATTTGATGAGTTCGTTTGTTGGTCATTTGCTATTGCCCCCTGCTCCGATTGCGCTCGTGCAGATACCTAACCCCCTCTACTTTTCTACATTAAAATAAAGTTCCTCTATTTATTTTTCCCTTTCAGTCCGAGTCTCCCAACGTTGTTACTAATTTCAACGGATTTAAGAGTTGATTTGATTGTACGTATGCCTCCGACGAGAGAAATCCTAATGCCTCAATTTTGTACGCACAACACAAGCTTAGGTAAGTAAAAGAAAAGACCCACAAAAAAAAAAAAAAAAAAAAAGAGGAGGAAGGAAGAAAGAAAAAATGTACCATATGGTCCACCACTGCAAGGATAAATCTCAATGGTGTGATGTCGGTTTGTAAGATTTGTTTATAAAATTTGTATACGAATATATTATTTCTTCCAATAGATATTGTCATGAAGAAAATTGCTAACATCCTCTTCAATTTGCAGACGTGAAGGTATCTGATTAGAATATTGTTTCCCGAAGTAGCAGAAAATCCCACGGGAATTTTGGTCCCCTCAGACAGGATCCAAATTTGCCGCATAATAATAGACTTAAAAAAAAATTCGATCGTGTGTGCTATATCCTAATGTTGTATCTGAATGCCTTCTCAACAGAAGAGAAGAACATGTGAAGAACTACTTATCCAACAAAATGGGAAGTGGATTCTTTTCCTACTTGTTTTTTCTTGTGGATTTCCCGTGGTTCATATTTTTCGCTCGTATGCATCTCCTTATCCAGGCATTCCCGCTGGTAATATCCCCAGAACCTTTTTTGTTTGGGGTTTTCAATGGTCTGTTTGGCATATATTTGGAAATTAGCAGTTAAATTCATGTGCTTTCTCCTTGCTTGTAATCACAATATTAGCCTTTTTTTTTTTTTTTTCCGACGGAAGATCAGCAATTTAATCATTACAGGTGACGGGTGGACCGTTGGAGCACTGGGCCTTGGCTTGGCAGACAGTCCGACTGAGAAGTAGACCAGATCCATGTCCAAGAATGCTCATAGCGTTGATTGGCACTAGACTGATTCACGCGGCGAGAACAATCATATAATCTACAATCATTAATTTAAGAGAGTTTCATTCGCCCCATTGATCTCATACTTTCAACAACGTAAACCCTGAGACAAAGAAATAATTGAAAATGTTAGATAATCATCTCCAAGATCAAAAATACTAATAAGACCGGTCAATTTCCAGACTGAGTACCATCCCTGACACCCCAGCCCCCAATCTCACCCTCACCCCACCTGCCGGCCGTCTTGGTTTTTTTCCGCGCCCTGCCTAGGGGGAGGGAAGGAAGGCGCCCTCGGTGAGACCAGAGAGTGCTAAAAGCCGAGCATTTATGGCAAGCACTAGAGGGCTTGGAACAGGGTAAAGACTCGATGTGTTCATCTGGGATTATATCATGCTTTAGAGACTGATCAACGTGTTCATCTGGATATACCACTCGAAGAACTTTCCAAGCCCGCCAAAATCCAGTGAAAAGGATAGGACAGGATGTTCTTTTCCTGTAGCTTGTATCAAACCAAAGAAAACCTAACACATCTTAAACGGAAGTAAGCCCTAGATTTCTTTGGCAACACAAATCTATGAAAGATGGACCAACAACATTCCCTAATCTTCATATTTTATAATTCTCAATCTTAATGCCTCCTGTATTGGGTTTCATTTTTATCAGGAGTACTCTTTATTGATAATTAGCCCATGTCAAGATACTAGATAGCAAAATAAAGAGTCATCACAAGGATACATTGATCCGGCTCATTCATATATCTTTAAGATATAAATTCTAGTCAAAATTATCCAACCCATTTGCTATCTACAGAAAGTTCTAAAAGCATGTAGAATGTACCTCAATTGCCTAAAGAATTTTAGGAAAGACTTTCTTTTGAGTTGTATAACTAAACTACTCTTTTCATTTATACAGTATGAATCATTTTTAATACAAATTCACTTGCAAAACTCTCTTACACTCTCTCGTTCTCTCAAATT
Organism: Ceriops zippeliana; assembly: GCA_037897445.1. NCBI lineage: Eukaryota > Viridiplantae > Streptophyta > Magnoliopsida > Malpighiales > Rhizophoraceae > Ceriops > Ceriops zippeliana. Next base: position 7,461,553 of record JBAPLH010000017.1, read on the forward strand.
CTTCCAATTTGTTTATTTGCCTCTCTCACGTCTTCCGTTGATTCACTCAAACTCTTCAAGGTCTACTTAGCTCATCTTCTTTCGCAAGATTGATTAAGTGTTACGTAGGTTAACACGATCCGAACCTAACTCTGTGACATATAGCTTTGTACTCATTACTTGATAAGAGTAGGGACTCACGCTGATCGTCTGATTGGCCTTCCCATTGTTCACTATAATCTCATTATCACATGTCATGAAAACCTCAGAACTACTTATACCGCCATTGACGATATATGAAGATGTCATCATTAAGATAATGTCAGCACTCATTATGGACACAATGGACAAGGATACATAAATGCTTGTTAACCACGTGAATTGCAAGATACAACAAATGTTATAAAATAGATTGTTTCTCCAAGTATTCCAATCAACTGTTGATAGAAGAATGCTTTAAAAAGGGAAAAATGTAAAATCATCTTTCATCAAAACCAACTGAACGTCTGAACAAACGATCAAAGTCATCAAGAAACATACAAAATTCCCAGACGGTACAACAAAAGGATTGCTGAAGTGAAAACTGCCCAAACAAATACAACCCACCAAGCCATAAACAAAGCCACTTCTTTGGAAAAAGCACTGCAAGGGAGTAAACTACAGAAAATTTGGAAATTCTTAAATGAGTTGCCATCGACCTGAGATAAGCAGAGGAAGAGAAGTACTAACAGCAATGGTGCAAAAAACTGCAAAACTACAAGACATAAGTAGTGATTGTGCAGAAAAACCTTTGCTCTACTAAAGTCCAAATCTGGAACCTTGCTGGCATGCAACCTTTGATACCAAGATAACACTGCTTCATTCAAATACATTTGCATGTTTGGTCGGAAAGCCAAAATTTGAAGGAGCCCTGAAAGCAGCAAGCACGAAAGTCTAAGTTTTATGAAGTCTGATTGTGTAAAACCCATATTCCCTGCTAACTTCTCAGCATCAGCGGCATTACCATCCAAATGCCTTCCTCTGCTCTGAGGAATGTTCTTTCTAACAAGCATCGCGGACAATGGATTAATCCAAAGCAATGCAGTGAAAAAAACCAACAAATAGTTCACATAAAGGATCATTCTGGCAAACCATCCACAGGAAATTATGTCCAGATTAGACCGAAGCTGATCTGTTCCAAGCCAAAAAGACCTTGCGTTCTTGGTAGCAGGTATGTACAAAAACCCAGCCACGCAACCCACTAAAACAGCAAAGGAAACTTTTCCAAAACCATCCATTGAATTAAAATCAAAATCTAAAACCGAACTACCAACTCCACAACAAATCAGAAACCCAAAAACAAATCCCAGAACACCAATAAGCACACTCCACTGCTTCTCTGACCTCTTTGACGCAGATTTCTCAAACGATACTCTCGCCAACGACAGCATGACTTTGCACACACTAGTTAACCCAAAAACCAGTAGAATCACAGACCCATTCGCTAAAATTCCATAATCTTCTTCAGCCACAGTCAATTGCTGGGAAAGCAAAAAACAGGAAAGGGCCACAAATGAAAGAACAAACAAAGACCTATAATCACCGAAATAAAGCCGCGATTGAAGGTGACCTTCGTCGAGCTTTAGCCTAAAGATCTGGGCATTGTTTTCATCGAATTCGAACTTCTCCTTGGACTTGTTCCTCCTCTTAAGCTCGGCACCAGTCCTCGACGACAAATACCGATAACCGTCTGTCCCAGAACCCGAATCGGAGCTGGAGGGTCTTCTAATGGCGGCTTTGACGCCATTTTGTTGGCCAACACTTTCAGGGAGTATATAAGTGTGGAGGCCATGAAGAAATAAGATGGGAATCTTGAGAAATGATAATAGGAGAGCGAGCGAGACACAGAGCGAGGCTTGCAGTAATGGATTCTTGTACGTTTCAAAGAATTGCAGCATTTTCGATTTTTTTTTTTTTTTTGTTGTTTTCTAATTGCGTGCAAGGAAATGCGTCTCGAGGAATAGAGAGTTATTGAATCACAAATGCATCCGAAACTTCGGGCAGAGGGGAGACCTCAGCCGGGACTCTCTCTCTCTCTCTCTCTCTCTCTCTCTCTCTTGACTCAGAAGTGTTTTGTCTGTTTTCCCGATTTGTCCCCAGGTTCAATGCTCCTTAGCATTTGGGTTTTGATAGGATACTTGGATCCGAACTCCCCGGGTACCCCAACCCCCCACCACCCCGGGCCACCGCACCGGGGATACGAATGCTTGTCTTGTTGGTTGGGCTTCTTCGTCTTCTTCTTCTTTTATTTATTTATTTATTTGGGGAAATTGGGTTTTGCCAAGCATTCTTGGATAGGAGAAAGTGGGCAGATTGGGCTTTGGTATGTACTGGTGGGGGTGGTGAACATATTTGGGCAGCCTGCCCAGATTGTTTTGTAACAAGTCATGATCGGCATACCCAATTGCCAATCTGGGGCGCATAGCATAGCATAACATTGATAAAAAAAAGTGGCAGGGGATGAAATTTCTCAGCGTGGATTTTCATATGTTATATCAATTAGTATGGCCTTAGAACTGGAACTACATTAAACAAATCAATCAATGCAATGGATAACCAAAACTATAATAGAAGCCCGTGAATAAAGGGCTGTTTGTTGGGCCTTTGTTTTTAAAACACTTGAGAAAAATTATCTAACCACTTGTTATTTATTTGTTTTTTTAAGTAAAAAAATAATTATTTATTAAATAAAAATTATAATAATATCTGTTTTGTTTTTTTAATCCACTCAATACATTGTGTATTATGTATTAAATAATATGATATATTTCGTTCTTACTATTATATCATTAAATTTAATTTAAAATATTTTTATATTTTTTCTCTTTTATAATATTTAAAAATATTTCATTTTATTATTATTTAAATTATCTTAAAAATTAATATTTATATCTCATTAATAAATTTAATAACTACATTTATTACATAGTATGTCAATAACAACACTTAATAAAAAAACATTTAATATAAATTAAAATTAACATGTTGTATAATTTTAAAAAAATAAAAATAAAATAAACATAATCAGAACAATTTTCAAACCACACAAAAAAAAATTCAAAAAATTAGCCTTTCAAAATAATATTTTTAAAAAAAAAAATTGGTCTACACCGCATATCCATGTTTTCGGTGGCTGTATCAAATATCTTTAATCCAATTGTTTTTGTTGGGTAAACATATCAAAACTATTATCAATGAAGAAATAAAATCACGCGTAGAAACAGCCCACCCCGCCCCCAATAACTTCCTTCCCCCACCCACAGAGAACTCTAAATCCCCAAATGTCAACGGGAACTTACAAGCAACGGAGGAGCACCACTCGCAAGCAATCGATGAGGAAATCACTGTAAAAATGTGAGTAACCCCACCAATCCTATTGTAACCATATGCAGCAACTCACACACACCCACCGTGTGCTTACCTACACATTGGAAAGGTCAACCAAGTCTCCTCCCATAAAAAGATATGGCTCGCATGAGAAAATAAAATCGAGTACCTCTTTTCCTTGTCTCCCCACTCCCCCCCCCCCCCACCCCGTCTTCATCCTCTTTATCCCTTCCCTTCGTCTTTCGCTATAACAGGTGTTTAGCAAGCCCAGGAGGACAGTCCACAATTGACAACAAAAATCTGGACTCCAAACCCATAAAATATCTTCCATTATTATATCATCATTTTATTTCCATAAAAGTCAATTTAGCTATGCCAACGCCACGACCTCCCACACAAATTCCTGCTGACGTACCATTATATAAAAACTACTAAAATTCAATAAAATGAACAAACCAAAAAAAAAAAAAAGAGAGACGGTATAAAAATAAAATAAAAAGGAAGAATCTTTCTCAGCTGACGGGTGCCGAGGGTGGAACAGTTAAATTAGGGGGGGTCTTTTTCATCGTTATCACCGATTCTGTTTCCAAGCTGTGGGACCACCTGCATTAGCAAATTGCAATTAGTGATTGATGCTAAGAGAACAAGATCTTTATGATGCTTGCTCGTATGATTCAAACAACGAATTGCATTGCACACAAAAAAAAAAATCTGCGAGTCCTTGAAATATCAAAAAAAACAGTTCCCGAGGCCATGAAACGAAAGCAAAACCAGATAGAATAAAAAAAAAAAAAAGATAGGGACACGGCAGGTGAATCCCAAATGGGGCAGGGGTAAAAGTTTTTCTACCCATTCGATCACGATAAAAAAAAGGGTCAAAAACCATTTCTGCCCCCCACAATACTTGACACAAAGAACTTCTGATCATTTTAAAACAGTAAAAGGTGTAACAGACCTGGTCCTGTGATGGATCATCTCGCTGGGACGATATTCTCCTCGTTCTCTTGTCGGTCTGGCCAGCCATTCCGGTCCTGGTATCATCAATAACTACTGCCAACAACCAAAGGCCACAGAAACAATACCATAATAAGTGTACTTGACAGAAAAATGGAAAAGTGCACAAAAGAATGTCCTAAGCAGATCAAAATATCTTCTAATGCGTATGCGGTATTTTCCATGTTCTTTCTCGTTGTTTGTACGGGGGGGCATTAATTTTCGAGCCTATCTTGCACGTTAAGTTACCCAGGACGAATAACTCGTAGCATTCATTCGTTTTGTAATATCTCCCTTATCCCGAAATATCTAGCTTTCCAGATTAATGTTCTCTTCCAAGAAAACCAGGCCGTGTGTTGTCTCCAAGTGCAGATAACTCTTTCACATCGCCAAATATCTTCCAACTTTTCACATCCCATAATAGTCATAAGCACGAATACTAAAACACGGACAAGATACGACATAAAGCACACAAATACAGAATACATTAGATTAAAAAGATACGACATGATTGGGCCTGAGCAAAAGAACAATAAATATTTATTTTATATTTGGACCAAACAATCAAAAGTAAGTACTAATCGAACACATTGTAAATATCTTACTTTTGGGTCTGAAAAATAATTTATTCATTTCAAAATAAGGCAGTACTACAAGTTATTAAACATAAATCGTGATTGGGACATGCGGTGCCTCGGCTAGCCCATCGCGAAAATCATATCCTCTCAACTATCAAAGCAAATTATTATTATTATCAAAGATGATAATTGAGGACTAAGGACTAGGATAGAAGAAGGGGACTCGATCCCATCCCCCCCCCCCCCCCCAATGGGAAGTTGATGCCAAGATGGTCGATACAAATGGGTTGACCGATTATGATTCACGATCCAGAAGGATCACAGGCAGAAGCTAAGACCCCTTAAAAATAAACAAAAGGGGTCTATCTCAGGGAGAAAATGAAATATGCACCATGAAATCTGCACATTGGAGCTAAGACCCCATGAACCAAAAATGGCCCAAAAGAACAAGATCACCCACACTCACACACACATTACCTGACGTGCTGGCGCCATGCTTTTTAGTGCGTCTCTGATCAGATTTCAAGTCTAGGGTCGATTCTGAGCTGTCTGGCAAATAACGATCGAGACGGAGCCGGCGGGTGTTATTTTCTAGCATTGTTCGGACGAAGGATGCCTCCATTGAGTTCAAGAAGTGCACGTGTTTCTCGTTCGTCCATGGCCCCTTTGGGTTGTTGGGCACGTGCGGTTCCATTCCACCGGCAAAAATTGCCTTTTTTCTTTTGCCCTTTTTGGCCGCCGGCGAACAGTGTAACGGGCGTGGTGGGTTTCTGTTTCAAATTTCGTAAATGTTAGACGCTTGCAGGCTTTATATATCTCATGGTTGTGAGAATTCGGTGGCTTCTGCTTGTGGGTATTAAATAGTTGTATAAGGATTTTTGAGTGAGAGTCCCCAAATCCTGTACTCGCTGTCACCTCACCTATCGACACGTACTCGACGTTTGTCTTCCATTTTTAATGCTCAAAGCATAATCTAATTAAACTCGGTGGCTACTTGCTCACCCTTCATGTAACACTCCAGCGTCAAACTTTCTGCCTACGCGAAGATGGGAAACTATGGCGACACGATGACAGTAGAGTTAACTGAGTTTTTTTTTATAAAAATTTTATTATTCTTCTTCTTCTTAAAAAAAAAAAAATCTTTGTTCTTCGTAACAATATTATTAAATTCTTTACACGTGAACTTGAAAGACTTATTCCTCTTCGTGTTTGATGTCTTCAAGATTTAACTTATAGAATATCACATTTGCTTATGTTTATTATAATATTTATGCAGTATTGGTACCAATACTACACACTCTCTTGATTTTTCTCTTACATATAATGTTTTCTATAAATATTTTAATGTTTAATTATCAGAATAGGAGGGTTCTATCCAAAAAAAAAAAAAAAAAAAAAAAAAAAACACAAAACAAAGAAAGATCAGGATAAGATTACGGTTCCTTTTTATTATAACTCGTTAAGCTCGAATTGCCTGGGAGCTAAAAATCTGAAGGCGCTTACGGAGAATAAATAATTTGCCTACTCCTGAACGAAAGATAAAAAGGAGAAATCATAGAGCGAGTATACCAGTTTGAGATACTCGAGTCGGTAGAATAAATAGAGACAAAGCCGCCGGATTAAAATATCTGGAAAGATTAAATCTCCCTTCACGACAAGAAAAGAAGAATGATATTTTAGTTGGGATCAAGGAAGATTCCAGAAAGAAAAAATGCCAACAAAAATCTAGGGGCCAATTTCCCTAATTAAAGTGTGACCCCTATCTAGCTGTTGTGGTTTCGATTTTTTTAATAAAAAAGTAAAAAATAATAATAAATTCACACTATATTGAACTAAACAAAATTTATGATATTAAATAAGATTTATAAGTCACTTTCAAAATTATCAAGAATCAGATATATATTTTATTTTATCAAATATTTTGATAAAAATTTAAATTCATGATTATGTAAATCCAAAGTACACCTGCAAGTCCTTTTGGTTTTTTATTTTCTGAGACCAAGAGCATGGAAAAAAAAAAAAAAGGTGTGCGGCGTGGGTGGGGTGGGCGGCCTGGGCTGTGCTTCTCGCCGGGTTTTTATCTCATAATATACTTTCTATTTAATTTTATTAATAAATTAAAGGTATATTCGTAACTTCAACCTCAATACTTGCGAATTTAAATGAGTCAAACTAAATAAAAAAAATTAATACTAAATTTATAGCAACCTCCACAATATAACTCGTATTCCGTCTCAGGCCGAGCCGTCAACAGAAGCACCCTGGCACCGTTGGATCTTTGCCACGGAGCGCATGGAGCCGAGTCACCTGATTTAAGAAGGGCTGGAACTGGAAAATCCTCAAAATTACTTGTTCTAACGTCAATAAATAATCCAAATGCATAGAATAAATTACGTATATATATAATATTCCCAGAAATTTTAGAACACATAATTAGTGTGGTCCCACAAAATTAATGCTCACAGTAAAGAAAGGTTTATCTTTTACAAAACCAAAAAACATAAAAACTCAGAAGAGAAGGGCAATATCGGAACAAAAATATGAGTCAAAATTGCCGAACTGAAAAAAAAAAAAAGAAAACCTCCCTTTATCAAATTTCTTTTGGTAAAGGTGTCAATCGGCAAAGTGGATCCCTGCCTCCCCGAACATTAAAAGGAGCTTACATTTCGAAACACAGCTGGCGAGCAGGAGCTCTCAACGTTCGTCGTTGCGTATTCCCAGGTCGCGGGTATCTTCGATGTAAATGAGGTTTTAGCCTCTGTGTCGTTCCACATCTGTGAGCTTTTTGTTTTCTGGCTTTCAGATCTGTAATGCGTTCTTCAATTTCCCTGGCTGAAAGCAGCTTGATCTTTTGTCAATTTCGATTTTTATGCTCGATTTGGATTGTGGGCCACTTCACTTGCACGATTTTTAGATGAGATCTTAAGTGCTTACTCTTACCAGTTCCCTAATTACACATGAAATTTTGATTCTTTCATCCGAATTTTACGGGGTCAAATGAATTGTTCACTAACGGTCTTTCTTTCTGCTTTATACTCGCGATCTACACCAATGAAAAAGACTGGTACCCTGGTTGTGAATGCATCGTGGGGGTTTGAGGTCATGATATTAGTGACATCTAGGCTGATAAATTGTCAAATTAAGAGCAGGTAAGTTTCTCAGAGGTTAATCTGATTTCTCCTTTATGGACTTTGATTAGGATATGCGCTGCCTAAAACTGTCGCGGAGGATTATTTTTTGCGCAACCATCATGGAGGATAATCGTCTCGCTCTTCAGATGTCAACAATTTCGTATTTCTCTTTCCTCTGTATCTTCACATTAACTGTTTTGTATTTTTGCGATATAATCTATTACAAATATTCTCGCTCTTCACCAATTTTCTTTTCATTGACTGTCATTTGCTTTCTAAATGGAATTATTTAGTCTATGATACTTACGTTTTCCTTGATGGACTATCTCTGTTGATTGTGAATTTTAACAGACTTGAAATAACATCACCATGCTGTTTGAAGTTGTAAAGAAACAATTTGGTTATTGCACATTGGGGATTGATTATGCAATCCATGTATGGGTGCTTGCTAGCAAATCTCAGTTACATGCGTGGCTATAGTAATATTAGAGTGGGTGTTGAATATTGTTAGAGCTGCTCTTGAATTGGACTGTTTCCCCCAGTTTTTCTTGAAGCTCTAGTGTTTCAGCATATCTCACATATTTGATAATTGCTCTTCTTTTTTACAGGCTTGTAAATTAACGAGTATGCAAGAGATTGAGTTAGGATAATAGTTTTCTTTGCTTTACCGCTCAAAGCTTGGAAGGAACAGTAACGCCATACAAAACAGAAATGTTTTCTTTGTTTTATGGCCTTTGGAAGTACCTATTTACTAAGACAGAGTTTCATGTGCTTATTCTTGGAATCGACAAGGCTGGGAAAACTGTAATGCTATTCTTTTGCCTCTGCTGTTGAACACCAGATTTTTTCTCATGTGATTTACTGGACTTGTTTTTCTTAGTCTATGTACTTTTTCCAACTGGAACTTACTTTTGTTGGCTTCATTAATGCAACATTTTTGCTGGAGATTTTCATTTATCTTTCTGTCATCTGTGGACTTGTAGACTTTGCTGGAAAAGTTAAAATCAATATACTCAAACATAGAAGGGCTGCCTCCTGATCGAATTGTTCCAACTGTTGGACTGAATATCGGACGTCTTGAAGTATCAAATACAAAACTCGTGTTTTGGGACCTGGGGGGTCAGGTATGTGATTATAGTTGTCGTTCAACATCTCAGCGCTCGTTGGGCACAGTAGGCTGATCCCAGCCAAGACCGTTCCCTAGGTGCATTTTGTGAAACATGGGCAATTGTTTCACAAAATGGTTGAGATTAAACATTAAGCAACAAAGATAATTATGCTGTTTCTTTGTTGCTATTTGGTTTTATATAATGTGCTCTACAACTTCCTCTTGAGGTTCAGACACTGAAGTCTCTGTTGCACGTTTTTTCCCTTGTCAGCCTGGTCTCCGGTCGATTTGGGAGAAATATTATGAAGAGGCACATGCTGTTATATATGTAATTGATGCTGCATGCCCTTTGCGGTTTGAAGATTCAAAATCTGCATTAGGTAAGTGGAGAGGTTACAAAGATTTTGTATTTCACAATGCCATGAGTTGCTAATACTCTGTTTTTAACAGAAAAGGTTCTTAGGCATGAGGACTTGCGAGGGGCCCCTCTTCTGATACTAGCAAACAAGCAGGTTGGATGAACTGTACCCTTTTTAGGTAGAACCTTGAGTTGGGGATTCTGGTTCTCCCAATAGCTCGTTGATTACATATTCCTAAAGAGAAGGAAAGTATTCACTTTGTAGGCATCTTTTTTATGGCAGGATCTTTCTGAAGCTGTATCAGCTGAAGAACTTGCCCGGTATTTTGATCTCAAGAAGTTGGATGAAAGGATTTACATGTTTAAAGCTGTTTCGGCATATGATGGGTGAGTAAATGTACATGGGAATCAGGCCCAAGCAAGTGGGTTTAGAAACGATTATAAACAATAAGCCAATGTGACCCTTCGTGGACACAGATGTTGGATGATAAATGAAAGACACAAACATTACATATTGGAATTGATTGCAGGATGGGGATTAAGGAGAGCGTAGAATGGCTTGTGGAGGTAATGGCGAGAAGCAAAAGAACTGAATTGTTGAGCGTTCGTGCTGGTGTATCTGGCCCCGGTGCTTAGAGAAAACTACATGGAATTGCATGTTTCCCTTCCTTTTGCCTGCTTTTGTAGATTCTGTAGATGTCCATGTTTACGTTAGATTCTACATACCAAAAAGGCAAATCAGTTAGATTCTACTGCACTCTGATTACTTGTCCAATGCCTTGGGCTTTGGCTGCCAAATTTTTTAATTATAAACTATTTGTAGTCTTTTATTTCCAGATGGATTCATTGCAAGTTGACGGATAATGATATGCTTTTACCTCAAAAGCCTAATCTTGCACTGGAGGGCTTTCTTATTCAATAGAATTTTCCAAACGCCATGTCTCGTTACAAGCAGGTTCTATCTTCAGGATTGTCCCAAAAGCACGTGGAAAGCCACATTAATGAGATCTCCTTGGAGAGGAGGAAAACAAATGGACGGGAATTGTGAAAGTATAGACTTCCAGCACATCCCAAGATTAGCCATCCAAAATGTAATCCTGAAAAGGAGACAGAAAATTACGGTGACGTACGATGTTAACAAGAGAGGGTAAACACCGAGAGGAAGGGTGGCCCTATCGTCCTGTTTAATTTAATGACCGGTAAATAAGCGAGAGGAAAAGTACCAGCAGAAGTTCTTACTTGCATTTAATAGCTGAATTCAGCTGGTAACCCTGCGTGCATCGGCATGTAGCTGTTGTAATTTTAGACGTCTTTTTCTCCTTCTATAATATGGGCCTCAATTTTATTTCTCTCTTGTCGATAGTATCTGATTTGGTTGCCCTGTAGTTTACTTCTAGGATTTTGTTACATGAACGCAAGTTATTTTCCTTGCGATGAATATTAGTAAAATAATGCTATCATATAGATATTAATAAAATAATATTATCCTGACTATTTATGATACGTTTTCAACTTTATTATTATTTCTTGTGACATGCGTGCATTATACCTGCATCAAGAAACTAAGTCCATGTTAATACTTTAGTGCCCTCGACTTCAAATTGTATTTGGTTAGAGGCACTTGGATCCAAGGCATGCTTGCTTGCCTTGTCACAGGAAGAGCAACTCTTTTTGAACCATTTCTCTGCGTAAATGAGTTCGCACAACACGGCACCAGAAGGAATGCTAGATACCGAGAGAGAGATCTAAAATCTGCTGTGCTCAGCACAGCTTCAGAACATATCCGATCACCGTTCGGGCACAGCTAAACTCCCCAATGATGTAATTGTTCTAAGAAGATACTCTCACATCTGGTACAGAGCTCAGTTCTTCGTACAAGTCTGTACAGTTGAATCACAACTGATTGCTTAGCATTGTTACTTATGTCTTCAAAATGTTGGGGATGACTGCTTCCGCCCGAGAATCCTAAATTCACGTTTTTACTCTCTGCTTATGCAGGCTCTACCAGAGCTGCTTGATATAACAGAGGCTTCTCGGAAGGACAAAATTGCTGGCACAAAATTTCAGTTTATCAATGGCCATCCACATTTGGGAAAGTCAAGCCACTTCTTTCTTGAGATTGGGAGGAAATTGCTTGCTGGTGATCCTGAAAGATCATATTGTAGTCCAGTGGAATTGCATCCGTCAGAGTTTTTATTGCAAATTCAATGCAAGGGTCTGCCCATGCATCCATGGAAGGGAAGTGAAAGGGAACGTCTGGCTGTTTATTGCACTTATCAGTAGTCTCAATCACCCTTGCAGGGTCTGGAATTATTCGGTGACCAAGAGGAAGAACAACACCACATCCTTGGTTTTGCTCACGTCCCTTCCCTGCATCCTCTGTCTGAGCATGCTCTTCTGAAGTACCAAAGGTCCCAAATTCACTATTGTTTGACCCTTGAGGCGCTTTCATGCTATCAGAATTGTTGTCAAAGGAAATTCCTGTTAGAGTTTTTATGGCAAATGCAATGCAAGGGTCTTGCCATAGCTCCCCCAAAGGCAGATCAAAAGGCATTCCTAGCTTCTGATCAGAACTATTAGCTGTTTCAGACTTTATAGAACCTTTTTCTGTGGCTAGATTCGTCAGAGGTGAAATATTTGCAGTTTCATGCTTCTTATAACCCTCATTGTTTGTCTCTCTCTTTAAAGCTTGTTCACCTGGGGGAACCGCATTCATAATAGGATGGTTGCCCTTATTCGAATCCAGCAAGGCTACTTCACTTTTAGGCTTGTCAGATGAATTAAGTATATCTGAGGAGCCTTCACTTGTACTAGCAACTGCCTTTTTGGACTGATTAAATGCATCAATACCAACAACTGCATGATTGGGCTGCTTATCTGCAGCTCGATGTGCTCGATTGCTAGTTTCCAATTCTGGCATAGGATCAAGGGGAATCCCAGCAAGTCGTTTTGAAGTACGACGAGGCAGGTCAAAATCCCTTTTCTTTTTGGATCTACTCATTTCAGGTTTTTTAGTTTCATTTTTTGTTATCCCACTTTCCAGTGAATGCTTCTCCAGGCCTCTAACTGCAGGAGCTACAAGCTCTATGCTTCTAGCACAATCACTCATGGGTTCTGCTTCAACACGACCCCTGCCCATAGGAAATTCTGAGCTGCCCGATGCAGTCCCTGATCCACCCCCATCATTAAGAAAATCGACAATGAACACAGCATTTGTTAATAGAAGAGTAAAAATTAGTAGCCTAAGAAGCCTACTCCACGTATTCATCATCAACCACAAGTCACATAAGTACATTTGACAAGTTTCAATGCAGTCCCCACTAAAATACACACAAAACAATCTTGGATACAACTTATTAATGATTCACAAAGACACAAATCACCAGTAAATGAAAATGAAAGTTCAAAATTAGACTTACCAGAAATCTGATCTAACAGTGGTATGCATTCACTAATAGAGGATGAATTGAGCACCTCTTTCTCCTCCAAATGTCCAGAAAACTTTGAGCTATGAATGCTTGTAATCAGACTACTTGTTCTCTTGGCAACATCTGTAGACTAAAGGAGAAGGAGCCATAAAGGAAAGTCAAATCATTGGTATTAAATCAAAATGCATTTCCTGGATTATGGAATCGAGGTTGCAACATGTTCTTATGGCAGCAAATGAGCCAGCTGATGCCAGATATTTTAGACAAGGCACCACTTCGGAAGAGTGATTATGCTTTATCAAGTAAGAACAAACCACAGGGTGTAAATTTAAGATGCAAAAACAAGATGATGTCACCTTCAATGATTGAATTCATTTGGGGATAGAGAAGCTATACTAGCCTTCAAGACAAGCAAGAACATTTCTCATGTATTCAAAAAGATGCAGTCATTTCTTCAAAACTGATGTCTCAATACATGTTTAGCATGTTAACAAACATCAACCATGTTAAGGAATGGCAGTACATGTTGACAAGTCATGTTCAAGTATCCAGTTATGCCAATGTTTCACCACACAATGACATTGATTATGATCACAGACACTTAAACAGAGAGTTGCCATATGCATCTAATAAACTGACATTGCACAACCAAAGAAGTAGGGTAACCCAGAAGCCAAAATCTTTCCACAAGATGTGCAACACCTGGGGGAACCCCAATCAAAACGAAAAATTTTCAAAAATATTTGAACTATTCAGTAAAAGGAACAAACATTTTTAATAATTCAGTAAAACTATCAGAAGAAAAGCTCCAAAATGCAACCATAACCAAATATCTGGATAAACTATAATATAACTATATGAACTTTAATCACTTGTATACAACCACACAAGTTTTACCATCTCCCAACTCCATGTCAACTTCGCCTCTGTCCTTTCACTTGAATGCTTGATTTCCTAATTCCCCAGTTTCAAGGTAACAAAGTGCATCCTTCATAGAATGGAAAACATATCCACTAACAGGATCAATGTAAAAGTGCAGAAAGTAAGGTTCAATCCAAATATTCATGAGTCTCCAGCACATCTGATGGGCAAGCAACTCATAGCTTTAAAAGCAAAATTTATTTGGAATTTCCAGTTTTATAGCCAATCGAGTGTACAAAAAGGATCAATAACAAAGAAGTGTCGCTGAAGCGTCGTAGGTTGAGTACCGGATCTCTTCTGATTTGACCACCCTTCTTGGCCACCCTGACCTCTTTGGTCCATCCTGGAGGCAACCCTTCAGGTGTAGCCTTCTCAACTACAACCTGCATTGCTCGGCCAATTGAAATTTATCTCAAAAGTTGAAATAAAGGCTAAACATTTTGGATAAACAAAAACGCAGAATGTGTGACCAGACATTTCTTAAAGACTGCTCGTTAACACTTTTCTCCTCATCTTCTGAGTCATAACGGCCGTCGTTGAGATAGCGAGATACTCAACCTTGGAGTAGAATTTACGTCCACCCGAGGGAGGAAAGTAACACTGCAATAAACATACATATGTGACCAGAAAGCTACGGTTATTTTTCACCGAAATATTTATTGCAATTAATCCCTTTAACATTTCTCTCCTTGTCGTGCCTAAATTAAAAGAAAGAAAACGTTAAATATCAATTTTGCCCCATGAACCGGAGATTAAAACAGCAGCAACCATGAATAACGAGCAATTAATATCCAAGGATCAAGCATAACATTAACGAGAGCTTCTGGATCCTGGAAGTCTGGCAAAGAAAACGGCTTTCCCTTTTTATCTCAGACACGTTTTTCGCTTACTTCTAAAGCACCCCGTGTCATTCATATAAGCAAATAAACATAATTTTCTTTCTTTCTTTCTTTCTAGGATGGAAAGCAGAAAAACGAACTTAAAAAGCGTGATATAACCAAACAAGCTCGCTTTGCTTTCAAAGAAGAACAAGAAACGCAGAATAATAAAAAGAACAACCAAAAACAAAAAGGAAAGTTCAAAGCCAACTAGGGAAGACGAGAACAGAAAATCATTAAATTACAAAAAGAGGAGTAATTAGGAATAACCTTGTCTTTTTTACCATTCTTTCTCACTCTAACCTCCACCCTCCATCCCTCCGGTAGCCAGTCATCCGACTTCTGTTCACCCATCGCCGAAAGTCCCCCCCCCCCCTCCTCCCTCCTTTCTGTCGGCTACCACCCGAAGCTGAACAAAATCTCTCTAAAAATCACCTCTCCGTCATATGCTCTCTCTCATCCCAGGACACAGAATATTCAGGAGGAATAGGATCCAGGGAATTTAGACCAAAGGTGGGTGCAGAAACCACGTGTTGCCCATTATTTTGCATTAAGCTTCTCGTGTTTTGTTCCGCGGATGTGAAAATTATTATTTTTAAATATTTAAAAAATTTTATAATTAAAATTTAAAAGATATAAATTTAAATAAAATATATAAAATTATAATTTAATTATAAGAATTTAAGATGACTATGATTATTATTATTATTATTATTATTATTATTATTATGTTATGTTCCATTTTTGTTCTTGTACAAGATTACTCTACTACTAATGTTATTAGAGTCATTATCTTGGTAATCTATTTAAAAATCAACTTATAAGAGTGTACAATGTCACGACTTAATATCTCCTGCAAGCCGTACTTAAGGACTGATACATTCCGTCGCGTAGAGCTAGCTAGCTAGTCAAAGAGAAAGTTGGGGTCAGGGTCTATCCTTCTCACTTCTTTGGCTTTCACTTACCAAAAATTCGAGGTGGAGGGAAGCGTGCTGCAATTTGCATTATTTGTAATGTCCTTATTTCGGACATTGCAGCCTTTTCTTCTCTCTTTGTTTTCCTCCCCTTTTTGGTTCTGGGCATAATAAACATTGTCGATGGATGGTTATCGAAACCTTTCTTGCAATGATTCGTGCTTCTTTCTTTCCTTTTTTTTTTTTTTTTTAATTATAAATAAAATAAGTTTATTTTTCTAAATCTATTTTTTTAGGGCCTACGGGATGAGGAGGCGGACTTGGAACTCTCTTCGGCCCGGTGGTCAGCCTGGATGGTTTCTTTTTGCGTTCTTAATTTCTAGGCTCCAACCACCGACTCCAGTCTTGGGGGTTCCACTTTGATTCTGCTTATTACCCCCCTTGTCTTGGATCCAGTGAGTTAGTTTACCTGCCCATGCAAAGAAGAATCTGTGTGATCTGGACCACTTGGCTTTGGATCTTTATCTCTACGGATGAGAGGCCCAAAAACCCAAAAAAATTTATTGGCCTTTTCGTTTAGACTTTTCCAGTAACCCTACGCTCCTCGGTCATGCTCCTTCGCCCATGCAAAAGGGTATATGTATCATCGAATGTCAAACCATTTAAAAAACAAGGAAAACTGGGCCCAAAACCCAAACGTAGAAAATATTGGGTTAATAAGAATTTTAATATCTCATCTCTCATGCGCGCGCACCCTCTAGTTATTAGATTTTATACTCTTATTTCATAGGTCGCACATTCTAACTTTAAATAAATAAATAAATAAAAGTACGTTCCTTCCTTCCCGGTACAGGCTTCCTATTCCTATTCCGTGCTGTACGTTAATTTCCTTTCAGGAAGTAATGGCTCCACAAGACACCTGGAAACAATTAAAATCAACAATTTTATTTTTTTATTTTTTTGGATCAAGAAGTCAACAATTTTTTTTATGCCTCGAAAAAACCAAGAGTTTTTTTTTTTTTTTTTTTTTTAATGTTGTCGTCATTGTGCAGGCTGGCCGCTGTAGTGAATCGAATTTGGTAATTTGTAAACCGCTACAATAAAGTTAGAGTCAAAATTATGAAATAGTTTTATAAATGCAACTGGTCAGCAATTGTGCTTATATTATTGCCAGTGACTTTTTTTTATCATGACATCATGGAAGCTATAAACTAGGCATAATTGATAAAGAACTCAATAATTGAAACCACACAATTGACAGAAACGTTACATCCTCCTCCTCCTCCTCCTCTCTTAAAGGTCAGAACAAATGAGAATAACCACTTGCCCCTCGTGCAGGTGAGGTTCAGTGGCTTCAGAGCCACGGCATTGGCCAGGGTCGCCAACCTCAAATTAAATTGTAGTCTCATATTTGGGAGATATGGGGTTGTTCCATTCTTATAAATGTTGGTAAATTTATGTGGCAATTCTTCTTATACAACGTTATGAATTTCTGGGATTAAGAAAACAGCCACCACCTTGGAAACACAGTAAGTTGGTGGGATGGTGGGATAAGCTCTCTCTCTCTCTCTCTCTCTCTCTCTTCGGGAGTATGTGGGAATAGAATGTCTCTTCCAACTTTTATAAGTCCTGAACGGTGAGAAAATGCAACATACATGTTGGGATTTATGTGGAGAAAAAAAAAAACAAGAGGGGCCTAAAAGAAAAAAGAAACAAATATACGTGAAAAAAAGGAGACCGCATGCGGGAAGGGCGCCGTGCCGTGTAGAAAATGAACTGCTACACATGATCCAATCAAAGCCACCGAACAATAGCTGCCTGATGGTTGCAATATGTTGCCTTCTAGTGCAATAATTAAAGCTTCGAATCAATCCCCATTATAGTTCGATAGTTGCTCAAAAGTTTCGATTCATCGTGAAGATCATCAATTTTGATAAACACGACGAAACCAGATTGACAGAAATAGGAAAAGTTCAAATATCGCACGGCCAATTACCATATAATGTTTACCCATTTATATATGTCACTAAAAGTATAGGAATTCGAGAAAGAAAAAAAAATGCAATTCAGCTTTCATTTGATTAACAGAAAATACCTACAAATCTACGCTCCTAAAACCTTTGGAAGGTGTGGCTGTATTTTACAAAATAAAAGAACATTTTTAAATAGGAAACCGTTAGGGGCTGACATAGGGCAAAGGCCCCCCTTTGCTGCCTCTCTCATTTTTGTTTTTTTGTTCTCAAAGTTGAAGATTGGGGACTATAACTCTCTATGAAAGGAGACTTCCTATATATTACAAGATGTCTTATCATTTGACAACAACAAATCGGAGACTTTTTGGATCCCCTCAGTTGTGAAGTGGGTTTGGTCCATATGGAACTAGTCGGCGGGAGACGGTGTGGATTGTGCTGATTTTCTTGTGCTTATTGGAATCTACTGACCTGAGAATGGCAGAAAGGCTTCGTTGAAACGGGGAAGAAAACTTGCTTTTCACTCCTTTTTCGGTTACCATGTTAGTCAAGTCTCGGCAAATAGTACCATGGACCAGTGCTAGCAGTGTCAGGCAAACAAGGAGTCTATAATTTGTACCTCCCATGACAGGAATGGTGATGAAAAGGAAATAGGATAATAATGGGATTAAAGCTAGATAATGATGGGTTTAGAGCAGAGGGAACTTATGCTTTTCTTGTTTAAGTTTAGGCAGGCGGGAAGATTTATTTATAATGGAGCAGGGCTAAGAAAACAGCTGTGTGGAAAGAACGAAATAAGGGGACTTTGCTGTAGGCACATCCTAGAAAGCAAAAGGTTGACTTTCATTAGAAGTCATTTTCAGGGATTAGACTGAAAACGTCGTCTTCATCTGAGTGCCGCCTAATTGCTGCTTTCACGAAGTTAATCTCAGAGGCTATGCTTTCAAAACACATTGCCTTGGAAATTGCCCGTTCATCAAGGTATTTGACTTCAGCCGACTGGAGCCAAATGGGTGGTGTCCGGCTGCAGGCTGATCTATATAATATGCGAGACAGAGATTGATGCGAAAACAAACAAAATGGTACTCTTAGCCGTGTCAAAAGTCGATTCGTTTTATTTGCCTATTATTCTACTGCAGTTCCCCCCCCCCCCCGGGCCCTTTTATTACTCTTTTTAGCCATTTACTTGTCCTATTATGAAGGAAGCAATAGCAAATAATGCAAAACTTGATCACTTGATGACAAATTTAACGTCTTGGCTCTTTATGCATAAACTGCCGTTTGGAATCATGAAGCCGCAGGAGGATGACAGCGATGTTGGTGACAACAGCTAAATTGGGTTTTTTGTATTCCTAACGGTTATGATGGGGAAACATGCTGACAAATTTCTGTTAACATATTATCGTAGTTGGTGCACTGTGTCTGAGATTGTTCAGCACAACCTGCCCCCGTATGCTGATGGATTATTGTCTCCATAGGTCCTTCCCTGTTTATCATGATATCATTATGTTCTGATTGCAGTCAAATTTTGTTGTGCTGCAAGGCCTCTTGTTCTGCAGATGCCTTGTGTCTCTTTCGATTGGAATCCATCAAAATCTTGAGTCTTGAATTTCAGATAGGATTTGTTTCCATCTTCTAAAAATAGCAGACGGTTGCTCTTACCATTCTCATTTTATCAGAGGAACTAGTTAACCATAAATCCCTCCGATTTCCTCTTTAGAAAAAAGAGGGCATTCATCAGGTGACAGCCTCATTCTAGAAAACAATCCGACACCTATAGCTGTATTCGACAGCAGAGTAGGATTGCAGACAAGCACGACACTCTTGGTTGAAAGGGCAAAGGGAATGTGCAGACAAAGTTGGAATCTTTTACCTAACAGGTCAACACATCCCAGACTAGTTTTTTGGTTGTGGGTCTTCAGCATCCAAAGTGTCGTCGTTGTTATGCCTCTAAATCATGAACATCAACATATTCAACAGCAGGCTTCTTCTCTAGAAATTTTGACCAAAAAAAATCAAACAATGAACATGTTCTGTTCTTTTAAACTAATAGTCACTCTCTCGTACGAATTAAAAAAAAAAAGAAAATAAAAAAGAAAAAGAAAAAGAAACCGTGGCGATACACTCTGGTAGTTTTGATCAATGGAAACGATGGCTGCAAGATAATCATGGCATACAAAAAAAATGAGTCCACATTTCCCTTCCATTTAAGACCACTTCGCATGTGTAGCGTACCAGCAAAGTCTTTTACAACTCAAACGAAGTTGGTTCACAGAAAGAATGAGCGAATTCTCCGACATCCTTTATATAAGGGACTATATTTTGATCTCCCTTGCTTTGACTTTTTCTTCTCATTCTTTCCGAGAACCAAGCGGGTGTTCTGACTCAAAAACCAAACTAAAGACCTTCCCTTGAAAGTGGATCAAGGAAGCGAAGAAATCTGATCAATTGTGAAGCGGGTTGGGCCCACTTGGCACAGCTTGCTTTGATGCGCCAAAAACTGCGCTGGTCTTGTCATCTTTGAACCGCACAGCGTTAGAAGCAGCAGACAGATGCTGAGAAAATGGAAAGGAAAACCCGACGTTTGCTCTCTGTTCTCTTTCTTGATGGGCAACCTTGTTGATGGGCCGACAAGCAGCATTATGAGCTATTAGCAGCATGGTTGTGAGTGCTAGAAGTAAACCCCCTCCCCCCCCCCCCCCCCCCCAAAAAAAAAAAGAAAAAAAAAAGCAGACCTGGGTCTGCAATAATCAAGAAGAGTACAATGGATATTGGGTACCCTTCAGCGGTAAATGGGAAAAATCAATCTTTCCTTGTAAGTTTGCCTCCCCAAAACAGACTCGTTCCCCCCTCTTTTCAATCATTTTCTTGGAAGGATTAATGTTTTAACATTTTAGGGGCTATATGATTGTATCAAAATTGGGCTTATTTTTTCCAGTTTTTTTCTCTTCGTCTGAAAGGTTATCGCAAAATTGGGACTTTGCGAGCGCAGATTATGGCCACAGAGCAGCTAAAGTAACTTGAGTTGAGGACATAGAACTTTTTTTTTTTTTGGGCCGAAAAATAAAAAAATCAGGGAGTCAATTATCATTTGATGAAAATGGACAAGAATGGCAAAGCGGCGGAAAGAATCATTGCGATGCAATGGTTGCCGGGTGGACACAATCGCGATCGACAACAAAGTCATCGCATGATAGGTTAATGGGCCTATGGGCCTCTTTCTCTTGATCCAGTTCCTGGGCCTCCTTCCTCGAAAACTTATTGTCCCTATTCCATTTGGGTCAAGTACGTCCGGCTCAATCACTTCCGCCAACCCCTCCAAGCTCAGGGCCCCCCGGCCCCGCTTTTATTTTCTTTTCCTTGAATTTTTTTTTTTTGGGTCCCTAACTGTTTTTTTATATATCTTTTGTTGACAGATGTATCGACAAATTCTCGGTGAACTGTCGGGACGGCGGCTAACGTAAGAACTGATGGCATTTTATAGTTTGCTTTTAATTGATACCTATCGTAAAGGTAAAAGATTCGACTGACAAACTAAATGCGCAATTATGGACGTGCTTACAATGCAATTATGGATAACGCCACCAAGGGTAACGCCACCAAGGTGCCCATTGAATCTCCCAATAAAGCATATTACAAAATTTATTGTTTAATCATCCAAACACTGAAAGCAAGTCTATTACATCAGCAAGCGTAGTGTGAAGCGAAAAGTTTTACCCAAAGCTACAGGCAAATGCCACTCTCCGTCTAAAGCTTTTTCCCCAAGCTGCAATTGTACAACTTTCAAACTGCATATTCCTTCCCCTTGGACTCTCCACCAGCAGGAGTCTCCACGCCATTGGCAGCCGGTAGAATGTCTTCAGCGGGCTTAGCTGATGGATCGTCTTCAGTTGGCTTGGCTAATGGACCATCTTCAGTTGGCTTAGCAGCATCACCTCCTCTAGCTTCACCAATGGAAGCTCCTTCTTCTACTGGAACCGTCTTCTTGATAATTCCAACCTTGATATACTTGCTCATGAACTTATATTCCCAGTCCTGCAATGTCTCCAATTCATATGAACCGAGCCCTGAGATATCTCCAGTTAGATCTTTATCCTCAAAAGACATCTTTGCAAGAGCTCTGCTAGCATCCTTCCCAGCAAACAATGCATAAGGTCCACCAGGTCCATAAAACATTCTGCAATGGTGGTTTTACAGAACAAAGTAGACTTATCAGTAATAAATATATGACTTCAGAGGAATTCCTGTATGGTAGAGGAAGATCACTCATAAGAGTTTGGAATCCTAATAGAAACAGCTTGCTAAAATAACTACCAAGCCTTGGCCCTCAGAAGCTGATTTGCCAGCAATTGTAAAATCAAGCCTTTCAGACACACAACAATTAGGCTTTTCATCAGAGTAGAGAATGTAATAAATGAAACCATTTTTTGCCATATTAGGTTGATAAACATAGAAAATGCATACACTAAGGATAGAAAGATCAGCCAAAAAGCATACATCAAGAGAAGTCTTATATTTCTTAGCTGCTCATTGCATTACATCATATTATATATCTAAGCAGCAGTGACTAAGTTCAACAAGTACGTGAAATTGGCTTTATAAAGGTCAAACCAAAACAGTACAATGGACATTGTTGAGGAGGGACTTGCAATTCATGTCACAATATCGCACATCAAGTACACAAAAATAAAGTCACCTGTGCATGGCACTACAGAAGTAAGACTCTCCAGCCTCATACCAGCACATCGCTAGTGTGAGTTACACGACTCTTGGCTAGCAAGTGTGGTTCGCTGCAATAAACTAAGGCATACATAGAAAGTGAAAAATGATCCCCTGATTCCCAAGATCAGGTTTATAGGAATGACGGCATCAGAAGATAGTTGCAACAATTCCATGGTACTCATATCAGTCATCCAGTTGCATGACAAATCAACTAAGTTCAAGAACAATGGGCAACGTTAAGTCTTCCTTCCAACTTGAAGTGTTACAGGTCCTGAAAAGAACTCTCGAAATAAAAACGTTTGGCCCCTTTTGTCACTCACTGTTGAATATCTAAAAGACGGCTAGACAATATTGTTCCAAAAATACTCATAATTTTTTGGTAACAGAACGTGCTGAACTAATTCTGATACCATATTGCATTAACGTCTTATCACCAATTAATCAACTAGATCATTGAACTCAGATCTTAATCAATCAGCAAGAAAAGCAACGAAAAGTTTGGCTCCACCTCTTCAAAAGCCCCATAACACCTGCGCTGAAAATCTATGAGGAAAATGCAAGATCCCACGCTTTCGGAGGATATACCCATTTAATTCAAGCAAAAAGATCCAAATTTTGCAATCTTCGACCAGTTGAACTCAGAGAAGAAGCAATTTTTTTCATTTTGAGTTCAGTAGCCGGCTCACAAGGAGAGGGAAAAAAAAAAAGGTCGTAATCCAACATAAAAAAAAAAAACATCAAAAAGAGGGGAAAGTGAAAGAAAAAAGGTCATTTTCAGAATCAACAGAAATATCGGAAAAAAGAACAACGAAATCAAACACAGGTTCCTCCAAAACATTGGAAAAAACTAACATAACTAGAAACCAAAAACCCAAAAAAAAAACAAATAAGAGTAAAGAATTAAAGACAGGGAGAAGGGGGGAGAGAGTGAGAGAGAGACCTGCCATGGGAGACATCGTATATCTGACCCTTGATGGCCATGAGCAAAGGCTTACTAGGATCGGAGCCATCAAACTGCTTGAGCTCCTCCTCGGTAACTTCCCCGAGCTGAACTGGAGGCCGCAAGGGCTCCATCTTCTCCTCAAGTCCCCTAGGCGTCTGATGCTGAGCAGGCGAATCAAACAGCCCCGAGATTACATAGCAGGAGACCAGCACCAAAGCCAAAAACGTGAAGAAAGTTGCTGGAGATAGGCCCGTGTACGCTGTGATCGCTACCTTTAGTGTCTCCCATAGTTGCAGAGCCATTCTTTCTTCCTCTTCCGCGAGACGGAACGGGGAGATTTTTTTCGCTTATATCTACACAACCTATCAACTTCTTAGCAAGGTTGTCTTAAAGTCTCACTTCTGCAAGTGTCAGTCAGCCACCGCTGCGTGAATATCGCTCAGAAGGTTTTTTTTTTTTTTATTATTTAAATCTCAATAAATAATTTTTTATTGTTTTTTTCTTTCATTTTTGTTTTTTCTATTTTATTATTAATTATTATGATTTTCGATTATCCACCTAAAAAAGAGAATTATTAAAAAATGTGTATAAAACAATATTTTCCTCGTCTTTGTAATCTCCGCCCCATGTGTCATGCCTAGATGGTATTCCCAACTGTTTTTGTCCAAAGAGATTATGAAAGATATACAGAATCCTTAAATTAAAATAAATTTTTTTGTTAATTTGTGGTATATTCAATTTAAAAAATTAAAATTTTATATTTTTATATATATTTATTTTATCTAAAAAAATTTTAATGTATTCAAATTTAAAGATGGGGACGTCACATTGTCCTTAGGCCGATTTGACCTAATTTGCCTGTGGACAGAGTAGTAGTAGGTGGACCGCCCGCCTGGGCTCTCGTTCGATAAGGTTCAATTCCATGCCAGATTACTTTAGTGCCCTCCAAGAATGCAAGAACGACGGCCGGGCGGGTGGGGGTGGGGAAGCCGAATAGACAATAATATTAAAAGGGCCGCCACCCTTAAAACGGAATGCCAGACATTTGATGAAAAAGTGGGCCAACTGTTGTTAAAAAGTCCATTGAAAGCCCCTCCCCTTCTTTAGACGTAGAAAGATATTTTTAAGGGACTTAAACTCGTCTACCCTCCAGAGTAATTTTCCTAAAGTTTAGCATCCTGGAAATCAAAATTCTTCATCGGACCACAGCCTTTAAACTCTCTCTCTCTTATATAACAATTAAGATCACATTTTAAATATAAATCCCATAGGGGTATTTCTGCCGAATCCCACCAAACTAATCTTATTTAAATGGAAACAACTAAATTGTTAAAATCGCATTGTGCCATACTCACATTTTCCTTAATCGTCAACCGTTCATTGCACATTCCACTCCGGTGTTTCCAAGGCACAGTCGCCGCGTGGGTGGGGGGGGGGGGGGGGGGGGGGGGAGGATTCGTGTCTGCGAAGAGTAGGGTCTGTAGGGTCATTTTCTATTGATCGTAGAAAACCAAAAAAGACCCCCAAAAAAAAAAAGGGTAAAAAGATACTAATAAGCCCATTGCATACCAAACTAAGGAAAATTGATGAAGCTCGCAATACCAGCCTTGGGATCTCTTGGTTTCAAATTCCTAATTTTATGATGTGTTTGGATTGAATGTGGGTATGAAAGAAAGTTGTGAGAAAGAAAACAAAATAAAATTAATTAATTGTCTGAATATGATAAGAATAAGTTAAAAAATAAATAAATGGGAAATAATTTTTTTATCTGGATGTGATAAAATATTAAATAAATTAAATTTTAATATGTATAAAAAGATAATTATGTCTCTTATGTAATTTAATTTGTTGTTTGGATTTGAAATAAAATGTGAAAACAATTATAGAGAAGAAAATGATGAGAAAGAAATACAATTTTATGGGGATGATGCATTACTTTTAACTTTTCATCAAAAATAGATTTTTTTTTTGGTATTGCCAATAACAATGAAACATATTCTGATTTCTTTTGTTTCTATTTTTAACAAGAAAAATAGACTTCACAGAAGCTATAACGAATTTCAAGAGGAAAAAAAAAAAAAAGAGCCAATAAACAAAGGCAATTTAAGGGCATTTTGATAATTATAATACTAGCGCGCCATCGCATCTCCTGGTTTTCCACAGCTTTCTTAATGAATTGGTGAGAAAACCTTAGTGGGCCCCATGTGCTACTTCCGCACCGTTTTCATATACTTCTCTTTCCCCTTCTCTTACCTTAGAATGGAAAATTTCCAAATTACATCAATTTTCTTTCCTGTTCTTTTATTTTCTATGATTTTCACGCAATCCAAACATACTAGTAGAGTATTATCAATTATCAAAGTGATATCGTACACGAAACAGATGATAAAGATCAATTTATGTTTTTCAGGCCTCCTCAGTTAAAGCAATTGTCCGGCAGGACACGAGTCCTTCCTGACACCATAAACTCAGATGAAGGATAAGGAGAAGAGATGAGAATAAAAGAGGATCCTTGTAATAAACAACCCTTCATTAAATTACGAGGTAAATTTTTCCTCCACAGATGAAATCGCTTACTAGCTAAGCAGCGAGTATCAGCAGAGACCAGAGTATCCACAACTTGCATCATTTATTACGAATGATGTGAACAATCTCAGAACAACAATACAGGCAAATCTGCATCTATGCAAACGTTATGGTCACAAAATGAAACATCTGCAAAAGCGTATCATTCCAAAATCCCAATGATCCCTCTACAGCTACAGCTACCCATACGAGCCCTTTTTATAGCCACAACAAACAAAAACATTACAGGGTTTCGAATATACCTATATTTTATCACTGGCAAAAGGGAAACGATGACCAAGAAAAAGTACACCTGACTGTAGCTTCGAGTACATCTAAATACCCGCCAAAAATGCTCCAATCAAAGAGCGAGGGAGCTGACTTCATCTGTCTTCCACAACCCTTCCTCATACTTGTACCACCGCATGAGCCCTTCATCATTTTTTGTTCGCTGGCACATGATGCACGAATTTTCCATGCAAGTCAAGAATTCACGTAACCTGGAAGCTTTCTCCAAGATAGTCTTATCAAGCTCCATAATAATAGTTTTTCTATTTGCAGGAGGTGGCTGCACATCTATAAGAAGGCAATGGGATATATTGAGCACTTCTAGGCTTCGCATACCATCCAAGATGAGGACCAATGCATCCTTAAGCAGCATTGAACATCGAAGGCTCAAAATCTGTAAATTTGGGAGATATGAAACCAGTGCCGATGCAAAGCAAATGTCAAAAGGGCCCATGATCTTGAGTTCACTGAAGTTTTTGCAATTCTTAGCAATCTCCTCAACGAGATAAGGTGGACTCGCTATGCTAGGCATTGTCAGGGACACAAGATCACTCCAAATACGAATAGCTTTGCAAATTCCAGTCCTTTTTATTCGGTTCCATGCAGGCAGGACAAGTCTTCTCAGTTGTGGACACCTGGGAGGTAGGAAATAGCAGCTTAGATTTCAATTCATATGAAATAATCCTCACAGCCAAGGATAATGAATATCCAACTAGAATCGACACCAAAAGAGAAGACATCCTTATTTCACGAATGCATTGTTCACAGAGTAAAACCTTGCCCAAACTATGTGTCACTAAAATATATCAACAACCAAAGCAAAAAACAGGATATGTTTCCTGGGATCCTACTGTGACATCTGCCCACATTTATCATATCATGGAATACGATTCACTTTGAAGATGCCTTGGCAGTGAAATGATTGAGAAGGTAGACTCAAAATCTCGTGCTAAAGAATGTGGAGGTGTGACAAAGATTTTGTTAACACACATAAATCATAGAGACAGCAAAATTTAACTGCCAAGTAATACCTTACATTAGCACACTAAGCTAGTGGCAAGCTCAATGAAAAGCAAAACCAGATCTTAAATCATCAAATTTCTTGAATGCGTCCCACCCAATAGGCCTTAATAATATTCATTATCCTCCCAGTAACTGGATTTCACGCAGCTATTCTCAATTAAAAAATGCAGATACAGATTTTACCAAAAAAGGAACAATGAAATTATCAAAAACCTTCACTTTCAAAGATTGTGACAAGATAAAGTTTCTAAATTACCTTTCAGCAGTGTATGTCAACTGAGCATCGCTAACATATAAATTGTAGTGAAAAATCAGTGATGTTATGTTTCCCCGGCTGAGATTCAAGGATATCTTTAGCACACGGGTCAATGTCTTATCAGATGGGTCATCTACATAAACATAAGGCTCCAAAGGGATTTTGATGAAATTAGATCTCAGTATTGACAAATCAAGTGTTTTCCAAAGTAGAGGATCACAGCAGGCCACACGCCATTCACTGCAAACATGAGCAATGCCTGAAATTAACTCAAAGATGTTAAAAGACTGAAATATTTTCACCAAAATATCGGTGTCCAGGTCTTCCCATCTCCTTGCAACAGAGTAACCCTCTTCCATGATATCTCTTAAAGAGCCTCAATGCAAAATAAAGCCTGCATTAAAAAGGAAAAGGGGATCAGTATTGTATTTCAATGCATAACACCCATTAATATTAGGGTTTCAAAGAAAAATAAACAAGAAAGGAAAGGAAAGGAAAAGAGCCTAAAGAGATCCTGGTTTAGTTTCACTGTTCAATGGGTTTGCAAGGTCAAAGGAACAGATATGTTGTTTAATGGTGTTGTTTTCCTTCAACTGAAAATGATAAATATGCGGTCATGTGCATATCTCTATTTCATGCCAACTGGTTCTCTCATTATTCTCGATTAACTAATCTGTATAAATGAAGTGTTCCTGATGAGATAATTCAATTGTAGCTAGTTGAATGTGGTAGGAATTTAATGCACAAATCATAAAGGAGCAAACTGAATTAGATAAACCTAACGATGCATATCCGAGTTAAATGCCTTCCATAAACAAGAGTATAGCAAATCAAGTAACACTGAGTAAAAAGGTAGAACCGATCTATCATACAGCTGTAATATCAGCCGCAAGAGTGTGGATTGAGCACTAAATGCCATCTTAACTAAAGTTGAGAAAGACCAGAGGAAAACATGGCAAGCCACGCTAGCTAGATCAACTACCACATCGATGACCGACTTGCCCAAACAATCATTTTTAAAACACACACACACATGCACACAGACACAGTGAATAAGCATAATTCCAGTATAAAAAGAGAATGAAAACAACAACATCGACTACAACTGGAAATTCAATTAACGTTAGGAATGATTTGTAAATCGATCATATTACAAAAAACACAAGATTTCAAGCTTGATCCAAAAATCCAAGTTACACATCAAAGATGCAAACACATGTACATGCATGAAGATAGAGAGCGAGACAGACAACGACGCATCGTGTGACCTTTTGATACATGGTTCCCTCGTAACAGTAGCCTATGTGGTCGTCTTCCGGCGGGACAGGAAGAGAGAGAGAGAGAGATACGATAAATTCCAGGGGAAATGGAAAGAGAGGAAAGAGGAATCTGAGACAGTGATTTTACCGTAAAAGCCTCAACATCAGAATTAAGAAACTAAGAAGGGTAAACGTATTTTTATTTGTGTGTGTGTGTTTTTATTTTTTAACTTTTTTGATCTGTTTTTTACACCGGACAATGGCAAGTCAGTTAGTTGAAAAGTAAACAGTACCGTTCAGCTTTAAGCGCTGTCCGAAGTGAGTTGGCATAGAATATTGGAAGTGTAAAATTACTGTATTAACCGGGAACCATAACCGGAAATGTTACGTTGGTGGAATTTTTTTTTTTTTTTTTTTGGTTTTCTTGGAGTAAAAGATAAAAAGTCATATATTAAGTTAAATTTTGTTTTTAGAATATGTCCTTTTAACCTAAAAAATATTCCTTTTAATTAAAAATTTAAATATGAATATTGCACCATACACATTAGTTGGTATCAATTTTGTTTAAATGACTTTGATAGCATGAACAAATTTCAATTAAATTATGTTGCCTAATAATTGTTAATAGCTAATATTTCTTTGATGGAAATCAATTTTCATAGCATTAAAAAAGAATAATAAAATAATTATTGTGCATGCAATAAAGGGTTGAGAAATTAATATTTTAACTTATGAAATAAAATATAATATTATGACTAAGTTTTTTTTTTTGTAGTGATTATGTATGTCATCTAAAAAAAATAATTCTTGGAAACTGGTAACAAAAATATACAATAAACCAAAAGAAAAAAAAAGTAGGTAAAAATGAAAAATAAAAATACAATGCTAATTGCAGTCTATTAATCCGTAAATAAAACATCGATGTCTAAGAAAACGACGTCGGATGCCGCTGCTTTCTTTCCCTTCCGCGCTGCCCGTCCGCAGAAACACCGCAAAGATGGTGCCTTTATTAACGGACTACAAACTGAGGTCATGTTTGTTTTCGATTTTGAACTTCGACCCTCCAGACTTTTCCCTCTCTCTTGAGGCAATATCGGGCAGAGATGGGGGTGAAGAATTTGTGGGATATCTTGGAATCATGCAAGAAAACTCTGCCACTCCATCATCTCCAGTGAGTTCAGAACTTTCTCTACTCTTCTCGTATTTCTTCGCAACCATACGGGACGCAAGTTTTTGACTTTTTTGTTTGCTGTATTTAAGGAACAAGAGGGTGTGCATAGACCTCTCGTGCTGGGTGGTTCAACTCCAAAGCGTGACAAGATCACACGGTGCCATGACAGAGAAGCCTTATCTTAAGGTCCTCTTCCATCGTCTCAGAGCTCTTCTCGCCTTGAATTGTAGCCTCATCTTTGTTGCTGGTAACTCATTTTCTTGGTGGCTCATTCTTAAACGCTCAAATTCTCCATGTGGTTGTGCTCAATTTCAGAGCCTTTCCCACACCTGGGACCCGTACCTTTCTTGGAAGTGTGTGTTATTCTGTTGTTGTTGTTATTATTATTATTATTATTATTATTATTTGTATATGTACTAATGCCGAATTCAAGCAAGGGATATTTTTGTTATATTGTTATCTGGTGTAGATGGATCAATTCCAGCTATTAAACTAGCCACCTACAGGCAGCGCTTAAAGTCAGGAGCTGAGGTACGAAAGATTGGGCGCCCCCCCCCCCCCCCCCCCCCCCCCTGGAAACTGTGATGTTCATTTTTTTTTTTTATTTTTTTGTATTCTTTGTGCTGCAGGTTTCCCAGGATGAAATGAACCCTGAAAAAGTATGCTCGCTGCAAAGAAACATGGGGTCTGAGTTCTCACGCATGATAAAGGAAGCCAAACTCCTCGACCATGCACTTGGGATCCCTTGCCTAGATGGGTAATTTCAGTAAAGCCTCTTGTTTTCCTGTTTCATATTTAGTGGAAATTACCAGTGGACTTGAGGATACTTGGGGTACTGGCTGCCTTCTTTCTGTACATTGGGAAACCATTGAAAATTTCTTCGCCCTTTTGTGTTTTTGATTTCAGCATTGAGGAAGCTGAAGCACAGTGTGCATTACTCAACTCAGAATCATTGTGCGTAAGTAGGAAAATTTTACTCTGAATTCAGCTATTAACTTGATATCCTCTAGATATGGACCATGAGTCTATTTTCATGATGATTATCAGGATGGATGTTTCACTACAGATTCTGATGTGTTTCTTTTTGGATCCAAGATAGTGTACAGAGACATTTGCCTTGGTGAGCATATGGAGCATTTTGCTTCTTGAAATATTTATGATAATTTTTTGGTACATCAGAATTAAAGCCTACATTTTGTGGGAATTTGGGGGAGTTGGCATTTGAAACATCAACCTTCCCCCTAGAGCTTTGCTCTTGTTGCCAACCAGGCCAAGCTTGCTTGGTTATTTGATAATCATTTTCGCATTAAGTATAACTATTTCTAACCATATCTCTGATGAATTAGGGGAAGGTGGCCATGTTGTTTGTTATGAAATGACTGACATAGAGAGGGACCTTGGATTTGGGAGGAATTCCCTGGTAATTTTCTCGTTTTCTTTAAACAATTATTGAATCATACTGGCATGAAACAAGTGTATTTTTATTTCTGTTTTGGTTTATAGTATAGAAGTCTTTATATTTGGTTAGCTAGGTTGCTAGCAAATTAAATGTATTTGTGGTGGTTACAAGCATTTTTTTCAAGTATTAGTTTTGGATAATCATTTTTTGTATGATCAGAGACATTCTGTCCTGGACAGGTATCACCTGTGCTTTTATGGAAAATTGCATGTGATTTGTTTCACAGTTGAGTGGGAACACTGGGAACTCTTTGCAAGTCTGCTATAGTCTCAGTTGTCTAACTTTTGTGTACTTCATGTCTATTTTATGTTTTGCTGATTCACTATCTTGCTGTCTTCAGATTGCACTAGCCCTTCTTCTTGGAAGTGACTATTCACAGGGAGTTCATGGACTGGGTCCGGTATGTCTGAGAAATTCTGATGTGTTAGAACTTTTTTCAACTCTTTCCTATTTTTTTCTTCTTCTTTTACCTCTCTACTCCACCGAGCAAGACATACCATATGGTACCAAGCAGGTAACTAAATGCTTATGCTGTGGTGCATCCCCTGCATACAGGAGTCAGCATGCCATGTTGTTAAGTCTGTTGGTGACAACAATATCCTTCAGCAAGTTGTGTCACAGGGGCTGTCTTTTGCAAAGCAGACAAAAATTGCAAAGAAGCATGGTGGAACTCTCGACTGCAATAAAAAGCCCAGCTCATCAGATCCAGAAGTGGATTTTAGAGGTAATGGAAGAAACCTCTTTTGTCACATACTATCATATTTAGCTGCACTTAAGGGTTTGGTTGGGGTTAAAAGATGCTGGTACACAACTTCTGTAGTCAGAGTTGATAGCCACTAACAGAAACATTTGGTCAAATGCCTATTGATATTTGAGGTTGCTTGTTTTTTTGGAAAAGAACAATATTTGATGTTATTGAACTTGGGCTCAATTTCTTCAAAGTTGCTACTTTTCTTCTGATCTTAAATCACAAAGTAATGTTGAACACTACTCATGTGGACAAAGTAGCTGCATAGTAATCAGTTTGGGATTTAAGGCTTTGTTGTTGTTGTTGTTAAAAGATTCATCTCTCTTTTGCCTTTAAATGGTTGATACCTGCAGTAGGAAATGACCATGTTCCAGAAAAACAGAATCGATTTTTACAAGTTATTGAAGCATATTTAAAGCCCAAGTGCCACTCTGCAGATTCTGATGCAGTCTACAGGTAAAATGCATTAGTTCTATTTATTCATGAATCATGCATGTTGCTGCTTGTGAATTTGTGTGCCCTTTTTATGCAAATTTGGTAATTAGGATTCTCAAGCACTCCCCGGTGTTTCTGATCTTGCTTTTCTACCATTTCCATTTCCACAGGGTTCTTGCACAGCATCCATTTCACCGAGCTGAACTTCAAGAGATATGTGCCCAGTTTTGAATGGCCTCCTGAGAAAACAGGTCTTTCCCTTGCTTCTTTATCTAGAGACTGAGAGGCACCAATAGATGCCAGCTCTATGAACATGTACCTGTAGATAATTGTGCATATTTGGTTCATATGCCAGTGGCTTTTTTTTTTTTTTTTAATGGTTATAAAGTTGCTAGGCTGTAAAAAAATTTTCATGGGGGAGAAAAACCATACCAGGATATTTGAGTGAGGGGAAGCATGGTCTACTTCATTGTGGCACAAAGCCATTTAGCTTGGTTTGTCTAGATGATTCCTAATTATCCATCCATCTACTGGAATTATATGCCTCCTGTTTCGGCCCCTAATCTTCTGAGAAGAGGGAACTTTTGAACTGTTTTATCTTTGTACCTTTTTTTTTTTCTTTGGCTCAGATGAGTATATCCTCCCAAGAATTGCTGAAAGAGATTTACGTAGATTTGCCAATTTGTGTTCAACTTCAGCACAATTAGGAGTTAAGCCTTCTCCATATGAGGTAACAGTGTCAACACAAATAATTAATTATTCTCTGGGAAGTTACAAATCACTATCAATCTTGATTTCCATTTCCTATGTCATGCATGACTATCAAAACCTTCTGACTGCAGATGCCAGTTAAATGCCCGGTATCTGAAATCATCAAGACCAGAAAAGTTCAGGGAAGAGAATGCTATGAGGTGTTGTGGGAAGGATTAGATGGTCCTAAAACGTGTATCCTTCCAGCAGATCTCATAGAGAGGTACTTCTATAAGATTCTGAATTTTCTCACTAGACTCTATATATCCGTTTTAAATTTTAGTTGCCCTTGATATATGCTGTTTCTTCTCTGTATCTAGTGCTTGTCCTGAAAAGATAGCGGAGTTCGAGGAAAGAAGAGCTTTAGGAAAGAAACAAAATCACCAAAAACGAAGACCAAAGACATCAGAGAAGATATCTGCCATGCCTGAGATTAACTCAAAACTCCAAACTTTATTGGTTGACATTGAATTAGGAATTGATACTGCCAATTGTCATGCCTCCATCCATACAACAACCAAAATATCAGAAACTAGGACAGCTTCGACTGCAGTTAATTTCACGAACCAAGACATCTCGTTATCATAGTGGTGCACGCATTGCTAAGAATGAGTTCATTGATCTTTTGAGCCCCT
Source organism: Ceriops zippeliana (assembly GCA_037897445.1). Classification (NCBI taxonomy): domain Eukaryota; kingdom Viridiplantae; phylum Streptophyta; class Magnoliopsida; order Malpighiales; family Rhizophoraceae; genus Ceriops; species Ceriops zippeliana. The sequence goes on from JBAPLH010000017.1 coordinate 7,495,431, forward strand.
TTCCACCAAGACGTAACCATACTATATCAAGATATCATGGGAACGACACATGTATTGATGTGATAGATTTGAGTGAATCTGAGACTGAGACGTGGCCTGACCATGCAAGGAAGGCAAGAGAGCTTAGGGATGAGATTTCTTAAAGCCCACCAATGAAGATTGTTATCCAATTTGTGTAATATTAGCGCAAATCATACTTTGTAATAGCAGCAGAATTCTCTTCTTCCCCCTTTTAAATTCTGGTGGTTATCCAGAGGTAAAATCCTTTGAAGGGGAATTTTCAAGATGAGGATTTTTTTTTTTTTTTCGGTTTGTTTTCACTTTTCAACCGAGTGATATATTTTCTCGGTTCCATTATTGAAAACGGATGCTTAGGCCTCTCTTGTAACTAAAAGGGAAAACACTTTGAACTGAAACGTTTATCAGGAGAATGCTTCGGCCCCGGAATGCAAATGGGCCATAATTCAGAGAATCATTGAATTATTGGCTTGGGACAGGGTAGAGAATGTGGGCCGTTATACGCGTAGGATTGGTTCAGGATACATAATGCGTGAAAAAAACTTTATTCGAATATTTATTTACGAACTTGACATGCAAAAACACGCAATGACAAATATTGCTAAATAAAGCAAAAAGATTACCGTTGTCTGTTGTACACCGACAATCGTCATGACTCAAACGGATTCGTATTGGAAATTTGAATTCTCCAATCCCATCGCCAGTTGACTAATGAACCCGAAAGTCAAAAAAAAAAACAAACAAAAGAGTTGATGCATCAGTGCCAAGTCACTTTAGGAACCTGCCCTTCTCATTTGCAAGATTACCAAAAAGCACCTAAGTATCACAGGAAGGCTAATTGAAGTTCCGTGTCAATTCCTTTGCAATGCTTCTAGCATTCTCCAGAAACTGACGGCATTTTGTGGGATCACAATCATTCCTCGCAAACTTCAAGTTTGAAAAGACCTCCCTGTAAGCATTATTCAATTCTTCATAGTTCTTATTCCCTTTTGCAGGGAAACAATCAGGAGATTCAAAGATGTCCTCTGGGCCTTGTTGATCAGTGGGTAGTTTTTCAATCGATTGCCCTTTATGGGATTTGTGTCTCGTTCGGCTGCTTACAACTGTTGCCAGCCTTGCCGCCATGCCAATGGCCTGTCTCATACATGAAGTAGGTAGCTGCAACAGAATATAGAGTGCCCAATCAACTTAAAACAAGCACCAAAGTGTAAAACAACCAAACAAGCAAGCAAGCAGAAGAATTCCAAAGTCCTAAGCTCAAGCAGAAGCAATTGTGAATGTCAAATACATTATAAACTCAGCCCGCACTCAAGCCGAACATCAAATTGTACAATTTCAATCTTGAATGTCGCATGAATTCCAAACTTGGCCTGATGTGATAATTTCCAGTACTCAACTCTGATTTTTTTTTTTTTTTTGGAGGGGGGGGGGGGGGAGGGGAGTGTGGGGGGAACAGAGAGGGAAGGAGAGAGATTACCTGCGCAAGTTGAGCAACCTTAAATCCAAAGCTCTTCTCTGAAACACCTGGTACCAACTTGTAAAGGTAGGTAACATCCTCATTATCAAATTCTGTGTCCACAGCATCCATGTTTTTCTCAGAGGTCAGATAAGAAACATGATATGCCCCTACTTGGCCTGGAAATTCAATGTTGATATCAGCAATTTTAGGATGGTGAGTCACAAAGAGGACCATGCTTCTTTTCTGCTCGAGCAGATGGTGTAGTGTGGCATAAGCAATGGCTCCACCATCATGGGTGCTGGTGCCCCTACCAAGCTCGTCAATGATAACCAGTGAACTTGCTGTGCATTTCTGAAGTATGCAAGAAGTCTCACTCAATTCTTCAAGAAATGTACTCCTCCCTTGTTGAATACTGTCAGAAGCTCCCATTCTCGTGTATATTCCATCTAGCACATGCAGTTTTGCTGATGACGCTGGCACAAAGGAACCAACCTAGAGGGATCAGAGGGCACCTTTGAATGAAGCGGCCACAACAGATCCATCAAACAGAAGCCACATACCTTCATTTTGTACTTAAAGAATTACAATAAGCTGGGAAGGGAAGCCTTCAAAATTCATAGTTTTAACATATAAGAATTAAGATATGACAGGAACATAGTTTCCTACAGGGGCCTACAATTCAAAACTCTACCAGACCATTAACTGGGAAATTCAAAGATATAAACTAAACATACCACAAAAGTTTTCTGGAAGAAAACAACTTTTGGATACTTTGACATGGTTACAAAGGGATGAAGCAAAGGAATCTTGAGTAAGAATAACACACAATTAAGAAGGTTAACAGATCCTCATTCTACCTGAGCCATCATGGCAATGAGAGCAACTTGGCGAATGTAGCAACTCTTTCCTCCCATGTTGGGTCCGGTAACAATTTGACAATACTCTCCATCAGCGTGCAAATTAGTGTCATTGGGTACAAAATTTTCTTGTAAGATGGTCTCCAAAACCTGGCCAAAAATAGTAAGCCATCAAAATATAGCCCACAAGAACAAACTTTAGCACAAAATTACATGGCAGTAAAGAAAGAATGAAAGCTGGGCCACTCCTCTGACTGAACATTAACAGGCAGAATCAGTCAGATCATAAATAGCCTCAAATATAGTCTAGTAGTCTAGTTTAGAGACCACCTAACCAAAAGGGATTAAGCATATAATCATGAATAAGCTTAAAACCAATGTTAGTTTTAAGCACAACTTAAATTTTCAAAAGAAATTTCATTCAAACTCAGAACCAAGATGAATTTATCCACCTTACCGGAAGGGAATTTGGACAATAGTTTCAAACCATGCTGCAACTGTATGTGATTGAAGTCAATCCTACTCTAACCATAGCAAATGTGCACACACACTATAATCAGATCTCAATTATACATACTGGGTGACGACCAGAGCGTATGTTTATCTGAATGCACTCATCATCATCCACAAATGCTGGTCGAGTGTAATTCTGCAAAGATTGAATGAGATCAAATTGTTGGAAGTTAAAACACGAACAAACTTAATATTCTCCAAAATTACCTTATTTTTCGAGAGAGTGGCAAGTGAGTGCAAGCAATCCAAGGTTGCTAGTGCCTGAACAGCAGCCTGGAATTCGCTATGACATTTTCTAAATTCCCTTAAAAACTTATTCCATGCAGCTTGACAGACAATCATGAGCTCCTCATTAGCCAGTGATAGCTGGTCTAAGGCAGTTAATACTTCTACTGGATGATACCGAATCATTTTCTTAGTACTGTTCACCTTGACCCAGTTTAGTGGTACCTTGGCCTCTAAAGGCAACTGCAAAATTAAATCCAATCAGGAAGGCCACGTGCACAAAAGAAAACACATATAAGTGATCTTTAAAGAAATGTATAGAACATGGCAGCTTAAGTAGAAGCAAATTCCATTATGTGACATGATAATATGTAAGGCAAAAGTATTTAATACATCTCACTTACAAAGAAAAGTCATTTCAGTAGTCCTAGAACATATTAACACTGGCCTACCTCAACCAAATGTGTGGTCCCAGACACACTCACAAATTCCAAATTGCACATTCCAAGCTGCTTGCGATACAAATTGATTAAAGAATCTAATTTCTCTGTCACCAATTGAACTGCTTTCTTGGCTTTTGCAACCTGTTGGCAATTGATGATTTAAAAACATTTCAGAGACGATGCAAAACACAGGACATAATACAATACAAAGAGAGAAAGCACAAGTGCAGAAGATGTTGATCGCTATGAGGTCTACCAACCTCTGGAAATTGACCATTGGATGTGATGAATAAATTTGGCAGATTCCCTTGTTCAGCTGCTTCCTTATTGAGGGTGGACAATAGTTTGGCAGCCATACCAATTACACTGGACGATGAAGCAGCCAAAATTAATTTTCTCAATAGAACTGATCGCACAGTCTTTGTTTGCACTCCCTCATTGTTTTCTTCTTCGATTCCAAGTCGCTGGAGTTGTTTACCAGCAAATAATACAGCTTGAATGACTGCAATAAACTGTCATTCCATCATTTAAATCCATCAGCATGTAGTGCAAGGATAGAAAAATAAGCACCAACATTTCATTGTTATTGTCCAGTGGAATGCCATTATTGTGCTTTACCCATCTAAAGAAATTTTGAGTTCAAAGAACAAGGAAGAAAACGCATGCAAGGCAAAATAAAACGAGCAAAGGTCAGGAAAGACAGGCATAAAGAGCTCCCATAAATATGAACACATGCATGAAAAGTTTCAAGGACAAGGCAATTATTACCTCAGATGCAGTGGCAGTCTGATGGAAAATTCTAGTTATCCCACGTTGAATATCAGGTGACCTTCCCAAAATTGTTAAAATAGCAGAAAGCAAATGATAGAAGTCAGGCTGTACAATAGTTACATCAGCTCCCTCCTCACCAACAGTATCAGAACCTCTGTAAGATCCCATTGATTCTGCAATCTCAGAAACAGCATCAAGACGAGCAGTTATCATGTTTCTATCACATAAAGGGTGAGTCACCTGTATCATGCAATATAGCTCAAATATAAATACTGGGAATGAATAAAGTTGCCACCAGAACACAGAATTGAGATCATTACCCAATGTCTCAGCAGCCTTGAACCGTATATCGTAAGTGTATGGTTCATAATATTTAGCAAGGAGCAGGATTCAGTTCCATCCGAGTTATTCCTCAAGACCTGAACAAAGTTGCATATCTATTTAGCAAGAAGCAAGGCCGAAGATGAGAAGTGGAAGGTTTCAAAGGACCCAAATATCAATTTAAGAGCAATTTTACTACCAAAGGTTTACAAAACATTGTAAACTGATTTCTCCCAAAACAGGGAAGAGTTTCCAACATCACAAGTTCCTCATATTTCAACGTAGGATAAGAACCCAGAGAATTTGTCTCTTGTCCTTCCTTCCACAAACTTTTCTATCAACCACGCTCAGCAAGTATGCTTTAGAGAGTAAGGAGTTTAAAGTTCATGGATTATTTGCTTGTGTTTGTGTGTATGTGTGTGCGAGTGCACATGTGGCCAGTCACCTCTAATTGTTGGAAAGTGTTAGCTGAAATTTTCATCTCCAGGTTGCTTGAGAAAGGCCGAAATGAAGCTCCAAGGCACAAAAATCTATCAAACCCAAACTGTTTGAGATGGCGGGTGGTTAAGGCCAATGCTTGCACAACCAAATCTGGCATGTTCATGATTCCCTTCATAAAGAATGAAAATAAAGTGAAAACATCAAATAGTGAAATTAATACAACTCCAAAGCAGGAAAGTATAAGTTATAGTGGCTAAAAAGAATAGGTTAACATAATATCATTTTTGTGGCATAAAGCTGAAAAGGAAAAGACAAGAAGAAAACATCTTGTATGTTCCTTTTTTCTTTAAAAAAGAGGGGGGGGGGGGAATGGGAAATGGAAAGAGACGTTCAAAAGAGATCACACCTCAATAGCCACTTTGTGATTAAAACTTTCCGTCACCTGCATGATTTGCTCATCATGATCTGCTAAAATGCATTCACCTATATTCTCGTACAAAGACATCACTTCAGCAAGCGCACCACCATCATTAAAGCAATCTCGCGATGCACGCTCCACACGGACATTTGAAGCAGGTCCAGCATATGCCACCAGCAGCTGAAAGCAATGAGTACATTCAATAAGAATGTATCTTTTGGATAATTTATCGAAATTTGCAGCTAAAACACCCAAACACTTCTCACATTTAACAACAACAGTCCAAGTTGCATGGTTCTTACAGATAAAGGGCACGCAAGCAAACATTTGTTTCTTTTTACTCGTTTCTTTATTTTGTGATATGCAAATTTTTAAAACTCAACCAACAGCTACCTTCTCTGTTTGCTTCGAAAGTGGGCTGGCTAGAAGCAACTCGGCAGGAGCCAAGCTCAAGACCACAGCCTCAAGCCCACTCCTCATATAACCGTCATTAAACTCACCGTAAACGACATCCCCAGTCGAAATCTCCACGGCAACGAATCCAATCTTCACATCAAACCCACTCCCAATCACACGAAAATCAGTATTCTCTGCACAAATATTCTTTTCCAGCACACAACACAAGTAACTGCTCTCTCCGCCGCATCCCTCTTCCCTTCCCCCAATATCCTCAGCCGCCTCCAGCGTAGCTTTCGTATACAGAGCCGATAACCCTCTGCAAAAGGGACCCGCCTTGTTGTCCCCGTGGGCCTTAATCGCCGCAGTCTCCGTCTGCTTAACGACCCCAACTTTATACCCTTCGCTTACAAGTCTTCTCACGTGAACATTTAATCGAAAAGTTGGCACGCTTGCTGTCATAAAGTTGTGATCCACGTGGGCGTAGATTCCCAGCACTCTCGCCGCAACCTCCGCATCCTGCCCGAAAAACCGGTACTTGTAACCGACTTCAATCATCAAAAGAACGTCCGGATGCTTGTTCTTGAGGTCCACCACTTGCTGCTCCAATGGGGTGTATTTCTTGTTGTGGTTTGGGATATCAGAGGAGGAGGAGGGTATTGGGGATTCCGTGGAAGGTTCTAGAAGCTTGTCCAGGAATTTCTGGTGGAGAGAAGGGGTGGGATTGTTGGTGTGAGGAGAGCGTTTGGGTTTTTTGGGAGCGGAAGCGAGGTGGTCGGAGAGGAGTTTGCGCTTGGCAGAAGAAAAGGAGACTGTGGCTGCGATTTTGGGTGTTGGTGGAGTTGGCGGAGGAGGACCGATCGTGGACGGTGGTTGTGGATCGGAGGCTTTGGGTTTGGGAGCGAAGAAGCGGGAAATGACTTGCTGCTTTTGCTTCCCCATGGCGGGAGTACCGGGCTGTGTTTGGCCGAGCAGTTCCGCCCGTCAATACTGGTGACCATTCAATCACCCTCAAATCCACTCCTCTCCATTAACACCCAAAAAGCAAATACAAATCCCGCGCGCCTCCGGACGACGCTCCGCATTCTCGGATGGCGCGAAGTAATAGACTAAAGCCCTGTTTGGATGGGCCGATGGGAACCATCACTCCAAAAAGTGGCAATCATTACTCATTGTGAGCTCGGCCTAATCTTGAGGTCATGGGTGTTTTTTTTTCTCTCTCTCTCTCTCTCTCTGCTTGTTATTTTTAACAAAAGCCCTCATTTGGCCCTCGACCTTTCGTTGCTTTTAAATTTTGGATTGCAATATTTATTTATTTTTTGTTAAATTCGGTTACCAGGTTTTTTTCGTTCATAATTTTAATTAATTAATTAATATATTATGCCAACATTTCTTGTCAATAAATCAGTACTAATCAAGATGTTAAGTTATTATTTCTTAATAGCATAATATTTTTAAAAAATCTAAAATTTTGAAAAAAAAAATTGCAAAAATTTTATAAAATATAAAATATAAACTAAAAAATGATTCGAATTTTAAAAAAATCTAAAAATTCAAAATAAAATTATAGAACATAATTAAATTTATTTATAAAGAAAATATGAAGGGCAAAATTCAACGTAATAAGAACAATAACTTCCTATAGTTTAAAAGCAATCCAAGATATTATTATGATTGCTTTTTTTTTTTTTTTTTTCTCATAATTTCACTCGAAAATCACCCATTACACCTTAATTCATTAATTATTAAGATTTAAAAAGATTATACCTTGCATCAAACTCAATTTATAATAAAATAAAATTATGAAAAAATGTTTAATACCTAATTTTAATTAAATTTTAAATTAAAATTTTAGTTATGATTATTATTTTTATTATCGTAAACCAAAAGTAATTTGTTCCAATAGTTTTTGTCTGGTATACGTACGGGGGTAGCACCACTTAATATAATACGTATTTGTTTTTTAGTTATGAGTCACATTATTTAATAAATAAAAAAATCAGCATGACTTTTGGTATGACCACCATCTCTAAATATCTATAGCCAACCCATCTTCTCTATACGTTCAGAAACTGGACGCAGCTGCTCGATCTAAAAATCTCGGGAGACAAAGACATCAAATTGGCCGACACGTAGGGTCTTTGTTTTTTTGGTTTTCGGGGGGGGGGGGGGGGGGGGGGAGGGGGGGGGCCAAGGAGGCCAAGTGGTAAATAGAAAAATTCAAGACACAAAGACACAAAAGGCTTGCCTTAAACCACGTAAGCGACAGGCACAACACATCTCGCGTCCACGAGGACCACACCATTCCATCCGTCAAAATTGAGGCACAAAAGCGACCAGCATCTCTCCTTAGCCGTCGCTGTGGCTCTTGCCAGTCGAATAATTCTTGTATTAAATACGCTGCCCAACAATATACAAAACTTTCCTATAAAGAAAATTATAAAAAAAAGAAAGAAAAAAAAAAGGCAATGCATAAATAAATTCCATCCAGACTAAGGCTTATTGTACAATACCATAACTACCCACAGCAAAGTAATTCGACCACAACCGGAGGAGGAAAATACTAATATTTTGAGAACCAGCAAACTATTATATAGATAAGAACAGAACGATCCAAGACTGCCTTTTCAATGTTGTATAAATCTTTGAACTTTATCTTTTTTTTTTTAAGTAAAATATTCCCTCGCCAAAACATCTAAGAGATACTCTGTAAATAACAAAACCCGTTGATTTAGTTTAACTCAAAGAAATAATACTGAATGTTAGTATTATTATTTTTGTATTAAATTATTTTGATTCCCCCTTAAAATAATAATAACAAAAAGTTAAAATATACATAAATATAGTGGGAATAAACAGCACAGCTAATTCGTGTAATGGCATTTCTGTTATTCGAAGCAAGACCGGGCACTTATTGCTTTGAAACAAAAGCAAGCAAGAATATTACAAAGAAGAAGTAGGAATGAAGAAGCATAACAAAAGAAACCCAAAAAAGGCCAAAAAAGGGTAGGGAAAAAAAACAAGAACATTTTTAGGACATTATTTATCGCATCAACGATACAACTTCCAGATTAATAGGAGCCTTTCATGGGTACAAAACTCGGAAAAACTCCGAGATAAACATCTGCAACTGTTACCCTGAATGGGCTATGAAACACTTCTCCACCACTGAACTCCATCCCCGCAGACAGCACCCAGAAGCAGAAGAACAAGAATCTGTAGAGCTAGAGAAATATCAAGAAGAACGCAAAGAAGTGCAGGAAACAGAAGAGGGCGAAGAAGAAGAAGAAGAAAGGGCTAGATGTGAATGGGATTTCAGTCTCCGCACGGTTGTTTCGTCGAGCGGCAGCACTGCGTCGGCGTCATCAGATGCCCTTGGCGTCATCGAATTCGACCAATCTGACAGCATCATTGCCACTGGCGGAATAGCAAGGAAGATTAGAATTTATCGCCTCAGGACCTTGCTGCCCAGCCTCGATGAACTTAGCGGCCAAAGAGGGCAGTACGATACTGTTTTGTTAGACCACGCCGGTGCATGTGAGTATTACATATGTACCCCGGCTAAGCTTAGCAGCCTCCGGTGGAAAGCCGGATCGGACGGGGGGGTCGTGGGGTCCGGAGACTATGACGGGGTTGTAATGGAATATGATCTCGATAAGAGACTGCCGGTCTTTGAACGCGACGAGCACGGTGGGCGCCGGGTCTGGAGCGTCGACTACTCTCATTGCTATCCGAGTTTGGGTGCATCCGGGTCGGATGACGGTACCGTGCAGATGTGGGACCCACGTTGCGAAGGTGGAGAAACCGTGGCTACTGTTCAGCCTAGCGTAGCTCGCAGCGCCGTTTGTTGCGTGGAGTTTAATCCATTTGGTGGATCAATGGTAGCCGTCGGATGCGCTGATCGAAGGGCGTATGGGTACGACATTCGAAAGACGGTCGACCCGTTAGTTGTGCTGGATGGGCATGGCAAAACCGTGACCTACGTTAAATTTCCAGACAGTCATACATTGGTGTCCGCTTCCATTGACGGGTGCCTAAAGCTATGGAATTTAGATGAAAGCCGTGCGATTCGGACGTATAGAGGGCACGTGAACAGTCGAAATTTTGTGGGGCTATCGATGTGGAGGAATGGAGGACTTGTGGGATGCGGATCCGAAAACAACCAAGTTTTTGTGTATGATAAGAGATGGGAAGAGCCCGTATGGGTGCAAAGTTTTGAGCCAGTGGCTAGCGGTGGGTGCAGCCACGGGCTCGTTAGTAGCGTGTGCTGGAGGCAAGTCGGGGAAGACCAGTGCACACTCGTGGCCGGAGGATCAGATGGGGTCTTGCAGGTTTATGAGGGGAGAAGGAAGCCATTTGCATCTTAAAAATGGGGTCATCTCCGTTTTAATTACCTCCAAATGAGATATTCTTTTATTATGCAATGGAAAGCAGGTGACAATTTCCCAATAAGGGTTAAGGCCAAAAATTCAACTTCTCTAGGGAATCGGCCAAGGGTATAATGAAAGCACAGCCATACCCTTCCGTTTCTGCAAATCGTTATCCTGTAAACTGCCCCCTTTGCCTTACGTCGAGAGTCGCTGACAGAACGTACGGTCTTTTTTTGGGTCTATTTTAACGGTGCCTTTTGGGGCAGTTAAATTCGTTATAAAGTCCTAGCGTTTGTTCCTTTTTTGCAATTAATTCCACAAAATAAATTTTTACTGCATGAAGACTTTTGTGTGATTTTTTTTTCAAAAAAAAAATGTGTAGATCTCATAACCAATATATTTACTATTATTGCAATTGAGAGATTTATGACATTTAAGGGCTTCTACTTCAACATACGAAGACAAAGTTGATGAATGTGTATTTTCTACATTATTGCTAGTCAGAATCACCCGTAAGTTTGCATACCTTGTACTAAGTCTAACTTTCTATGATGCGATCGCAGAGTCAAAATCGATTAATATATTAAAAATCACAATCATTCGGTTATGATTATGATTATTATTATTATTATTATTATTATGTTAACAATGAAAAAAGGTGAATCACAAATATGTTAGTCTGTCGCATTTATTGACGACATCTTTATTTAATCTCTCTCGTTAAGAAAATTTAGCACCCCAATATTATTATATTCAAGTGAATATCCTCACATTTGGTATTGGTGGTAACAAATTTAAAACTCAATACTTTTCACATAAATCAAATCCTTTTAATTAGGAAATAAACACTAATAAAAAGACTCAAACTCAAATCAATGTGAAGAAACATATATTGAATTGCTAACTAAATTATTAACTTAAATAATTAGTTATCAGATTAATTAATTTAATCTTTAGACATCATTGATGTGTTTTTAAGTAAGGTGATCTCTAGCTTTATGTTTTTGATTTTTTAAATCGCATGGATGATAAGTTGCATAATAGTACTACAATAACTTAATTAAGAGATATAACTCTCCTCTATCCCATCAATAATTTTATGTAAATTAATTATTATTATTATTATTATTATTATTATAGTACTAAAAAAATTGAAAATTAATTGTACTTATATATTACATCATGAGATAGTATTATTAAAAATGATTATTCACAATTAATACAAAAAGATATTAATATTAGTAATTTTGATAATTGAAAATAGGTATAAAAGGGCTACTAAATTATCATTTTATTATTAAAAGCATTTCTTAATGATAAGAAAAGAAGAGAAGAAAATGAAAACATGGAGAGAAATCTTGTTATTAAATACTTTTTAACGATATTATCCACCGGCCCCTAAAACCTTCAATTTCTTGTTGCGAAGGCTTCTAATATAAATTCAGGCTCAAGCTGGACTCATCTGCAGGCTTGATAATTTGTCGAGTTCCAAAACGTGCTGCCCATGGCCATGGCCGGTCTACAGGACCAGGACAAAAAAAGTTGAGCTTTTGACAACAAGAAGTCAAGAACACATGTTACTACACATAGAAATTTGGACTACTTTTATTGAAAAATATGGCACGTTTTATGTTCAACTTATTTAGAGAAGTTTACTTAGATAACTTGTACATGTAACTGTAAAATCTCAGTAATGTTGTTGACGATAGAAGTATTTTACATGATTATTTCATATCAAAGAACTTGGGACAAAAATATTCGAGTTTTTAATTAATCAATTCAAACTCGTGGACAAGCAAAGACAGAGGACGAGACAAGTCGAGAACAGCTAGGAGAAACTGTGGCCGGATGTGGGCTGTTAGCCGTCTGTGTCTGACGTTAAGTGTCGGTTTTTATAAGGAGGAACAAATCCATAAAAAATTTTGGGGGAAATAATGAACGACAACTGTTAACTAACCTTTACTATTGACTGACGTCGGTCTCTATACCGTTTTCTCCGCAAGACGGGGATTGATTTGGTTAGCCACTCTTTTCAAAACTTTAATGGGATTTAATTCGCCTTTTTGGGAACACCCATTGGCTGCGTCTACCCAAATAAATAAATAAAAAGGGAAAAATGCCGGCCACGGGCGGCCAGCGTGATGCATTGGTCTCTGCTCACGAGTTAATCACCGTAGATTTAATCAAGGAGTCAACTTAATCCAGATGCAACGGTTATGATCGGATCAATGTCCCCACAAGTGTGATTAAAAAACAAGATTTTACTAAACGGCTCTTCTATTCCTAATTGTCCTTTGTTCCCATTTCTAGCCGAACATTCGTCCACTGTTTTCTGACGGAGGGTGCGGGAGACGGAGAGAGAGAGAGAGAGAGAGAGAGAGAGAGAGAGAGAGAGAGAGAGAGAGAGAGAGGGTGAACGGGCCTGTGGTGGTGAACACGTACCCACTGTTGAGTTACACTTCGGCACCAAAGAGCCATGGATGGAAAATGCCACCTTCGTCGCCGATCGCCTCGGCTCGCATGAAAGTCCCCACCCACGCCTGTCTCTCTCTTTCAATGTTGTTTACATGCGTGAGTATAACTTCAAAGGATGCTTCGTTATACTTATTGTCCCTATGGCACTCTAGTTATTATTTGTCCAACTCTCTGTTTAAGGTGGGAAATTTGACGTTTGTTTTTGCCGGCCTCTGTGTCGTCGTTTCAGAGCCATTTAGCTCCATTCTCTCAGTGTAAGATGCGTCAAATTCTCATGGAAGAGCCTTTTTTTTTTTTTTTTTTTTGCTGCTTGCATTACAGTGTAACAAACAGTTACGGTTTAGGAGGGAAAATGTGTCTGAGGATTTCCTTTTCCTTTTTGGTCCCTTCTTATTGTGCTGGAATTTGATCGTTTTCCTTAATTCTCTGGTAAAGCTATATGAAAGAGGGCATGAGGGACAAAGGTGGAAGGGATTTTAGTGGTATGTTGGTTTGCCCCTGCTTGAATGTCTGTGTTGATCGAGGAATTGCAGTGTGAAGTAGTTATTGTAAGGTCCGTAGTTGTGAAGTTCAAACAGTCCCCACTGCTTGGAAAACTGAATGTGTGTTTTGGTTTGTTTTGATGGGTGTATTTTGTCAATGGCATATTTTCGAAGACTAGTGAATGTGTGGCCATCTGGGGGGGACTAAACTTTGAGACCGTTGTGTATCCCTATTTGCCTCCCCACACGAGCCCAAGGTTACCATGGAATTTTGTGAATGGGTTTTTTGTATTCCTTTTGCTTCATGTATGTGGCTGTATAGATTACGCATATCCCATTTATCTCCATGGTTGGTGATGCAGGAGTGCAATAAGATTTTCATCGTTCACTTGTCCGAAAGAAAGTACTTTGCAGTGCCCAAAAACTTGAAAATTCTTGTTGTCCCATTCTTTGAACTTTATGATAATGTGCAGGTATTATATTATGGGACTGTTCATTTGTCAATTGCAATTGTGAATTAGACGTTGTGTTTTAGCTGCTAGCAATATTTTTTGGTTTCAACTGCTTGATTTGCTTCTCATTATTATTTTTCAGGAGGAATAATCTCTAACTTAGTCGATAAGATGGCGGTGAATGTGTTATGTAAGTTCACTTTGATCTGACACATTTCCAAACTTTCATGGCATCATCTGATCTGCTTTGGATAACTAATGACTTGGTCACGACATTCCGGCAAAAGACCTTCTTCTTTGGCATCTTGAGAAAAACGGCTAAAGCTCTATTCACATCGCCGCGTTGTGCATACATGTCTCTATGTTCTGTTCATGCAAAAAAAAATAAAAATAAAACTAAAAAAACAATGGAGAACAATCTCCGATCAGATAATGCACATATTTCCCAAACACAAAGGCACCTGTTTTAGAACATGCTGTCAAGATAGAATCAAATTTATATTCGTTCGTACTAACCTCTTCAGATTCCATCTGGACAAAAAGAGCCGAGCCGACGATCCCATGCTAGACGTAACCAGAGATCACACAAGTCCAAGAAACCACGTTCCTGCACCGAATTTCCTTAAAAGGGTTTTCTTGCTGTTTTAAGATCGCTTATATTAACATACCTGTTAAATTAATTAACATTTCATATTATTTAAGTTATGAACGAAAATAAAAGACTGCAAAGTACACATAAACCGGCAAAACGTGATAATTTGGATCATCAATTTTAAAATTTTTTCACTCCTTATTAAGTAACGATTGATTATATAAAAGGAATAATATATATACTACCAATTTTTTCTGTTTTAATAAATATAAGAGAAAAAATGTAAAAAAAAAAAGAAAAAAGAAGAAAAAAAAAGTGTTCAAGAATAAAAGAAAGAGACAATTATCATTTTCGCTATAAAATGTCATAAAAACAAATTTTAAAATAAAAGTCCAACAATACCCTCCAATACAACATTCTACCGCGGCATCGAATCAAACAAGGTTCTGGCATTTGCCACTTCTCCAACTTGGGCATAATCGGAAATCAAAGAGGTAAAGGAAACAACTTCACTTTTTGGCATGGTATCAAACAATTGTTTTGCGGACCTCACATCTCCTACGCGGCGATCAAGCGGTTCAATGATATCACGGGTCCAACAGGCATATATCATTAAAAACTTTGCGGGCAACAGTTACTTGCATCCACCGCCCAAAATACATATCCGAAAAAGCTGGACTCAAATCCAGGCTTTATGATCCCCCAATGCAACATCTACCCCACTTTTTTTTTTTTTAATACCATCCCAGTTCAGCGCAACAGTCCAACGCATATGGGTGCGCTACGGTATCGGGTTTTAGTCCTCTCTGAAGCATTTCGTCGAGCATATACATGCATTTCACAAAAGGGAGATGATAAGCATTTTGGAAGAACTTTTAAAATTCTCAGCTCTAAGTTACAAGGCATAGATTTGCAATGACCCAACGTCACCGTCTTCGGCACCGGTCAGATGAGCAGCTGCTGCATGGTAGGGGAGGGAGCCAGCCACACAAGCTATGGAAATGACTAGTTCACATAAACCCCAGTTCTATGCCACGTAACATTCCAATAAATCTCAACCCGGAAGTTAAAACAACTTAAATTTTCAGTCATTAAGATATGATGCAACGACATGTCGTTTGATGCGTGTGAGATATTATTATAATATTATAGAATCGGGCCTTTTTCGACGGATCAATCGGGCATTTGGCAGCCCGCGAAATTGGACCATTTTTACTGAAGATAGAATGGGTTGGGAATTTAGTTCTGAACTATCCATACCGAACGAGAATAGCTATACTGCTTCCTCTAGTTTTCTCTCTTTGTTTTTTTTTTTTAAAAAATATTTTTTAAACAAGTGAAATCCGTGCTACTTAGGTCAATCAAAAATTTATAAGACTACCAAAGATTCCAGCTAAATAGATGAGAAATTAGAAGTCATACAAAAGCAATTTTGTTTTTTTTTTTTTTTTTTTTTTGCCATTTTTCTGGTGTGAGTATGATGCTGTGGCAAATAGGCATTATAAAATGCAGTAATGCCACCTTGTTAAAGGTGTGCATGCAAAACCGTGGGACGGGAAACAAGGAAGGTCAAGCAAGTTTGATGTGGACTGGCGAACGAATTGGTTCAATTAAAATTTTAAAAAAATAAAATAAAATTCTAGGCGTTCGTGTTTTGGAGGCAAACGATAGTTAGTTAAGTCATTTATCTTTTTTTTTTTTGGTTAATCTTTATTGAATATATTTATTATATTTAACTTTAACTTTTCACTGAAATGTTTTCAATTGAATTGAAAGAAAAAGAGATTTAATCATGAATAATGTTTAAAATTCGAATATCATAATTCACCCGAAATTTCATACTTTGTTTAAGCACATCATTCAAGTGCGGAAGGAAATAGCAATGATAATTTTTACCCATCATTTTTAGTTTTCAAAACTTTAGCAAATTTTTGGGAGCCGAAATCAAGTTTTTAACACATAACTTGACGTCAAATGCCACGACTGTCTCCGGCGCAGTTTCAATCAGACAATGAAACCGATGACATAATTCACTGACACTGATGCGACACTGCTAGCAATCATCTGACAGACGTACAACACTACGTTTGATTATGGTTTGATTTAAGCATATACATATACATATAAATACTATTTTGTTGGATCGTCTAATCTGCACCCACCCGGAACGCAAGGCAATTATCCACCATTGCTTTAAAGCTACTTGACGTGACACTGTTACCTAGGATTAATCAAAGTGGGAACTCGTGCTTTCCTCTATTAGTTTACTTAACGTGTAAATTTTAATTTTAATTTTTTTTTTACTTTTACTGGCGAATCTCTGTTAATGACATTTTCACGATTATTCATTTATAATAGTCCTTGACGTTGTGTACAGGGAGGGATGCTCATGGCCCTTAAACAGCTCAACAATTTGTTGACGAAGATATTAGTCATCTTTTTGTGGATTCGAGTTAAAAATTATTTATTGACATTCTAATTAAAAATTTCAATAAAAATTTAAAATGTTTTTATGCACTAACTTATGAATTTTATTTATTTTTTAAAAAAGATAATTTCTTTTAAATTTTAACCTAAGTCAACAAAAAAAAAATATATGTCAAATTGCCATTGAATTCTTACATGAAGTAATGGGTCCATCTCATTAGAGGATATATTTGAATTGACACATATACCTACCAAATAAAATCTTTATTAAACACGATTCTAAATGATGCAGTTTTTTCTTTTAATTTGAAAATTCAATTAAGTTATAAAGTATATAATAAAAATAATTAATTTCAAGCTTATAACAAGCCGCGCTACTTGTAATTAAAAAATAAAAAAAAATGGAAGTGCTCTTATATGTTCCAAGTACTATGATTATTTTTAACGCATGTATGTTCTCTGAACACCGGCAATATAAAATTGTCTTCTCTCGAGTCAATCTCAAATATCACTCGTCTCTCGCTAATTAGAAAATGTTCCCCAACAACCACCCATTCTTTGGTACTTGTAATTAAAAAAATAGAAATTGGAAGTTCTCTTATACGTTCCAAGTGCTATGATTATGTCCAACGAAAGTATGCTCTATGACTCCAGCAATATAAAATCGTCTTCTCAAGCCAGTCTCAAAATCTCACTTGCTCTCACAAATTAGAACAAATTCCCCCGACAGTCTCCCGTTCTTTGCTTCATGTATCTCATTATAACCAATTTCAATATTGCGCACATTGTAATCTTGAATTCCACGAACCAAATTAAAACCACTACATTTTGCTTTGGCATTTTTAAAGCTTTGTGAGGGGTTTCTCTCTCTCTCTCTCTCTCTCTCTCTCTTGTTTTTTTTTTTCCTTTTTCTCATCGAAAGGTTTTTGAGGTTACGATAAGTTTATCATCGAGCCTTTTTCATATATACATTTAAATCTTGCAACTTACCTCTTGGGCAGGGGCAGATCTAGAAATGTTAGAAAATGGAGGCAAGGTTACCAGTAGTTAATAAAATAATATTAAATTTTAAGATAATATAAAAATTAGTAGCATTATTTTTTGCACAATTTTTTTTAGTTGGACAAGTATGAAAACCTTTTACAAGTATTAAATATGTAAAAAAGAAAACTTATATTATCATCCATCAACCATTTAAATAATAATTAAATTTTTGAATAAGATGAACGTCACCAACTTCGTTTATCTTAAACTAAAAAGAGGAAGAAATTCATCTAAATTGTGCATTATTTAAATTAAATTCAGTTGCAACAAATTACCTAAATTTATATATTTTTTTATTCTTAAATGTAATAGATGTAAAATTAATTTATTGAAAAAATTATAAAAAATCCATAATAATTCCAATAATTATTATTGGAATTCAAAATTTCAAGTAATACGAGTAATCATTTTAATGGGGACAAAACAATTTCTATGAAAAATAATTTTAAATTTCATATAAAAAACTATATATTTAGTGGGGTCACTGATCTATATTCGTTTGTGCTGTCAAAACTGGAAAGAAGAGCGCATGCATTCTTTTGTTCTGCAATAGGTTCGAAGTTAAGGGATAGAGTCCGCTTCATTTTGCAAATTCATGCGCAAATCGGGTAGATCCGTTAGTGATAATTTCCATGAAAATGGGTGCCAAGTCGTGCTTGTCCATACAAGACGATGATTTGACCCTAAATTAACCAACTGTCGCTGACCTTTAGAGGGAGCTAAGAATCGGAAAAGAATAACTTTGACATAAACATAACAACAGCCGGAGGTTAGGACGATATAAATTAGACTTCGGTCACTTTCTAGATCAATTATTTAAAAGAGGACTACTACTTAGGCTTTATGGTTGGGAGGTGTTGGGTGCGAATAGCCAGCCAAGCTTCTTTTGTAACAGACAAATTTATAGGCGGCCATTATTATTATTATTATTATCATTTTGCCAATTTGTAAACTTGCGAAAAGGTGCAGTACATGTTACTCTGAATGGAATTTGTTTTTGTTTTTTTTTTTTAAACCTTGATAATTATGGTATGAAACCGCTATCTCCACAACTCAATTGGAAATCATTTGAAGTCTGTAACGTTAAAAGGCACTAGGCTAGCGCTCTCCCATCACTATTAACTGTTATTTAAAACTTGAATTTCAACTATACTCACTCGTTATCATCGTATTATTGCTGTATTGCAGTTAATTTTGTTTCCACATCATAAATTTCATCTTTTTTTCTTTGTTTTTTTTTTTTTTTTATAACTCGAGACTTTGGATTTATAACTCAAATTTAGATTTATTAGGGCGTTCACTTCCACTGTGAATTGTTATTAACTTCCTCTATTAACCTCTCCATATATATATGTGTGTGTGTGTGTGAGAACAATTTCAAACTCAATATTAATTAAGAAGGCCTTTTTCTTTTGTTACATAGAAAAAAAAAATGATAAAACTCTTCGACGGGAATTTGTTTATACTATGTTTTTATATGCAGCTTCCCACACTTTATCGTGTAATTTTCCAGTTTTACTTCTCTTTCTATTTTTATTTTTTCGCCCCAAACTTTTACCTCAAATCATGGTCTCAGATAAAAATTTGAATAGGAGAGGACTCAAACAGTTTCCTTAGGGAGAGCAAAACGCTTCCTGATCAAGAGAACAAGAAGGACGATCCAATAGTTGCAGTTCTACCAGCTAATTAGCTATGCACGTACACATTTGGGTGGTCATAGCACTGTTAGGACGAGTGATTATATATATATATATAACAGTACAACATATTATTGACTAAACTATCACCAACAAAAATTTACTTTGATGTGTGTGTGTGTGTGTATATATATATATATATATATATATATTAGTTTCAATTCAAATCTTATTAATTTCGCTAATCTAATTATAAAATAAAAATTTGCGATGAATCTAATATAACTAAAATATTTGCAAAACATGCTTTGGTTGGTTAAAAAGAGAATAAGTAAACCCTTATTATTTATGTTAGGTATCACAAAGTCATCGTTTAGAAAGCGACGATAACAGTATTAAAATAACAATTTAAATAATAGTGCATATATTCTTAACGTTTTTCTTTGCTATTTTAATAAGTAGACTATCTATCTATATATATGTGTGTGTGTGTGTGTGTGTGTGTGTGTGTGTATCAAAGCCTTTATGGTCGGCCGCTCATTGCAGTTCTCGCGTCCGCCGATCTCTCTCTCCATATATATATATTGGTCACAATTCCTATCGAGCTCCATTCTTTTTTCTGTTCAATTTCAAAATGACCTGCAAGTCTTCAGACAAGCAAAAGCCAAAGCCCAAGAAAGGCTTGTGGTCACCTGAGGAAGACCAAAGGCTCAGGAACCACATTCTCAACCACGGCCACGGCTGTTGGAGCTCCGTCCCCATTAACGCCGGTTAGTTTCCTGCCACCCGCTTATGAATGCATTGCACACACGCACACACATATATAAGAACGCGTCATATCACGATTCATGGTTGCGAGCTAAATTTGGCTCAAGGAATAGTGGGGCAAGAAGCCAGTCACGTAAATTAACATAATGACCGTCATTGTGAAAGAAAATTGCAATGATTCTATTTGGAAAATTATTAATTAATTCCCTTCAATACGTTTCGATGGCTAATACTTTTCAAGTATTTACTCTTTTTTAAGTCCCTTTTACACCTTAATTTTCTTTGGAATTCGTCGTATGGCAGCTCACAGCTTAAGAAGTTGGAAAAAAAAAAAAAAAAAAAGGTTGCGCCCTAACTAATGACGGCTATGTAATTGTACATGCAGGCTTACAGAGGAACGGCAAGAGCTGCAGGCTGAGATGGATTAATTACTTGAGGCCGGGGCTGAAACGAGGGCTGCTTTCCGTACAAGAAGAGGAGACGATCCTCACCCTTCATCGCCAGTTAGGCAACAAGTAAGAGAAAAGGAATTGATGCACTCGATTGTGTACACTTTTTTTTTATATAATAAATGTAATATACTTATAATTTTGAATTACACTATTTTATTTTTTTAACAAATTTAATTTCACTTAAATTATATATTTTTTTCTTATACATAATATTAAAGTAATTTGAAAATAAACCAAATTAAAAACCTCCTTAAGGTAGTACGCTAATGCCGTGGGCTCTGTGATAAGGACCCATCGACCTTTGCATTTAGGTGGGTTTCACAAGTCACATCCACCTTGATGGAAAATGGGAAATCAACGTTGACTTTAGGGTCAACGTTGCAAGCTGAAACGAAACTGTAACAATACGGGGGTGTTTATTCATCATTTTTTTAAATAAAAAACATTTAAAAAATGGCCATTGGGACTTTTTTTTTTTTTAGAAGGTCATCAGGACATTGTTATTGACATTTTGATTCCACATTGTTTATAAGGGGCATCCACACCGTCCGATCATTAATAATAAATACAGGTGGTCGCCGCCACACTTAAAAGACAAACCATTTAGAATCTTGTTTTTTTTTTTTTTTAAGTCCTTTTACGGATTCGGTAATGCCCTTCTCAGCAAGAAAAAAAGGAAAAAAGAGAGGTCATTGGGGGCCTCTGGCCCGGCATTGGCAGCGGTTTCTGGCCCCTGGTGGATCCGGATGAATTAGCAAAGTAGGAAATTTCATCGTATGCCTTTAACACCCGAGAAAAAAAAAAAAAAAGAGGGGAAAAAGAAACCGTGGTCTCAGGGATGCTGATTAAAAACCCAATTATGTTTTGTGTCTACTAGGTGGTCTCAAATAGCACAGCAGCTGCCTGGAAGAACAGACAATGAGATAAAGAACTACTGGCATTCCTATTTGAAGAAAAAGGTGCCGAAGGAGGAAGGGATGGAGTCTCATAATTACAAAAGGGAAAGTGCGAGCTTAAATTCACACAGTACGGAACCTTCGGATTCTCTCCAAGAACCAATGAAGCAGATTCCAAGTTATCAATCATCAGAAAGAATGGGAAAATCTGTAACCAATGCTGACCAAACCCTTCCACAAATCTTTGATCAGTGTCCGAAAGAAGCCTATAGAAGCTCCTTGCCGAAACTCATGTTTACCGAGTGGCTCTCCCTTGACGGGCTTGCAGGTTTTCCTGCTAACGACAATTTTAAAAGTGTTGCTGATCATAGTCCAAGCTTTGAACATTATTCCATGGAGGGTTACTCGGTGACCAATAGGCAACTCGGCGGCGAGTATCATAACTCAGTAAGCCATGGTCCTGGCTATGACCCGTCTGAATTCAGCTCACAATTCAAAATTGAAGACCGTAGTCGAAGAAACGAGTTACTTGGTTTATTACAGAGGACGATTTATGGAGTGACTTCCACATGAATGGTGACGTAATGTACTTATGACGAAAAAATTTTAGACAAACAAGGATCAATTTGTTTGCTAAAAATTAAGTTCTTTGTGCAAATAATGATTTATAATAATACTAGAAAATATAACATATAAATAAAGGTTAATTTTTTTTCTTCAGACAATAAAAAAATGACAATTATTTTATCCATTTTAGCTAGAAAAACATGCAGCTCTTCACCAAGATCTATCCGTAAGAACGTCACACTATTTTCATTTAATGGTAAAAAATTATTTTATTTAAAATAAGCCATAAAAAAATATACACTGAAAAACATGTAAAGAATTCCCGATAAAATTTCTGTCAAACCTGCAACTTAAACTATACACCCAAAATCAAGACCTAGTGCTCCGAAGGCTGTGCCAGTCAACTAAAAGTACTCGATCCAATAAATTATCAAAATCCATATACCCCATAACTCATATACAGGAAAGCCACAGCCAAGAATTGAAACAACACAACATCACACTGGTCTTATAATTCAGATTTGCACCCGGAAGCCATCTTCACACAGGTTCTAGGACAGTTAATTTGCAAGTTTTGTCCGTTGTCAAACAATCCAACAAAACATACTTTACCTAATTACTACTGCACAATAATTGATATATAGGAAGGCACCAAACACTGAAAAAAAAAAAAAAGCTAATGGTCCCAATTTTGCTCAACCTCTTAACTCCCCCAGCAATGCAGATCTTCATGAACCGTCCTATACTCTTATTGTCCAAAATTAGTAGGCTTGTGTGAGTAAAATTCACCAAAAAATAAAAAATATAAAAAGACACATTCTAAGGACTCAATTTTGAAGCTCTCTCATCCAATTTAACTTATACATCATAACCCCAAAAATGTAGAAACTAGAGTCATTGGTTTCAACTATTCCAGAACTACAGTATAAACAAAACCAAGACATGAGTGGTTTTGTTAAACAAGAGACAAAAATCACACAGGTGTAACATAAGATAGTTTTTCAATTCAAAATCTAAAGACAAGAAACAACAAAAGTTACAATCTACATTTCAAACAGATAAATACAAGTATCAAATTGATTCAGTTATAAAGCAATCAAAGAATGACTCAAAAATAGCATAAATAAAAAGAATAAACAGATATACGAATTGGAATGAAAAGAAATTGAGAAGGAGAAGGAGAACAGACTTAGACATTGAGAAGTAAAAAGAGAGGAAAGAAAAGAAACTAATTTAAAGTATAGAAAGCTCAAGAATTAAGGAAAAGTGAATCTAGCAAGCCAAGACAAAAAGAACAAAAATAATTAGGGTTGGAAAATTCTCAAAATTTAAAGGTAAGCCACAAATAAAAAAAAATGTTGTATTGAGAAGAAGAAGAATAATAATAACTTAAAAACTGATTTGGAAGGAGATTTGAGAGAAAAAAAAAATGTTTGAGTAATTAGTGTCTTTTTGTCTCTCCCTCCCGTTGCCTGGGGTTTATTTTTCCTTTTTATTTTTTTATAGTCCACTTTTTTCGGATGAAAAATGACTTCCGCTTACAATGAAGTGAAATCATCATTTGCTGAAAAAAAAAAAAAAACAAAACTCAATATTTTTGGTTGACTTACAAAATATATTTTATTAACTACAATTTTATATTGCGCCAAACACTAAAAAATAAGAAAACATTTTTTTTAAAAAATATTTTACACAAAACGAATGGATCCTAAAGGGAAGAAAGACTTACCTCTAATTATGACTTAAATTATTTAGATTGGCAATCAATCAAAAAGGGCACCATGAACAAAGTTTATTGATTTGCACCGCACGTTCAATTGACAATGGTTAATTATAAACTTCTGCAGGAAATATACTTTCAGCCATTCCAAAATCAATAGGGAATTTGGCCTCAATTTTGTATATAATATAAGTCCGTCCCAGCCACAAAATATAAGATCCGTGTTACCGAAAAGGCCAGAGGGTAACCTGGTACAGACATTATGCTTTTTTTCTCTCTCCCTTTATTAAATGCAGCTATGGAGGGTTATAAGCGTTGGATATTATTATTATTATTATTATTATTTTAATCTTATCGAGTGGGAATGGGCTGTTAAAAGGTTTGGGGAGACAAGAAATGACAGATGATGACTTGGTTCAATTTTACTTTGTGGTCAAATCGCAAAAGGACTGGATCAATCAAATGGCCTTCGAGGGGATCCCCATTGCGGTTCCGCGTCTTACAGCGACTCCATCTAGAAAAGCTGTGAGCATTTGTTGCAGCCCAGTGATCAGAGTGGGACAAATGCCCAACACTATTGTGAGAGTCCAATCAACACTTTCGTCTGTTGCTCAGGAAGCAATTTTACAGGCTTTTTGGTACCGAAGCGGAGGTCGCAATGGGCCGTACACGTAGCCGACAAATTCAAAGTAACGGAAACGAATGCACCCAACTGGTTTATGTGTTAATCATGTCGTATGACATTAACTAGATTGCTTAATCCACTTGCTCTCGTCCGTCTTTGTTCCTCAGTCCCAAAAAGTCAAAGTAAATTCAGGGGCTTAAAAGTTTTCCGCGGCACTTGTCATCTTTTACAAGAACACAAAAACGGTTTTCCGTCGGTCAGACAACAAGAAAGGTCAGGTGAGAGTGCGCAATTGTGCTTCTAAACGGCACGCAACGTGACTTAACCCATCAGGAAATGATGTTAGAAAGGAAATGACGACCGAAGCAAAAGCAGTCTTCTCGTGTTTTACGTCATTACAACATAAGCAGTCTCATCCTTACGCTTCTTTTTCACTGCTCCCAAACACATACCCGGCCCTTTAAAAGCCGTGACTGGGTCTTTCCCAAACTGGGTTCTGATGATTAGCATCTTTTTCATCAACTTTTTCGATAAAAACCTGGAAGTACTGGCAGGCTCTCGGGGCCTAGGACAAATAAAAGCTACGCCAAGCGTAGGACTGGATAGTACTTTTGCTTGGTTTCGCACGACATAATTAAATGACATTCAAACCCATGATCAGATCGGATCCCAGATGATAGATCCCATCAACTGATTCCGCTCTTTGATTATATTGTCATCAAAATTTTTAAGAATTATCTGTTAAATTAATTAATATGAGCGATTCATATCATTTAAAGTATACTTCAAAATAAAAGGCCTAATATGATGGTCGGTTAGGCATAATGATAATTTGGGTCATCGGGTTTAAAATCCCTTCACTCTCCCTATTAAGAATAAATGTTACAGGAAAAAAATATGTGTATATATATATCTTCCCCTATTAAGAATAACCGTTACAGGAAAAGGAGTATCTTCTCATTTAAGATAATTATTAGAGAAAGAGAAGATCTTCCTATTTAAAGTAACGGTTATAGGAAAGGAAGATGTGTATATATATATATATATGCTATTACAGACCTTTCCGAGTGCTCAACCATCAGAGAGAGAAAACGTAAAGAAAAGAAAGGGAAAAGAGTAGGAGAAAAGAGAGAAGCGTTCAGGAACGAAACAGAAGAGGCTTCCTATCTCCACTGCGGGACATCAGCATAATGGACAACGGTATGTTGATTTCAATTACAGTTTTATTGCTAGTATTCGCATAAAAAAAGATACTGCAATATATGAAATAAGAATTTCAGAAAGAGAAATTCTAGAAAAGTCCAACAATTGGTATCAGAGCGGGTCTGCGAATATTGCAATTTGGTTTTCTTTATCTCTTTGTGCCGTATAGTATTTTATTTTATTAGGCTGTATTTTGTTTTTCCTTTGCGTGTAATCAATAATTACAACGCGGGACAAAACAAATATTTTGATTGCCTGGTACGCGGGTCCCACCTGCAGTACGGTGGTGCTCGGGTAGTATTTTATTTTATTAGGTTGTATTTTGTTTTTCCTTTGCGTGTAATCAATAATTACAACGCGGGACAAAACAAATATTTTGGTTGCCTGGGTCTCACCTGCAATATGGTGATGCTCGGGTAGTATTTTATTTTATTAGGTTGTATTTTGTTTTTTCTTTGCGTGTAATCAATAATTACAACGCGGGACAAAACAAATATTTTGGTTGCCTGGTACGCGGGTCCCACCTGCAGTATGGTGGTGCTCGGGTAGTATTTTATTTTATTAGGTTGTATTTTGTTTTTCCTTTGCGTGTAATCAATAATTACAACGCGGGACAAAACAAATATTTTGGTTGCCTGGTACGCGGGTCCCACCTGCAGTATGGTGGTGCTCGAGTAGTATTTTATTTCATTAGATTGTATTTTATTTTTCCTTTGCGTGTAATCAATAATTACAACGCGGGACAAAACAAATATTTTGGTTGCCTGGTACGCGGGTCCCACCTACAGTATGGTGGTGCTCGGGTAGTATTTTATTTTATTAGGCTGTATTTTGTTTTTCCTTTGCGTGTAATCAATAATTACAACACGGGATAAAACAAATATTTTGGTTGCCTGGTACGCGGGTCCCACCTGCAATATGGTGGTGCTCGGGTAGTATTTTATTTTATTAGGCTGTATTTTGTTTTTCCTTTGCGTGTAATCAATAATTACAACGCGGGACAAAACAAATATTTTGGTTACCTGGTACGCGGGTCCCACCTGCAGTATGGTGGTGCTCGGGTCCGAATGAATACCATTAAAAAAAAAAAAAACTCCCACATAAAAGATAATTTAATCTTCGTAATTGAAGATTATTAAATTCACGTTAATGAGTCAAATATTAAAAGCTTGTTAGTCACCAAAGTGACGTGACTTTGAATGGATTTGAACAGCTGACTGTGAATTTTAATTGTTCATTTTAGATGCTAATAAAATGTTTTGAAATGAACAATTGTGGTTATTAATTATAAAGTTAGGAGATCATCCAAAGATGGATCATTGCTTATAATTAATGACACTAAAAGGGATTAATTAATATACTAAGTAAACGTGATTGTATATCCAAAGATGACATTCATGTTAATTTTAGTATGATTAATTGATCTATTAAAGTTTATTTAAATTAGCATCATTATTGATTAGAGTTATGTATTTGAGGATCACCCAAAGGTGAACTTAAATACATAATTAAAATTTGTAATGTATCTGAATCCATTAGAGTTTACTCAAAGCATTAACGTATAAATTTGGATTATATTTGCAGCTTCCACCAATGTATTCGCCTTAGGCAATTCAATGGTCAAATTCAATGGGCTGAACTATGCTGAATGGTCTGAGCATATTCAGTTTCATTTGGGTGTATTGGGCCTGGACTTAGCAGTCATTTCGGATGAAAAGCCTACAGTCATTACAGGGACTAGTACAGAATCTGATAAGTCTTTTTATGAGGCTTGGGTACGGTCCAATAGGTTGAGTTTGAATTTGATGCGAATGACGATAGCTGAAAACGTCAAGCCATCGATGCCTAAGACGGAAAATGCGAGGGAATTTCTGATGAGAATTAAGGAATACTCTCAGTCAGATATAACTGATAAATCCATCGTAGGAACCCTAATGAGTGAGCTGATGACCAAGAAATTTGATTGGTCACAGCCCATTCATGATCATGTGACCAGTATGGCTAATCTAACAGCAAGGTTGAAAACAATGAGCATGGATGTGAGTGAATCATTTCTGGTTCAATTCATCATAAACTCACTGCCTCCTGAATTTGGCCAGTTCCAAGTGAATTATAACACTATTAAAGAGAAATGGAACTTTCAAGAAATTACGGCCATGTTAGTTCAGGAGGAAGGGAGATTAAAGAAGATGAAGGATCACTCCATTCATCTCATCGTTCATAAGGATGCTAGTGGTAGCTGGTCTAAACCACATAAGAAAGGTAAGAAGAAGGACAAAGCCTCTATGAAAGTCACTGGAGGTCAGATCCAGAAGGATCAGAAATGTCTTCTGCAAAAAGATGGGTCACTTCAAAAATGATTGCCCAAAAAGAAAGGCTTGGTTCGAAAAAAAAGGTACGTACTGTATATCAGTATGTTTTGAATCAAACATAATTGAAGTGCCCAATAATACTTGGTGGTTAGATTCTGGACTTACTATTCATGTGTCACATATTATGCAGGGATTCCTTTCAATCCAGCCCAACAGGAACTGAGAAGTTCCTCTATATGGGAAACAGAATGAAGGCACGAATAGAAGGGATTAGGACGTACAGATTGATCTTGGACACCAAGTGTCATCTGGATCTAGAAAAGTGTCTCTATGTTCCTGAATGTGCTAGAAATTTAGTTTCTGTTGCAAAGTTGGATAAAGAAGGATTTAACCTCAAGATTGGAAATGGTGCATTTTCATTGTATAGACATTCGTACTATTATGGATCTGGTACTTTGATTGATGATTTGTACCGTTTGAATCTTGATGCTATGTATGCTGATTCCATATTTCTTGTTGAGCATGGTATAGGTAACAAACGTAATATACATGATGAAAGTTCTGCTTTCTTATGGCATCAAAGATTGGGTCATATATCCAAAGAAAGGATATTGAGGTTGATGAAAGGTGATATCCTGCCTCAATTGGATTTTACTGATTGGGATGTATGTGTTGATTGTATAAAAGGGAAACAAACAAAACATACATCAAAGAACCCAGCCATAAGAAGCAATGAGCCTTTAGAATTGATACACACTGATGTTTGTGGCCCGTTTGATATCCCAACATGGGGTGGTGAGAAATATTTCATCACCTTTATAGATGACTACTCACGATATTGTTACTTGTATCTACTGCATGAAAAGTCTCAGTCAGTAAACATCCTAGAGATGTTTATTAATGAAGTTGAAAGGCAGTTAGATAGAAAAGTAAAAGTGATTAAGTCAAATAGGGGTGGTGAATATTATGGAAAATTCAATGAAAGTGGACAATGTCCTGGTCCATTTGCAAAACTTCTTGAGAGTCGAGGCATATGTGCACAGTATACAATGCCTGGTACACCACAACAGAATGGTGTAGCGGAAAGTCAGAATCGTACACTTATGGATATGGTTAGGAGCATGTTGAATTACAGTACTGTACCCTTATCCTTGTGGATGCATGCATTAAGAACTGCTGCATATCTGCTGAATAGAGTTCCTAGTAAGGCTGTCCCTAAAACTCCTTACGAGTTATGGACAAGAAGGAAACCCAGTTTGAGACACCTTCATGTTTGGGGTTGTCCAGCAGAAGTAAGGATATACAATCCACATGAAGGAAAGCTTGATGCAAGAACCATTAGTAGTTACTTCATTGGCTATCCTGAAAAGTCCAAAGGGTATAGGTTTTACTGCCCTAACCATAGTACTAGAATAGTTGAGTCTGGTAATGCTCGGTTCATTGAAAATGGTCAGTTCAGTGGGAGTGGGGAATCACGAAAGGTGGATATTAAAGAATCACAAAATGAATGGTTCACAGTGAGTACTCCTACTCATGTCGGTATTCCCACACCCAGTGTTTCTACTCAAATTGTTATTCCTTATGTTGCATCACAGTCACGTGATATGCAAGGACAACAAATTGATACTCGAAACACGCAAAGTGAACATATAAGAGATGAACCAAGTGACAATATTCAATTTACAAATGAACAAGTGATACCACAAGAAATGACATTACGGAGGTCTACAAGACAGAAAAGGCCAACAGTTTCAAATGATTATGTGGTTTACTCACTTGAGCATGAATCGGAATTGAGCATTGATAAAGATCCAGTCTCATTTAAACAAGCCATGGAATGTAATGATTCTGAAAGGTGGTTCAATGCCATGAAAGAAGAGATGAAATCGATGGATGTAAACCAAGTCTGGGAGCTAATAGAGTTACCTGAAGGATCAAAATGAGTTGGCTGTAAGTGGGTCTTCAAGACCAAGCGAAACTCGAACGGTAACATCGAAAGGTATAAGGCCAGACTTGTAGCCAAAGGTTTCACTCAAAGGGATGGTGTTGACTATAAGGAGACTTTCTCTCCAGTTTCTAAGAAAGACTCTTTAAGAATTATTATGGCATTGGTGGCTCATAATGATCTAGAGCTCCACCAAATGGATGTAAAGACCGCCTTTCTGAATGGTGACTTGGAAGAGGAAGTGTATATGGACCAACCTGAAGGTTTCATCACTACGGGGCAAGAAAATTTGGTGTGTAAATTAAAGAAATCGATATATGGACTGAAACAAGCCTCCCGACAATGGTATATTAAGTTCAATAATACCATTACGTCATACGGTTTTGTAGAAAACACCGTTGATCGGTGTATCTATATGAAGGTCAGTGGGAGCAAGTTCATTATATTAGTCCTATATGTCGATGACATTCTTTTGGCCGCTAATGACATAGGTTTGTTACATAATGCGAAGAAATTTCTCTCTGAAACTTTTGAAATGAAAGATATGAATGAGGCATCCTATGTGATAGGAATAGAAATATTCCGTGATAGATCACAAGGATTGTTAGGATTGTCTCAGAAAAGGCTATATCAATAAAGTATTAGAGAGATTTAGAATGGAAAATTGCTCAACAGGAATAGTTCCAATTCAGAAAGGGGACAAGTTCAGTGAATTACAATGTCCAAAGAATGATTTGGAACGGAAAGTGATGGAATCAGTTCCCTATGCATCACTGGTTGGAAGCCTGATGTATGCGCAAACATGTACTCGGCCAGACATCAGTTTCGCAGTTGGAATGTTAGGCCGATATCAAAGTAATCCTGGAATAGATCATTGGAAAGCCGGAAAGAAAGTACTTAGGTACTTACAAGGCACCAAAGATTACATGCTTACTTATAAAAGATCAAGTCATCTTGAAGTAGTAGGCTACTCGGATTCAGATTATGCTGGATGTGTAGACTCGAGGAAATCTACATTTGGTTACATGTTTCTCCTGGCTGGAGGAGCAGTTTCCTGGAAAAGCAGGAAGCAATCTGTCATTGCTACTTCCACTATGGAGGCTGAATTTGTAGCATGCTTTGAGGCTACTGTTCATGCATTATGGTTGCAGAATTTTATCTTAAGGCTTGGTTTGGTCGACAATATAGAAAAGCCGTTAAGAATTTTTTGTGACAATTCCGCAGCAGTCTTCTTCTCTAAGAATGATAGGTATTCTAAAGGTGCGAAACATATGGATTTGAAATACCTATCTGTTAAAGAAGAAGTGCAAAACCAAAGAGTGTCCATTGAGCATATTGGCACTGAGTTGATGGTAGCGGACCCGTTAACTAAAGGTTTGCCACCGAAAACATTTACTGGACATGTTGATCGGATGGATATTATGGACAGGTCCTCATACACTTGAAAGCCAATATTTAGAATGCTTATATCATTGTGACACTCGTGAATTCAATTAAAGTTATGGTTTTGCTTATGCTCTGTTATCTCTATTTAGATGTATACAATTATGGTTTGTGAGATAATTAATGGCATATATGAGAATGACAGTTTAAAGTTTCAATGTTCCTCAGTAAAGTTATTATGAATTATGATGTTCATGTGAGCATTGAAGGAATCATGTCGCTATAAGATGTGTGACCGCCATGATCCAATCATTTTAATTCAATTAAGTGTTGTGATTTGATGATCTTTAAGAATTGTGCGCACTTAATTATTATTGTTTCATCGAGTCATGACATGGACCAAGTGGGAGATTGTTAAATTAATTAACATGAGTGGTCCATGTCATTTAAAGTATGACTCAAAATAAAAGGCCTAATATGATGGTCGGTTAGGCATAACGGTAATTTGGGTCATCGGGTTTAAAATCCCTCCACTCTCCCTATTAAGAATAAACATTACAGGAAAGGAATATGTGTATATATATATCTTCCCCTATTAAGAATAACCGTTACAGGAAAAGGAGTATCTTCTCATTTAAGATAATTATTACAGAAAGAGAGGATCTTCCTATTTAAGGTAACGGTTACAGGAAAGGAAGATGTATATATATATATATGCTATTACAGACCTTTCCGAGTGCTCAACCATCAGAGAGAGAAAACGTAAAGAAAAGAGAGGGGAAAGAGTAGGAGAAAAGAGAGAAGCGTTCAGGAACGAAACAGAAGAGGCTTCACATTTCCACTGCGGGACATCAGCATAATGGACAACGGTATGTTGATTTCAATTACAGTTTTATTGCTAGTATTCGCATAAAGAAAGATCCTGCAATATATGAAATAAAAATTTCAGAAAAAAAAATTCTAAAAAAATCCAACATTATCAATCAAGATTGAACAACTGAGAAATATTTGGTTGTTTTCTTTGACTCTCGTAAGAGTTAAAACGAAATAGAATGTGAAGAAGAAGAAGAAGAAGAAGAAAATGGGAAGACAGCCTTGTTGCGATAAGAACGAAGTTAAGAGAGGGTCATAGGGCCGTGAAAGAAGACCGAATCTTAGTTGATTACATCAAAGAACATGGTCGTGGTAGCCGGCGAACCCTCCCTAGGAATGCAGGTCTCGCTCTTTCCCTGTGTCTCCCTTTGTCTTTCTATTTTCTCGTTTCTCTTCTGACCAATGTGAGTGGAAAGATATGAACTGTAGGCTGAAATCAAAAAACAAGAAAAATGGAAGAAAGTTTTAAACATCCTTCAATCGCATGAGTGAAAGCGTCTTGAGGCTACACCTCACCAAAGACCATGTTGTTTTTGTGATACTGGAGAAACGGAAGTTTCTATTAAAGATTGTAATTTTCTTTTTTTTCTCCGAGACTTTGCCTGATTGGAAGTTGCGGCAGATTCCTGGTAAAATGGTGATTCAACATTTGCTTTATGGCTAGTCAGCTATATTTCTAACTTTACGGCATACAGTCTGTTAACACCAAAAATTTGTCTTCTTCCGAATAGGTCTCCCTCGATGTGGGAAGAGCTGCCGCCTTCGGTGTACGAACCATCTTCGGCCTCACATTAAACGTGGCCCCTTCACTCCCGAAGAAGAGGCTACGATTATTCGACTTCATGGCACGCAGGCTTGGTAACAAGTATTATGTTGGTCTCCACTTCTATTTCGTTTATGTAGGGGGCTAACGCTTTCACAAAAATTGATTTGAAAGATGATCAAATGGTTTATATTGCTGTTTTCTGTCACTATTTCGTAGCATGCCATTGAATTAAGGATTATGGTGTGTTTCCATATGGACAGGCTGCCTTCTGTCTTTATCTTATATCTTCTTTTCCGTTCAAGTGTCATCATCTTTGGTGGCCTGCCATAGCATTCCAAATACCGGGAAGAACGAATAACGACGTCAAGAATTTCTGGAACACTCATTTGAAGAAACGCCTGTCTTCAATGGCTTAAAAATTGCAAATTCGGCATTTTTTTCTCCACTTTGCAACCAGTTGACATAAAATGCAAGTCTCTATCAACCCGCCACAGGGTGCAGTGGGAGATTGCCACGGTAAAGGCCGAGGCCTATCTGTCAATGGAACCAGTGCTCCTTACCACACCATCTTCACTTAAGGTGGAAAGTGAACTCCGAAGTTGGAGAATCCTTTTGCATAACGAAAGGAAAATATGGAAGGCAATGCTAAGAGTCCTGTCTCTCAAACATCTTTATAAGCATTGTTGAGTTGTCATTCAGTTGCCAACAAAGTTAATGCCATGGCCAAAACAAATACCTCCAACGATGCCACCAGCTCCGATGAATATACTGATTCTTCGGATACAGTATTGGAGTTGCTATGGGGCATTTCAGGTGGCAATGATATGGAATTCATACAAGGTAACACAGAAGTCGTTTCTGAATTTCTAGGTCTTGGTTGTCAATGAACCTGCCTTCTTTCTCCTGCCCCAGCATAATGTGGTCCGGCGGTGTAAGGAGGTCATACTTGCAGCTGATCAGGGTCATTTTGGCCGCCAATTTTCCTTTGAGTTTTGATTATTGACATAATATTTATCTAACTTTGAATCTGAGTTAAAAGCTTTATTTTTGACCTTTAACAAGAAGGCTATGGAGATTAAAGCTGAAAGCCACTTAACAGGCGGCCATATTCAAGGCTTTCTTCCCTTTTGTCTACGACTAAGAAAAAATTTCGAGACCAAGGTCAAGCAAAGGCCAAACTATAGAAGAAAATCTATCGAGGTCTGGGCTTTCCTCAAGAATTCTAACGGGAAAATTTGTCCCGTGCAGTAGGATAAAAGACCTTGACTGGTACTTCAAATGCTGCTCTTTCAAAGATGCTCTCAGTATATACAACCAAGCAATGTGCTTGTTTGGCTTCCCAGTTTCCTCTAGGAAGTTACTATATTGGGAAAAGGAAAAAAGTTAAATCAACTTGTCCAATTTACAAAGTTATGCGAGCTCCATTTTCTACGAATAATGTGACACATCTGCCTGTACAAAAATTTATTGCCTTGTAGGAAAATAACGAGTTTAAAGTCGTACATACATTTCCTTCAAATATAAGGTCAAGATCTTGCATTTCATGTGGATCGCGTCCGTCAATCCCAATAACACAGGACCAGGGACAAAAACCGGCAACAGTTCAAATAAATAAATAAATAAAACCCCAGAAACTTATTATTAACCACAAACGGGATGTGCCGACAATGAAGTGGCTCATTGCTTGCCTAACGTGGAAACAGCCTCACAAACTGATTTTTGTCGGCCAGGAACAAACAGGATTCTCAACAGTGAAGCACTGGCCTAGTTCACTTCATCCCTATGGAGACAAACACCCATAGATCATATTAACAGAAAGCTATCAATAAATGCACAATAAATACACCTGGTGCAGTGTTCAATCCGATCTGAGGATAGTTAACCTAAAAACACCCAAAGAGTTTCTGCGGAGCTGTTCCGGTAGCACGGTATTTTGCAGCTGACTCCTCTGCCTTTAGAACATCCTCCCCTCGTTTGGCTTGGATTGTTGCTCTCTTTTCTTCGGCTTCTTTGTGAATCATTGCTATTTTATTTTTAATTTGCTCTGCATATTCTGCCCTTTTCTTCTCCAGTTTCTCCTACTCATATGCAGGCACCATGGCGGATTAATTGTGGATTCAGGACAAGGATAGAAAATATTTTAGTTTCGTATACAGTGTCCACGCTAGATTTAAGTACTCAAGCCACAAAGTTTGGCGTCCACTTATAGATTTAAGCGCTGGGACATGGACTAATTGTCAAATGGAAACTTTCATGAATTAAATGAATCAGATTAGATTATCTCTGTGACCATTCAACAACAAAGTATCCAGAATAATGGTCTTGATGTCTGAATCAAATTTCCGTAAATTAGTACATGACATATAAGCAACAAATCGATACCTCGATCTTCTTCAACTCAGCCTCCGCAGATGCCTTTTTGCTATTCTCCCATGCTCCAATAGCCGATAGTCTTTTGTGAGCTCTGATCAACAGATTTAACCAGCATATTTAAGGCAGAAAAACAAGCAACTTTATCAAAGGAATTCAAATAATAAAAGCAGAAAACGGCCCTTTTGAAGAGAAGTCATATCATGGTCTCCACTTGAGCCAAAGAATCTGGAATGATCACTATAAAAACATCCAGCCCCAAACCCAATACACGAGACTCCCGGTTGTTTGGTGCACGTAACATTCTATTCATGCTCCATCAAAAAAAATCAGGGGTGCAAAGAACCACCATTAAGCGTAACAACTAACAAGATTTAGGGAACCATTTGTTGGCCATAGAAGGGAGAAAGAAGAGAAAAAAGCCCCAAACCAAGAATTCATCATTAAAACCTAATCGAAATTCATCTCCAGGAGAAGTATTTGCATGTCAAAACCTCATAATACTTGAAAAGAAGAATATGAAGAGATCGATGTGGTTCTTACTTGTTCTCTGCTTTGCTCTTCTCACTCTCTTCCCATGCTCTAATAAGCGACAGCCTCTTCTCTGTCACAACCCTTTCAAGCACAGCATCTTCACAAAAAAACCAGAAACTCCAAGTTGGTTATATGACTATTAACGTATGTATAACCGGAAAAGCAAAAGATTGGGAAGAGACGAGATTCTTAGTAACTTATATGAAGTACCTCGATTAACAGAACCTTCGGTGCTCTTCTCCTTGCCAGATTCAGTTATCTCTATGACAACCAAAGAAAAGAAAGAGAGAGTCAAACAGGGTTCAGACAAGTTTTCCACGATTTTATCTCTTTGATCTATATTTACCACAAATTTTGTAAGAATCCTATGGCCTTTGCTGATAATTGCTCAAAATTTATGGGCAGATGGAAAAAAAATTAATAGAGGAAGGCCTACCAGGAGCTAAGTAAAGATTCGTGGCAGTCTTCATCATACAAAAGCAGAAATCCGAACGTGAAATTCTGTCTTAATTTGTCTGAGGATCCAAAAATATGGATCAATTCATACTAACTAAGCAAGTCAAGTGACTAGCAAAGAGTATCTACCCTCCAAAAGAGAACTAAAACTCAAACCACCGTCTTCCTTTCATCTTGTGATTTTCTAAGTCTCATTTAATTGTTCAATTTTTTTTTAAATTCTTAATTTACTAATAATAATAATAATAATAATAAGCCTCACAACATGCTTCGGTACAGTCCACTTGTCGACAAGAGAAAAAATATTAAACCAAAAGAAATTGATAACAAAAACCATTCCCAAAAAACTATACAACTCAATAGAGAAATCGGATGACATAGAACTTGGAAGCATATAAGTTTTCAAAAGTTGGTATTATTTATCTTTTTCTGCTAATTTTTCTCATCGATCAAAAGCTGGCAAGATGGAAAGAGAGAGTCTTCTTTTTTCATTTACTTTCAACAACAGCGAGTGCCTTTGACTCATCGGCCTTTTCTTCCGCAGGAGGAGGTGGCGGAACTAAGGATTTCTCGTCAGCAACGTCTTTGGTAGCTTCAACAGGTTCAGCTTTCGGAGCTTCAACAGTCTCCGGTGGAGGTTCTGATGAGACCTCGGATTTCACCTTTGTGGGCTCCTCTAACATCGCGCTTTTAACTAAACTTGGAAAATGACAATCTTAATTTGCTGAGAAGAGATCGAGTAAGAGTAGAGGGTTGGATAGATAGATAGAGAGATAGAGAGAGAGAGAGAGAGAGAGAGAGAGAGAGAGAGAGGAGGAGTGTTGGTTGAGATATTATGGTTGGAAGTTGGTGACTGCGGAAGGCTGGGCTGGAGGGTTGTCTTCTATTCTATGTGCTGGCAGAGAGTGACCCATAATGTGTGTTTTGTCTCCACAGCACCAATTTTTCTTCTTTTCTATTTAGACGTTGAAAGTTTCCCAAATCTGCTTCGGCTGGCGCTAAAATGGGAGGAGAAAAATAAATAAATAAATAAATAAAAGAAAAAGAAATATTGCTGCTTTCTTGCCAGTCCAGAATGTAACTTACTGAATTGCAAAGCCTGACTTCACCGCCAACTTCAAACAAGTAATGCGACATAGCCTTCTTCCCAAGAATTTCTTGGTAACTTC
Source organism: Ceriops zippeliana (assembly GCA_037897445.1). NCBI lineage: Eukaryota > Viridiplantae > Streptophyta > Magnoliopsida > Malpighiales > Rhizophoraceae > Ceriops > Ceriops zippeliana. Next base: position 7,532,811 of record JBAPLH010000017.1, read on the forward strand.
AGTTTTCAAAAGAAGATATTTGATGCGATGCCCAGCTAGAAAATTTGCCTCCCGTCTCGAGGGGTCATTTTGTAATTAAGGAGTAACAGACCTGACCTGTTGGTTAGAGACCAGTTATTCATTCAAAAATTATGCTTGCAACTTGCCTCGGAGAGGGCGCCATCTTGGAGGATTTCCCTATTTGTCACTCTCGTCTCCTCCAACTCTCCGTTGCCTAAATCCCAATAGAAACGGCTATCGCTGGTCTGGCTCATTGCGTCGGTGCCCACAGATTCGTCCTCATTTCGTCTGACTGACAGAATCTTGGTGGGCCGGTCTCTAATGCACAATATCTAATATTCCATTCACATTTCACATTTTAATCCAAGAATTAAACTCATGATATAGACTACATAAAGAAAAATATATTTCGCTGTTCACCGAGAAATATCTTAACAATTACAATTTTAAATTTTTAATTTAAAAAAGAGTATGAAATTTCTAAAAAAATAAAATAAAATTAATCTAACGAGTTTCTTAATAAAAATGAATATAAAAAAGTCTTTTGTTATTGCATAAATTATCAAACCTTGAGTTATATAAAATGGTAGATAAGGATAGGCTTGCATTTATAATTGCCATTTCAAAATGATAGCGAAATTTCCATTTAAAAATAATGAATTAACATTTCAGAAGTTGCTGGCACTGGCTGTTAAGGGGCATCATCTGGAAGCAATGTAGGACCCGACTACTTTCCCATTTCTATATAAAAGTTCCCATTTCTTCTTTTCTCTACATAAACAACTTGATTTTTTTGAATTAAATACCTAAGTTATTGCTTTAGCCCGAATTTTTTCATATGGGGAAAATTTATTTTTCTTTTTGGGGGGAGAGGGGAACTTTATTCACTTGATTTCCAGACAAGCGGCGTCATAGCCAGTGTTGCGTCCAGACGCTGCGCGCTTGGAATGGTAAGAACGAACTCTTAAGGTTTTTCAAAAATCAAATCGAATCGACTGGTTTGATCCATAAAATAGGATTCGGTCTAATTTTCTATCTAATTGTTACTCAAAATTGCATTACTTCAAAAAATCAGTAAATAAACCGATGAACTAACTAACTAATTCAATCGTGAATCTTCGAATCAAAATCGACTCTCACGATTCGATCAATTTTAAAATTGGTAACCCAACACAGTCTTAACTGCACCACGTCGCCTACAAAATTGCTAAAAAAAGAAATTTCCGGCGCCCCTTAGTGCTCCTCAAAGGTCGCGAATCGAGGTAGCGGAGAAGTCCAAAATTGACAGAATCTCATATTTTGATTAAATTGATTAAGCCAATTCAATTTTTTAGTTTTTAATTTTTAATTTTTTTTTTTAGCTTGATAACCTATTCAATTATTAAATTTATGGTCATGGATCAATATCGTCTTGCTTGGCATGAGGTCGAGCGTGTCGGTTGTTGATCGAGCGCCGACTAACCAAGCTGTCCAAACGATTTTCTTCGCCCCGCACGCTGGAAGCCATGCGGCGCTAGTTGATGTGATGCTTAAACCACTATTAATGATTTTTTTTTATAGCCTGCCGACAAATACATAGTGTTTTTTTTTTTAAAAAATAAAATCTCTACGTCATAATCGTGCCGTATTGGTCAACTAGAATGTGCGCGCGCAATGTCCCTGGCGGGCGCACACGTGGGCCCAAGAAAACGAACCACTTACGAAATAGATTCTAGCGCCCAGTGGCAGGGGCTCTGATGGGCTTGACCCAATTAGATGGATCTTCCATAGAAAATTGTCGGTCATACAGACAACGGTTACAGAAATTTGCGAGGCGTTCAACAGAGGTGTGTGTTTCCGATTCCGATTCGCCGCCTTGAAAACACCAATTCCGAACACATTTGGGCCGCAGACGAACCACATTTAGCAGAATGGACCCCAAGTTGAAAGGGCCGAACAATTATGCAAGTACACCGAAGCTCCGTTAATTATTGACCCATTACCGAGTAAACTTCACAGCCCAACATCAACTAGCCCCCCGAAGGCTCGAGCCATTTCCCCCCCCCCCCACTTTTTGTGTTTGTTTGGTGCCGAGTTTGAATCTCGATGGTTGTACCCGAAATTCCAATGGTTTTTACCACCGGACCACCTTATTGATTGGGAAGTCCTTGTTCTTGATGCTTTGAATTTTCAAACGAAGGGCAGATCATGTTGTGCCATCAAATTTTATGTCTTTTCGCAATGTTTTACCTTTAAAAAACAAATTTTGGTTGCTTACTCGTATCAGTAAGATTAGGAGTGTACCAAACAAAGCAAGCGAGCCATTACCCATCATCACTGGCTGCTGTCAGGGATGCAAGCGTTACTTCTTATATTAGGACACAAAATTATAGACGACACGGCGCAACTTAGTTGGTAACCGGTCCATTCGACTGCTTTATTTTAAAATCTAAGCTAAATTACTAACCAACCAAGTTTGATTTTGATACCATAACACGATACGGTGTCTTTTTAAAGGTGAAACATTGCTCGAGCAAATCACACACACACACCCTCTCTCTCTCTCTCTCTCTCTCTATATATATATATATATATCTGTGTGTGTGTGTGTGTGTGTGTGATAAATGGGCTAGATTTTGTACGGGTGAAAGTTAGTCTGCCAAAGTAATGATTGGCGTCAATGGCTTTGGGGTCGTTGCAACCATTAACCAAAGATTAAGGATTGTGCGTGTCAAGCAGTCGAATGCTACTTTCACTCAAAGCGGAAACTAGCGGGCTGAGGTGCCCATTGCCTTCAAGGAAGTATTGCAACTTGCAACAAAACAAATTAAACTTTCAATTTAAATTATAGATGTTAAAAATAGAATATACAATTTATATTCTAAATTTTATTTAATAGTTTAAATTTTTAATTCAATTCATTTTTTAACATGATATCGATATCCATAATTAAATAATTATAAATTTAAATTATTCTATCTTTACATTTAATCACGTTTAATTTTTTAAAGCGGGCATTGCAGATGATATATCTAGAATAAGGATGGATACAGTCATGGGATTAAGCATATGCATTGGGTAAGAGCAACGACCCATCGCTGCTATAGTTCAGCCGAAAACCCTGTGCGAAACATGCCATGAAGCTGTAAGAGCACCTTCTTCCCTAATTTCAACAGGAATATGGCTTGCTTAATCTAGGGAGGGGACGGGAATTTTATACCCTTTATCAATGACCATAAAAAGGCACACTCCAGACTGACTGTAAACTTTATAACCGCCAAAATGATCCTCGTATAAGATTGTTTGCTGTCGCAGCTATAGTAAAATTATTACTTCTAGATTCCATATATCAGATTACACAAGGATATAGTGATTAATTGGTTAATTTGTTTGTATTTACTTTGCGTGAATTAAACAAACAGGTAGCACATTACCCATTATATCAATTACAGAGAAATACAAAAGAAGTTTAGTCGTCAATTCTTTTCTCTTCTTTATCTTCCCCCGTGGCTTAGACTTCAAAGACTAGTATTCCTTGAAAGTGGGGCAAGCGTTAGTAAGATCTATTAAATAGGGTGGGCATGCAACCTAAAAGAAAAAAAGAAGAAACAAAGAGGATAGGCTGGGCCACGTACTCATTGTTATCCCATTAAACAATGCAACTTATCTGGGCAATATAATCACCAAAATTTTTTCCTTTTGCAGCCGTGGTCAAGGTTACTCAGTTTTGTAAACATTAAGTTATTTTCAAAATAATAATAATAATAATAATATTATTATTTATCACTAAAATATTATTAGATGGAGTAATATTTTAATATTACTTTTAATATTAATAAATTTGAAATTTAAAATCATGCGTTTCGACAACAATCTCCTTTTTTTTTTTGAGAAACGGATGATAGCAAGATAACTCGAACTAAAATTAATATAAAATACAATATACTGGAATTATCAAGTAAACCACCGCCTCAAATAGTAATAATGCTTCCGAGTTGACTAAGACGTATCACCAGTGTAAGGTCAGCAAGGTCATTTTAAGGTCCGCACCTCGTGCCTTACTGCATTAAAAAGAAAACTTTAGTAAGCACAGCTGTATTACTCCACATGGTCTGGCTCAAGCTAGTGGAGAGAAGCATCTCATGTTATTCACTCTAGTCACCGATTGCCTAGAGATCTGAGTTATCTTCGCCTCTCAGTTCGCATTTCCAAACTGTCTGCAGTCTCTTCGTTCAGACTGCAAAGAAAGCAACAAAAATTCACTTCATTGCTGCTGGATTTCAGAGTTTTACGTAAAACCATACGTCCTCTTTGTCACAATCATATCTAGCTAAATTTCTCACAAAGCAGTCGGTCTTTTCATGAAGATTCTCTGAGAATCCAGGACAAGGTCGAAAAATGTTTAGATCATGGAGAAGCGACAAGAAAAAGATCAAAGCTGTTTTCAAATTGCAGTTTCAGGCAACTCAGGTAAAATAATTTAACAGTATTTCGTTTTTGTTGAATTAAAGGTAGGTTGACTTTCGGCTAGATTGCGGTTGAATTACAAGTAAATGCAATGGAATGTAGAAGCATGTACTTTTATTAATGTGACCAAGATGTACTAGCGACGCACTCACCTTGGTTTACATCTCCGTTCAGGTGCCACGGCTGAAAAAACCTTCTTTGATAATAAGCCTAATGCCAGAGGATGTTGGAAAGCCAACTTTCAAATTAGAGAGAGCTGCAGTTAAGGATGGAACCTGTTCATGGGAAACTCCTGTTTATGTGACAGTGAAACTCGTCGAGGAGCTGAAAGCAGCAAAGCTGAATGAGAAAATATACCATTTCATAGTCTCTGGCGTAAGTTAGAGGGACGCCCTGTTCTTTTCACCCATCTTTGTTCCAGGCTTAGGATGCGCACAGCCCGTGTTTGCTCACTAATGCATCTGGGTTCTTGCAGGGATCCTCGAAATCAGGTTATCTGGGTGAAGCTTCTATAGATCTCGCTGATTTTGCAGAGGAAACTCGGCCATTGACTCTTTCTCTGCCGCTTAAGTTTGCAAACTCTGGCGCGGTTCTTCATGTTAGTTCTGCCTCCTCCAACTCTGACATTAACCCTCTCGTGCGTGCATGAATTTATGAAATTCTATTGATCTACTTTGCACTGATTGGCCCTCTCATCATTCATCTGAGCACTGTCTCTTAGGCTCAAAATGAATTCAACCAAGTAATTTGAACTTGCAGCTGTGATGCTTACATAAGGTAATCATTGAAACAGGTCACAATCCAGAAGATGCAAGGAGGAACTGATCAAAGGTAAGCATGGCCATCAAAAATTAATTCACAGTATACCTTTTCTTCTTCTTATTCTCTGTTTCAATTATTATTCTCTACTCCTGTTGAATTTCTACCCTTTGATTTTAGTATCGACATATACTGATAGTTGACTGTAATAGCAGGTTCGTTGAAGATAATGGAGAACCAATATTGCATCCAGATACAAGCATGAAGAACCAACTAAACATTAGTCATAAAGATGGATATAACAAAATTTTTGCTGAAGTAAGGTCTAATGCCATCTATTATCGCTCTCTTCTAGCTACCTAGTAGATTTATTGCCTGTTCTATAGTGTAATTACACAGGTTCCTCATAATATTGCAGGACAGGAAATCGGAGGATGAAGAAACAGAGGCCAGCTTCAAAGAATCTATGGGATCTAATGCTTATACGATGAACAAGCTGCATCAAAGATCAAGCACAGATTGGTCAATGGGCTCGGCTTCAGACGGATGGTTATTTGACTCAGCAAAGAGCCCTGAAGACAACCTTCCAAGGGAATCACAAGAGACATTAGAAGCATCCATTGAACAACTCAAAACTGAAATATCCAATCTGACGAGGCAATCAGAATTATCAGAACTGGAACTGCAGTCTCTTCGGAAGCAGATAATCAAGGAAAACAAAAGGGCACAAGATTTATCCAGACAAGTTGCGGACCTTAGAGAGGAGAGAGACAAACTCAAAGCAGATTATGAACAACTCAATTCCTCACAAAAATATGTTGGTGGAGCAGAAATTTTGATGCAATTGCAATTAGACAATGAGGATTCAAGAGTTCAATTAGAAGAGATCAGGCGGGAGCTTTGTCATGAAAAGGAGATGAAGACCAATCTTGAGTTGCAACTCCAGAAAGCACAAGATTCAAATTCTGAACTGCTTCTTGCTGTGCAGGACCTGGATGAAATGTTGGAGCAAAAAAAGGTGGAAATATCTCATCTTTCCAGCACGTCAGACTTTATAAAGAGTGCCGATGTGCTTCGGGAGATAGGATGCAAGTACAATATGAAAAAGGAAGAACATCGGGCAACTCCTGAACTGCAAGAATTAGTTCAGGAGCAACATGATATTGGTGAGTTAGACCACCTAAAGCAAAAGATCGCAGACCTGCATGATGAAATAGAGGCATACAGGGAAGAGAGGCAAAAGTTGGAGAATTACATAGAACAAATCACCCAGGACTATCAGGACCTGAAACAAGAAACATGTGATATCTCTTCCAGTTTAGAGCAGAGGCAACAAGAAAAACTGAAGATACAAAGTGATTATTCAGAACTCGAGTCTCAGGTGCAAACATTGGAGGGAATATTAAAGAAGCAGACACAAGAATTATCAGAATCTATGGTTTCCATCAATGAACTTTCCACTCAGGTCAAAGTGTTGAAGCAAGAACAAGAGAAGCAGGCACAAGAATTCGAAAATGATCTGGATGCCATGACACGTGACAAAATTGAACAGGAACAGAGAGCCATCGCTGCAGAAGAGACCTTGAAAAAGACAAGATGGAAATATGCTAGTACAGCAGAGAGACTACATGAGGAATTTAAGAGGCTTTCCCTGGAAATGGCAACTAAATACGATGAGAATGAGAAGCTGACAATGAAAGCATTAACAGATGCTGATGAGCTCCGCACACAGAACAGACTGCTGGAAGATAAGCTTCAGAAGGCCAACGAAGAGCTTGTTTTAATTAAGGGCCAGAACCAAATACAAGTAGAAGAATTGTCGAGCCAATTAGATTTGAAAATAAAGCTCATAGAACAGTTTTCAGTGGAAGTCAAAGATAGATCTGAGCAACTGATATATGCAAAGAAGGATGCCAAAGAAAAGCAAGAGGCTTTCTCAAATGAAATTCAAATGCTTAAAGGCAGGATTGAAAAGCTTACCCAGGAGAGGAATGATATCCCTGAACAGGCAGAAGAAAAGATTAAGTTGACAAATGAAAGTAAACAAGAGAAGGTATCAGGTGAAGAAACAGGGACCCTGTCAGAAAGTTTGAATAGAGAAAGAGAAAAAGGGGAGAGAAAATCTATGCTGCAAAAGGGGGAAGAAGGAAAAATACAAGAAGAATTAAGCATCTTGGGGTCTTTACAGGAAGAAAAGGCAAGAGTGATTGATAGACTGTTATCAGAAAATGAAAGCCTTAAAGCCCAGCATAAAGAGTTACAATGTTGCTTGTCGGTGGAAGAATCACAGAAAGAAAGCCTACAGAAACAAGTGCTTCAGTTACAGGGTGAGCTACAAAAACAAGAGGAAAGTACTAGTATGGAAAAGAAGCTCAAGTATGACAATGGAAAAGCTACATTTTCGGGTGGAAAACACTTGATTACAGCAGATGATGGTATACAGCAGATTGAATATGCCGAATCTAATGCTGTGAGTATCAGTAAGCCTGAAGAAAGAAGCACTAGGAAGAATATGTTGCATTCTGAGTCAAGCACTAGGAAAAGCAAACCAATGGAGAAGGAAATTAGCATAGCAATGCCTAAAAGGTATGATTTCAAGTTTATTTTTTTACACCTCAAGTATGTCTTTGCCTATGTTTTCTCATCAACTTCCTATCTCTCTGATAAGTCTGGGTTCATCTCATGTTAGTCGGGCTTACTTAGAGGTATTTTAGGTTTATGATTCTCATTTCTGCTTATTATTTCCATTCTTTGACTTGTATTCTGACAGAGACTTCAGCAGTTTCCATTCCAAGGATGAACCTAACCTGTCTGAACTATTAAATGAAATGGCACTGCTAAGGAAAAGGAACAAATCCATGGAAAGTGAACTAAAAGAAATGCAAGAGAGATATTCAGAGATTAGCCTCAAATTTGCAGTAGTAGAAGGTGAAAGACAACAGCTCATAATGACTGTTCGCAACCTCAGGAATGGTAAGAAGAACTAAAAGGATGCGCCACGTGTAGATAGCAGAGATGAAGAAGATGATAAATCTGAGCTTTATACAGCAAGTTGTGTGGCTTAGCTATTCCTTTACGAACAATGTAATTGAATGGTTAAGTCAGAAGGTCCAGATGTCAAAAGAACCCTTGATCCTGTAATGCAAATTGTCCAATAGACTGCTTTTAAGCTCGGTTTTTCAAATGGCTTGTGAGAAAGACATGAAATTCACATCAATTTAAATAATTAAAAGAAAAAAAAAAAAGACCTATATGAAGCATACTTTCGCACAATGGATATCATATTGAACCTGATTTGATCTCTTATCAATGAGTGCGTACCTGGCTATGTTCTTCTTCTCTTGATATGTTTGGATACTTTTGACTTTCAGAGCTTGGTATGCAAAAGCTGTCTGGCTAAGTTCTTCCATTTCTTCGTAAATTGGCTTGGCTTCTTTCCGCAATTGAACACGAAGAGTATGCTCTAACCGGTGGCTGGAGAAAAAAAATAGGTATTTTAATCTTCCTCAAATCCAATCTTCAGAAAACTGAGTTCATATCCAAAACTGATTATTTACTAGCATTAGCAAACAGCATCAAACCATAACTCTCCAATGATCAAGTGTATACCACCAAAGTGGGATTTTCTAGTGTCCCAATGTCAACGTCTACAAGGACATTAGGCAAAACCACCTACTAAAACTTTCAGGTCACTGCTGCTGCTCCGCCTTGGGTACCACCACATCTTGAAGGTTTGACAGTGAGATTTTCATTAAGAACTACAAAGAAGAAAGGAACTTAAAATCATTATAAGACATTCAGATCTAGATGTAGAAGTACATTTGAAAAAATGACAAAAGCGCGCAGCTTAGTCTAAAGTCAATAGCGATTTCATTCTTTTGGTTCTTACTTCAATAAATTGCATCATCTTCAACTTCACAAACAGTTTCTTAGAAAGAAATCACATCAATATAAAATGAAGTCCTCAATCTCTGCTTTTTCTTTTTTTTGAAATTGAAAATTTCAAGAATCTCTTAATTCACTGTGTAAATTGTTTTTCTTGCAACGAGCTTAGATACATCTTTTCAATTTTTTTTTTAAGTAATAGTGTAAAGAATCTGGTTCTTTCATTAGAAACTTGTTTAAACAGATTTTAAAGAATCTGAATCTCTCCTTATTGAAACTAAAATCAATTACAGTCAACAATGTACCTTCTCGGCGCTAGCTTTCCTACAATCAACGGCGTGAATCGGAAATCTCTCGATCTCGATAGAGGTGATTGGGAAAGGATCGAAACGGAGGAGGTCTTACCGGAGCGTGGATGGGGAGAGGACAGAGATGAGGGAATGGGAGACAGAGGAAGACTATGGTTTCCGTCGGGGAAGTTGAGGTGGCGAGACTTTAATGTGAATTTTAAAACCTAAAGGTGAAGGTTTTGAATATGGGAGAGACCGGGGGGAAAGAGTAACGGACGGATTTTTGGAAAATGAAATTGAATTCGCGTCTTGCAATTTCATTTTCGGGTAACAAGATAATATTTGGATATTACAATATTTAATTTTGACAACCTCACCAAAGTCGTTGTAGTATAGTGGTAAGTATTCCCGCCTGTCACGCGGGCGACCCGGGTTCGATCCCCGGCAACGGCGCTTTTGGCTTTTGTCTACTAATGGCGTGCCATGAAACGGAGAAGTCTCTTCTGTTTTACTCGTGTAGACGCCTTAAAGATCCACCCGATGCCCACAATGCAACCGTTCCCTCCTACAAGTTTGAAGTTCAAATTTTCATGTTTATCCATCACAAAAAATCATCTGTTTTGTATATGTTCCAGGGAAGTTTGTCTACTTTTCTCTTGCGACTGCAGTTACTGGCTTTAACATGGACTCACGAGTATCAGTTCCAAACGAATATGAACATAGCCGTCACAACGAGCACGAACCTCGAAATGTTGGGCTTTACTCCTGTAAGAGCATCCTCAGTTCTTGTAAAAGCTTGCTAGGGAAGTTGAAAATTGTATTTTTATATATTTTTGCTATTTGATGCTGTTAGTTTCACTTTAATGGCAGAAGGTGGAGAAGAAAATCATCTTGAAAAGAGTCTGTTTTAAAGAATGTGAAGGCAAAGGCTAAGAAGATAAAGGATACGCTCAATTTGCATGGCCTTGATCACAACCTAGAACTCGACCACGATCCAGAACATGAAAGTCATGTGCCTGATGACCATGATTTGGACGAGAAAGATGATGAGGATGAAGAAATGGTCGAGGACCTAGAATTTCTTGGAGCATCAGGTATCTTTCTTGGATAGAAAAGGTAGAATGCAAAACGGTTTCAGTCCATTTAACTTGCCAATTTTGGACAATCCACTTTGTTATTAATAAATGACCAAACATTAATTAAGAGAGGTTAGTATAGCAGCCCTGATATCTAGCGAAATAGTTTACATTATTTTGGGCAAGGCACTGCTGGTTGAACTTAATTTTGTGGATTAAACTGTAAATTAATTCTGCGCTGTAGCATATAATGCTGCTGCTATGGGAAGCTCTGCGTTTGGGCAAGGGGAACGGTCAGGCGTACCCCAGTTTGGCAATCCGCAAGGAGGAGGAAAAGGACAACCAGAGATTGCTATTGGCAAGACAGCTGGCATTAAGGAAGTGCCGCAAGCGCCAGTTAATACGCCAGCTTCCATGTCTACCAAAGACTCTGATCCAATTACAGGTTTTGTTGACGAGCAAGAGAAAACTTGACGACAGCCTGAACCTAATTCGGAAACACCAACGGGGTTGGAGGAAGAACCTCATGCTCCAAAGGCCTGGAAATTATACTCCTTCAAATTATCGGTCCAAAGTCGCCGCTCCTACGGGTTCCGGTAAGACCATATGGTGGACAATTTTAACTTAAAATTCAGGATCAATTTTCTCCCGAGAATAGAATGGTACCATTAGAACTGCTTAATTGACGACTTCTTGTCAGTATTGTGACTCTATTTTCCCCTAATTGTACGGTTCAGGACTTGATTAACTCTATATGCATTTGCATTTCAGGTGGCGAAGAAGAAGGATTTTCTCAAGTCCTTCAATCTTTAAACAAAATGAATGTCTCTGACGAACTAAAACAAGGAGCAAAAGAAAATTTTCCCACCGTTACCAATGATCAGCTCTCTATGTTTCCCACTGAAAGTCATGACCAGTTCTCTACAGGGCCAATGGGACCAGAACCAATAGAGCAAGAGAATTCAGAGTCAAAACTAAATAATTTAGACACCCCTACTCCCGAGGACAGCATTCCATTATGACAGCCGAGAAACCGTCAAACCACAACAGGAAAATCTTCTCTGCCACCTCTACAATTGTCAATAAAGCTATCTTTGCCAAAAACGTTGTTGCTTCTAAGCTTACTCCCGTCTACGAGAAGTTTACTGAAGCAAGCCGCACAATTGTGCCAAAAGGGCATGGTACCAGTACTGAGGCTGCCTCCGAAAACAGGGGTACTGGACAACATAAAGGGATGTCAGTGAAGGACTATGCTGCTGAGAAGCTGAGGCCCGGTGAGGAAGACAAGGCGCTATCTGAAGTGATTTCAGAAGATTTGCATAAAACAAAAGCATATCCGGAAAATGCAGGTAGGTCATTGGGAAAAGTGACAGAGTCAGATGAAGTCAAGGGGCAGTTGGGAAGCATGTATGCGAAATAGGAGGAAAGGGTGGATCCAAGTTTCATACGTATTCCGGGGAGGGCCGTGGTTGATAAGGTTAAAGATGCAGCTGGTTCCCGGTTTGGAAAAGCCCAAGAGACTCCGACAACTCAGCAACTACCTGGTTCGTCGAGTGGCAAAGATTCTGTTCTCAAATGATGCGAGAAATCCCAGTTTTTGATCGCTAAATAGAAAACCGGCACATAGACTCATACACTGTTTTGTCTAGGAGGTAGCGAAGGGTGTTCTGCTTCTGCTACGGGAGAAGAAACCGGGGAGAGAAGGCTTCAGGAGTCTGGAAACTGAACGATAATGCCCATCCTGGGGAAGATTTTGCTTTTAAATGTCCGACAGCTGTTGTTCAGCTCAGTTTTGTGTGATTACTGTAATTTGGTTGAATGGACGATGTATCCTCAACTCCAAGTCTCTGCATTGATCAAGGTGGCATTGCATGTTCATAATCTTTCGTCTCCAATGAAAATTACTATTACCCATCTACTGATTGGAAGTCACGCAGGGTGAGCTTTTGACTGGTCAGGTTGATTAAATATCGTTGAAGTAATTTATGTTTTGGTCATCAAAAAAATGTCGCAATCCTCGCTTGTAATTTTTCGAGGAACGCTTTTGTTTTCCCTCTCTTGCTAATTTTTTAGGTAAAGCAGGCTTGTCTGGTATGAACTGGAATGCTTGCTTTAACGCTCTCGCAAGTTGAGTTTTTTTAATTTTCCTCTCCCTGTACTCCTTCTCCGTTGACTTAATTGCTGTAATCTTGTAAGAAACTGAATTTAATAATTTTAAAAGTAAATAAATTTAATTTGATATTATATATATCTGAATGAAAATAAAAAATTTAAGTAAAATATAATTTAAAAAATATAATTCAAAATGTTAAATTTGTTGTAATAAAAAAATAAAAATTTAAAATAAGAATTATTTCAACCGATTATGACGTTTTTTTTATTTATAGATTTTTATTTGGTTAAAATTTCCATTTACGTTAACACAATTAAGTAAAAATATTCTTTATTGTTCTTTTTTCGTTAAGTTAGTGAGACAATTTTTAGTAAAATATCCCTTGGAATTAAAATATTGACTAATAAACATATTGACAATGTAAATATTTTAATTTTTTTAAAATATATGTTTTAATTACTAAATTAAAATTTGTAAAATAAAAAATATATATTTTAAAATATCTTATTGACTTGTCAATTAATTAATATTCTAAGTTTTAGAAAACATTTAATTGTAAATTATATACTATGTGACACACTTGACAAAAAAGTGACCACGATAACATTTTTAACCAATGGTATTAATATGAAAGAGCAATTTTAAAAAAAAATCATAGATCAAAAAACATTATAATGTGTGAGTGTTATTTTTAATTTAAATAAAAAATAAATAAATGTAATAAATACTTTTAAAAATAAATTAGTATGATTTAACGGAAAAGCCTTTTTTTTTTTTTTGGCACAAAGTTTTGCGTTTTGTTTGCAAATCCTCATTCTGGGTTTCTGGATTTGGAATATGTAACCAGCAGGCCCACGGGCCACCCTAAAAACCCAACGGAGAATTTACACGAGACAACTTAAAGTTCTGTCCGGGCTACTTGAACCGGTGTTTTGTCTTTCGAACCTTTCAGCCGACGAAAATCCGTGTCTTTGGGTCTCTTCTGCCTTTTGCTCGTCCCTGTGTTCATCTCCTGTCCGTCCGTCCGCTTGTCTTGGCTTACGAGTGACCAAAACCCGGTGAGCAGAAGGTTCGAGGCAGCTTAAAAAAGGCTCTATTATATGCCTACGGTGAGCTTTTGCAAGTAAACCAATTGTTTCTTCTTGTAGTAGTAGTAGCATTTCTGTTCTCGCTTTTCGCAAAGTGGCGTGTTTTATATGATGGGTACTGCTCAATTCGATTCCCTAAACCTTGTAAAGCTCTGTGCTTTGAGAAATTCTAGCCGCTTGGTAGATTTTTTGGATTTATTCGGTAGGATAAGGTTACAGAGGTAACTTGTCTACTGGAAGCGGACGATGAACTCTGTAACTTTATTTGGTTTCCGCGTGGTTCGTAAAATTTCAAATGTTGTATTAGTTTCGAGAAATTTATGTTACCGTAGTAGTCTTGATGCCAATGCGAGTGATAGCGGGTATATGTACATTGACGAACCCTTGCTGAGATCGTGGGGAGTTTCAAATTCGTATTCTGATGAAGACAACCTACCGATGAGGCGGCGTTTTTTTCAGAACGCGAGAATGGACGCTACCAGAGTTCTTGATATCCTACGTCAAGATGGTCCCGGGTTTGATGCAAAAACGTCTCTAACCGAGCTGCATATTAGGGTTTCGGGGCTTCTGGTGAGGCAAGTTCTTGTAGGCATTTTGACGAACATCAACCATGAAAATAAAACGAGGTCCGCCAAACTAGGGTACAAGTTTTTTGTTTGGGCTGCTCAGCAAGGAAATTTCAGGCACACAGTGAATACTTATCATTTGATAATGCAGATATTTGCAGATTGTCAGGAGTTTAAGGCAATGTGGAGGTTAGTTGATGAGATGATTGAAAATGGGTTTCCGACTACAGCTCGGACATTTAACATATTGATATGTACATGTGGAGAGGTTGGGCTGGCTAGGAAAGTTGTGGAGAGGTTCATTGAGTCGAAGGCATTCAATTACAGGCCCTTCAAGCACTCCTACAATGCGATTTTGCATTCGCTTCTCATTGTGCGGCAGTACAGATTGATCGAGTGGGTATATCGGCAGATGTTGGCTGATGGTTATTCCCCGGATGTTCTATCTTATAATGTTCTTCTATGGGCAAAGTATAGATTAGGAAAGTTGGATCAGTTTCACAGATTACTGGATGAAATGGCTAGAAATGGATTTTCTCCGGATTTTCATACCTATAATATCCTTCTCCATGTTCTTGGTAAAGGGGACAAGCCACTTGCTGCACTCAATGTTTTAAATCATATGAAAGAAGAAGGTCTTCATCAGCCTACTGTCCTTCACGTCACTACGTTGATTGATGGATTGAGCCGGGCAGGGAATTTGGATGCTTGCAAATACTTCTTCGATGAAATGATAAAAAATGGATGTGCACCAGATGTTGTCTGTTACACTGTAATGATAACAGGTTATGTAGCAGCAGGGGAGCTTGAAAAGGCTCAGATTCTTTTTTATGAGATGACCACCAGGGGCCAGTTACCAAATGTATTTACCTATAATTCCATGATTCGTGGACTTTGTATGGCGGGAAAGTTTGAGGAGGCATGCTCCATGCTCAATGAAATGGAAACCCAACGGTGTAATCCAAATTTTCTTGTGTACAGTACCCTAGTAAGCAATTTGAGGAATGCTGGAAAGCTTTCTGAAGCTCATAAAGTAATAAGTAAAATGATGGAGAAGGGTCAATACATCCATCTAGCCTCAAAGATTAAGGGATACAAGAGATGCTGATGTTAGGCTTTTTGTTTTGGGCAATTTTTTGTTGTAACTACACCAACGGGATTCCCTTGTTTCAGCCTAGTTGACTCGTGAAAATTGAAATGGTAATCATGCCAAAATTTTCCCTTGTTATCCTATTTTCTTCTGTGTTGGAGATGTTATTGACAAATGTGTTTTTACTTTTGATGATCGTTTTCATGTATCATCACAGGTACACAATTAGTAAAACTGGAGATACTTTTCTTTACTGAGATTTAATTTGAAGTCCTCATCAAGTTCTTATTGGCGCAGTTATGCTTTTTTAAGTTTTCTTGTTCCTGGGCACAATTGCATCATGTTAGTTTTATCTGTGGATGCCGATCGAAAAATTGGGTAATAATGTAGGAAATGAAAAACTGACTGAACTTGAACCTACTAAAAATGAAAATAAAAAAAAAATCTGATGGAACTGCTTCCCTGAACTTCTTTAAATCCACTAGAATGAATATCAAAACATCATTTTACATACAATACAGAGCACGAGTCTTGTAGGTGGGTGCAGGGCATCTACTTCATCACTAGTTTGTTGATCATGATCTTACAGATCTTATCAACCATCCTTGTTCTCTCTTTTTAGTTTCTTTATTTTGTCACTTCTGGTCTTGTAGTTTCTGATTGCAAGCAGAGGGTTGCTTTCATGGCTTTTTACTAATTGGCTTCATATTTAGTTATAGATGGGCAATGAATTTCAACTCTTCTCACTTCGGTTCAATGTTACTGCGGTGGGGATCAGGTGTAGGAAAACAATAATATTTAGAATACAAGCTGGGTAAGTAAGTATTTTGCAATTCTGTGACCTTTTTTTTTGTCTTCTCTCGTAGGTGTAAAATTGGCTATATCAAGAATCTAGAGAATCAGACTGATCAAACATTGTTCCAATGGTTGTAGATTACGTGAACGTTTACTTTGAGCGCCTGTGATATTTGAGCATTTGTTTACCCCATTGTACTCCAAATTCCATTGTTTTAATCAAGTTCTACCGGATCTTAGATCTCTTGTGGTTCCCATATTTTATTATTTCCTGATGCCATTTACAGCCAGTTGAGGCTTCCCAAGGGACATTTATGCTTCAAGTTGAGATTTCACGGCTTCATCTGCCCTCCCTCCCCTGACACCAGGGGCCTGCAGCAAAAATGTGACTGCTAAGAATGGTTGGACACTTGTAACGCGTGACCTGCCAATAACCGTGGAATTCTGAGATTCAAATCAATCCTTATTGACGTTTACGGGCATTTGAGTTCTTTGAGAATGGGATAATCTTGTATTGTTTTTGTTATAAAATGCATTCACATCTATGGATGTCTACACTTTTTCAGTTCTAATGAAACGTCTGTCTTTGAACTTTCATCTACTTCTTTTTTGTCGTGTAGCTATTTCACATGCTTACCTCCTAAGCCAATTTTATTTGGTTTGTTCTTGGGTGTTTCAGTAGTATTATCTGGAATCGTATCGTAGCTATTCAAATGGTCTTGATTATTTTTTTAAAAAATTTTAAATAACTCTTATTTGTTATATGAAACCAAATTTCTAGTTCATCTTATTTCTTCGATCGCTAGATTTGCAGGATAAATTTATGGGTCAAGTGAATGATTAAAAGACTTTGTCCCATCTTATTACCCAGGAATCATTTGTCCCATCTTCTATCGACCTAATATCGGCAACGCGTTACGGGTAGAGCGCAGCCTGGAGCTTCCGAAGCAGATTTCATGTTCCTTCTAAATGCTTGGTCCCTCACATTCTGCGAGTTAAACAGTGCAATGAGAAATTTCAGGGTTGCTAGTTTTGAACTGACTACGAAAGTGTCAGGATCCCGTGATCTGGGGGATCTCGAGTACTTAACAACAAAGGATCTGCCACAGCAACCCTCCGTGGACCCTACAAGTATTATTGAAGTCATTAAAATCAATCTCTGTACAGGCCGCCTGACAATTTGGGCTAGACTAGGTAGAGCTTTTTAAGAATTAAAATTTGATATTACCAAGAATTTCTCTTTAAATTGAAAATGGGGTTGCGGCTCCTGCCCTGTGCCTTAATTTTGTCATTTCCAGCTAAGTGGCCAACCACCCGCTTGATATTCCAACGACTTTAGCGTTGCTGCTGGCATGCTTGATTAACGTCAGACGCACTTCGTCCGTGGCAGGAGCCTAACAAGACAAAACACAAAGCCCTTTCTCACGTCCTTTTGATTTTAAAAAAATGCTCCGATTATTTTCTCACTATAGTTTTTCATGAGTCGGGGTCGTCAAAATAAAGTTGTTTTCCTGCCCTCCCCTGGCCCGTGGCCAGCCGTGCGGTTTTGTTAGCGCCTCTCTCGTACCTTCTACAACAGTACCTGCGGCCATCATTTTATCTTTTCTACAACAATACTGCCAACAGCTTTTATAACAATATAGTAAATATAAGAAAACAACAAAATGAAATTTTTACATTACTCTTTAAATATAATTTATATTTTTTATTATTTTGTATATTACTCTTTAAATATTATGACTTAAAACTTTTCTCATTTTTGTTCCATTCTCCTTCATGCCTCTCAGCGGCATGTTAAAAATTACAAATTGGAGGCTACGGAACTGCGTCCAACTTGGAGGCAGTTAAGAAATACCAATGAACCTCTCCATTATGAATATATGAATTGGTTTACATATATATATGTGTGTGTGTGTGTGTGTGTGTGTGTGTGTTTAAATGGACCAAATGTTTTTTTATTTATTACCATATTATGACTCCTGTAATATGCTGATAAAGGAGTTCAACATTTAAACAAAATACAAAAAAAAGTGAAAAAAGAAAAAGATTATACTTTTTTACTTTTTACTTTCCTTCTTTTCGTCTTTCTTTCCCTCTTTCTTCTCATCTTTTTTACCCTCTTTCTTCTCTTCTTTCTTTTCTTCTTTGGCAGGACCAACCGAAACGAGGTCCACTTTACCCACTTTCTTCAACTTCTTGGTGATTGCCACCGTATCCATATTCCCTGTTACTGTAAGCTTCTGATCCTTTAGATCGGCGGCGATCGAATCAACCCCTGTTAATTAGCCACAAACAACAGACCCGAGAACCAATAAAAGCAACAGAGAAATGGACAGATCATTTGGCAGAAGCCATAAAAGATTAAAAAGAAAAATGAAAGAAAAAAAAAAGAATAGCAAAGAGGCCAAATTGAATCCAGAAATTAAAAGGCTGCTAAAAAAATGTTAATTTGTTCAATACCGTATATATCAGCAGCAGCTGCTATTGCCTTCTGCTTTGTCTTGTCATCATTCATGGTCAAGACCTTTAACACCACCTTCTGCTACGAAATTCCAACCAGGTTAAGAAAAAAAAAAGGAAAATAAGGGAATTGAAAAATGGACTGAATTATAATTATATAAGGAAAACGTTAAAGATGAAGAAGAAGAAGAAGAAGAGGTTATGCCTGAGCCATCAGAAGAGTAAACGGTGGCAAAGATTGAACAAGGCTGTGAGAAACGAAATCACCGCGAGTATGTCAGAACCCCTTTAAGGAACGTGATTGGCACCAGATGTGAGGCGTCGGTATTATAGACCATAATAATAGACTGCAGTGCATGATGTTGGTACTGAATGAATAATTGAGTTACATCCAACTGTTTAATGTTTGTGTCGAAGGGACTATCCCATTCATTATAAGTAACTTGCGATACAATAAATATCATTTCTTTAAATAAAATGCATATAATTATATGTCTGTAATGAACACTGTATCATTTAATTTATTTAATATTTGTCCTATAATGAAACAAGTTCGAGTTTAAATAAGAATGTATGTAATAATGCTTTTGATGCGTTGCGTATGTTGTTTGGTACATGAGTTAAATCTACTGCACACATTAATCCGAAGCCAACATTTTGTTATGTTGGGTATTTTTAAGCCGAAGCCAACAGCCAACAGGGCACCCGCGAAGATCCATCCCTGCAGCAGAGTTCAAATGGGCCAAGGTCACAATCTAGATGACCGAAGTGAGGCCCATGGAGCCTGAACTTGGGGTTGATTATTATTCGCAGCTGTGAAGAGCTGCTGCAAAGGAATTGGAGGGTGAGACAGACTAACGCAGAGTGTTTAGCAAAAGGAAATGCAGTGGCAGATTGGTGAGCAAGCTATGCCTTTCAACTGGATTAGGGGTGTGGGGTTGGCTGGCCTCCTTTGAGACCTTAGCACTCTCTGTTTTGTCTAAGCGTTAAAAATCCTTTTGTGGCTCAAAAAGCCAAAAGAGGTTTGGTTTCTCTTCAGTCGCCATTCTGCAACTTGCCGCCTTTCAAGGTGGCAGCAAACTATCAAGAAACTATTTGATAGTTAAATGTAAAAACTAACGTAATTTACAAATAAAATTATTTAATATTTTTTGATATTTATATTAATAAAATATTTTATTTATAGATTTAATTTGTTAAGAGAGATCTAAGATATAAATAATGTGTAAATGACTAGAAATGCACCCTCTGCTCCTCCTCTTCGAATGCTTAGTGTCGAGTCATTTTTAAAAATGGTGGGCACTTATTATTTCTAGTAACCTTATTTTAAATAGTTTTATTTTTCTGGTAAAAAATTTATTGAGCAGTAAATTAAATTATGTAATAAGAATAATTTTTTATTTTAATAAATCTGACACTAATTTTCAAAATTAAAATTCAAAATTCAAAATTCAAAATTTATAGATGTAAATTTAAACTTTTAGTCAATGAAGTGTTTCTTAAAATTTATCATAAATTGACGTTAAATAAATAAGGGGTAGACTTGGACGAAGCTTTGGGCCGACACCTCAAAACCTAAAACTCAGTTATTTTTTCCGCGCCAGACTTCAGACTCGGCCCTAACACCTCAACCCTAACAATTATATATATATTATTTTATTTTTATTTTTTGACCTGCGCCTGACTTGGCTTGGACCCGCCCTACAAGAAGGTAACCTAGCTCTAGCACTAATCCCTACAAACAACGTTGGCTCCACGAAAGCTGCTTCTTGCAGTTGGAAGGAGCACGCGCAATTGAGCCCCCGTTATTTAACGGCGCTATAGGCATTTTTCAAAGGATGAAAAATGTTTCTATCAAATATTATAATCTTTATTAAATGAAGGTCAATAATGTGCTCGTACGTACCACGTGTACGTAGGCATAAATTTCGATAATTTTTCTAATGTTTACGAACTGGCTGCTGGGGACGTAACTTTGTTTGTCGGTCCGGTAACACACGCGCATGCTACACTCGCAAGCAAAATATTTTTGATTTTAATCAACTATGAATTTTATCATTGCAGCTATTGACCCCGCCTCCTTGATCATCAGTTTGTTGCCTAAAGTTCCTGGACGTCCCAGTTTTCTCCACCGTTAGCCGTCGTTTCTACTAGTTGTTTTAAAGTTTTTTTTTTTTTTTAATCTTTTCATTCTTGCTTTTTCAAAATGAATTACTCAAGTAAAGAAGCTGCGGCTGGGACATTTGGCGAGATTCCAACATTGTAACACACTTTCATATCTACCTCTCGCCTCCCTTCCTGCCCTTCCATAGGCAGTCAGCGAAAATACCACCTGTTTAACCATCCGAGTTCGCCTTTTGCGATCCTCATGTGAATTTTCCGTTCTAACTAGCTGTTTTTTCTATCGTGTTCTTCTCTTTCCAGACGATCGAATCCCCAAGCCAAGGTCACTAGCAAATGTAAAATATGCCATCGGTGCTTCTTTTTTATCACTGCTCTTATAGCATTTGATTTGCTTGTCTCCGTTTTTTGCCTCCTCGACTTTGTTTCTTCACCCTTGTACAAGATTGATGGCACCGAATTCAAAGGGAAGCAGGGACTTGTTGGCTCGAGCCATAGCCTAAATGGGTCCTTTACAGAGATGCGCTCCTTTTTATGCGCTGCTCAGCTCAAATCAGTGAAAATTGAAGTGCCCATCTGACGAGGATATTAGCCAAGTACGGCAAGGTGAGAAGATTGTCAGAGATTAGTAGGAAGCAGTTAACTTCTAACAGAGGAGCACCGACAGAAAGAGAAAAACAAGCAGCAATGGTTGCAGAGGTACTTGTGCAAAGGACCCTTTGAAGCTGATTTCATGGAGCGGATTTGGCGGCCATTTATGAAGCGGCCTACAAGACACTATGCTGCCATCATCTTCTTCTTCTCCCTTCTTGTCGGCGCGCTGTCTCCACGCGCATCTGGGATTCCAATGTAAGCAGCCAGTGCACACATTCAATTCCTGATCTAATTTTCCAGCCACTAATGACTGATCTGGCATCTACTTCGTTTGTTTGCTTTTTTTACCCGAGTGAAATTAGATTTTAAAAAAAAAAACACTTTTTTCTAAATTTTGTTGAACATGCATTTAGTTTCATTGACTAATCTGACTATGCCTGTGATTCAAAAAAAAAAAAAAAACAATTACTTTAGCTTGAGGCATAAGGCTCCGTTGGTGGTTAGCTCTTCTAGTTTTTTTTTTTGTTTTTTTTAATAATCTTTTGGAGGCCTTGGTATCGCGTCTTGACTTTTGAGAACATTCTATGTCCGACGTGTGTGGGTTTGTTTGCGTTACTCACGCGTATGGGTCCCGGCGTGTATTGCAACCAGTGTCGTGCTACCCGCATCTGTTTGGTTTGTCTGACCTTTCTCTGATTGAGTTTCGTTCGAGTTGCAGGCCATTTCGGGCGGTTCGACTCAGAAACCAATCATAACCGAGGAGTCAATCAGCGCATGCCCTGTGGAAATCCCCAAAAAGCCCATAAAGCCAATCGAGATCCCACTCAATTGCAGTGCTCTCGATCTCACGCGAACGTGCCCACGAAACTACCCCACGATTTTTTCTCTCGATTCAGACCGTCCAGAGCCTCCCACGTGTCCAGACTACTTCCGTTGGATCCACGAAGACCTACGCCCATGGGCCCGCACAGGCATCACAAGAGAGATGGTGGAGAGTGCCAGGAAAACTGCAAATTTTAGGCTGGTGATAGTGAACGGCAAAGCTTACGTGGAGAAATATCGGAGGGCGTTTCAAACCAGAGATGTTTTTACGCTGTGGGGGATCCTGCAGTTGTTAAGGAGGTACTCAGGCAAGGTGCCCGACTTGGAGTTGATGTTCGATTGTTTTGACCGGCCAGTCGTGAAGTCAAGAGACCACAGTGGGCCCGAAGCTCGGCACCGCCGCCTCTTTTCCGTTACTGTGCAGATGATGATACGCTCGATATCGTTTTCCCTGATTGGTCCTTCTGGGGATGGTAAGCACTTTGACTGGTCTTCTTCTTCTTCTTCTTCTTCTTTATCTCTGTGTTTGAACATTGCTGTTCTTTACTTGTGCAAGGCATTGGATCACTTCTGATTAATGGCTGTAGTGTTTTGAATAAAATTATATAGGCCTGAGATCAATATAAAGCCATGGGAGCCATTGTTGAACGATTTAAAAGAGGGCAACAAGAGGACCAGATGGAGGGAGAGGGAACCGTTTGCTTATTGGAAGGGAAACCCAGCTGTTGCTGCGACAAGAAAGGACCTTATGAAATGCAATGTCTCGGAAAAACAAGACTGGAATGCTCGTGTATATGATCAGGTGCATGCATATGCTCTCTACAACCTTTATTGTTCTATTATTGTCCTTTTAACAGCCTTTAAATTTGTTGCTTGTACTTTCTCATTCATGTTACCTGCAAATATGTTTCTTCCGTCTCGGTAGGTGCATGCTCCAATGTTATCGGTTTGCCCATGCCCATGCCCATGTCTGCACGCGCCTAATTACAGGCTTTCTCCATTACTTCAATTTTCAAACCAATATTGCTGTGATCTTGTTACATCATTTTCTTGTTTTCTCCATCTCCACGACATTTCGTCGGTAATGTGCCCACGAAGTTTGTCTCCTTTGTTTTATGTCCTCTGTTTTCGGTGTCATGGAGACCCTAATAAGGCAGCTTTTATGAAATCTTGGGACTTGGAATCTTTTTCAGGATTGGATTCGAGAATCACGAGAAGGGTACGAGCAATCAGACTTGGCGAGTCAATGCATTCACAGGTTTACAAAATCCAGAAATTTTCATTTTTTTCATTTTTCCTGTGCTCAGTAAGTTGCCAGTCTCTCTGACATTGGCAAATTCATCCAGGTATAAGATCTACATTGAAGGGTCTGCGTGGTCGGTTAGCGAGAAATACATTCTTGCCTGCGACAGCATTACACTGCTTGTAAGACCCCATTACTATGACTTCTTCGCGAGAAGTTTGGTGCCAATCCACCACTACTGGCCCATAAAGCACGATGATAAGTGTAGATCGATTAAGTTCGCCGTTGACTGGGGTAACAACCACAAAAAGAAGGTAAAATTCTACCCAGGATTAAAAATTTTGTGGGTCTAGTCGGTCCAATAGTTAGTTCTAGCTAGCCACCCAGATAAAATAAAATAAAATAAAATTGTAGCTTGCTTTGTGTTTTGGGCTTCAAAATATATATTTAGAGGAACTGTCCGTTGATGTGGCAGGCGCAGCACATTGGAAAGGCAGCTAGTCAATTTATCGAACAGGACTTGAAGATGGAATATGTCTATGACTACATGTTTCACCTGTTGAACGAGTATTCAAAGCTGTTGACATTCAGGCCATTTATACCTCCTAAAGCCGTTGAACTCTGCTCAGAAACAATGGCTTGCCGAGCCCATGGGTTACAAAAGAAGTTCATGATGGAATCTATGGTCAAAGGTCCTGCACATTCAAGCCCATGCACTGTTCCTCCTCCTTATGATCCCGCTTCCTTTAACGCGATAATAAGGAGAAATGAAAATTCAATAAAACAAGTGGAGTTATGGGAGAAGAATTACTGGGATGACCAAAGTAAGCAGCCATAGAGAGGCGTTTGTATCTTATGCCATTAGTTGCCTTAATGTATACAGAACAAAAGCAAGTGTGCATATTTGTGCATGGTAACCAATGAAACATGAGCTTCTGTCCTAATAATAAAAGTTGAGAAAATGTTCAAGTTTCACTCTTCGCCAATTCAAAGACAAAAAAAAAGAAAAAAAAAAAAGGGGAGGGGAACATACTGCTGCTAAGTGTGCCAAGATCTATGCTACCTTTCTTAATGGACCAATGGGCCTTTTTTTTTTTTTTTAACTGCTCTTTTTAGATTTATACTGTAGTTTAAATTCATAAATCGTATATATTTATTAAAATTATATTTAGCTCAAATAATTTATTTTTTATAAATATATAAATTTAAATATTTACAGTACATATAATAAAAATTACTAATAATTATAATACATATATCAAAATATATAGTTAATTTAACAGTTTTATGAGTCGTGCGATTGTGAAGACGTCGGCATATGTAAGTTTGCTCATAACAGTTGGTTTACTGTCATGACCGTGGGTCCATGGGAAAAAACAGTAACAGGAAACGCAGCCTAGCTTGCTTGGCTTTAAATTTTATTTCAATTAAATCTTTCACTTTTGTTCTTATTAATAGCTAAAATCTCAATAAATCTTTGTTAACATTTTCTAATTTCTTTAAGGATGCAATTAAAGCAACAAAGTTCACCGTGAAAAATCACTCTTTGCTCCATTTAATTAGACTTTCTCAATAATCTCGAATTTATGATTTGGTTTATTATTTTTATTTTATCGATTAAAAGTTCTATTAAATTGTAATTTTCATAATGACAATAATATAAATTTCAAATTCGATTTCTCACAGTCTAAATTCTTAATGTTTCCTAAAAGGTAATTCTTGATGAAAAAAAAAAAAACAACTAATAGGCGTTCTACGCTTTTCTGCCGTTTTTTTTTTTTTTATTTTTTTTGGCAAGTTGCATTCGACATCGTGTCACTTTTGGCAACTCCGGAAAGGTGGCCAATCATAGGCCTTGCAGGAATCGGGTTCTCGTCGTCTTCTCAAGTATCTTGCTTTTCTCTCACTAAATTATTGCAGAAAAAGTCTACCGATAAAGAATAAAATAATAAATTTAACGTCATATGTCGATTCAAATATTTAAAATATATCATTCGTGAAATTGAATGTAACATCTGATGGGACCTGTCTAATGTCCTTTAGCACTCATTTTCCGCCATTGCATTCCGTGCGTTGAAACATGTCCTCACTTTGGACCCTACGAAAAATCTAATGACATTTAAAATTCGGAAATTTCCAGGGATTAGAATGATATTGAGGGGAGGCAATGGGCAACGCCCTTAGCTTTCAGCATCATACTGTGAGGAAGAAAATTAGATGTTTTAGGATTAAAATCGGCTATGAAATAGACTTGTTACGAGGACCATGGGTTTTCCGTTCTGCGGGCAAAACATAAGAATTCTGCTGTGTTTGTGCTCTGCTATACCCCAAAGAGTTGTGTAGACACACAGTGTCATTTGGGCATCAACTTTTTATCTTGGATTCGTGAAGTGACTGTTTATGACTTGAGAGCGACAGAACAAAGAGTAACTTTCTTTCTTCTTTTTTTTTTTATTTATAAATTTCAAAATTTTTTATTGATTCGAAAATAATACCTTCCAGGTCAATTAAAGTTTACAGTTTCGCAGAAATTTGATAAAATTGGAATATAAATTCGTCGTCCCTCCTTATGAATTTTGTTCTTGTGATCATTCACTGGTGTCCCTGCAGTTACGGTCTCTCTTTTGACATCCTCTTTACACAATTTGCGAGGCCATGGTGTACGACAGTTGTTTTCATTAATTGGTTAACTCAACCTAGTCAAATGAAAAACGTGTCAAAAAGTAATTCGACGGGCATAAAAACATTCAATCATATTGAGTCGTGCCTACGGCTTTTGTAATATTATTCCTCGTAATTATGTGTTATTTTTATTTGTATTTTTCAAAAATATAATATACATATAATGTTATATCATATAAATTAAATTAATTATTTTTATTTTAATTAATATTCATTTAAAAATTTTATCAACATTTAAAATTAAAAGTTAAGAAAATTTTAATTTTAATTCTTTTTAAAAATATAATTCACTCATAATTTTTTTTTACATCAGATACATTTATTTTATTATTTTTTATTTCAAATAAACCTAACTTAAGTTAATTTAATATATATGGGTTAAATTAAATTCTAAAATAAATCATAAATAGATTTATATACTTTAGCTGTCGGAAACAATAATACATTATTCCAATCCCTTATCTTTTCATTCCAATTCCTCTCTCGCCCTTTGAGCCTCTCATTCTCTCCCTCTTTTGCGCTCTGTCTCCCACACCGGCCCGCTAAAATTTGATACAAAAAATTTCGAAACATATACATGATTTACGAACGATTGCTTTGATACCAAAAATTTGATTGATTTGAGAAGAATAACATGCAGTCCGGATCTTGTGATCATGGCTGCTTGAAGGAGACGATATGGCGGCCATTTACCAAGCTAACTGCAAGGTCGTGTACCGTCTTGTTATTCTTCCTTTTTCTCCTGGTCGGCGCGTTGGTCGCCTCGCGAGTTCTAGACTATAACGCTGTAAGTGAAACCTGGCCTTCTGTTACCAGCCTACCTAACTCGATTCACTGACCAACGTTTCGGATTCCACATGTTTCCCGTCGAGAACGCACGGCGAGCAAGCTTCAAAGTGGCACCTAATTTTTTTTGGAGCCTTGCTTGACTCATCGGTTTGACTTGCACATTTTTTGGTTCTTGTGTGGGTTTTTTTGACACTTGCATGATGGTTCATGGGATAATTTGAGCTTTACTGTGAGCTTTCAACGTTTGGACTGGTTGGTTTTCAGGTTTTTGGTGGCGTCACTGTCACGCCCGACAATATATCTCAGAAAGGGCAGGAGAGAATTGAGGTCCCAATTAATTGCACTGCTTTTGATCTCAGTGGAACCTGTCCCACAAGCTACCCAGCACACTTCACTGAGGATCATGGCCGTCAATCACCCACCACGTGCCCAGACTACTTCCGATGGATCCACGAAGACCTGCGCCCCTGGTCCCGCACGGGCATCACCAGAGACATGGTGGAGAGAGCTAAAACCACAGCGCATTTTAGATTGGTTGTTATGAACGGCAAAGCATATGCGGAGAGATACCATAGGGCGTACCAAACCAGGGACGTGTTCACGCTATGGGGAATCCTACAGCTGTTACGGAGGTACCCGGGTAAAGTGCCCGACCTGGAGCTCATGTTCGACTTGGAGGACCGTCCGTATATAAATGCGAGAGATTTTAGCGGGCCCAAGGCTCCTTCACCCCCGGCTTTGTTCAAGTACTGCGCAGACAATGAATCCCTCGATATCGTTTTCCCTGACTGGTCCTTCTGGGGCTGGTAAGTAGCCTATTACTGATACCTGTTTTTATTATATTTATATTTATGTTCTTTGAATCGTGGGCGACACGACTTGGAGTCGTCCTTCCCACTCTCTCTCATTCTCTCTCTCTCTCTCTATGGAAATTTTGCAAAATGGATTTTTGTATCCAATAGCGACATATTCCTAACATTCTCGCAATATCGCGAATCTTCCGTTCATTTCTTTTCTGTTCTATGAATTTCAAACTGCATTCTTTATCGTCGGCCTAGGCAATAGTCGACTCCACGTGGTGGAGTAATAATATCCTTCCATTGTGAGGATGATTTTTTTTTTTTTTGTTTAATTAGAAGGGGAAAAGTAAGTGGGGACTCCCGCCGGGGGGGGGGGGGGGGGGGGGGTGTGGGAGTGGGGGCGCGGTTAGCTATAATTTATATTTAAATGTCAGTACAACGAAATTTGAATATAGATACAATATTTTAAATTATTAGGTAATTTTTAAAATATAAATTATAGATTATATTTTAACAGTATTTTTAAATCTATTTTACTTTGATAATATTATAAAATTCAGAAAGTCAAATATGGTGATGTAGTGAAAAAAAAAAAATTACTTTAGTATATATGTAAACATCTAAACTAGAACTCATACACTTTATGAAGACATAAGATGGATAGAATCTAAATTTGTTAACTTTTGTGCTTTTGACCAGCTAAGCTCAACCCGATTGGTTTAAATTATCTGCTTTGATTGAACGTTTGTGGGCGCACTTGTATTAGCACTAGTTTTATTTATGAATGGTTTTTGTGTTCGTCATTTTTGTTTGACTGGCAATTTTCTTCAGTGGATGAGTTCCATGTCTGTTGTATCTTTCAAAACCGTTGGAGTAGATTGTAAGTTATATATATATATATATATATATATATATATATATATATATATATATATATATATATATATATATATTTTAAAGCAGGCAAATGCAACATTTTTTTTCAGTTACAAAAGATAACCATGAATTTAAATCGTCTAAAAACAAAGGAGTAATAAAATCTCACTCTTCTAATCCGCAACTCTTGCCTTTGGTGTAGGCCTGAGGTCAATGTAAAGCCATGGGAACCATTATTAAAAGACTTCAAAAAAGAGAACAATAAGAGAGATTGGATGGCAAGAAAACCTTATGCCTATTGGAGGGGAAATCCAGACGTTTCTCCATCAAGGCATGACCTGATGAAGTGCAATGTCTCACCACTAAAGGACTGGAAAGCTCGCCTATATAGGCAGGTATAATTAGGAAAGCCAGTGCATAATAATTTCTTTGTTTTCCCTTTTGACAATTGAGTGCATTACAATGTTGGATTCTTATATTGGTGTAAATTGAAAAATATTATCTTTGGTAATCTTTTGCAGGATTGGATTCAAGAATCAAAGCACGGTTTCAAGCAATCAGACCTGACGAAACAGTGCACTCATAGGTAAAAAGGAATAGCTGAAAATTAAGCAGACTTAAATTGAAGTGTTACATCTTCACTTTTCTTTAACGTGTTGCATACTTTTCAAATTCAGGGTTCACTCAATGCCTATTCTATATCGCTACGTGCATATTTTTCTTATAATGTATGCAGGTATAAGATCTACATTGAAGGGGTTGCATGGTCAGTCAGCCAAAAGTATATTCTTTCATGTGATTCTCTTACTTTACAAGTAAAACCCCGTTATTATGACTTCTTCACGAGAGGTTTGGTACCACTGGTTCATTACTGGCCCATAAACGTCAATGACAAGTGTAGATCTATAAAGTTTGCCGTCGATTGGGGCAACAGCCATAGAAAACAGGTAAACTTTCGGACATTAGGCTGTGAAATCATCATTATATGTGGGAGGTGAAGTTCATTATGATTTTTTTTTTTGAAAAAAAGTTTCTTTTTAAAAAATATAGATAAATTTGTGCATATTTATTCTTTTCTCAAATTTAATAGTGTAAATTAGCATATTCTTCTTATTCTGTCAAAATACGAAATCACAAACTGTTAAGTAGTGTGAACAATACTGCATTTATAGTTAATTACAGTTGGTAAGACTGATACGATGCAAACGTGGCCTATAAAGTGTAGCTGCGTGCTTGCCACAATGGATGGTTGTTTAAGACGAACTATAGTATAGATTTTCAGTGCAAAATGAATGAAGATGTTGGGCCAACCATTTACATTTTTTGAATGGCACTCTAACCATTAAATCATGGGGAGATTAGTACACGAACAACATTAGAGTTTGCTTACTTTGCGCTGAAAACAAAATCTCTTGGCTTAGTGTACCCAAATGACAAGAAAAAAAGTTCGAATTTAGTTGCATAAAAATTGAATGTTCAAAAAGTTTATTTCAAATATTAATAGTATAATTTATTTTCTCAGATACCATTTTTGTTTATTTAGTCAAGCAACTATTGAAAACCTTTTTTTTTTTTTTCTTTTGGTCTATGTATGCATTTACTACATCTAGACAAAATAAAGGTATTTATCTTCTAGGTTGTGACTTGAATAAATTAACCGTGCATAAATTGTAAAATGCAGGACGTGAATGTTTTATTGCTATAAGATTGGAATGTTCATTAAAAGCTAAATATGCCACAAATCGTGTTTGTTTTTCGTGTTTTAAATTCATATTGTTATTCGCGATTTGTTGCCAGGCACAGGACATGGGAGCGGCGGGGAGTAAATTCATGCAGAATGAACTGAAGATGGACTACGTTTATGATTACATGTTTCATCTCTTAAACGAGTATGCTAAGCTCATGTCCTTTAAGCCCGTCATAACCGAAAATACCAGGGAACTTTGCTGGGAGGAATTGGCTTGTCATGCCGAGGGAGAATTGGAAAAGAAGTTTTTGATGGATTCCTTTGTGAAGGAGCCGGCGGAGACAAGCCCATGCACCATGGTTCATTCCTATGATCCTTCATCTCTTCGGGAGCATTTGAAAAGAAAGGAAGACTCAATAAGAAAAGTGGAGTTGTGGGAGAAGAAGAAGAAGAAGCCATAGAGATCAGATATGTTGCCTATATGTGCGCGTGATACTCCGATAATCATTGAAAAATTAATACTTATCAATAATAAATCAGATGGTACTGGTATTAAAGTCGTTAAATTTTGAGTTTAAATTTCATTTGAAGTTAATTAATATAAAAAAATAATTATATTTATCTACTTACTTCAATATAAACAACAAATACTTCAAGGATCGATTAAATGAACACAGTTTCTTAAACAGAAGAATTATCATACCAATGTGGTTTTTCTCCCCACATCTCGATTCTCTACCACCTCCCGATCAGAGAGTTGAAATTTTGAAGTTCTCCGTGCTAAATGCAAGGGGCATCTCCCACAGGGAAAACGACGCCGTTTAACTCTGCAATGGCATCTCGTTTGATTTTTCCCATTCGGCCCCGCTTTGCGGGCATTAGTCACGGCTCGGGGCAGAAATGAATCATGCGTGCGGCGGATTCTCGTGGAATCCCCGAAAAGCCCTCAAATAAAAACGCATTTCCGCTCAACTGCAATTTAATTCAAACTGTACAGAAACATGCCCCACGGAATATCCCTTCAACGTTTCCAGAAGATCCAGGCCGTCCAGATTTTTTCGATGGATCCTGGCAATTGCCAATATCCACGCATGTACTGGTATACATCTCCTAGCCCCTTGAATGAATTTCGAACCAATTTCGTGTTGGCACCTTCAACAATTAGAAGAACAAAGAGAAAAAAATAAAAAAAGGTGTTCGAAGCTCTCACTCTTTGCTATCTTTAACATTATTTATTACTTCTCTGTGTTTGTGTGTTTTTTTTTCTTTTGTCTCAAATCAATCCGAAATAAATGGAAGTCTGTTAGTTCGTGCGCATTGAATGAACAAAGTATTGAACTCAGTGAAAGTATGCATAATATTACATCGATCTAGAATGTCGGGTGTCGAACTAGAAAAAGAAGAGATACAAAAAAAAAAAAAAAAAAAGCAATGATGCTCGTGGAATGTCAATTATCATGATATGCAGAATATTGATGAAGAAGAGAAATAATGGGTGTCTAATGTGCTCGTCCTTTTATAATGTCGATGCTCATTTCGCTGGGATCTGTAGCTTGCAACTCAACTTGAATACCATCAAGTTCCCTCTTGAATCTATCTTTGGAGCTGGCATACACCATTTTACTTCTCACCCTTGACGCATCAGGAGACCTACAATGGTAAAACAACCCAGTTATACAAGGAAACATAACCAACTTGCCCAAACAAATATTGGTGCGACGAAAATTTTGCTCGTTTGGCAAGCAAAGTAATAGAAACAATATGTTATGACTCAATAATATTCGAGTCTTCTCTAGAACTAAAGGTCACTAAGCTAATTAACAAAAATTAAAATAAAAAAAAAAAAAGCAACGGAGACAACGTAGAATGGCCAGAAGAACTACAAACTCACCATGCAATGAAGAAAATTTTGCTTTTCTGGCAATTCTCATCAGTAATGAAATCAAAGTCGTAAACAGCATAGCGGCACTCATCCGAAGGCAATGATGCAGTGAAATCATCATAGGTTTTTTCCGGGCTCCCGAGCTTCTCTATCGTCACTTGCTGATCCTCGATCTTGAAAACAATAAACCTGTAGTTCCTCTTTGCTTTAAGTTCCAGAAACTTCAGCTTACACTCGTCTTTCACAGCCATTCCAGACGCGGAGTTTGCCTGGCCCAAGCATTCAAATTGGAACAAATAGACGCATGAGAAAAAGAAGTGCTGAAATCACACAAGATTTCCGATAAGAAGCTTACAGCTGAATTTCATAGGCCGACAACAAAATGACAGCGGAATGTTGGCATTCGTTTAATTTGTTAATTATGATGGCCGCTCTGTGTCTTGGTCAATGAGGGCATAATGAATTAAACGATGAAATCAAGGAAAGATGTTTTGGAGGTCATAATTGATACCTTCAGGTCATGGAACTTAGGGATGCGAAAAAATAGCAACTTGGTGACGATGAAATTGAGGATTTCACAATTTCTAAAGATTGATCTAACAGAAGCCAGAATTGGCACCAGGTTTTAACTAAGATGTCGACCGTTCTGGCCTAGACGTTCATGAGCACACAGTTCGTCTTTTTGCAGTCTTTTCCTTCCTTTTCTTTCAAAATCCAACCAAAAGATCTACCAGAAAAATTAGAGAAAATGGTCCCTTTCTCTTCTTATACTTACCAAAACTGCACATTAGAGTCATGCTTTTTTCCATCTACTATGAGATGGACATGAGCATTCAAGGTTTCTCGACCAGCATGAAAATAATGACACGATCAACACAAGGAAAGAGAGAAACCGTACCATGTTGTCGTCAGAGAGGATGGTGGAGTTGTTGACAGGGAAAGGTAGAAAGCAAAAGGATAAATGGGACTGTAGAAGAGGGGATGGGGAAGCGATCCTTAATTTTGGGGGACGAATTAAAGGGGTCAGACAAGTACGGGGAGCAAGAGAAAAAAGAGGGGGAAAACAAGGGTTGATAATTTTCTACAGTTTCCGACGCTGATCACGTCCACAACCACCCTCCCATGTCATCTCTATTTTTTCCAATTATATTCGTCAAAAGATGGCCAAAATAGAAAATTTCATTGTCCCCTATATTTATAAATATAGTATTTTACGTTCTTGAACTTTGGTATTTGTCTTGGTTGTTGTTGAGGTAACTGGTTCATCTCGTAACCCTTATATTTGTTGGACTTTTCTAGAATTTCTCTTTATGAAATTCTTATTTCATATATTGCAGGATCTTTCTTTATGCGAATACTAGCAATAAAACTGTAATTGAAATCAACATACCGTTGTCCATTATGCTGATGTCCCGCAGTGGAGATGGGAAGCCTCTTCTGTTTCGTTCCTGAACGCTTCTCTCTTTTCTCCTACTCTTTCCCCTTTCTTTTCTTTACGTTTTCTCTCTCTGATGGTTAAGCACACGGAAAGGTCTGTAATAGCATATATATATATATACACGTCTTCCTTTCCTGTAACCGTTACCTTAAATAGGAAGATCCTCTCTTTCTGTAATAATTATCTTAAATGAGAAGATACTCCTTTTCCTGTAACGGTTATTCTTAATAGGGGAAGATATATATACACATATTCCTTTCCTGTAACGTTTATTCTTAATAGGGAGAGTGGAGGGATTTTAAACCCGATGACCCAAATTACCGTTATGCCTAACCGACCATCATATTAGGCCTTTTATTTTGAGTCATACTTTAAATGACATGGACCACTCATGTTAATTAATTTAACAATCTCCCACTTGGTCCATGTCATGACTTGATGAAACAATAACAATTAAGTGCACACAATTCTTAAAGATCATCAAATCACAACACTTAATTGAATTAAGATGATTGGATCATGGCGGTCACACATCTTATAGCAATATGATTCCTTCCATGTATCACATAATCATCATAATTCATAATACTTTACTGAGGAACATTGAAACTTTAAACTGTCATTCTCATATATGCTATTAATTATCTCACAAACCATAATTGTATACATCTAAACAAAGATAACAGAGCACAAGCAAAACCATAACTTTAATTGAATTCACGAGTGTCACAATGATATGAGCATTATAAATATTGGCTTTCAAGTGTATAAGGATCTGTCCATAATGCCCATCCGATCAACATGTCCAGTAAATGTTTTCGGTGGCAAACCTTTAGTTAACGGGTCCGCTACCATCAACTCAGTGCCAATATGCTCAATGGACACTCTTTGGTTTTGCACTTCTTCTTTAACAGATAGGTATTTCAAATCCATATGTTTCGCACCTTTAGAATACCTATCATTCTTAGAGAAGAAGACTGCTGCGGCATTGTCACAAAAAAATTCTTAACGACTTTTCTATACTGTCGACCAAACCAAGCCTTAAGATAAAATTCCGCAACCATAATGCATGAACAGTAGCCTCAAAGCATGCTACAAATTCAGCCTCCATAGTGGAAGTAGCAATGACAGATTGCTTCCCGCTTTTCCAGGAAACTGCTCCTCCAGCCAGGAGAAACATGTAACCAAATGTAGATTTCCTCGAGTCTACACATCCAGCATAATCTGAATCCGAGTAGCCTACTACTTCAAGATGACTTGATCTTTTATAAGTAAGCATGTAATCTTTGGTGCCTTGTAAGTACCTAAGTACTTTCTTTCCGGCTTTCCAATGATCTATTCCAGGATTACTTTGATATCGGCCTAATATTCCAACTGCGAAACTGATGTCTGGCCGAGTACATGTTTGCGCATACATCAGGCTTCCAACCAGTGATGCATAGGGAACTGATTCCATCACTTTCCGTTCCAAATCATTCTTTGGACATTGTAATTCACTGAACTTGTCCCCTTTCTGAATTGGAACTATTCCTGTTGAGCAATTTTCCATTCTAAATCTCTCTAATACTTTATTGATATAGCCTTTCTGAGACAATCCTAACAATCCTTGTGATCTATCACGGAATATTTCTATTCCTATCACATAGGATGCCTCATTCATATCTTTCATTTCAAAAGTTTCAGAGAGAAATTTCTTCACATTATGTAACAAACCTATGTCATTAGCGGCCAAAAGAATGTCATCGACATATAGGACTAATATAATGAACTTGCTCCCACTGACCTTCATATAGATACACCGATCAACGGTGTTTTCTACAAAACCGTATGACGTAATGGTATTATTGAACTTAATATACCATTGTCGGGAGGCTTGTTTCAGTCCATATATCGATTTCTTTAATTTACACACCAAATTTTCTTGCCCCGTAGTGATGAAACCTTCAGGTTGGTCCATATACACTTCCTCTTCCAAGTCACTATTCAGAAAGGCGGTCTTTATATCCATTTGGTGGAGCTCTAGATCATTATGAGCCACCAATGCCATAATAATTCTAAAAGAGTCTTTCTTAGAAACTGGAGAGAAAGTCTCCTTATAGTCAACACCATCTCTTTGAGTGAAACCTTTGGCTACAAGTCTGGCCTTATACCTTTCGATGTTACCATTCGAGTTTCGCTTGGTCTTGAAGACCCACTTACAGCCAACTCGTTTTGATCCTTCAGGTAACTCTACTAGCTCCCAGACTTGGTTTACATCCATCGATTTCATCTCTTCTTTCATGGCATTGAACCACCTTTCAGAATCATTACATTCCATGGCTTGTTTAAATGAGACTGGATCTTTATCAATGCTCAATTCCGATTCATGCTCAAGTGAGTAAACCACATAATCATTTGAAACTGCTGGCCTTTTTTGTCTTGTAGACCTCCGTAATGCCCATTTTCTTGTGGTATCACTTGTTCATTTTTGTAAATTGAATATTGTCACTTGGTTCATCTCTTATGTGTTCACTTTGAGTGTTTCGAGTATCAATTTGTTGTCCTTGCATGTCACGTGACTGTGATGCAACATAAGGAATAACAATTTGAGTAGAAACACTGGGTGTGGGAATACCGACATAAGTAGGAGTACTCACTGTGGACCATTCATTTTGTGATTCTTTAATATCCACCTTTCGTGATTCCCCACTCCCACTGAACTGACCATTTTCAATGAACCGAGCATTACCAGACTCAACTATTCTAGTACTATGGTTAGGGCAGTAAAACCTATACCCTTTGGACTTTTCAGAATAGCCAATGAAGTAACCACTAATGGTTCTTGCATCAAGCTTTCCTTCATGTGGATTGTATATCCTTACTTCTGCTGAACAACCCCAAACATGAAGGTGTCTCAAACTGGGTTTCCTTCCTGTCCATAACTCGTAAGGAGTTTTAGGGATAGCCTTACTAGGAACTCTATTCAGCAGATATGCAGCAGTTCTTAATGCATGCATCCACAAAGATAGGGGTACAGTACTGTAATTCAACATGCTCCTAACCATATCCATAAGTGTGCGATTCCGCCTTTCCGCTACACCATTCTGTTGTGGTGTACCAGGCATTGTATACTGTGCACATATGCCTCGACTCTCAAGAAGTTTTGCAAATGGACCAGGACATTGTCCACTTTCATTGAATTTTCCATAATATTCACCACCCCTATCTGACTTAATCACTTTTACTTTTCTATCTAACTGCCTTTCAACTTCATTAATAAACACCTCTAGGATGTTTACTGACTGAGACTTTTCATGCAGTAGATACAAGTAACAATATCATAAATAGTCATCTATAAAGGTGATGAAATATTTCTCACCACCCCATGTTGGGATATCAAACGGGCCACAAACATCAGTGTGTATCAATTCTAAAGGCTCATTGCTTTTTATGGCTGGGTTCTTTGATGTATGTATGTTTTGTTTGTTTCCCTTTTATACAATCAACACATACATCCCAATCAGTAAAATCCAATTGAGGCAGGACATCACCTTTCATCAACTTCAATATCCTTTCTTTGGATATATATGACCCAATCTTTGATGCCATAAGAAAGCAGAACTTTCATCATGCATATTACGTTTGTTACCTATACCATGCTCAACAAGAAATATGGAATCAGCATACATAGCATCAAGATTCAAACGGTACAAATCATCAATCAAAGTACCCGATCCATAATAGTACGAATGTCTATACAATGAAAATGCACCATTTCCAATCTTGAGGTTAAATCCTTCTTTATCCAACTCTGCAACAGAAACTAAATTTCTAGCACATTCAGGAACATAGAGACACTTTTCTAGATCCAGATGACACTTGGTGTCCAAGATCAATCTGTACGTCCCAATCCCCTTCTATTCGTGCCTTCATTCTGTTTCCCATATAGAGGAACTTCTCAGTTCCTGTTATGGGCTGGATTGAAAGGAATCCCTGCATAATATGTGACACATGAATAGTAGCTCCAGAATCTAACCACCAAGTATTATTGGGCACTTCAATTATGTTTGATTCAAAACATACTGATATACAGTACGTACCTTTCTTTCCGAACCAAGTCTTTCTTTTTGGGCAATCATTTTTGAAGTGACCCATCTTTTTGCAGAAGAAGCATTTTTGATCCTTCTGGATCTGACCTCCAGTGACTTTCATAGAGGCTTTGTGTCCTTCTTCTTACCTTTCTTATGTGGTTTAGACCTGCTACCACTAGCATCCTTATGAACGATGAGATGAATGGAGTGATCCTTCATCTTCTTTAATCTCCCTTCCTCCTGAACTAACATGGCCTTAATTTCTTGAAAGTTTCATTTCTCTTTAATAGTGTTATAATTCACTTGGAACTGGCCAAATTCAGGAGGCAGTGAGTTTATGATGAATTGAACCAGAAATGATTCACTCACATTCATGCCCATTTTTTTTCAACCTTGCTGCTAGATTAGCCATACTGGTCACATGATCATGAATGGGCTGTGACCAATCAAATTTCTTGGTCGCCAGCTCACTCATTAGGGTTCCTACGATGGATTTATCAGTTATATCTGACTGAGAGTATTCCTTAATTCTCATCAGAAATTCCCTCGCATTTTCCGTCTTAGGCATCGATGGCTTGACGTTTTCAGCTATCGTCATTCGCATCAAATTCAAACTCAGCCTATTGGACCGTACCCAAGCCTCATAAAAAGACTTATCAGATTCTGTACTAGTCCCTTTAATGACTGCAGGCTTTTCATCCGAAATGACTGCTAAGTCCAGGCCCAATACACCCAAATGAAACTGAATATGCTCAGACCATTCAGCATAGTTCAGCCCATTGAATTTGACCATTGAATTGCCTAAGGCGAATACATTGGTGGAAGCTGCAAATATAATCCAAATTTATACGTTAATGCTTTGAGTAAACTTTAATGGATTCAGATACATTACAAACTTTAATTATGTATTTAAGTTCACCTTTGGGTGATCCTCAAATACATAACTCTAATCAATAATGATGCTAATTTAAATAAACTTTAATAGATCAATTAATCATACTAAAATTAACATGAATGTTATCTTTGGATATACAATCACGTTTACTTAGTATATTAATTAATCCCTTTTAGTGTCATTAATTATAAGCAATGATCCATCTTTGGATGATCTCCTAGCTTTATAATTAATAACCACAATTGTTCAATTCAAAACATTTTATTAGCATCCAAAATGAACAATTAAAATTCACAGTCAGCTGTTCAAATCCATTCAAAGTCAGGCCACTTTGGTGACTAACAAGTTTTTAATATGTGACTCATCAACGTGAATTTAATAATCTTCAATTACGAAGATTAAATTATCTTTTATGTGGGAGTTTTTTTTTTTTTTTATGGTATTCATTCGGACCCGAGCACCACCATACTGCAGGTGGGACCCGCGTACCAAGCAACCAATATATTTGTTTTACCCCGCGTTGTAATTATTGATTACACGCAAAGAAAAAATAAAATACAACCTAATAAAATAAAATACTACCCGAAACACCACCATACTGCAGGTGGGACCCGCGTACCAGGCAACCAATATATATTTGTTTTATCCCGCGTTGTAATTATTGATTACACGCAAAGGAAAAACAAAATACAACCTAATAAAAAAATAAAATACTACCCGAGCACCACCATACTGCAGGTGGGACTCGCGTACCAGGCAACCAATATATTTGTTTTATCCCGCGTTGTAATTATTGATTACACGCAAAGGAAAAAATAAAATACAACCTAATAAAATAAAATACTACCCGAGCACCACCATACTGCAGGTGGGACCCGCGTACCAGGCAACCAATATATTTGTTTTATCCGCGCGTTGTAATTATTGATTACACGCAAAAGGAAAAACAAAATACAACCTAATAAAATAAAATACTACCCGAGCACCACCATACTGCAGGTGGGACCCGCGTACCAGGCAACCAATATATTTGTTTTATCCCGCGTTGTAAATTATTGATTACACGCAAAGGGAAAAAAAAAAAATACAACCTAATAAAAAATAAAATACTACTCGAGCACCACCATACTGCAGGTGGGACCCGCGTACCAGGCAACCAATATATTTGTTTTATCCCGCGTTGTAATTATTGATTACACGCAAAGGAAAAACAAAATACAACCTAATAAAATAATACTACCCGGCACAAAGAGATAAAGAAAACTAAATTGCAATATTCGCAGACTCGCTCTGATACCAATTGTTGGACTTTTCTAGAATTTCTCTTTATGAAATTCTTATTTCATATATTGCAGGATCTTTCTTTATGCGAATACTAGCAATAAAACTGTAATTGGAATCAACATACCGTTGTCCATTATGCTGATGTCCCGCAGTGAAGATGAGAAGTCTCTTCTGTTTCGTTCCTGAACGCTTCTCTCTTTTTTCCTACTCTTTCCCCTTTCTTTTCTTTACGTTTTCTCTCTCTGATGGTTAAGCACACGGAAAGGTCTGTAATAGCATATATATATATATACACGTCTTCCTTTCCTGTAACCGTTACCTTAAATAGGAAGATCCTCTCTTTCTGTAATAATTATCTTAAATGAGAAGATACTCTACGGTTATTCTTAATAGGGGAAGATATATATACACATATTCCTTTCCTGTAACGTTTATTCTTAATAGGGAGAGTGGAGGAATTTTAAACCCGATGAGCCAAATTACCGTTATGCCTAACCGACCATCATATTAGGCCTTTTATTTTGAGTCATACTTACCACTCATGTTAATTAATTTAACAATATTCTCCTAGAATTGGTCAAGATGGTCCAAATTCAAAACAGAACTCTATGGGATGTTTGCAAAAACATATTAATACACAACGAACTTATTTGATTTCAATCCACAATACAGTAATACAGCTACCAAAACAACAAAATATCGCCGATATAAACTATGTAGGACAGAGAACGCGGGTAAATCGTGCCATTGCTGTGGCACGATTTAATTCAATTTTTGTTTTCCTTGGCCAGAATTACAAAGGTGCCATTGCTGTGGCAACCGCCAACCTCACGGGCTGTGTTCATACTGGCGCAAAAATTTGGGAAGAAAAACACCTGCAAAAAGGAGAGGGAACGAAAATCTGTGTGCACAGAAAAACACCTGCCAATGCGACCTATTGGGCAACAGTTCATTAGCTCCTCCGGTGGCAAGATTGAAGTAAAGATCAACAACGTTGGGGCGGCTGTCGTACCACTGAGGAGAGCAGAGGTGTTGTGTGAAACGAGACTCGAGGAATGAATCCGATGAAATTCCGAGTGATTTCCTGTCAACCCCGCACGCTTTGATGCATTCCACTGTTTCAGCCAAGTTATCTAATCGGTCAACCTCGATTTCGAACGTCCGGCATGTCAATGCTGCTTCTCCGCTCCTTTTTACGCGCTTCTCCAGCAAGCACGGCTTGCCGGCGGACGAGATTGCAGAAGCGCACCTGTCTTGATCGAGACGTTCGCGTACTATTTCTCCTGGAACCCAAAATTGCAGTTCTCGACGATTTCACGGCGACTTACATATAATGCTAAACAACATTCTCCTGGTAGAGCATATGTGTAATATGTGATTATGTGAAGCTGGTAATCATGAGCTGGGATAGAAGTGTGCTGTATTCTCCACTTGCCTAGAATGCCTTGTACACATTTGGCGAGGGCAAGGGCAAGGGCAAGGGCCAGGGCCAGGGCCAGGACTGCATCCCGAAGAAGCTAATGTTTGAGGCCATGCCAATTCTTTTTGAGGAAAAGAAGGGTATCAGCTTGGCGAACAAAATTTGCTGATTTCGAATGAATAAAAAGTGGGCAATAATAACTTTGTGTTTTGTCGCCTCTGCCCATGTGCGAGACAAGTGTGGGTAAAAGTAAAGCAACGTTGTGTTTGCTGTCTTGCTCAATGTCTTTGGGAGCTAGCTGCCAACTTGTCGCGAAGACCCAAGGGGAAGTTCAAACTATTTAATATATGGTTTCGAAGTACACT
Organism: Ceriops zippeliana; assembly: GCA_037897445.1. Taxonomy (NCBI): domain Eukaryota; kingdom Viridiplantae; phylum Streptophyta; class Magnoliopsida; order Malpighiales; family Rhizophoraceae; genus Ceriops; species Ceriops zippeliana. Next base: position 7,574,347 of record JBAPLH010000017.1, read on the forward strand.
GTAGATCAAATTTTAATTACAGCTGTCCACGTGAACATAGACATATGACCTTTACTTTATAAGCCGGTGAAGCTCTGGTCATTCGGCGGTGCCAACTCCTAGAGGGGTGCAACACATATGTCCAAGGATTTCGGTCAAAATAAATAAATTATGCTTTAATAAAGCAGCCAATGGCGGGTGCATGCCTCACACCTTTCGCAGCATGATTGTGGAAATTAAAGGTTCCGCTTGACCATATCAATGGCTTCTCATTTAAAAAGTCAGCTGGGGGCATAATACTTTGATTATCACATTGATGCGCTGCGCTGACAGCTGACATGCTGGATAGAAGGGACCTTAATTTTTTTTTGTGGCATAGATGGCTAATGCTTCTCTTGTTGGATTTGGAGACGGTATCTAATTTCTTGCTCCCAAGTAGTGTTCATTTAATATTAATATTCTGTGTGAATCCCTAATTATCCTAACCGACCATGAATTAAATCAAACAGCCCCTTAATGGGTTTGAATAACTTTTTTCATTTTGCTCGGCGTTCCCTTATATTTAATGCATCCTATAAAACTTGCCGAGTTCCGATTTTCGTGAGAAAGTCTACCCATAGAAAATTAGTCTCGAGCAAAGCCCGCAATCCAAATACAAGAGAAGTCAGAGACAAGCATTTCCCTTTCCTCCTCATCCGACTGCTTTGGGCTTTTAAAACCATGACCTTGGTGAACACTTAAAAATTTACTGATTGGGCTGATGGGCTGTGACTGTATCTTTTCATACTTCCCTTTTACAAAAGAATCAATGGGCCTTCCCTCGGCCAGAGGCCGACGCCACATTTAATGGGCCTAAACTGCACAATATATCCACTTAACTCCTAGAAAATTATAGCCTACCGACAAATGATTTATAGCTCAATTAATACTGAAATGGTTATTAAGATTAAAGGTTTTAAATTTCAATTTCAGTCGAAGTTAATCGGCCGAAGAAGATTACGGCACGCCAAAAGGCCTCTGAACTTGGCATACCATCACCTACGAGAGGAGGACCCAGCAAAACCGAGGCTTTGTTTTTACTCTTATCCTGGATGCTAAAAATGCGAAAACTTGCTGAATGGTGATAGACGGATGCTGCTTTTCAACTGTGAAGAATCTACTGATGGCGCGAGATCCTGACTAGAAATCCTTGAAATCAAATTTTCGTTCAACGGTGGCGAACAATATTCTATAAAGATCAACTAAAATTCCAATTTCTTCCCCATACAACATGTAACACGTCGATTTGAATGGCACGTAGACAATTTTCTTGTTTTCTTTTTGTATTAATTGTCCCAATAAAAAATCCGTGTTCGATAACATTGACTCGTGGAGATGGCTTCAATACTACTAAACTAGCTTATTAGCAGTAATTAGTGAGAAATATCAATAAAGAGAAGAGGAGAGTAGATCAAATTATGATATAGGTGGGGCAAAATAGACCAAAAGCAACATTGGAGTGTTTATATAAAAATTATTGGCAGACCATGCTGTGGGACATGTAAACTAGGATTGTTTCAAGAAAGAATCAATTTCCATTTTAAAACGTGCAAATTAGGCTATATAAATATAATTCCCCTGCTTTGGCTATATACTTTCATGTAATTTATAACGATAGATTTCTCATGAATATGGTTCATGTCATCCAACCCCAAAATGTAAATTACCTACTGGTATTATAAAGACAAAAACCAGCTGCGAACGGTTAGTTCGACACGGGCCCTTGGGAATTAGATTCCGACACGCATTCACGTGATATGGTTGACTGGTTTTCCCATTATGACATTAAAGTCGATCTTCACTAAAGTTGAAAAAGGCTTGAAACTAGTAGAAATTCCGCTCCCTCTCCCCACCCACCCCCCACAACTTTCTTTTATGTGAACTAATTGAAAATTTAATATATCCAGACGTAAGTGAATGTAATTAAGGTTTTTCAAAGAGAGGATCAAGTTTATATATATATATATATATATAAATATATATATCCAAGAGAAATAATTAACATGAATCCAGTACATAATGATTTAGAGCAAAAGGTCGGCCTTAATTATAAACTGAAATATTTTGAGAAGCTGATTATTGAGTGGACACAAAGATATTCTCTTTTTCTTTGTTTGTTTGTTTTTTTTTTTTTGAAAAACAAAAAAGGAAAATGGCAGAAGATTGTCTCCCGGGAACTCTCCATTCGGAAGGAAGGACTGCCTGAGGACCGAGTAAATCATAGTAAACTGAGACTCTGAGACAGGCCGTAAGACTGAACAAACAGCGATATCCTGGAGTTCAAATGGGTAGAAGATAGCCCGAAAAAGAGAAGAGAAAAAAAAAAGAAACGAAAAGCGAGAGCATAGTTGACACTAGACAGCAGACTCAAATTAGATATTTATAATCAAAACCCGGGAAAGTTTTGCGCAATTCACACAAGGAAAAAATATATATAGATGCGCGCGAAAGTGGTGATCAAATTACCTGCGTGGGAGGGAAGGAAGAAGTAGAATTTAGAGCCACCGATGGAAAATTCCCAAGGGATCGCATGATCCAATGACTAAATGTCCACTTGAAGAAACCAGCCATTTAACTAACTCGACTCGGAACCAATAGTGGACACCATGATCAGATCAATGCGATCCCTTTGGAACTCTCCACCTGCACTAAGAGCATCTTACCCCGCAGCGCAGATTGAACACAAATTTCTCACCGATTCCAGCAGATCTGATAAACGGCTCTTGCGGGTTAGCCGAAAAGTGGAGAACGTCCGTATATATAGTGATGGGGTGACCTATAATATAATAATATGGTTCTTTAATTTATAATAATTTATAGCTGGCAAGGGAGGAGACATGTTGGCTCTTTTAGGCGACTGTTGCACCCCTTTACCCTTGCGTTTACGGCCTCCTCACCCATGTGGTGTGATAGGAAGTTGGGTGCGCGACAGCATGATCCTTGTTTTATGAGAAATTACTTGAGTAGTTTACCCATTCAACTCCTGGTACTTTTTACCGAAGCACCTATTATTATTATTATTATTATTATTATTATTATTATTATTATTATTTTAAAAAAGTCAAAGTATATATATATTTATTATTATTATTATTCCAGGCTGTGCGTCAATTGAAACCAAGTCATTCTATAAACAGTCTTAAGAGGAATTATCTCTTGGAGTGCTGTATTGTGATAATGCCTACTAATTGGAACTCAAATCCGCAACTGAACTTTAACTTTTAACTTGAGCACGTGGCATCCTAATTATATATTATGGACATAAGCTATGATTTAATAGATAAGTTAGTTTGCCATAAAATACAAGCGCGCGAGCGCATATTTCAGAATTACTAATAATTAAGTGCCAAACCGAAGAAAAGAAGAAGAAGAAGAAGATTTCTGCTTCACCTGATAAATGCATAATACAAAATGGGGTCAAGAAAGTAATGGTTCATTGTGACATGCCCCATGGAGTACGTGCTAAAGCAAAATTGTTGGTTGTGAATATCATATGTACAAGTGGATCAGACAGAGCGAGCTATTGTTTGTATCTTGTTTCGCTTAACTAAGAAAAAAGGACGGAGGGCTTAAACAATACCAATCGATATTCAAAGCTTTCCCAAATTCAAAGGCAGTTAAAGCGTGGCGAAAACATCAATTTGGCTGAATGTTCTCTTCGTTTAGGTTAGCTTGGAAGAATGGATCAATGAGATGGTCAAGGTCCCTGCCAATAAAATCTTGCAAAATATCAAGGGCGCACGGGTGATAAAGAAAATTGAAAAGATAACGAGAGAGTCATAGATGGTTTTTAGAGCAGGTAGGAGTAACAGTCGAACAGCTAATGCTGTTGGGAAGAAACACGGCACTGAGTCCCGTGGAGAAAATGACAGTATTCCCTTTCCTTACTTTCTTCCTCAATTGTTATCGCTGATCCATAAATGCGAAGTTGGTGATCGAAGAAAATGTCCAAGGGCACTCCCACACGTGTACTCGGTTCCTGATTCACATCTTTTGACACGACACGCACCTTTGTGATTCCAATCGACAGACCTTATCCGAGCGGACGCTTTGATAATTATTTGTCAGTGTACAGGAAATTCGGAATCCATATCCAAAATTAAAATGATGGGAGGCCTATCCATTTTCTTGATTTGAAATTACAATCCATTGTATTCTCAAAATGTGGTTCCCATTACGATTTCGAAGTGCAATTTAGTTGGCTTGATATATATTTTTTATTAATTTAAATTCAAATTTTAATCTAACTTTATATTTATTAACACATAAGTCATAATAAAAAATATCTAATGAAATTTAATAATACTTAGGTGATTTTTTTCATAAAAAAATTAAATGAAATTATTGAAAGATAATGCGAATACAATAATTAATATATTTATAATACAATTATTTTTTACTGATAAAAAAAAAAAACACAAAATTCTTCACGAATGACAGGAGAGGACTTGGTAATTTAGGAATGACAAGAGGCATGGACAATTACGCAATCGACAGAAATTCTTAATTTAAGTTTACTTCATCATAGCAGACCAAAACTGCCATCCGCCCAGATCTCTAAAACGTTTTTGTCATTTCGATTTCTGCAATGGGGACTCAACTCATTGCAAGGGAAATCTGAATCCCCACCCCCCCCCCTCTCCCGGCTAAACAACAGCGAGTACGGTTCAGTTGGTAATGGTCAAAAATTCACAGCCATGCGGGACAGGAGGCTGCCTATGTCGCGTGATTTGAAAGATTTTTGGCTAGTTCTCGCCTTGTACACGCATGTCGTCCCACGCAGGAAACGGACTTAAAAAGAGGTGGAAATAAATCGGACACCCCCCTTGTCTTGGTCAAATAAAACGGACGCATTGGACTATCATTAAAACTAGTTCTATATTTTTATTTTTATTTTTTATTTTCCTATGAAATGAGCGCATGGATATATGCATAAAGTGCCACTAACACGGCAATTTTTCTCATGTGGGGTGCCGGGGGAGAGATCAAGAGGAAGAAGAATGATCACCCTCCGCCGTGTTTGAGGCAACATCACAAACCTCGCTCCTCCTGAACCCCATGCCGCACGCATTGGCCCACACGCGATCCCCAAGAGATGCGTCTACATCAATATGTCCCCTCGATTTGGTGCACATGGGGTCACTTTGTACTCCTTTATTTAAGCCAAAATGTGAAAAATGGTTGTCCACTTCGTTTACTCTTCGCTCCTCTTTTTTTTTTTTTCTTGTTCTCTCTCCTCGTGGTATCGCATTCTATGCCGTCATTTCTGTCGAGAAAGGAAGATATGTTTCGTATGTGTGTGGATTTAATCAAAGGAGGCCTAGCAAGTATAAACTTTCAAAGGACCCAATCACCAAAATCGACTATGTTTTAGTTGGCAATGTCCATTTTTGAGAACAATCCGTAAGAAAAATATTCCAAATTCTCTAAGTTCGGTAAAGATAACAAGTTTTTGATTAGTAGTTTCTTTTAATTAAAAAAAATGTGTTCAATTATAAAAGAATTTTTTTATAAATTTTTTTTGATACGTTGGTGAAACCATTTTTTTATATTAGATTGGGGACGTTGACTCATAATATGAATTAGATCTGAGCACAATTATTTGACTTCTGTACTACGAAGAAGAAAAAAAAAAAAAACTGCCGATCATGGATGATTCGAGACAAAAATTGGGCTAACGGGGGAGAAGTTCATGGTTGGTGATTGCCACCTGGTCTATAATTGCATGTTGTTTTTTTTTTGGGATGGGGATTCAATCGAATTATTGTACCAAAGCCCTTTAGCATATCTCTTAGAATGGATATTGTGAGTAGGTCCAAAGGGCTCCTTTGTCGAGCCCCGATTTCCTGAGAGGCCCATTGTAAGACTATTGTAGGCCTGGTTGCCAATCTACTAAAAGCCCAGTTGAAAAATAAAAAGAAAAAGAAATGAATGCCCAGTCCAACACTCGCCACAAACAATCCAACGCAAACTGACCGAAGAAATGAGAGAGGGTAGGGGCCCACCATCCCAGTAAAGGGCCAGTAGACAACAATTCGGTCTCGAGACGGCATCAAATAATGCTGTTCACATCCACGAAATGTTGAGCTGGATGATGTGTATTACTGCCACATCACTTTGAGACTTTATCGAGTGGCTGTGGCTCCTTAAATCACAAGTCAACCCAAGGAATTAACATGTTTTGACCCGTGGCTAGGACCGGGACGTCACCTCTGGGAAAGGTACTCTTGCCACCAAAATGAGGGTCCAGTTACGTTAGTCGCAGCGCATTTTATGGAGAAAATGCAGGGCAGTGGATTCCACAAACTTCTCAGATATATATATATATATATATTTAAAAAATATGCAACAATTATTATTGGTATAATTGTATTTGTTGTATATTGTATGACAATTATTTTATATTATATATCATGTGACATTTTTATAGTTATATATATATAAGTGACCACCCGCTGCCACGTTTGCATCCTGGTCGTAGCTCGCATGGCAAACGGCACTGACATTTCTGACCAAGACGGAGTACAGAGAATATGTCCAGCTGTCGTAATACCTTCTTGGAAATTTTCAGAATTAATTAATCCACACCGACCGTCGTGAATTTTGCGTGTATGTCTTGTCGAGAAAACGAAAAGCGGAAAGGAAAAAGGGTTTTCCATGCTTTTAATTGAGGCTGCAGAGAAGAAAGAATTCCAATCGTTCACTCTTACAAGATCAGAATGTAGAAAGTCTAACATGCGTAGTCGAATTTGAAACCAACTAACAATGACAGCCACTGATCCTCTGCTGGCCAAACACAAGCCTGACCGGCTAATCTACAATTGTGTAATCTTGACTAAATTGTGGACTTTGGATCTTCGTGGAAAATGTTAGTCACGTTTGAGAACTTAGGACCTTCATGCAAAAGTTGCCAAATTGCCGTTAATGTAGCCGTGCTCAGCTGAATCAATAACCATCCCGGCCAAACAATATTGGGAGAATTATCTTCAGTATACCGGAGATATATTTTACATATCATTGATCATGTTCAAGTAGGACAAAAGCTTACTCAGTTTACACGACATCTTTCCAAGAATCACCCCAGAAAGAGTCTAAACCAGCCAACGAGGAGGCAATGACAACTCCTTTGTCTAGCTGGTCGGTGTTTCTTGCGCTACTAGTTTACCCTCTCAATTATCATCTATATGGCCTACATCGGCCAATTGGAAAGCCGTTTTCTGATCTGGTATTATTGTTCTTCATCCCTCAATCAATGGGAAATGCCAAGAGAGATAACACGGTGTTTTATGATGTCTAAAATCATTGCCATATTCCCACTGAGATCGATAATTTTTGAGCTAAAAAGGAAGATTAGTTCACTTTCACACGTTGCATGTGCACCATGTTGTCTTTCGACCTTTTCCTATTCCATGAGAGACAACGGCTGGAGAACAATTGTTTTGTCAAAGAGTGATATGACTTTTCTTACTACACTTTACAGCCGCAAGTAGAATTTGTTTTTTCCCCTCTACAAACATAAAAGTCATTAATATATCAGTATAGTGATTAATCTACTTGAACATGTTTGAAGCTGGGATCGGTGGAGGGGAACTAGGGGACTTTGACATGCTATCTTAGATGATAAGATGGTAAACAAAGTTGGACCAAAAAGCAAAAGTGATATATAATTTAGATTAACTGAAAATTTTAATAAAATTAAAATAGATTGTTAGATTAATAAAATAAAAATTACATTTTAGTCTGATTTAATTTATTTTTAAAATTATTGATTTTAAAAATTAGTAATTAAATTAATGAATATATCGATTATACTATAAACTAGTAAACCAATTAAAATTTTTTTTCGATTTGATTCCTTTAAACGATTGGTAAAAAAACTAAAAAGAAAACAAACCACAAATTCAACTTATATGAGATATAAATGATAATTTTTATCACTGGACTAAAAGTGTTAATATAAATTCTTGTTTTATATTTTGATTTTCTTAAAGGTGAAAATTACATCATTTCATAACTTTTTTTTTCAATCATAAATCATAAAAATTAGAGAAAATATTTATATGATATATTTATTTATATCTCAAAAAAAATATGTGAAATTATATATATTATGTTATATTAATGCTTATTTTTCAATCTATATTATCTTATTTATATTAAAATATTTTATTTTTAAATAAAAATTACTTTAAAGTAAAAAATATAAATTATAATATACTTCATATTAAATTTATTTGATTTAAATCATTTACATCTGTTAGTATATTATATTAATTAATTTTTTAGTCTTATTATATATAAATTACAAATATATTTTAATTTAATTGATAAAATAAAATAAAAAATTTAAAAATTATATTATATATATAATTACATTTTATCTATCAATATTTTTATATAATGTATACAGATATTAAGTTATATATATATAGTTAATATTAAACATCAATTTTGTTGGATTAATAATAATTAGACTAGTCAAATGAATTAAAATTTAAAATTTTAAACTTTTTGATCTATTATTAAAATTTTAATAAAATTTTAAAATTTACATAATTAAAGATTTTAGAATAATTAGATTGATATCACCATGCCAAGATTCCGGTTGTAATAAATTAGTGAAAGCAATAGCCTACTTCTCATCAAACTTATATGTCAACAAAAAAAAAAAAAATATTCCAAGTTAATGTTATGGACGTTATGTTATTAATAAGTAAGAAACGATGATGTCTATAACAAACAAGTATAACATCGATTGGAGACAGAGTTAAGGGACTAGAATTTGCATTAGTTTGGACATATTCAACATAAATTTGCATATGCTTCAATTAAGATTTTTATTTTAATAGCAAGATGAGTGACCATACCCACTTCCATTGCGAAAAAAAAAAAAAAGGAATAGAATGACTTAAACAATCTTTGTTTAGAAAAAATTTATGATTATTATATACCACAACAAACTTAATTTATACTAGAAAAAATGATTATAAAAGATTCATATAATCAATTTTAATTCAATCGTGAACTAAGATTTGTTGTTGTCATTGATTATATGAATAAATTAAAATGCCTTTAATGTAATATAATTTTTTTAATAAAAATGCATTTATATAATTAATTCATGAATGGTTTGACAAAAACAACATTAATTATCTTTCTGAAATATATATTACCTTAAAAACGAGGGGATCGATTCCCGCCCTGAAAACTTAGTAGGGAAATTCGAGCATAAAAGGGCTATCAAATCTTGGTTGGTGGCTTCTATCGGAGGCCTGACCTGAGTTGCTTGATAAATGAGAATGGAAAGCAACGAACTAAGATTATAACCGCGTAAACTCCGACTTTTGAAAGGTAACATCAAATCGGAGACTTCACAAACCTAAAACCTTGGGGGTAGGTTTACAAATCAATATATGTAGATCAGCTTTGAGCTGTTGTTCTAAAAATTAAATTATAACAAAATAGTATTCGTAATTAAGAGAATCACTAAAAATGACCAATATAGATAATTTGACAATGAAGACTCTCTGATCCTTTTAGTACATGTTGTCATAAAGAGAGTTGTTACATGTTAATTATTGCGGCCATACTTGATTTTTTGTTTTTTTTTTTTTTTTGGGGGGGGGGGGGGGTGTCGATAAAGATAAATGAAAAAACAGAAGTGATACCAAGGACTTTTGGCCTGATAACAAGAACCTCCACCGCTTTGACCATTCGCTTGCTGTTCCATACTTGACAATGTTAAACAGCATGTAATGTAACGCGATCGGCGACATTAACACACTATAACTTATAGAGAGATGCATGCACCCGGACTTTGGCCTTCCTCTTATCACCTTAAGGGTAACAAACTATACGGAGTTTTAGGATAGACATTCATATCCCAGATTCCTCTTATCACATTCCTTTGTTCATCAGACACCTGTCTACCAATCGACTTTTGGTCAAGATGTTTGAGTGTCGACCCCAAAGAGCATGTAGGAACGAACGACTTATATTCCCAACTATGGTAGTCTTATATATATATATATATATATATATATATAAACGCAGATAGCACTTCGAATTTTCTTTTTTCTAGTCTATCTTCGGAGTAATATTTTTCTATATATCTCCAATTAATTACTTTTCTCTTGATGGAAAACTGATTTTTCCCCTTCTCCCTTCAAACTCTGGAAGTGTCCACATTTGCCAATTCATCCGACCCAGAATGAATGCCTAGCCTGCCCCCCTGTGAATCTCTTGAATCGTCTCGGCTCCTAAAAAAGAATTTGGCGCTGTTGAATTCCAAATAGAGAAAAGGAAATCGTGTCAACTTTTCTTCATCTTTGAGTAAGAACTTTCTAACTTTGATTTTTCACCGCAAAAGATTCAGAATTTGGCGGCTGACTTCCCTCTGCAATAATGGATTCAATATCCGAACTTTGACCCGTGGCGGTAATAATAAAATCTGAGAAATGCACCACTCAAATTTAAAGACACATAATAATGATTAAATTAAGTTGTCTCGACATAGACATACGATACGTTCCTATTACTCCATAGAGTCGATGCTTTTTGGGTCAATTCATTTATCAAACTTCTTTGATCAACGGATTAATGAAAGACGATGTTGTTTGTACCATTACCGACAGACATAGCATATATCAATGATAACATGCACACAACAATTTTATTTTCTCAATAATTTACAGGAGACCATAAACGGTAGACTGGATATGTTCAACATTTTTCCACACACACACACACACATATATATAAATAAATATATATTAATGATAAGAATGCTGTTCTTAAGACCTAATTTGATCCTTAGTTTGAACATTCTCGTTCTTAATTAAGATGACAGAATTAGTGAAGTCAATGATATATCCAACGTACCAATGCCCATGCATTGATTGCCTCGGAAGTCAATGAGAATCTGAAGGGAACTTTCAATCCGTTAGGCATAACCGACCTTGTGCTGTTGTTTGGAGAAAAAATCGCTTGCAGGAATCATTAGTCAAAATCCAACGTGGTAACTGCTTTATTGATTAAAATCATTTGGACCTTTGCGGCGGCTTCCACGTTACGACATGTATGTATAACCAAGACTAGGTAACCCGCGGAACTTGAAAATTGAATGGTCCAAGTAAAACCCTCTTGCCAAGGGAGTCCAAAACATACCACCAACTATATAAATAAAGAAGAGAAATTAGACTAGCTAACAGTCATTTTATGGATCTTGTATTCAGATGAGAGATAAAAGAGTTCAAATTTGACTTTCTTTATTTTTTATTTTAATATATGCACGAGACTTTGTTGGACCAAAAAAAAAAAAAAGATTTATTATTATACCGTGAAGAGATTTTGCAGTGTCCTAAAAGCCTGGAAAACGGGAAGGAGTAGAAAAAGAAAAAGGTAATATTCGAAAGTTTCAACAAGCGTGATTGGAAAATGTTTCAGACCTTTTTCGTTATACGTGAAAGCGCAGTCCCATGGTCAAAACTGCGTCATTCTGAAACCCCGTTCTCTGTCTATAAATAGTCCCCCAAGTGGTTATCGCTTTCCTTCATCCATCCATCAATATAGACAAGAAACCAGAAAGCTCTCTAGGTTGCAAGCAGTTCTGTCACGAGCATATACAGCTAGCCAGCTAGGATATTCTGTTAGAGAGAAATAGGGGGGCTGAACGACAAAGACAGATGGGGTTTCCTGCGCTTTCTCTAGCTTTCAACTTGGTCATTACCGTTATATTTCTCTACTTCTGGTGGAGATTATTGTGGTCTTGCTTGATTTCGCCTATCAGGGCATATTTGAAGCTTAAAAGTTATGGTTTTGGAGGGCCAACTCCAAGTTTCCCATTGGGAAATATTGAGGAGATGAAAAAGATCAGCAGGACAAGGCCAGCAGCCCCTTCTTCTGGATCTTTAAAGCGGGTCTCCCATGATATTCATGCCACTGTGCTTCCTTACTTTGCTCAATGGCAGAAGTCTCATGGTAAGCCTCTTCCTCCGGGTCTACCAGTTGATTATTGTCTTCTTCACACTTTTATCGTCTCCGAGCACACCTAAAATGAAAAGAAAAGGACAATTTATTTGTTTATAGTTTAGTTAAACACTTTTTCACAAAGGATTAATATGCTAGTGGCATATAGTTATTGCACATTACATAATAATTAGTCGACTTTTTACACAGTAACTGTAATAAATTTATGAATATTTTTCATGGTAACAAAAAAAAAAAAATTCAATTCCTAAGAAAGTAAATGCTTTGCCTTTGGTGTTGCAGGGAAGGTGTTCATATACTGGCTTGGTACAGAGCCATTTTTGTACATAGCAGACCCAGAGTTCCTGAAAACAATGTCTGCAGGGGTGATCAGCAAGAGTTGGGGAAAGCCTCGTGTGTTTAAGCGTGACAGAGAACCCATGTTTGGCGACGGTTTGCTTATGGTTGAGGGCGACGACTGGATTCGCCATCGCCATGTTATCACTCCTGCTTTCACTCCGGCCAACTTGAAGGTTCGCCCCCCCCCCCCTCTCTCTCTCTCAAAATTACTGATCTTCAAAGAGGCAAAGAACTGAAAGTCCTGGTGTTGAATCTTGCAAAAGTTTCTGAGTCCATAAAGTCTATCTACATACTCTAACAAGTGCCTATGAAACATTTCATCGTTTCATTTTTCAACTACTAGCACGCATTCAAATGTGGAATTCATTTGCCTTTATGATTTCTCCACCACATGCAATCTAAAATTGAAAAACACTTACCAGAGGGATGCACGAGACTTTGACATTCCTTTCTGCGATGGAGATGCTGCTTACATCACATCACTCAAAATGGATAAGGATGGTGTCTGATTTGTGTACACCGGCTGAAGATAAATGTTCTAATAATAAATGTGAGTCAAAAGTTGGTAGTGGAAAAAAGAAAATCTCAATTAGAGTGATAATTACATCTCACTTTGTCAAAAAAAAAACAAAAAAAGTCACATAAGATGCTCGAGTCAAGCAAACTTCGTCCTCAAAATGTTACTTTTCGCATTTAAATATCCTACATTCCCACCTCTATTAATTGCCATCCACTAATTATTATGCTATCCATGCTATACGTAGGCTATGGCTAGCTTAATGGTGGAGCCCACCACTAGGATGCTAGAGAAATGGACTGCCCTCGTCAATTCCGGCAGCCAAGAGATCGATGTGCAGCGAGAGATCCTGACAACAGCCGGGGAAATCATCGCCAAGACAAGCTTTGGCATGGACTATGAAAATGGAAAGAAAGTTATGGACAAATTATGGGCGATGCAAGTGAACCTGTTTGAGTCCATTCGCTATGTTGGGGTACCATTTAGCAAGTACATGTGCCCTAAGCAAAACCTTGAGGCCAAAAGACTTGGGAAAGAAGTCGATGCTCTCCTTGCATCCATTTTAACGGCACGAAAAAGATGCAGTGATGGGCTTCCTCAAACGGACTTGCTGGGGCTATTGGTTGAAGGGAACCGGGCGGAAGGCAGGTTGGGGAAGACATTAACAACACGGGAACTGGTCGATGAGTGCAAGACATTCTTCTTCGCGGGGCATGAGACCACTGCTTTGGCGTTATCATGGACGTTGCTGCTCTTGGCCATGCATCCGGAGTGGCAAACGAATTGAGAGAGGAGATCAGGCAAGTTGTTGGAGAAAAGGAGCTTGATTTCAGGGTGCTTGCTGGACTTAAGAAGGTAATTACTACCCATGGCATTTTAACTTTATTTCATGTTGCACGCTTGGCTTAAGTAAAGGAAACTAGTTGTGCATCACATGTAGAAACCATCAATACATGCGTTCAGCTTCCATTCGCATCTTCTAGGCTTGCACGTACTCAAATCTAAAAATCTGGAATCTGCATTTCCTTTGGCGGACATGGATACTTGAACATGCATCAATCATTAAAAATTAAAAATCGAAAAAAAGATAATTGAACATACACCATACATAGGAGTTAAAGCACCATTGCCACGTGCAATAATATTATTGACAGTCCCTCCTTCACCAACTCTAGAATTTCCAAGATTATGATGCAAATATTTGGACGAGTTAAAAAAAAAAAAAGAGGTTTCTCAATTGGTCTTTTGATAATATGAACATTTTGGTTAAAAATGGAAAAGAAGAAAAAAAAAAGAAGAAAAGAAAAAGAACTGCCATATAATTAAATTTATTAAGATAATCACAAAATGTATCAAAATAATTTTTTATTCTTAATTTTATTTATTTATATTAATAAATAAAATATGATAAATTCATATCTCTTGAATCTATTATGTGTTCATTTAATTGTATGTTTACTTAATTATGTTTATCCCATTTTTCAAATAAAAAAAAAATGATGGAGTGGGCTAAATGATTTTTTCCTTGATTGTCAAGACGCCTAAGTGGACCTAATATTTTAAAAACTTGTTTTGCGACCATTATTCTTAACTTAGCAAATGGTCAGAGCCGGAATGGGATGACGCCGTTACACGCGCTAACTAGCCACATCCTAGACGTGGGGCAAGGATGATACGGTCATAACGTCATTTATGAATAAAATACCTTCTTTTTTTTTTTACAATTTATTTTTTTATGAAAGAATCACGTTTTGTGTATGAAAAATAATAAAATATACAAATAAATTGAATAAATATTTATAAAATTAATAAAAAAGTATAAAATCATGAAATACTATTTTATTTGTACTTTTTATTATATTTTTACAGTATTATATTTGAATTATTTACACATTTAATAAGACTTTCGTGCTGTAAATTTTCCTAAAAAAAAAACTTAAATTAAAAAATAATTTATTATAACTGACATTATCGATGTGAGCCTTACATAAAGTCCGCGCTTATTCTGTTAGCCTTGATAATGCGAATCGCTAACAAAACAGGACTTTTGTGCAAAAATACGTGGCAGCACCCCAATGGTCTTGATTGGGCGAAAGTCTAAAGGGCCAAACACAACAAACTTGGTACTGCTTTTCGCCTGACCTACACATTTACGTAACACGATCACGATGATAAAATGATGATGAAATTTACGCATGCGTATGCGTTTGGTCGGCATTAATGGGGCCTTACTTCTATCAATCTTATTGCTCTTGCTTTTGGAACATCAGAATTATCATCATCGTGTGTTGAAGGGGATTGGTCCGAAATTGACCTCTTTGGAATCTTATCAATCTTGTCCTGTGGATCTGTTCTTTTGCAGATGGGTTGGGTAATGAATGAAGTTCTGAGACTCTACTCTCCGGCGCCAAACGTGCAAAGGCAAGCCAAAGAAGATATAATAGTAAACACCCTTACCATTCCTCATGGAACTAACATGTGGATTGATGTTGTGGCCATGCACCATGACCCTGATCTTTGGGGAGAAGACGTTTTGGAGTTCAGACCAGAGAGGTTCAAGGATGACCTTTACGGTGGTTGTAGCCACAAAATGGGGTTTTTGCCCTTCGGATTTGGAGGAAGAATGTGCGTGGGCAGGAACTTAAGCGTTATGGAGTATAAGGTTGTATTAACCCTAATTCTCACTACGTTTTCATTGACCCTCTCCCCATCTTACCGTCACTCTCCATCTATCTTGCTGACCTTGAGGCCCAGTCATGGGCTGCCTCTCCTTGTCCACCCCCTTTAGGTTAAAATATTTGACTTTTGGCAACCCTGTCACCAAATTTACTGTTTTAAACTGCAGAGGGCCATGTCTCTGTGGTTCTGTAGGGTAACATTATGGAATGCCTTTCCAAGTTTATAAACTAACTGGGGGAGTCTTACGAGAATTCTTCGCCTTTGCCTTTCATTTGAATGTGTCTCAGTTCAGCGTGGCTAAGTGAGCAGATCCAGTAAATTGACATTTTATTCATTCATTATAGTGGCAATCTGAACCATGATGCGAGGCAGATTTTCCTCTCATTCATTTTTTGCGCTATTTGTGGGATGAATATGCGAGGCCGACCTTGCCAAAAAATGGCTAACAGCAAAAACTCGGGGGTTAATGTCGTCCAGGCCTCAGAAATATGGCTTTACCACGAAGCGCATGGCACGTAAATCAGCCGGTATCATCCTCGAGTATTCTTTTCTTTCTGAAACACGACTTTGAAAGCTGTAGAAAAGCTGCAGCCTCAACCATTCTAATGGAAAACCACAGCAATAATAGCCCTTTAAATGTAATGGAAACATTGTTAAAGTCGTCAAACTGTTTAAGCAGAACCAGCACCCGACCTAATTATTCAACGTCTCTTTGATCCATGAGAAATAAAAGGATGTTTAAAAGAGAGGCAAACCTTTTGGGAAACGAACGTACATCCACTGTCTCTCGTATGCTGCCAAATGACTCCAACCAATCTCATCAAGTAACGACAGTTTCAATTCGTAAAACTTCTTCTTAGGAGGATCCCCTTCCTCTTGAATCATGTCATTCAACACCTGAATGAGTAGGTAAGGTTCAATAAGCAACTCAACTGAACTCTTTTCCACAAGTTCTTTCAGCAGCAATCATAACAAGTCATTGGATTAAAAATTGCTGAAGACAAATATTTTGGATGAACTGGCGTGACAGCAGAATTCCAAAGAATACCTTTACTGCAGTTCCAAGCCTACCATGCCTTCTTTCACGAAACACTGTGAGGGTGCCATATTTAGAAGACTTCACATCAATCCACTTTTGCAGTTCCTTAAAATTCTCCTCGAACAAATCTGACTGGTCAGTTGCAGATGAATATTGTTCCCGTCCTCAACTTTTATACCTTCTGTTGGTGCTAAGTTTTGGGCCTTCTCGCCCGGCTATATGACAAGAAGGTGATATCAGAGTCATTACATAAACCAACACAATCAACCTCAGCACCAAAAATATGATGCAACCAGTTAATATCATGTGCTAGCAATTTTTGTATATCTGCTTTAATTATAATGAAAGATATTTACTTTAAATAAAGAAAACAAAGGAAAATTGTATGTTGTACCTGCCCCGTTATCTGTCCCTTGCATGCAAGCCATTTTAAGTTTAGGACAACACCCAAGCATCCATTGGATATTGTGTGAGAGAGGAAAAAAAAAAAAAACAATATCCCCCCCCCCCAAGGCCTGGGGCGGTGTTTAGTAAATTAGATTAGAAGGGCCAATTGGTGCACCGATGTTCCCTTCCCTTCCCTTCCCTTCCCTTCCCTCCCTCTCTAAAAACATCAAAAGGATAACCCTTAAGTCTGCTACAGGTTCATATGATGGCCGGTCATGCCAAGTTGACAACACAGATATATATGCAAAACCCAGTAGGTCAGCTAAAATATAAAAAATAGAAAATAATATGTTCAGCCACTTGCAAACACAGATTTTGTTGCTACCTTCAAAGACTCAATATCTGCCAATGCTAAGCTTTTTGGTACAATGCTTCTGCTAATTGGTCTCGGGTTGTCTCCATCTTCTTTTTGATGCCCTTCAGCAAGAGCAGCAGATGAGCATTTAAGTAATACTTGCAAATCAAGTGATTGGCAACAAAGGAACACAATATGAAAATACAATCAGACAGATGATGATGGTATAAGCAAGAAAAAAACCGCGAGAAATTGGAATCTAAAGTCTAAACACAACAGGACCACACTTTGATTAATTTGACAATTTTGGTAATTTTGTTACACTGTTATGCGTGGGCTTGGCTGCAAATATTGCCAGAAAGTTCTTGGGAGATTTTCTCCAGAGAGGAAAGCCAGAGGAGGGAAATTTTAACATAAATCGTAAATAAGTACCTGTGCCTCCTCATCTTCAGGATCACTTTTAACAGACAAGAATCTTGCTAACTCATCTCTGTCAATACTATCAATTACCTCATTTGCTGCATCAACAACCTGGAAATAAGCAAAATGCCAGAAAATTATTGCTTCATTGGGTTAGAATGCACAAATGTACAAGATGTTCATCCTATCTTTCAGAAGCAAAGAACGAGATACACTCTTTGGCACTTGATCTGAATTCTACCTACCATTGAAGTGAAAATAGAGGGAATAGATAAAAATCTCAAAGCACTTGTTCAACGTGACCAAAAGAAAGAGGAAGAAAAGAAATAAAGGGTACTCTCTTGAAACTCATCATATCTTACAGAAGCAAAGATACTCACCACCATTACAATGAAAAGAAAAATATAGAGGGCACCAATAACAATTTCTAAGAGTTTACCTCTTCATCATGATGGACTTTGTCCTCAAAGTTGCTCTGAGAAAGCAAGCCTTCCAAAATCTTAGCAAGAAGCGGAGTATACCTTGGGTATTCAGACTGCCACAAGACATTACACATTATTTGACAGGTTTTGGAATCATGGCCACAACCTGAAAGTTTTCAGGAAAGGCAAAAATGTGCATGGTCTCCCCAAAGTTTGCATGAAATGCTTCAAGACTACTTTCTCCAATTGGGAGAACTTCTACAAGGCTTTCAAAAGTCATACCATTAGAATGGACTTGAATCAGCAAAATTGGACACCAAAATTCCAATTTAGAGACAAAAATTAAGCAAGGTGTTCAAGCTAATCTATATTTTGGCTCAGATAGAAATGTGCAGCAGTCAAATGCAGCCACAATGTTTGCCTTCAGGAAATGTTGGCATCAAAGACATGTAAATTTCACTTTTAAAGGAGATAAGACCTTCCTCTTAAAGAAGAGAGATCGCCACCCAGGTTAAGTTTTAAGCTAAAGAGATGTTCCTAGGTTAAGATTTAACCTTCAGAGAGGAGGACAAAGTTTTCCATTCCAAGCGTTCTTCATCATTGCCCTGTTTGAGGCTTCCAAGAACTCTTATCTTAGCATCTCGAACCTGACAGTTCATAAGCAGAAGGTGGCATTAAACAAAAAGATAAAAACAGAAAGTTTCCAGTCCCACAGTGTAGGAGCACAACTTTGCAAGAAAAACATAGGTTAATCAGAATTTTGTCAGACACAAGAAATACCTGTATGAGACATAAGATGTATAACTACAAGAGTGAAAATTTAAATTGATAAAGTGAATCAAATACCTCCTCTTCTATTCTTTTAGCAACAGTCTTAGAGGAATTTGGAGAAGAATTATTGTTCTTGTCCTTCTCAACCTGTTATAGAGTATTAGTAGAATAAAAACATGCACTTCTATGTCTTTTAACAACAAGAGGATTCTGTTGTTCTAGACCACTATACAATGACTTGTAGAGGTGGGAGGAAAAACAGAAGGCACGGATACATAACCTTGCTTGGTGGCACTACATATGAAACTTGATATGAGACTGGGGGGTTTCCCCCTTCCTGATCAATAGATGACAGCTTTCCATAAGAGATTGACCCTAGCAGCACAGATCCTTGTGGAGCATTCTGCAGAAAATACCGTGACAATATTCTATTAACCTTCTCACTGATCCTACTTTTATCGCAGGAGCTTATGAGAGGAAAGAATGCAAACCTTAGGCAGCTTCTCTTTTGCTGGTGGCCCCAAATATATTGCTTCTTTCCTCCTATCATATAAATCTTCCAACTTGTAAAAATGTAGTAAACAGAACAAATTAACCCAACAGAAGCAAATCACCAGGAACAAACTATATACCCTGGAACTAAAGTTGATGACTCATAAGCACCATTCCCCATCACAGGTCCATCCGGTTCAGAGAAAAAGTTTAACCAAATGGCATCCTGAATTACAAAGACCAGAGAATACTTTGAGAAAACAAGGAAAAAAACAAAAAATGGAAAACAATAATCAATAAATAAACAGGTTTGTGAAATTGAGAAATTGTACCCAAAAGCAACTGAACATGTGAGGGTTATGTTACTCTGG
This sequence comes from Ceriops zippeliana, assembly GCA_037897445.1. Lineage (NCBI taxonomy): Eukaryota > Viridiplantae > Streptophyta > Magnoliopsida > Malpighiales > Rhizophoraceae > Ceriops > Ceriops zippeliana. The sequence continues at coordinate 7,594,145 of JBAPLH010000017.1, forward strand.
CCCCTTTGAAGAAATAGTCAAGAATTTGATACCCAAATGCAAAATCATGAAGGACAACCAGCAAAAGGTATACATATCCAAGATAACAAACAGTATTTTCAGCAAAAGACAGGCTAAAATAGAAACTTTTCTGCATACTTTGAAATTTCAAATACCAATTATCACACATATAAATAGGCCTAGGATTATACCAGCATCAGACACTACCAAATAACAAAGTACAAATTACACAGTATAAAATATGGGTTCCAAGTAACTCGTATCTATGATCGTCAATGATAGATACAAATAAATAGCACATATTATTCCCTAGCACATCATGCTGGTTGAATTACAAGTTTCTATACTTTAGCAAGCTAACAGACCCTAAGATTAGATGAGGCACAATCCTGAAGTTAATCCTGTTAACTAGGAAGGGCAAGTAGAAGTTATTATGTGTCAAAAGGGATGCAGAATCATGTTTGGCAAATGTCATGTTATTGAGATTATATTTAAGCACAAAACATACATGCATAGAACTGAGTGAAACACATAAAAGTTTCTTTCCTGTTGCTGAACCAATAACAAATGCAACATTAGGAAACTAAGAAAATGGCACACCAACATAAATACGACCATAGAGATTGCATTGTTGAAATAATGCCAGAGCAGATGTTCAAGTGATCATAGTAAAGAAGTTTACAAATGTACAACCATAGAGGTCCAATGTTCAGCATCTAACAATGAGATACTCTACCTTGTCATCCAGCTGCCTTTCAATAAATAATACCAACTGCTTCATCTTTTCCAAATATTGGACATTATCATGCCTGACACATGAGAAACTCACCCAATTTAAACATATTTTAAGGGGTCAAGCTTTATAAAATAGCTTTTCAGATTGAAATTATGAATAATTTCACTTTTTTCTGGATTGGTTAAAAATTTTCAGGTTTGGCTAACCAAGGAAATGAGTGCACATATATATGCCTGCAGGGTGGGTAATATCTACCATAGGAAACTGATTGTACCTCAGATATAGCTGTAAATTGTATTCACCCTTGGGGAGTTTTTTTGATTTTGGATAGACGTCACCCATGGCATAAACACGCTGCAATTGGACATGGAAAAACAGAAAACTTTTATTAACTGTCAGCTTGCTACATTTGAAGAGCACAAAGAAAGCATCCACAAACAGTATTTCAGGTACCAGATAATGCAGTCAATCTTCCATGAGTTTCACTCAGGTCATGCATGTATTGCACAAAATGTTATCATTGTTTTAATGTTATAAAGAAAATTTTCAAAGAATAATTAGCAGTTGCAATCTTCAATCATTAGTTGACTAGAATTGTGCTACTATTGCTAGGTCAATATAAAGGCCAAGTACCTTGTTAGCATCAGAAATCATATAAAATTGTGATTCGAATTTATTGTCATAAATTCGATTATTAAGAAGTGGAATTTGGGGCTTCACTCTGGCTGCATCTTCCAATTTGAACCTATAACTGCAGAACCAAAAAGAAACATACATTTAAATAGTAATTAAGATGGCATAAACCAAAACAAAGCAAGAACTTACGTTAATGTCAGTGCCAATGTCTGTTTTCCTGAGGGCAGTTTGTCACGTTTCTCTGTCAGAGTACCAAGTTTAGCATCAACAGGTTGATAGGGAACTCTTATCTGCAAATTGAACATGAAGAAGAAGGGAAACTGCAACATTAATCTGCAAAACCACATTGACACACATATGCACAAACATGCATGTAACAGAACTTATTTATACATTATTTAAGGCAGCAGCAGGTTTGAGTGTCTCAGATGCCAACAGCGCTTCAATATCAATTCTGAGAGGTGCTTCACTTCCATCAAGCATGATTTCTTCTTTATTGATGTCAATACCATGAAACACAACCTGGGCATGATAAGAGAAATGAGCCCCAAATACAGATGTAGCAGACATGTAGTAATTGACAATTTTTAGAACTGATGTTCCATTGTCAATTAACTAATTGGAGAGATGGAACATACACCTCAAAACACATTGTTAAAGATAATTATACATTTCTGTGCTAACGAATGCAGTTTGACTTCATAATGACATGTTAAGGTATGCAATCTAAAGGTTTGGTATAGTAAAAATAAACCATATATGCAACCAATATGGCAACACTAAAGACACCCAACCCCATCCACCAAAGCAAAAATAAGAAGAAAAACACAATGAAAATAACATGTACAGGACCTATAAACTGCACAAGCAAACAATGAAGCAGAACACCGCGAGTAAATATAATCTCACTACCTCAAAGTCTACAATAGTGGTTTCATGACTTCCTATGCCACTTGACCAAAATTGGGCGACAGCTAGTTCCATTGTCTGACCACCCACCACAGGAAATGCAAAGCTTTTGGCAGCGGGAGAAGAAAATGTTACAACACTCTCCCATTTGATAGGCCGTTGAAGTGGACAAATCTGCAAATTGCAAGCATATTACAGCAGACCTAACTATCCAAAACACACTCCCTCTGTATGCTATACCTGAACAGTGTCAACAAAAAATCTCCGAGTAGTATCGAAACCTGATGTCCGCATGTTTGCCTCCACCCAACTAGCACCATAAGGAACTTCTATATATCTCCTTTCGATATCACCTATTCAGCAAGAGTGACCGTAAATCCACATTAAGCTTAACATTACATAGTTTCCAATAATTTTGAAACTGAAATCTTCCCAAGGTACCTCAAGCTTAAAAATTAAATCTATAATAGAATAGAACAATGTAACAAAGCAAATACGTCCAAGTGTATAGTGCTTCTTCTTGTAACTTTGGCTTTTATGGCTTCTCCATTTGATAAACATTGTTTGCATTCACATATGGGAGATAGGAATAGGAAGTACCAAAAGAACTTTGGGTTCAAGACACAAGATAAACCAAAAGAAGTGAAACATTAACTTGTTCTAAATGGAAATATAAGAAAAATGACCTGGCAAGAATGACATCTTGGGAAATGAAAGAAGTGGAGGCCGATCATTTACAGTCATTGGCTTTGTTATAGTTATTGGGATCCTGAACACAGCACCACGCCATGGCCCCTTGCAATCAATGCCACATAATTCAAAGTAATGTAGACCATGACTTAGCTTTGTAGGATCAACCACTATGCTGAAAGATTGGAAAAAAGCACATGTTAATGGAATGAACTATTTCTAGACACAAACAATCTAAATTTACTAATATGAATCAGATAGACAAATATTTATGGCAAAGGCTGAAAATTTCAGATAAATCTAACAAAGAGCAGACAATAAAGATGTAATAAAGTTCATTAGCTTCTTTATTTCGACGAATAAAGACCATAAAATAGTTGGCATAAGAAGCTCTGTTGCTCTATGTTTGTTAACATTCAATAATTTGCTTGCAGCTACATTGGCATTTCCTTTGTGTCCAAATAGTGATCGTTCACCAAAACTAACTTTAAAATAACTAACAGTTTTGTTGCACTTGCAGACCATCCTCAAGAAAAAAGGGCTTCAAATTAATGTTCAGAAATAATTTAACAATAAAAACAACAGGGAAAACTAATTAGAGGAATAAAATCCCTTGAACATAAAGATACTAAAAGAATCATGTGGTGCATTAATATGCAGAGGGATATTCAAAGGATATGAAGAAGGGGAGTAATGGCAACTTACTTGAATCTACACCCATTATGGGTTAAGAGCAGATACTCAGGAGCCCTCACAACAGCCTTTTCAGAAGAATGTAGCTCAATGCACTCCTCAAATGGAACCAATTCCTCTAAATTGCTTGCACCTTCATGAAACCGTGGTTCAACTTGCACTGTCCACTGTTAGAATACTATTTTAACCATTTTGAAATCAACAGATGCACAAATGAATATCCAGTCCAAATCACTTAGTGCAAGGCATTATTTTCCTAAAAATGGCTTGGGTAGACACAGCATGAACAGCTTTCTTGTGCAACAGAAATGACCATATACTACAGCAACAAAGGATTTCCTTTCTATTGCTTGAATGCTAAATAACACCACTCTACTTGGAACAAAATAATGATGATGAATTTGATGTCATAAAACAAAATTATCTCCAAAGAAGCAGGAGCAAAGTTAGGCATCATGTTACAGTAACAAACTGACAATAGAACTGCTCCTGAGCAACTTCAAAGCAGGGAACAAATCAATAAAAAGGCAACTAGTTTTGGCCACCTTGTGGCACAGCAGCATGATTGCATTTCAGGTACCATAGAAGCATACCAAGTAATTGCAAACTTGAGCCCAATGCAGAATAACTAAAGACAATTTATTCACAATCAAGAACAAAAGCAGGACAACAAACAAGATATTATGACCCACCACACCATGCAATTTTCAAATAGAAACTGACAGACAGATGCATGCCATCTAAACCAAATATAACAACAGTCCCACCTCTGTAGGCTGCTGACAAGCGCTAGCTTCCCGCAAGTATATGCCTCGCAAAGTAGGAGCTGAGGTCAAAGTGCATCAGAAACATAGATGAAATGAAATCTGCTGTGTAGATAATCTAAAATCTTAATATATATTTTTTAACAATAGCAAAAGTATCTATGGTAAACATTAATAGATGGAATATTAATAAAAATGCACTCAGCTAGCAAGGAAGCATGCGACTGATTCTAAGAAGCATAAAAGAACCTTCAAATATACACCTAAATTCCCTTAATCAAGATGTTATAATTAGCTATAAAGAAGGAGCATAAGGCATATCAAACAACTATATTATGGGAAATCACTGCTTACTTGATTTACCACATTGATTGATCTTTATTTCATAACAGACACATGGAATACTCCTGCACTGTTGTATATATTCATGTGCCCTGTGCAACAAATCATCAAGGTTAGCTCCACAATCAAAAGAATTTATACATTTTACACTTGGCAAAGGACAAAAGCCTAAGGAGAACATCTAACTTGTCAACTTGCATAAGCCCTTGTCCTGTGGATAGTTTATCTGCCAATGATTCTCCTACAGGAACAGATGTATTCTCAAGAGCCTTCCTCACACTGTATGGGCTTACAGGAATGCCCTGAGCCTATAAAACAGATTTTGCACAGCAGAAGCCTCAGCTAATGGAGATGAAGAGGTGACAACAAAGTAACAGAGTGCAAAGAGTAGTAAAACCATAACCTTCATTGCACTAATAAGCAATGCAATTCCACCACAAGCAGATGGAGATGCCATTGACGTTCCATTCATAAGCATGCGTTTTTGAAGTGTCCACGTAGGGACAGGAGCAACAGCCCCACCAGGAGCACTGACACAGACCCCAAGATCCCCATCAGCCGTTGGTCCTCGGCTAGACCTGCATCCATTAGAACAATTCATAATTTATTAAAATTCAAATGTGAACACTCAAATAACGGAGATACAGTCCCAAAAAATAAAAAAAAAAAAAGGTGCAAGCCAGAGTCCTATCAAGGGATGAAATATACCAGGTGTACTCCAGTCCTTCGGAAGGAGGCTCAACCACACAATGGGCACCAGCAGCCATCGCCGGTGAGACATAAGCACCAACTCCTATAATGCTTGATGTGGTACCACCAGGAGCACCAACAGTGCTTAATGCTGGACCACTATTGCCAGCACTGCTTACAAATATAAGGCGGTGCTTATTCACAACCTGATTAAGACCAATGTGACCCTCATAGCATCTTATGGTGCATGAATGAATTATCACAACTGAAATTACAAGCTAGAATTGATACCTCAGTAACAAGGTCAACAAAACGGCCATAATCTGGAAGCAATGTAGCTTCTCCATAACTCATATTGATGAGGTCACATTTATGCTGCAGAGTAAAAAAAAGGTATCATTCAGTAATTATCACGCATTTTATTTGCTATCACATTGCAAACTAGTGTCTTTTAATTGGCTGAGTAATACCTCAACAGCAGCAATCAGGGCTCTTGTCAAGCCAGTACCTGTCTCCATTGAACCCAAGCGAGAGTCTCCAATTTTACAAGATATTAACTGTGCTCCAGGAGCAACTCCATTCAATAATGGCTCCTATCATTGATGAGGCATCCACAACTAAATTCATGCTGTGATGAGAATAGGGTAGAAGACAATAGGTAAATTTCTGGTACCTTTGGGTGGAAGGCAGAAGCAATACCAGCAACATGAGTGCCATGAGGAGAGCAGTCTGTGACTATACTTAAAACGTTTCCCTCATCGTAGACATTGAGAACGAATGAACAGGCATCTAACTTGCTAAACACACCAAACTTCCTCTCCATTCTGAAGAAAATAATGTACATATACTCATTCAAACACACTAGGAACTTGCAAGATCTAGTAACTCATTGGTCCAATCCAGTCTTATTTGTCAGGCTGATAAAGCAGCAAATATTTAGAACCACTAACATAGAGAAGTTAAAAAGAATGAAGCATTTAATTAAGTAGCCTTGCCACTAAAAAAGGGGGAATAGAAGGTTATGTCCAAGGTCTCATCAAAGATAAAAGATCCAGCATATCCATCCCGTTTAGAATTGTTAGTATAAAGAAGCTAAAAAAGGATGAAGCATCCGATTCAAATAGCGCTGCTGCTAAAACAAAAAAAAGGAGAATTCAAAGTTGCATCCAATCAAAAGATAAAAGAAGAGGAAAAAAAAACATTTCAGCCTATCCATACAGACTGTGCATGCACATTGACTTGCAATTTAGAGGCTTCAAGAAAAAGAACAATTCATGGAAAAAAAAATATTCCCCAACAGAAGGTTGAAGCCACAAGAATGTCTACCTATTGCATGAAACATATTATTATCAAAGCTAACAGTCCACAAAGATGAATATTTTTCCAGAAGAGAGGCAAGACTGAATATGTTGACCACACTGCACAGTCAATAAACTAGGCATACCTGTAATTTGCAAGGGGTATGAAGTTAGCAAGTTTTCCACAATCTGGTTCCTCCTCAAGACTTTGTGTGTCAAGTGCAGCCCGCCACAATTTTCCATCATGCCATACAACAGCATCAATAACTGGTCCCTTGTCATCATAGCTCTAAAACAAAGAAAAAAGATTTGTTTTTATAGATAACAAGATAAATTTAGGATAGGAATGGTTTCAAAAGACCAAGCACTTACATCAGCCTGCTTTCGTAGTAGATCAATTCGATTTTGAAGATCTTCTTGAACCTTTTTCAGATTTATATCCTCTGTATTTGAATGTTTCTGAAAATAAGGACATAAAAAATGATGCAAGGGGAGAGATGTGGGCTATGAAAGTTTACAACCATAAAATGCATCTCCTTAGCCAGTGGCCTTATGGTCAGCAATGCATATGAAAAGCCGCTAAATTCAATTTAAATTACTTTTACTGCCTCTATTACATGGACTTCAAGGGAAATATATTGCAGCATGCATGTAGAAATAAGAAAAAATGAACTGCCCAAAGAATTATAACAATCTAGGTAATGATCTGAAAACAAAATCAGAATGAAATAATCTACCAACTGAGACACAAACATGAAACAAAACGATTTCCTTTATTGGGGGGAAAAATACAAACAAAAATGTACACCTGGTTAAATTCATCAAGTTGCTTCACAGCCTTTGCAATTTCTTCCTGGTTCTTCTCATCCCACTTCTTTTTTCTTTCTTTCTGTAAATAAGGATGCAGAGCCAGGTAAAAAGAATTTATAAACATTGTTCATCAATGAAATCAACAAAGGTAAAAAATTAGAGTTCAAATAGCAGATTAGCAAAAGATAAAAAAAAAAACAGATAGTTTACCTTCAGACGAGAAGTCAATGAATTTGTAAATAGATCATACACCAACTTATATCCCACATGCCATTCACCAGAAGGGTTCTCCCAAGAAGGATTGACAACTAGAGAAGCTCCTACAAAATTATTTCACATAAACAAGAGTATGGCATATTAAACAAGATTTCATGTCAAAATTGCATTGCACAGGATATCTGTCAGCAGATAGGCAGAATGGAGGAAAAGAATATGTAGCCAAATCTAATTAGATTAACATTAAGGTTAAGCTGATTCATTTACACAAGACTGAAGTGTAGAAGAAAGAGTGTAAAAAAAAAAAAAAACACATAAGTTTAAGAAGTTGAGTTCCTGTCATTATGACTAGAGTCAAGTATAATCCTTATATCTGTCATAGAAGGGGAAAAAAATAAACTGCCAATACGTGATCTTTGCCTAAATACCTGGAAATTTACAAAGTGAGAAAGCATACATAATGAATAACCCAAAAAAGAAGACTAGTAAGTATTGCCAGGCCCAACCTGAAGCACCAAGGATACAACCATCAGCATCAGCCTTCATAACTTTTGAAGTATCAACATCTCCACTGCCAGTGCTGCAAAATGAAAATTTTCCTAGGTCAACCACACATTCTTTTTCTCTTTGCGAGGAATTCAAACAGAAACAAAGCAAAGAAACAAAAAGAGAGAACATAGGAAAAAAAAAAAAGCAAAGCACCAATTCTAGACTCGAGAAAATCAATAAATACCAGTCAAGGACGTCTAAGATTTTCGGTTTCCCATCTGAGGTCTCTTGTAGTCCTGCAGCCGCAGGGTCAACCCCAGTATCTAAAATTTTGAAGATTCTTGTAAATACATGGTATACAACATATGGAAATTCTTAAAGAACATCAACATACAATACCATTCTTTAGCCTAGTTTAAGCGTTGAAAGAGCCAGAAGGTACTTGAGACCAACATTTCCTCTCTCTCTCTCTCTCTCTCTCTCTCTCTCTCTCTCTCTCTCTCTCTCTCTCTCCTTTTCGTTTCTTGAAAACAAAAATAGATAAATAAACCAAGATTCTTAAAATTACCAAAGATAGCAATAAGGACGCCGCGGCCGTCGTACTCGGGATGAGCCTCGATGAAGCGATCGGCGCCAATCTCCTTCTTCGGCATGAGGGAGGCCAAGAAAGTGGTCTCGTTTAACTTGAAACATCGGACAGAACCATTCTCGTCTCCGCCAACACCGCCGCCGCAGCCGCCGGATGTTGTGCCAGTAGAAGAAGAAGGCATCGCCCTAACTCCGCTCCTCCTACTATTACAACTTCTACTGCCCCACTGTCTCGTTTTTCTCGCTCCCTTTCTTGTGCTTCTGTCGTTGCCGAGCTTCCTGGGACCAGTGAACAGAGAACACGGAAGCGAATCCCGTTTCGCAGGAAAAAATGTTTTGCTACCGTCTGCCCAGTAAATTCCATTATATACTACTACGCTTTGCATTGTGACTTGTACGCAACTATTTTAAAATAATAATAATAATAATAATAATAATAATGATAATAATAGTTAACAATGATAAGATAACTGAAGGGTGTTTTGGTAATTGAAGAGAAATTGGCGACGGTGGCGAGAGGAAACTGGAGAAGATTGGGGATTGGGTGAACGTCGAACGCCACCTGTTGTGGCCATGGCGTGCTAACGTGGGTTGAGGGGGCCACTCTTTGGTGAGATTACCATGTTACCCTTGAAATTAAAATTTAATTGACTTCTTGGCTTTTATCCATCAGATTTTTACGGCCTATAAGAAAAAGGATTTTCATTTTTGGAATAAGATTTGTTTGTGGATATATCATTTTCCTGTATCATAGCTATTAAGAAACTATAAGTTTAAATTTTCAAAATCAGCAAATGTAAATAATTAAATATTTTAAGACAAACAAATCGTATGACTTTGCCTTGTTAAAAGACAAAGGAAACCTTCGGCTCACGAGTCACGAGCATTCTCATTCCAACTGCTCACCTGTTGGGCCGCTAGGTCCACATCCTCCGAAAATGGTCTGGTCAGTCCGTCCTAGACGTCGACCTACGAAGCCCAAAAGCGCAGTCGAAATTTCTTTTCTTTCTTTTTTCATCCCATCTCAAGACCCAAAATGCTTTTTCTTTTCCTCCAAAAACGGCGTCGTGATGCCAATGTGTTGGTAAATCCCTTTGTTTCCCTATCATCACTCTAAGCTCCGAGAAAAGGGACCCCTTGATTAGAGAGAGAGCGAGAGAGAGAGAGAGGGAGTCTGTCTTTGAACCTCTTTGAAGTCCAAGGTTGGTCCTCTTAAAACCCTCCTTGAAAATCGGCACTCAGAAACTTCATTCTTTCCAATTCAATTTCCTCTCTGCATGGATCTCTAGCCGCCATTCGTCAGACGTTTACTTTTCCTGCTACTGTTCGTAATCCATTTGTATCTACAGCTTTATATTTAGTTGTTCGATTCGGAGTTTTAAATGTTGGTTCTTTTTGGTTAAGGAAGGACCCTAAATGGAATTTGTTTATTTTGGGTGGTAATCTGCTGTTTGTTTGCTGAGAAAACCGAAAGTTTGACTCTTTGTTGTTTGTGCTTGCTTTAAATTGAATTTAAAAGACTGAGCTTGTGCTGGATGCTCGATGCAATGGTTTTATAAGGTTCAGTCAAGGATTGGTATTTATTTTTCCATTCTTTGGAAATCTGGTTTGACAATCCATGTGACGTGGATTTAGAAGGATCCATTTGCTTCTTATTTCATTGGTCCTCTCACCCTCAATCTGAAGAATAAGTGTAGATTTTTCCCTGTCTTGATGTTAGTTTTATTAACTTCCGTTTCCTTGTCATAGGGAATTGATGATGTTCATCTTTATGCATATTGCATATTTAAAAGAACTGAATTTTTGAACCTGGAATGTTTGCAAGACAAGCAATTTAAAATTCCACATTCAGTTGGTTTCTTATCAATGGAAACAAACGCTATTTAAAAGTTCCAGCCACTTGACAGGAATAGCTTCTGTTTTTTTCAGGTTTCATGAATTTACCATGTCAAGTGTCTGTCAAATAAAAAGGCGAGTACAGCTGAAAAGTTGGTTGTAGGGCTTGTTTGTTCATTTGTACATGTGCAAAGCAGCCTGGAATAATTAACAGTACAGAATCGTTTTTGCCACTATGGAGTCGTTGTGGAATCTCTTATACTTGCTGGAGCCTGCACCTGTTGCCCTCATATTGACAGCAGTAGCTGCAACATTTGGATCTGCTTTTCGAGCTTTAAATTATGGGAAAGAAATGGAACGTAATCGTGATTTATCAGAAGCATCCATTACATTGGATAGGTCTCAAGCATTAATGATCCCAATAATGAGCTCTTTCAGCTTGCTTTTGATGTTTTACCTCTTTTCTTCTGTCTCCCAACTCCTCACTGCATTCACTGCCATTGCCTCTGCATCTTCTCTTTTCTTCTGTCTTTCCCCTTATGTTGCCTATATGAGGTCACATTATGGTTTGGCAGATCCATTTGTGTCACGGTGCTGTTCAAAGTCATTTACGCGAATCCAAGGGTTATTGCTATTTGTGTGCTCGCTTACAGTTGCGGCTTGGCTTGTTTCTGGGCATTGGATATTGAATAATCTGCTGGGAATTTCCATATGCATTGCATTTGTGAGTCATGTGCGCCTTCCGAACATCAAAATATGTGCAATGCTCCTAGCATGTCTGTTCATATATGACATATTCTGGGTATTTTTCTCTGAGAGATTTTTTGGTGCCAATGTGATGGTATCTGTAGCAACACAGCAAGCATCTAATCCTGTTCACACAGTGGCCAATAGTTTGAGTCTTCCTGGCTTGCAATTAATAACTAAGAAGCTTGAGCTTCCTGTGAAAATAATATTTCCCAGGAATTTGTTGGGCAGCACAGTTCCCGGAGGAAGCAATGCAGATTTCATGATGCTTGGCCTTGGTGACATGGTATGATAACCTCTGCTTGTTACTCATCTCATTGCAGGCTTTCCGAAATATGCAATACCTGTGTTTCTTGTTACCCAAGGTGCTATGGTTTGTTGCATAAAATTTTCTGTTTAGCTCTTGTAGTTTACGTTTAGTGGACCTTTAGGTCCTGTCTTGTTCCCTTATGTGTTTTCAAATATTGCACCCCCCTCTCCTTCCTCCTTTTCACAACCAACTCCACCTTGTGTCCTTTCTGGTAGTTAAAAGAGGCTAGGCTGACACAGTAAACATAACATAGTCTATGCAACTTTATTTGGCAAAATATCTGTTACTGAGGACTAATTGTTTTTGTTTGTATGCATCTATGTCTAACATGCCCAAGATTTATTTTGTATGATTTTGTTTGCACGCAAACACAATTGTGCCTGTTCAAGATCTTTTATACACATACAATTGTATACAAATTATGCTGGAATGCTACAATTTTGTGTCTGGTTTTTCTGAGAAATTTCTGAATAGCATTTTATAGTGTCTTGATGATGTTTTTGTTGCAGGCTATTCCTGCCATGCTACTGGCATTAGTCCTCTGTTTTGATCATCGAAAGAGTAGAGATCCAGTAAATTTATTAGATTCACATTCATCAAAGGGGCACAAATATATGTGGTATGCCCTTCCTGGATATGCCTTCGGATTGGTAACTGCTTTAGCAGCTGGTGTTTTGACGCGCTTACCCCAACCTGCCCTTTTGTATCTGGTACATCTTTGAATTCATTTTATGCAAGTTATTTGGTATATCAGATTGTTTCTCTTTTTTCTTGTCACCCAACAAATTTATCAAATGTGATTTTTCTAGTAATGCTATTGCCCTTCCATTAGAATGGTTGAGGCTGCAGCTTGTTTAAATACCATAAATATGAAGTTTGCAGATGGATTTCAAATTTACTTCCCGTTGATTTGTGTCCTTCGTTTTTGGTACATCAGAAAAGTTGTGTTTGCTGTTTAGATGTCCACCTGTTGCAGCCTTGCTCTTGAACTTCTCTGGTATGTAGCCTTGTTCTCAACGTTGACTGCCCTTTTGTTGACCACAGGTGCCTTCCACATTAGGGCCTGTGATTGTTGTCTCATGGTTTAGGAGAGAACTAGTTGATTTATGGGAAGGAAGTATACCTAACCTCAACGATAAAGCACGCCAAATAGAGGCCTAGGCCATTTGATTTATGGGAACGCCACACGATAAAGCTGTAAAATCACTTGGAACTTCTATCCTTGGAATACTTTGCTAGAAATGTCAATTTAATTCTTACTTTTCTGTATTCCTCATTTTGCTTTAATCAAATGGCAGGAAATTGAAAAAAGAAGCAAAGGGATTTGTTACATGTTTTTTCCTTTTATATTGAAATTTTTGTTGGTCAATTTTTGACATCCACCACTAAACAATCATGCTTGTGAATCGACCAAATTTGGTTGCAGCGGGAGACAAATGCCAAAGCATTGTCCCCCTTAAGCTCCTGTCACGTATGTTTCTCCCTCTCGAGCGTGTCTGTAATTATAAATTTTCCCGTTCATCAAAAGGAGTCGGAATTTCTTAGGAAGAGTGAAAAAAGAGATGGGATCCTTGTGTGCTAAATCCAATCAAATGACAAATCAACCTTCCTAAAATAATGGGTTCCGTCATAAAAAAAACTGGTTAAAACATCGCAGCATTTATGTTTTTCAGATTGTTTCCTATTTTTGTTTGTAACCGTTCCAGCATCAAAAATGTATTTTTCTAATCTTTGAAGCATATGTGTCAATATAGAGCATTTCCTTTCAAAATTAAGGACATTACTAAAACAGACTTGTATTTTAATTGGAACTTTCTTTTTTCAGGGGATTGATTTACAGAGACTAGGCCGCTATGCTGATCAACTGTGTCAATACAAAATTGAATCTTATTTGCCCAAATGCTATACGGCTACAATTTAGAAAACTGCTCGGGCGTGTCCAGCTAAAATGTAGCCGTTGAGAATATCTAAAACAATTATTAAATTAAGCCACCGATATCGCAAGCGAAGGTTATAAATTTGAGTCCCTTCATCTATTCGCACGAATTTCACACAAGTTACCATCTAAGTTGCCTCCATTTTTGCCAATCTTTTTTTTTTTTTTGGGGGGGGGGGGGCTCCTTCCCCCTTCACTTGACAAAATCTTGAACAGCCTTTAATTGGAAATTCATGGGTTTCTTGATGAAATTCTTTGTTTATGTTTGAATCTTTGATGAATAACTTCTCCCGCAAGGTCCTACACATCCTCAGTGGTGAGTATGAAAGTTTGGATGGTTGAATATCTTCCTTCCTTCCCAGGATCAAATTTAAGGAGATGATCCTAATAAATTTGCTCGCCCACCAACCGTCAGTTTTTTATCTTTTCTCTTTTTCTATTTCTGTTTCTTGATTCAGCGATAGATTATATCATACTATGGCTATGTTGTATATGCTCTGTTTGATTGACAAGAAAAGACAGAGAAAATAAGAAAGTAAATGAAATATTCATCTTGAATAGTTTTGAGTAGTGTCTTGGGTAGGACACAGCGGTAGTTCGTTTGCTGGATGTGGTTTTGTTTTCCTTCCCTTCATAATATTTTGTCTATTAATTGCTTTTGCGGCTTATCTGTTGTCTAAGAGGGTTTGTACTTTGTCAAATGTTTTGACAAGAGGAAAAATAAACGATGGAGGGACTCGATAGTAATATGCTTCTGAAAGCCCTCCTCATGATTCGAAAAGGTGCATGTGTCTTGCTCGGAATGTTTTTGCTTGATTTTTCCGTTTAAGATTGCAACATTTAACTAATTCTGTTCTTCAGTGTGATGACTCTTTGCAATTATGGAGCAAGATTATTGTATAAGGAAATGAAGTTAAATCTTGAAGGAAGGCAGTTTTATAGGAATATTTTTCTTAGGTGTACAGTTATTTAGAATATTTTTTGTGAGATTGGATTTTTTTTTTTGGTTGGTTCCCAAATATTTTTGTATTTACCTTTTTGTCCATCAAAATATGAAGGATCCAAAGCCAATGGATGGGTCCGTAACCAAGATCCATTCGGGCCTTTTTGTCCCGCTCAGCTGCATTCTTTTGGAATATGGGCACGCTCGCGGATACTTTTTACCAAGTCGTCTTCCGGTTTCCCTGGACTTCTTTGAGAGTTTGCATTTTACGGATACGACGTCGGATAGCTGTTCGCAAGAATATGTCGGAAGAGCTAATAGAGCGGAGACGGGAAAGCAGACCAAGAGGCAAACAAGTGAGAAAGCGGTAGAGCTAGAGCTGTAGGAGTGGAGGAAGCAGGGGAAGAATGGGGACGTCGGTGCAAATAACACCACTATGCGGAGTTTACAACGAGAATCCACTATCATACTTGGTCTCCATCGACGGCTTCAATTTCTTAATCGATTGCGGTTGGAACGACCAGTTGATCCTCGCCTTCTTGAACCTCTTTCCAGGTCTTTCACTCTCTCTTTCTTGTTTTCTGCCATATTCGACTTCTTCTTCTTCTTCCTTTTTACATAAATTTCAATTTGCTTTTGTTTCTTTCTTTTTTTCTTTTTTGGTTTTTGCTTGCAGGGTAGCTTCGACAATAGATGCGGTCTTGTTATCGCATCCGGATACGCTTCACATGGGGGCGTTTCCGTACGCAATGAAGGAGTGCGGCCTCTCAGCTCCTGTTTATTCTACGGAACCTGTGTACAGACTAGGCCTACTCACTATGTACGATCAGTATCTATCCCGCAAGGTCAAATTTCCGTGCCTCGTTGTTTGTTTCAGTTTTTAAGTTCAGTTGGTTTAAATTTTTGTTGCTATTTTGTGGAAAACTGGCTGGTAGCTGTATTTTGCTTTTATAATACGCGGAAGATGCATTTGTATTGAAATGTTGGTGAATTTCTTCTTGCGCAGGCAGTGTCGGAATTTAAATTGTTTACTCTGGATGACATTGATGCCGCTTTCCAGCATGTCACTAGGCTAACTTATTCCCAGAATCATCACCTTTCAGGTGATTTATCTTTCTTTTTCTCAGAAAATTTTGCGGTGATATTTTATTTTTATTTTCATTTTGCCTAATTCATCTCAAAAAACTTATTAAATTATTTTTTAATGGGCGTGGGGTTGGCGCTCTGTGTCCTGTCATCTTTCTTAGAGTTGGATTGATGCAAATGTAGCGAAAAGTAAAGGTTGTCTAGTATTTGAAAGAAAATGATGTCAATATTATCCTTTCATTTGGATTTTGGAATTGTCTCCTTGGGCAAAGCCTTTTTTTTTTTTTTTTTTGTTGCATGTTTTGGGTGTAGGTCAATGTTCAATCAAGCATATGCAGCTAATGTGTCTTGTTGCTCAAACGAGTATCTGTCCTCACTCCCCCTGAAATTCCTTATTTTGATGTTGGCAATGTTGTGTCACTTATTAGGAAAAGGAGAGGGCATTGTTATTTCTCCTCATGTGGCTGGACATCTTCTGGGTGGTACCATCTGGAAGATATCAAAGGATGGAGAGGATGTTTTGTATGCTGTTGACTTCAACCATCGCAAAGAAAGGTTAACCTGATAACCTCTTTAGATTTTCTTGCTTTTAAAATTGTCCAAGGAACAAGAGAAATGACTTCTAGTTGCATGAGCTTTGCAGGCATCTGAATGGAACTGTTCTGGAGTCTTTTGTCCGCCCTGCTGTTCTAATAACTGATGCCTACAATGCATTAAGTAATCAGCCTCCTAGACAGCAAAGAGACAAAGAATTCCTTGGTACTTCATCTTTGGGGAGTTGGAAATTTTATTTTATTTTATCCCTAGAGTTGGTGCTTTCTCCACTGTCTTGTTATTTACTTTGTCACATTGGAAGTATCTAGCAATTCATTCCTACATTATTGTCAATCCCTCTAAAATATTTATATAAAACTCCATCCAGTTTAATCTGATTTAGTTGTTGTTAAGCCTTTTTTTCTCCTCCAATGTTTTAGAGAAGACTGTTTTAAAAACTCTAGAAGCTGGTGGAAATGTGTTACTTCCGGTTGATACCACTGGGAGAGTGTTGGAACTTATCTTGATATTGGAACAGGTTAGTAAGGAGCATCACACCAAATGCACCATGGTTTTGGTTGAATTATATTTCAAACATAAAGATCACATCCTAGTGCAAATTGCAGTTTTGGGCTCTGCGTCTCTTGAACTATCCTATATTCTTTCTCACATATGTTGCATCAAGCACCATTGACTATGTCAAGAGTTTCTTGGAATGGATGAGTGATTCAATAGCAAAGTCCTTTGAAACATCACGTGATAATGCTTTCCTTCTGAGGTAAGTGTTTCTTTCATACAGTAAGTTTTTATCTCTTCATACAGTGTGAGCGAAATGGTAGCATCTTTCTTCCACACAAGGTTTCATTCCTCTCTGCATTGATACTTATAGCTTGTATTAATGACTATACTTCTCTTGACTACTAGTTTTAGTTGATATTCACTTAACAGAAAAATAATCATGTGACAAATTTGCAGACATGTGGCGCTTCTAATCAACAAGAGTGAACTTGATAATGCTCCAAATGGTCCAAAGGTTAGAGTCCCACTGACATTCAAAGAATATTTCTATCGGATTTGATAATATTCACTTATCACATCCTATTTAGGTTGTTCTAGCCTCCATGGCAAGTTTGGAAGCAGGTTTTTCTCATGATATTTTTGTTGAATGGGCGGCTGATGCTAAGAATGTGGTGCTTTTTACGGAAAGAGGCCAGGTACAATCTTTCTATTGAAGACCATTGAGCATGCTTTCAACATTTTATTTTTTATGGAGTTTTTGTAAGTAATAAAGTATTTGATTAATGGTTGTTCCTCTCTCAGAAACCTGTTCGTGATTGAGTTAATTTTCTTGGATATCTTGTGCTGTAAACCAAGATTTCATATATTATCACTATCTTTTGTTGTAGCTGTTGGAATTGAATTTCATACATGTTTAGACATTATTATGTGTGTTCTATTGAATTGAGTAATTAGTCCCTTGTGCCTTGATTCCTGGCAAGGACTAGTTTTTACTTCTTGGCAAGGAAGGAAGAAAAAGGTAGAAAAGAAGGATTATTTTGCTGCAATGATTTTTCCAAATTTCTATTCTGTCCTTCTGGCAGATTGCTGGAAAAGATGTCATCAGTGTTGCTATTTTCTCCATGATAATAGCTAAACATTGACACCTTGCTGTGTATTTGTAGTATGGTACATTAGCCCGCTTGCTTCAGTCAGATCCTCCCCCAAAAGCTGTTAAAGTGACCATGTCAAAGAGGATTCCTTTGGTTGGTGATGAATTAATTGCTTATGAAGAGGAGCAAAAGAGATTGAAAGAGGAAGAGGAGCTGAAAGCCACTCTGATCAAAGAGGAGGAACCAAAAGTATCTCATGATAGCAGTTTGAGTGATCCAATGGTTATTGATTCCAGCCATGCAAATGCCTCATTAGATGGTACTCTACATGTAGAACTTGATAAAATACCACTGCAGTTTGCCCTTTAAGGAATGATTTTAGATTATGTCATGTCTCCTAAATGATAAAACTCTGTAGCTCATAAATAAATGTACCTAACAGTCAATTGCATGTTGCAGTGGGTGGCTCGCATAAGAATGGGTACTGGGACATATTAGTTGATGGATTTGTTCCTCCAACCACCAGTGTTGCTCCAATGTTTCCATTCTATGAAAATACCTCTGAGTGGGATGATTTTGGGGAAGTCATAAATCCTGATGATTATATAGTGAAAGAAGAAGACATGGATCAAGCAGTCATGCAAGTGAGTTTTCTGTGTGTCCATAACAGACATTACCTGTATTCCTTATTGAAAGCATGCTTTTGGGATGCACCAATTATCACTCTTTTTGTGCTATACTTTTCTGCTTTTGTTTCCTAACCTATGGCTTGCATGTATAACCTTTTAAACTGCAATGACAAGATAGCACTTTGAAACAACTTATAGATATAGATTCAGAAATAGTTTTGGAGTTATCTTATAGTTGCAGTACACTTCCCCTGTTTTTGTCAAACTGTTTATGATACCAATAAAACTAATAGTTGATGCAATGTGTACTTTGGATTTGGACAACTTCACTAATTCTGGTGAAATTTGTGAGTATTTTGGTGATTATATGGCACATATAATCAGTTATGGCTGCAAAAAGAAGGTTTTGCTGTTTCTTGTTATTTAATTTACAACACTAAAAATTTTACAATATGCTTAAAAGAACTGAGGTTTGTGTCCTGGTTGAACATTGTGCAGCTTAGGAAGAATCAAAGAGAGGGAACAATCAAAATTGGTAGTGACATTAATGCTAAATGCTATTCATAGATTAGTGGCAGAAGTTCACCGATGATCAGTCATTGCATGTGAATGAATATTTCATTTGTAAGGCTCATATTATTGTATTGGAACAAATTTTCTCAATGAACTCTGTGTGTGGACATGTCAGCCACTATCCATGTTCATGATGCTTTATGTAGATTATCTAATGGTATGTTTTCCATTACGCCAAAATTGGCTTCCAATTTACTTACCTACTTTGGCCTTCATATTATTGATGTTATGGCTAATAGTCCAGCTATCATCTTAGGTTGGTGGTGATGTGGATGGAAGACTAGACGATGTATCTGCTAGTTTGATACTTGATGCAAGGCCTTCAAAAGTTGTCTCTAATGAATTAACTGTAAGTTTAATGTTGCTTAAGCTTTTTTATGAAGGGAACACATATGGTCTTTTTTGTTATTGTTCTATTGAAGATGGATTAAAGGAGCTTACCATAGTGATTGCAAATATGTTCTGCTGTTATTTGATCACAAAATGGCTTTGTACAAACATTTGACTTTGCACTGTGGTTCATTGACCTGTGACTTAGCACTTGCTCTTCTGATGGGACTCTCTCTCCCTCTGTGGCTGGAGAGAAAAGAGGTATCTGGTATTGGGTTCATGTTTTGAAAATGGTAGTTTGCTGTGGTGAAGGTTTTCAAAGCATGCCTGAGAATGTGCAAATGTTATTTCTCTTGAACTTTGACTATTAGTGTATGGCTTCTCTCTTTTTCCAAGATTTAAATCATAATTTCTTTATTTGTTGAATTTGTGCTCTGCAATGATGATTAGGTGCAAGTGAAGTGTCAGTTGATCTTAATGGACTATGAGGGGCGTTCTGATGGACGGTCAATTAAATCAATACTTGCTCATGTGTCTCCTCTGAAGCTTGTAAGAATAGTTCTTTCTTCTTTTTAATCTACCGGGTAGTTTTTCTCATCAAGAACTGCTCATGCTAGTAGCTGTAGATATGATGTTCCACTAATGCTTTATGCTTTCCAGCATGTAATCATGGCATGGCTTTTGTTTTGCCCTCTTCTGCTAATTTTGTGATTTTTACATATATTGTCTTGCAATGCATCAATTTCAACGCTCTGTTAGAAGTGGCTGTGCAGTGTATTTTTTCTGAATGCTGGAAGTCCTCTCCATCGTATTTTGGGCCACTTCTCTCATGGTCAACTAATAAAATTTCTCTGAGTTTGTCATATCTACCCCTTTGTCCACTTCAATCAACTGTATCTGACAACCCAGATCCACTCATTTAGTCTCATTTCAGAATGGACAGTAGTACTCAAAGGGGGTTTGGAGGCTTAATTTACTAACGCAATTAACAGTGTGGTTTATGTTTTCCTTTTTGGAGGTTTTGGTGCATGGATCAGCTGAGGCCACTGAACATTTGAAGCAGCACTGCTTGAAGCATGTTTGCCCTAATGTTTATGCACCTCAGATCGAAGAGATGATTGATGTGACCTCTGATTTGTGTGCTTACAAGGTATAATGGAGGAAAACCTTAAATTTCTTTGTTGACCAGAAAATTTCACAGACCAGCTTTCAAATTCATCCCCTTGACATGTAGGTACAACTTTCGGAGAAACTGATGAGTAATGTGCTATTTAAAAAGGTATTGTTTCGGTATGTCAGCATTTAATCATCTTTTACTATAATTGAAAATGTAATTGTCACTTGTTGCTCAATGTGTCTTGCTTACTTGCAATTTCAGTTGGGAGATTATGAAATAGCTTGGACTGATGCTGAGGTGGGGAAGACAGAGACTGGCACACTGTCTTTACTACCCATCTCAAAGTCAGTGCCTTCTCATAAATCTGTGCTCGTTGGTGACTTGAAAATGGCAGATCTGAAACAGTTTCTTGCCAGCAAAGGTGTCCAGGTACTTTGCTTTTTTCTTATTCCACCAGCAACCTGAGTTTTTTGGAAATTTCTATGGCTGTCTTTCGCGTCTGAATTCCAATGCCAAATTAATCTTATGATCTGGATTCTCAACTGTAGCATATAGTATGCCTTTTATCTATGATGGGATTTTAGTATTTAGCCGTGATGGTCTTTACAGGCAGAATTTGCTGGTGGAGCATTGCGATGTGGAGAGCTTGTGACAGTGCGTAAAGTTGGGCAGGCAAGCCAGGTGTCAACTATTATATCCGAGTGTTAAAAGTGTTCCTCTTTTCTGAGTCAAAGGGTCTTTAATATATCAACGTTCCGTGAGATTAATAACATCTCCAGTTTTTTCATTTTGCGTTTGGAAAGCATCTTAATCAATGAATGAATGGTTTTTGTAGGGCGGCGGGTCTTCTGGCACTCAGCAAATTGTCATTGAAGGACCCTTATGCGAAGATTATTATAAGATTCGGGACTACCTTTATTCCCAATTTTATTTGCTTTAAATGACTGTATTGTAAGTAGGTTGATTACACTTTTTTTCCCTAGTCAACTTTTTGGTCTATCTGGTCTGAGCCCTTTTTTTTTTTTTTCTCCCGGCTGGCTTTATTTTTTCGTTGCCTTTCTTAAAAAAAAAAAAGAAAGAAAATTAGTTAAATTAGTTATCATTTAGGTCTTTTAAAAAATATGATATATATATATATATATATATATAAATTAAGAGCTTGTTGGGCCGCGAGTAGAAAAAAAGTTGGGTGTAATCACTGTCTTATAATTTAGTTTTCACCTCATGCAGTGAATTCGATTTCTAATGATAGCCAAATTTCATGGTCTTTAAGGATTTGTTGAACATGTGATATTGTCTATTATATAAAAACTATCCGTTTATACAATGCATATCTGTTAAAAAAAATGGCGTTATACTAAAAAAGAATTATAATTTTTTATGTGGACATGCTGTTTTAGTTTCAATATCGCCGTGTTCGATTGTCTCTGAAGGACCTCGGGATGAGACGCCGCAGCTTTTAGAACTACAATAGAGCGAATCGCTTGACCACCAAACGAAAATCCTCTGTGAGCCAAACGTTCCGTGAGGGAAATCTCCGTTAAGAGATTAATATTAAAACGTCTTTGCAGTTTTGAATTGTTTGAATAACAGAAAATAAAATAGGGATTCTTGTCTGGACATAACCTTTGAAGTCTTCTCCAAATTTCCTGACACAAAATTGAGTCAATTTTCTTTGTAAATTCAGCTCTTCAGAAATCGTAGCGACAGTTCAGCTCGATGGCAGCCCTGATCGGTAATTGGGACCACGTGCCGCTACGATTGGTAATGAAATGACGTAATTCACTATAAGTTCTTGCACGTGCAGCAGCTTGCGTGGTGATGCTGTCACGTCCAAAAACAGTGAATAGGCACAAATCAACTTCGTAAACAACACCGATATAGCTATGACACACATTTCAAATTGGGAAGGGGAGAGAGTCCAAATGAATACTTGTCAGAAAATTACAAAGTCCTGACCAAAAAATTCACTCTAAATGGAAACAAGCAGACATCCAATAACTTGCTTCTAATTGCAAAACGAAGGTTCAACTCATTGCATACACAAAGTTGGATCACTTCTTTTTCTCACCCCCTCCGGTAGCCCTGCAAGAGGTATAAACAGAGAAGGATATAAGAAATTTGAACCACCTGGACCTTTTAAAAAGGCCAGCATAGGTACTTGCAGATCACATGCATTGCATATCCATCAAAGGTCAATAAAACAAAGTAAAACCAATTAATCGATGAAATGTACCTTATTTTCCGGAGAACGTTGCCCATCTCCTCGCGCTTCTTCTTTGCCCTCTTGTGTGTGCCCAACTTTCTCTTGGCTACCTTCAAGGCACGCTTATCCTTGCCAACTTTCAAAAGCTCAGTAATTCTCTTCTCGTATGGTGCAAAACCAGCAACTTCCCTGATCAAACTCCTGACAAAGTGTACCCTTTTGCTTGTTTTCTGTACACCAAAAATACAGAAGTACAGATGGCACGAAATCGTTTGAAATATTACTGATCACAGTGATCTAAAACCCCAAAGAACAAACTGAGGAGAAAATAAAAACATGTGCCAAATGGTGAGATATCAAGGCACGGTTGCTAGCAGCTTTTTAACTTGTAAGACAACCATTATGAGTCCAAAATGCAACCTTATGGCCAATTACTGCACAACATTATCATGTGGTATGATCAAGATATGGCACCGACAAAGTGGGATTTAAAAATTCCTAAACCACATTGACTTACTCCTTTGCGATCAGATGGGCGTGAAGCTAAATCTCTCTTGGTCACAATGTGCCCCTTGTTCAATCCCACAAAGAGGCCAGAACTTGGCTGTTTTGGAGCCATCACCTACACCAATAATATCAATTCAGCATACAGTTTGCATAAGCATCCAGTTAAACGAATACCAAATGGATATAGTTTGCATCGTGAGCTCATTTTTGGAGCACCCTGAGTTGTTTCACTGCTAATTACTATTAGCTTCACGATTTCTATCAAAAGCATGTTCGCAATATCAGATAGCAACAATATCAAACTCCCTAGAAAACAGTAAGATTATAGAGGGCACGCCAATGTACAAAGATTTGCAGTATGCAACACGAAAGGAAATCCACATTACTTATCAAAGAAAATATACAAATACTCTTAAATCAATCATAAAAGCCCCGCTACAATTGACTCCTAGCTTGAGCATAAAAACCATATCATTAGGAACATATACAAAACAAAGAATATCCCAAGATTCATGGCCTACAACCAAGTGCTAGCAGGAATGCAATTTCATTTTATCAGAACAAACAAATATGTATTGTTACATCTTGAATTTTCCTTCCGCATTTACCAGTAATCAGACAGAGAAACACTCTAGATCCAGAGAGAGTGAGGTAGAGAGTACCTCCCGACAATCGCAGAAGCAAAGCGTGAGGCGGGTCGTAAAGAAATTAGGGTTTGCAGTTCCTTTTATACGCACTAACGGCTTGGCTAAAAGAAAAATGTAGGAAAATTGGAGGGCAAATCATGTTAGACATTTGGGCCCCATTTGTGAAAACGTTATCGTTTACCGACGGGAGTCGCGATTCATCCGGCCCATGTTAAATGAACATTTTCATTTCAGTTCAATGCTGAATCATTGGGTCATAACGGGCCCAAATGTGATGTCATTATTATTTTCTTGCCAAGTAATGGGTAGGGCCGTCTCATGTCCAATAATTATTTGTCAGCCCCTTAAATTTTATCAAAGCCCATTAGAACTATTAGGTCATTTAGGGACCACTGTTTTTTTTTCTTTTTTCTGATAAAAAAATAAGGCAGCTTTTTTTTCATACTAATATTGCTAAGGGTTAATTTAAAAATTCAAAAAAAATTCTGAACTTTTGTTTTTTAAAACGTTTATCATCTATCGCAAACTATCTTTTTTAGTTTTTGGGTTCTTCTAAGAAAGACGAAGAAATCATACGAGAGTCATTGACTATAATTTGAATTCATCCGATGTAGGTAGTCCATTAAATTAATATTTATTTGATTTTAAGAAAACGGGGGCATTTGCAAATTGGAATTTTGTTTGGAATGGTTTCAGTATAAAAGCGTTGTCTCCAATCTTTGTGGAGAGATTCGGGAGAAGTACTTGTGTTTTTTTTTTTTTTTTTACTCGAGGGAACAAGAGTTTGTTCCCGATCTTTGATTGTTATTTTCCCGCATTCCCCTAAAGTTTCCGTTTGTTTCCCGAGACAAAGCTAGTTGTTCCCAAATGTAGCGCCATCGTCGTTGTGTAACTCATACACCCACGCTTTCCAATTTTTCACCTTTCAACGCGTTGTAAAAAGGTCAATCTCTACTCTTACTGCGAACCCACTTCAACGCACCGTTTAACCCTCGAGAAATTCATAGGCATGACTCGGATGCTTTTATTTCCTGGAGAAGGGACTTTCTTTAAACACGTGGCAAGATGAACGTTGACCAATAGAGTACATCCCCTCATAGTGCCTCCTCCCTCCCAAATCGCGTGCGACACACTTCTTTGTGGGTCCATGCCTCAATGTGTTATGACAAGAATGACCTTACTACAATGCCCCCGGCTGCACCCGTATCCATAAGAAGGAGCGCCAGAGAATCAAAATTTGAAAAAAAAAACAAAAGGGAGCGGGGGCACCGATCACTCTAACGGCCACTTTTCCTAACCTGGTTTGGATCGGAAAAAACATCCAACTCTTCCTTTTTTCTATTTCTCCCACCCACAAGCATTTTCTATTAAGAATCTGATTTTTCATGTCTGCACCAACGCCACCGAACCATACCGACCGGACCAAAGCAAAGATGGAGCCGGACCCTGGCCGGAACGTTCGAGTAGTGGCGAAAATCAGAGAGTCCACTGGTCAGAAGGCACCATGGATTTTTGTCAACAAACCCATGGGGGATCAATCTGAGAGCGTGACCATCAGTTTTGGAGAGCAGTCAGCAGTGAGGTAAAAATAAAAATATATATATAGAAAAGGGAAAAGGTGTCTATGGCTAAGTGATGAGTTGTGATAGTGATTTTATGGAAAGATGATACTAGCTAATGAATTATGTCCTGCAGTCGTAAGGAATGCTATGAAGTAGATTTCTGTTATGAACAAACTGAACGGAATGAGGTGATTTTCTTGAAAGAAGTGAAGCCCCTGATTTCTGGAGTAATTGAGGGCCGTAATGCCACGGTTATTGCTCACGGAGCCAGATGCAGTGGAAAAACCCATTTGATTCAGGTTTGGCTTCTTCGTTATGTGTGTAATTGAGAGTCGTAACGCCACGGATACGTTCTCTGCTCTTGTCAGTCTAAATTAGTGCTAAAAATTCTAGCATATTCTTTTTGTGTGTCGTGCTGTTTTCTTCTTCTTCTTTCTTTTTTTTTTTTTTTTTTTTTTGGGCGTGAAGGGCTCAGAGGATGAACCGGGTGTGGTGGCGCTAACAATGGCCGAATTGCTTGAAAATGTAAAGTCGATTTCAGTGTCATTTTATGAGATTGTTCAAGAGCATGTGTACGACCTCTTGGACCCAAAACGACATGAAGTTGTCATCTTGGAAGCTCAAGGAAAAGTTCAACTTAAAGGACTCTCTCAAGTAAGTTCCCTTTTTGGGGTTCTGGATTTAAGAGCATAAGGACGATGAGTTCTTGTTGTGAACCTAACTTTTCTTATTATTTATTTATTTGTTTGATTCTTCTTTAAAAAAAAAAAAAAAGGTTCTAGTGACGTCCATGTCTGAATTTCAAAAATTATATGACGGTGGACGTGGTTTACGCAAATCGGAACAAAAGATACCTACTGAACTTTCTCACAGGAGTCACAAAGGCCTAATTATATATGTATCATCTTCTTGTGAAACGATGGATATCATTCCCGCTGGCAAGATAAATTTTATTGACTTGGCAGGTTCAAATTTTGTTCAACTCAGAGTTTACATTATTTCAAGTTTCCCTGTGATTAATGTTAGATTTTTTAACTCCTTGGTTGTTGACGTTGTGCTTATCAGGCTATGAGGATGCTAGAAGGAAGAGTAGTGATGGACCTTATTTTGTTGAGAATGCCAAGATTAATAGGTCAATATATGCTTTACAGAATGTTGTGTGTTCCTTGAAGACAAATGAAAGTCATGTACCATATCGGGAAAGTAAGCTCACTCGCTTGCTGCAAGATTCCATGGGAGGGACCAGTAGGACTCTGATGATCACTTGTTTGGTAAATATGTTTGTTTTAGTTTGGCCTCTCATTTTCCGTTTCTGTTTCTAATTGTTATTTTACTTAACCTGAATGCAGAGCCCATGGTTTTGCCAAGAATCCATTCACATGCTAAGTTTAGCGTCTCGTTGTTACCAATGCACGAGGCGGGTTGTTTCAAAGTCCACCAAGATAACCACCAGTTCAACCAGATCAACGATTGCTTCACACAAGGCCCGAGTCTTGGGAAGTTTTTCCACTACTGCAAAGAAACCAACTATGCCCCGTGTGCAATTTTCTGTAAAGAAACGCAATTGTATGGGATCTGCATTAAAAGCTAGGTATTGTTGAATGTTGCTACTCAAAATAAAGCAAAAATACATCCATTATTTGTGTGTGTTCGCACCTTTCTGTGTTTCTAATTAAATGCTTACATTTTGTTTCCCCTGCCTCTTCGAAGGAAACTGTTTGATGAAGGACATCACATGAAATTTGAGAAGGTACTTAGTTTCTTACTCCCTCCTCTATCAAGTAATCATGCTCTGTGAAAATTGAAAATAGATATGTCAGATCCAATAAAATACCTAAGCTTTTATCTGGTTGTGTAACAAGCTGCAATAGCTTTGTGTACTAGTAAAAGTTCATGTTAACGTGTAGGATGTTTTCTGATGATATGACTTATGTTGGGCAATGATGGAGCCTTTGCTGCTGACACTTCAGTGGGCGAAAATAAAAAGAAAATAGAAGAAGCATATTGCTCGATGTTTCAACTAATGATAAGGCTCATTGAATTCTTGCAGACAGGATCTTTAGGGAATGTTTCAATAGCTAAATGTCCCCAAGAGGAAGACAGGGAAGATGTAAGTCACTGTTTGCTATAATTTTTTCTAGATGATGGATACTTTCTACAGAGAATGCATATGGTATTTTCAGTTGCTTGAATTATGTTCTCTAATTCAAATAGCATAATTTGCATAGGAAAATCTCGGGTCTCATGGTAAAGATGCGAACTCTGTATGGGTAAAGGTATGGCTAATTAAAATTATCTCCTAAAACTTGTTGGTGAGTATTAGCTCAAAGGATCCCAGTTAATAATTGTGAATTTGTTATTGTTTCTCAGGAGACTGTGTCCTTGAAAAATTGCATGACCCACAAAATTACTACTTCTATTGAGGTGATTTAATTACTTACTTGAGTATTGCTGAGGCAGTAACCACTTTACTATGACTCTTTGAGATTAATGTAATTAGGCAAACTCCTGCTCACTGTTAATAATTTAGGATCTGCATAACAAGGACAATCACAAGGAAGTGATGCCTAACAGTGAAGTCTTATGCCTGGATGAAAGTGGTAAGTGATATGCATACTACAAACTTTTTGGCCAAACCAAGAATTTGATTTGCCCTCTCTTTATAAGGTGTTTTACCATATACCAGGTAAAGACATGGACAAGGAAAATGATGATTCAATCGTCAATGAAGCCGGATCACCTCCGATTAGTACACAGCTACAGAACTGTCAAACAATTTGAAATCATTGTATTTCTCAACGCCATCTCACATTGACCAAACAGAACAAAATGATACTTCAGCTCATGATCAACTTTCAGTCGGTCTCTTGGAGTTTAGAACTCCCGAACGATGTATGAAGACCGACGACAAACAAGAGGTTGCAAATTTCTCTGCTCCGTCGAAAACTTTCAACACGCATAGATCTGGAGTAAAGGTTTTTACCTTAAACGCTGCATTCAAATTTCAACATAGCTTTTTCATTCGTCTATTTACTTGCTATTACTGATATCAATTTTTAATTCTATTTTTTTGCAGAATTCTTTTATTTATGAATATTTTAAAATTTTAAATACAGCTAACAAGTAAGTAATTCATCTTAAAAAATTATCTTTAAATTTTTTTAAATTAAATTTTATATTAATCTTTAATGATATAAAATATTATTTAAATTTTTTGAAATGTGTTCAAGTTTTGATTATAATTTTGATAACTTTGTGTAAATTAAAGTTTTTATTTGTTATTTTTTTAACAATACTAAACGAGGTTAATTGTCTTTCTTTTTTTTTTTTTTTTTTTTTTTTTTTTATCGTGGGCAGAGAAGAGTTGAAAAAATTAAAGGTAATCCTTATATCTGAATTTGATAAGTAATACAATTCATTTGATAACATTGTATGTTAATTACATTGACACATGAACACTCAGGGGATTGGAGAGAAAAGAGCCACATACATTCTTGACCTTCGTGAAGAATCTCTGGAACCTTTTAAAAATGTAAGACTCCTTTCTTTAAGTTCATTTAGTTCCAATTAAGTAATGAAACATCATCGATGCCAAAAACAAACCTCATTCTTGACAGCTTGACGACTTGAAGAACATTGGCCTATCAGCTAAACAGGTATCCTCTCTTTAATCTCATCAAGCTTTAATTTGCCGGAAAAAAACATATATGTGTGTGTCCTTAAGTATAATGTAATGTGCTTAAACACGTAGGTCAAGAGGATAATGAGACAAGAAGCCGCAGGACTTTTGGATTAGCCGATGAGATGTTATGATGGGTAGAGGTCAGCACTTAACGGCATGAGACTCTGTACAAAGTCTGAGTAAAGATGAAAAGGAAATGGATCCAGACAGACGTTGTCCAATCAACTCAAGACATGTATGGCGGAATAAAATGATAACAATTTTGGTTTATTTCTTATAATTTCTAATGGTGTGATAAAATTTGAATCGTACACAGTTAGACTGTTGTGCTTAAAGTCTCGTCTCCTTAAAAACTGTTTCATACACACACAAACCTTAAACCTATGCGAGCCTCATTTTTCTTTGTTTAATTTTGCGTGTATAAAATATTTTTGATTTTATAAGTAATAATTTCCATAATAAAATAGCTTATCATGATTCATAATAGGGCTTCACATTGTGGATGCAGTTTAGGAAAAAGATTATGCAGACACAGCTCAAAAGGACTTGTGATCGAAGCATGTCGCACTATTATAATTATAATTGTTGATCATTTATTATCAATATTTTAAATAATGAGATAATAAATATACTTATGTTGATGAAGGGGCACTGATCAGGAGTTAGGTTTTTTTATAATTTATTAATAAATTTATTAGGCCAATATAACGAAAATATCTTTTAAAATAATAATTTCACAAATCCTTAAATTATTGATTTTTTTTTCCTTACTTTTTAATGTTAAGACTCCAGACTTTAAAATGAAAATTTAGGTACTTTAACTATTCATAAATTTAATATTAAATGTTGGGTCCTTTGCGCTGCTGTCTAATCGACTTTCCGGCCCTATTCTGTACTCCGTGATTACATGCCCAAAATGGCGCGTGCACCACAATCCTCACGTCATTATCTTATAGATTAAGGAAGTAATTTTCCGTTGCCCCCTTTTTTTTTTCTTGCACCTACTCCAAAAGAGGGTTAGTATTTTGCCATTTTTATTATTATTATTATTTTATTACTCTTATACTTCAGTCCTCTATTGGCCGATAACTTTCTGACACCATATTCTCTTCGTTTATAAAGCGCATTGTCAATTCCACCTCCGCAACGCTAAAAGCTCTACGCCTCCCCGCACCGATCCTTCTCTCGCATCTTCACCGAGCGGATCACTTCACTCGTTCGTTTTCCTTCCTGTTTCACAGATCACGTGAAACAAACGCTTATATAAGGTTTTTATTGTACAATTTTTTTTTCTTTTGTTTCTTTATTGTTTTTCTGCATACCTTGATTATTCTGCTGTTTCTTAGCTGAAGATAATAAACGTGGGAACGTATCTGAGTTTTGTTTTGTTCTGCTTTTTTTTCCTCTTAATTTTTTTTAAGAATATATCCGTGAATGGACCTCGCCGCTTTAGACTACGAAGAGCTTTTTTTTTTTTTTCATAATAATAATAGTTAAAATTTTTGAATTTATGACCAGGGAGGAAAGATGGTACTCATCTTTTGTGCGATCATTGTAGAAAATGCTTTTAACAAATTTTTTTTTCTTACTACTTTGTTTTATCGATTCGAATTTAGGTGTTAATGCTATGTATTTTGTCGTCATAAGACAGAAGAACTTTTAATAGATGAGAGTCCGAATGCCTGAGATTTTTCTACAGGATTTGTTCTGTTTTCTGCCGCAATTGGTGGCAGAATATTTGTTAAGACGTGGGCACTTTAGGGCTTTCGTCCTTTGTAGTTGTAGATTCAAGAATATAGCTGTGTACTTGTGCTTCTCTGCATTTTATTTTATTGGACACTCTCTCTGTATCGTAATGCCAAGAAAAAGCACTGCACTCGGTCACTTCTCAACAAGTGACTCAATGCATGTCCTGCCTTTTTAGGATCAAGAGTTTTATGTTAAGCAATTGGATTCATATTTTGCGATGAGATATCAGTGTTGTTATCATTCAATTTAATGCTGGATGCGTCATTGCATGGTGGCTGCCAGATCAAGGCATTATTCGACAAGTGGTTTTTATAAAAATTTCTTAAATTTTGATTTGTTGTAAAAAAAAAATAACAATAATAAATCTCAAGATTCATGCATTTGAGAACCATACAGATGTGTGATTTTATAATTTTGGGTATGTATTATAAATTATGAGTCAAACACTCGTAATGTTTTGTAACATGGGACAGCTAGTTGAGGTTTGGTGGTATCAAAGTGGGACGACAGATATGTTGGAAATTGTTTTATGGATGTTGAATTGGTTATACAGGAAATAAGGGTGTTTGTAGGACATTTTCATAATTATTTGGAGACCCTAGGCTGCTTTTTGTTTTCTGCCTCCATCCAGTTCCAAAGATTTGCTCTCACGTGTCTTTGTTTGTTCAATATGTTGAGAGTTTTGATTAGGACTCCAGAACAAAAATTGGTACATCTTCCAGTTTTTATCTGCGGGGTTTTTACATAAGTATCTAACTTTTGGTGCAGTGCCTTCTAGCAAGCTGGTAAGATTTGTCTTTCTGTGTTCGTAAATGCCAGTTACAAAGCTCAAGACCTCAAGTACCACAGATGTGATGAAACCAGACGAGGGGAACGATTCTTTAGAATCAATCATTAGGCAAGCAATTGGAAAAGAACCTGATCATTCCTTCACAAGGGCAAGTGAAAATCCAGCTCAGTTGTTCCATATAGTCCCAGCACCTGATCAACCAGGTACAAGAAAAGTTGACCAACAAGTTGTACCAGTAAATTTTATGGTGGTTTGAAGTTAATCATCCTGATAGAGACAAAGGAACATAATCCACAATGGAGTTTTGGTCTTAGTTCATGTGCATCTGAAATTAGTAGGATTACGTGATCCTGCTCCTGTGTTAATTTTGTGGCCCTGCTAAAAGGGGAATATAGTATCCTTGAATGGATCCAACAATTTGAAGTCCTAGGTCTGGTTACTTGGTAATTTGGTGATGATTAGATTTTTTTGTGTTGGAAATTGAGGCCATGCTATCTGATAATTGCCTCTTGTTTGTGCAGAATTTGTGGGTTGGCCTTTGCTCACTCAATTGAAGGTGCAGATGCAAAAGTGTGACAAATGTTCTCGAGAGTTTTGTTCTTCAATAAATTATAGAAGGCACATGCGTGTGCATCATCGGTTCAGAAGACTTGATAAGGTTCGTTTTCTCCAGCTTAGTTCTGTGCTTATGCTGCTGGATTTAACTTTTTTTTTTTTTTCTGAGGGGGGCATTTTGAAGCTTTGATATTTGTTGTTTCTTTCAGCCATCCTGAATGTTCCTTTGTGGAGTTACTTCTTTTTTCATTTCTAATGTTGATTACATTTATAAGGACTCTTTATGGATATTCAACATTTGCAGGATACAGCAAAAAATAGGGATCTTATGGCGGCATTTTGGGATAAGGTAAACATTTTTTCCTAATGAAGTTTGATTGAAGAGCTTTCCTTTTGCATGCTCATGTAATTATGATTTTTCCAGCTCTCTGAGGATGAAACAAAGGAAATTCTATCATTCAAGGATATGACATTAGAGGTATTTTATTTTTCCATCACATCTGTTTGTTTGGAGCTACACAAATGCAAACTTTCCAGCATAAGTCTTTTTCATATACAATTTGATGAGACTGTTGCTCTGCAGAAGTGTGTATTTTACATTCCAATATGTGCCTATAACAGGACACTCAGAACCCTTTTTGTAACAAGGCATGATGAAGCCCTTTTTTTGAAGTGGCTGTGTACTTTAGCAGCTAGCAGAAATGGTGGAGCTCCATGTCATTGAATTTTCATATTATTAATTGACAAATTCACCTGTGGAATGGTCTTAGTAATACACATTTTAGGAATTGTGAAGTGCCATGTCTCTGGATTTCCTTATTAGTAATTGACAAATTCACATTTGGAATGGAGATAGAAATATATGTTGCTGGAATTGTTGCATTTCCAGCCTCAAATGACATTAATTGCATAATCACTTTGTTAATTTTGTGGGCTTTTTTATTTTTTCCATTTCTTAATTGCCTAATATAGGGAGTCCCCAGTTCTTCAATTGTAAAGTCTTTGACAGCACTAACTCGGAAACCGGGATTTTCTTGTCTTCCACAATATTGTCTGAGGGCTGCATCTATCCTTCTGGTAATGGAGACTGTCTGTTTGCCTTTTCATTGCTTTATCTTCTGAACATGGTTTGACTGATGTATGTAACATAACCAAATTCTTTTCAGGATATCATCGATGCTAGGTCTTCCAGGTTTCCTTTGTCTTCGGAGGAATTTTTTAGTATCCTTGATGATGCAAGTGAAAAGACATTTTGTGTGGAAGTGCTGTATCAATGCAAAAATATATTTTTGACAGGGAACCTGGGAAGATTGCTCTTGAAACAAAGAATTTGGTTGCTTCAACCAGCTTTTTGGTGGAACTGACATTGGTATCTTTTCTTTTGTTTCTGTTCATCTGTAGCTTAGTTACCTTTATTATCTGTGTGATTATTCCATTGAATTTATTCTTTTCCCAATTTGAGTAACATAATTAAATTAAACAATCGTTTTATCTGTGTTACTCAGGTCAAAGCCTGGCTTGCAGACAAGGATGTGGAGGCTTTGAGGTGCCAAAAGTTGCTAGTGGAGGAGGAAGAAGCTGCCCAGAGAAGGTGCACTTTGTACTTTTCCATTGGATTTGTCAATCCATCTTGTCCCTGCCCAAACTTGCAAGTTAGTTTGTTTATTGAATGTCTTAAATAGTTGGCCAGAGAAGCTGCCCGCAGAGGTGTACTTTGTACTTTTGCATTGGATTTATCAATCCATCGTGTCCCTGCCCAAACTTGCACGTTAGTTTGTTTCTTGAATGTCTTAAATAGTTGGCTGTGAATATAGGCAACATTGCATTTGCAGGTAAGTCAAAGAAAAAAGAGAGGAAATTTACCCCAGTAGCTTTCCTTATGAAGAATTTGAGCCTCCAGTTTGAGCTAGAGTTGCACTTAATAAAGTAGTTGTCATCCATTATATAAGCATGCAACTAAGATTGGAGCTGTATTTGCTTTGTGGCATCGGACTTGCTGTATTTGCTTTTCAGTGTGAGACTATCACCTAGCCAGATCTTGAATTGGAAGCTGACAATTTACTGGGAACTTATTTTCATGGCTGCTTACAGGCAAGCTGAGCTTTTGGAGAGGAAGAGGCGGAAAAAACTCAGGCAGAAAGAACAGAAAGCTAGGGAGCAAAGGCAAGAGGAGAAGGATGTTAAGGAGCACATTGATGACACACTGGAGGATGCGACTCCAGCTGAACGATCCCATCTCTTGTCATCTGATTCTGACACACATAGTCCAGAGACATTGCTTGGCCACGCTTCATTTTCTACCGAGCCATTCGAGCCTGCAATCACAGAACGGCAGGCTGTGCCAGGAAATAGGCATGGGCATATAGCAGTTGCCCAATACCACATGCCTAAGAAATTACTCCATAATCATCTACCAAACAGTTTTCACGCAAGTCAGAATACCCAGTTTCCTAAACTTAGTGCTGTGCATAGGCATGGATCTCATAGGGATGCAAAGCCCCACGGGAATGGAAAGTGGAGCCGAAAACCAAAATTAGAAGTTAATGGAGAGAGTTTGAGAACTAGAGTACAAAAAGAAGTTATGAAGCAACCAGATCAAATTAAGAAGAATGAGGTTCTCATTGGTTCTCTATCGGTTACACTTGGAAATTGCGGCTGTCTGCAGGACAATAAACTGATTGGGGTCCAAAATAACTGCCGAACAGAGCATCATATGCCAGATGAGCACCATAAACAGAATGATATTCATTTTGGCACAAATTGGTCGACAGTAAAGCTTTCGAGGCCTCTGAGCCGAAGTGGCAAAGAATCTAACGATGATGTGATTGCTGGTAAGGGTGATGATCATAATTTGTCCAGTGCAACAGTAAAGCTTTCAAGGCCTGTGAGCCGAAGTGGCAAAGAATCTAACGATGATGTGATTGCTGGTAAGGGTGATGATCATAATTTTTCCAGCGATAACTATGCCTGTAATGGAGAAACAGGGAACAGTTCTCCACTCAAGGAGGAGAGGCTGCACCCTGGAAGCTTGCATTTCTCAAGCCAAGCAGCAAAAGCTTTTCTTGCTGAGAGTATGTTTTTTGTTTATCATGGAGGATAGTCATCTCCATATCAGTTTGTGTTTCCCACCTGTGTATAATGTTGGGTTATTAGGCACTCAAAAGTACTTTCTAACTGGCGATTATCTGATGCAGGGTGGAAGGAGGCCATTGCAGCTGACCATGTAACTTTGGTTCTATCCCCAAACTTTGAACCTCTTGGTCACAGTGAGAGCGAGAGCATCTGTCCAGTTGCGGATACCCAGTCATCAGATGCCAAGAAACTAAATATTTCTGGCAATCCTCCAAATCAGCTGGCTAATGGATGGGTTGTTCACGAGGCAACTGCAGGATCTGCTAAAAGCAAGCCGAGGACAAAGTCTGAGAAGGGTGTGAAGTTGAAGTATATTCCGAAACAGAAACCAACCACCTAATAAAGAGGGAAAGGCTTTTTTCCTTTTTTTTTTTCTTTTGATATTTGATTATACAAATTTGCACGGTTTAATCATCATTACATTCGTAGCAGAGGATGGTCTTCTGAAAAAGAGGGATGTATTTTTTTAAAAAAAAAAACAAACGGCGGGGAGGTCTTTGTTTCATTCAGTCCTTTCTCGTTTAAGCAGTCGTAGGAGATTTGAGTCGTCTGACTTGTGAGATAATGTTGGTCCAAAAGTCCAAGTTATGTAATAATTCTGGTTTTCTAGTTAATGCAAAGTATTTATTTGCCCATAAAATAAAAATCGGGCGCCCCCATTAAAACTGAACTGCCTTAATGGCTTTTGGACAAGGCATCTATCTTCAACTGTAGTACTTCAAGCGTAAGATGATGCATAAAACGGGATTTTCTCATCAAAATCTGAAAGAGATTTTTCCTTTAAAAAAAAAAAAATCGCAAGAACCAAAGAACTAGAACATTAGAGCACCGACAACTGCGAATCCAGTGGCTCAGATATAACTAACACGTTCAGCCACCCACTAGATAGGACCTTATCATCAAATTCCCCATTGCCTGTAGCACGAAACGCGTTTGAACCTTAAAGCACCTGTGAAACTGCCATCTGTATGCTCTTCTCACCATATGCTTCCTGGACACCCCCAAAAAATTCTTATCTAATCTCCATTTTCTAGCGAGTCTTGCTCCTCCCAAGAAAGGATGCCCACTTTACCATTTAAACTTCTAGTTCAATTCTAATTTGCAGTACCAACAAATCTTTCAAAATCTATACAGATAAAAATGTCAGGTGGGGTTGGTCTTACAAGTAATGACATGAGGCTTCCAAACGAACGAGAGCAAGGGCAAAAGCTGGAAGAAGATGTTACCTCCCTAAAGAATCCCCGCAAGACCGCCGGTACAAAGAAAGCTGGTTTCCTGAGCTTTCGCCAACTGAATTGTCTTGCTGTCATCGTTGTCCTTGCTGCAAGTGGCATGGTGAGCCCAGAAGACTTTGGTTTCGTTGTGTTTTCTTTCATTTACATGTACTTCCTTTCCAAGATTGCGTTTCCCCTCGTCAGTCTGAAAGACGACGCGGTCTTCAATACTAAAGGCTTCATCTTTCGCACTTACATGCTTATCAGCGCAATCATTGGCCTTTTTCTTCCCATAGCTTATATCTTTGAAGGCATCTTTGAGGGTGATAAAGAGGGGATCAAGGCGGCTGCACCCCATCTTTTCCTCTTAGCAAGCCAGGTTTTCATGGAGGGGGTGGCATTTTCAGACTGGTTTCCGTTGCCTATACGTGTGTTTGTGCCCGTTTTTTACAATTCGCGGAGGATTTTCACCATTGTGGATTGGTTGAGGAGCGAATTCTCAAAAGTAGAGAGTGAATACGAAGGATATGCAAGGAGGTTGCACATCGGGAGAGCCCTGGCCATAGCCAACTTGGCCTTCTGGTGCTACAATCTTTTTGGACTCTTGTTACCACTTTATCTTCCAAAAGCCTTCAGCAAGTATTATTCTGGAATCAAGGTTAAGGATTGATGATGCCTTACATTTTCCACGCCTCGGAAAACACTAAACCTCTGCATTACATTCTTCAGTTTTCTGGATTTTAATTATCCTTTCCCCCATTTTCCTTCATAAACTTCCTCTTTTAGTTATAGCTAGAAATATGTGTATGTTGTGTTGATCTATCAAACTAAATATCTAAGTTTATGCTCTTAATGTAATGGCCCATTCTTGTTCTCTATGCCATTTGTTCGGGGGAAAAGTTGTAGTCAGGATCAGTTATGGTGTTTAGAGGCAGGGAATCCTCGCCGGATCTGTTTGGTTCATGAATCATATCATTTGACTTGGTCAACAAAGATTTCCGCCAATAAAGTCATCTTAAAGTTATTCTCAATGGTATTGTATGGTTCGGATTAATTCAAATTTAAGTATTCCAATATCTTTCATTTGATTCCCATCAATTACTCTCAACAATGGGGGTGAATTTTCAGGGGAATCAGGCAAAAGCCATGAGATTCAATTTTCAAGCGAAAATTGCCCTGATGAATACACAATCAATCCCATACAACATCTAACATCAATCAACAATTTATATTCTCTCTCTCTCCCTTTCTCTGCGCAGTTACGGGGGACAAATTCTATAAACATGAGAATCTATGTATTCTAAGGGGAAAAATGAATTTGTGAAATTTTCTGGGTCCGACAGGTAGCCAATGATGATGGCCGACCGACGAATGAACCACAGGTCCACAACGAAAGATAGGGGAAAAGAAAAGGCAAATGGGCAAATTGTGCTCAAATTGCTTCTCTGAGTTCTTTGTACAAGGCGCCTGAAGAACAGCGCATTTTCGTTGACGGCCAAACAAATGTGAAGAACAGGCAAACGGTCCACACCCAAGTTGAAAGCAAGGTTTCTTTTACCGTCTGACAACAGCGATGTAGCAATCATCTAACAAAAAATTAATGAAGCTGCTGACCATCCTCACGTTATCTCAAGGCCAAACCTATTTTCAATTTCAAGTCGCATGGATTTCATAGGATCGTATATCATGAAATGATGCCAAAAAGTTGAGCAAGCCTGATAAAATGATGTCTAAGAGTTAAATGTCTACCCTCCATCACTGGGGAGGGGCATTATGCCCATAACTATAACGTACCGGGATGTTGGGTTGTTATAAAAGAAAAACAAAAAAAATCCCAATGCCTTGGGCTCCCACACTTTCACACTGGATTCTAAGGAGGGGACAAATGCACATCTCAAAGCTAAATACACACGCGGGGCCAATTTTCTGTCCAATATTGGGGGCACTGCTTTTGGATAGCTACAAATTGCTGTGAAATCGTGCAATATTGGGGGCACTACTTTTGGCCTTGTGACATGTAGAACGGCAAACATGTGAAAATAGGTTGGTTTGACTTTGCTGCCCACTTCTTACAAGTGCTTCCTTTCACTCTGAACTTTGGGCATCTCTTACTGCAAATCTTAAAACATTGAGCAACACAGGAAAACTTACCTGTATATCTACTATGGAGAGAACCATTGTCATTCGCACATAATGACACATGCTTTCTCTCTTGGCTTAAAGATAGTATCTCCTGCATCCTTTCCGGCCAGTCAGAATTTAATCTGCGGGCAAAGTCCCCAACTTCCCTGCATTAGCCACAAAGTAAACAAGAGAGTCGTTCCATATGTACATTCAACTGATTGTGCACACATCTATGAGAAACCACATGGGCACAAGGAGATGAAGACCTGAAAAAAATTGAATTCAAGAAAAGATTATGATGGTCCTTTAAAGCATTTTACACTTGCTTTCAAGATACATTAAAAGTTTGAAATAAAATATTACTGCAAGGTTGGCTTTTATCTGATCAAAGACTGAGAGACATCCATCTCGCACTTACTTGTCAAGTTCTTCCTTCATTGCAGGATCCAAATCATCATAAACATCGGCATCGGCATCGTCAAAGTCAAGCTTAGACAAACAGGTCGCAGCTGCACAATCTTGGAACTTGGACGCTTTACTAGGGGAGCCTGCCGAAGTTTCAAAGACCTTACCGCAACAAAAGTTATCAGGGAGTGTGCCCAACTCCTAAAACAATAAAAAACAGCAGTGGAAGTCTGAGGAATGGGGGAAAGCCCATGGCTGTGTGAATCAAATATCATTACTACATAGAATATTAAATATGATGAGTGACTACACAAAAAAAAAAAAAAAAAAAACAGCACAAAAACGTTAACAATGCACTAATACGACAACAAATGCAGATACATAAACAAAGCAAAGGATATGCAAACCTTATTATGTTTTTCACTAAAATTGCTTGCAGAGCAGTCCTTCAATTGGTTCTTTTGTCTCCAACTTTTCTTTTTACTCCTAGTAATTTTAGTTCCTTTCGAATCTGCAGAGATTATCACATTTATAACTTCAAAAAGAGAGCAAAAGTTTGAAAGATCAGCACTCTATCATGGATCCTCTACAGCAATCTTGAAGCCACACGATGAGTGGGAAATATCATTGGAAACCTGGGCCAACTGAAGACGATTGCCATAATTTTAGCAAGAGACAACGCAATTCATATGCATAGAAAAAAATTGATCCACATACCTCTGCCTTCATCATTTATAAACAACAACAGATCATCCACCAAGCGTTCATCCACATGCTCCTTCACAGCCTCGGCATTCTAGAACATTGGAGAAATACATTTTCCATTGTTTCAACATAAATTTGCAGGTTTAAGCAATTTGAAGCAATGATAATCTAATTGAAGCCAAACAATTAAAATGGCAAAAACAGGAATGAAAGAATCAGCAAAAGAATGTACTTCATCAAAGATTCAAACACAAAGAAAAGTTGAAGTAACCACCTTAAATTTTTCTTTCTGCTTTAATTATTTTCTCTTTCTTGCATATAACCGATTTAGAAGCCTAATGCGTGGGTCATCAGTTATGTTTCTAAGGGGTTCCAATTTCTCTTCCT
The DNA here is from genome assembly GCA_037897445.1 of Ceriops zippeliana. Lineage (NCBI taxonomy): Eukaryota > Viridiplantae > Streptophyta > Magnoliopsida > Malpighiales > Rhizophoraceae > Ceriops > Ceriops zippeliana. The sequence continues at coordinate 7,634,322 of JBAPLH010000017.1, forward strand.
GGAGAACAATTATGCCAGGTGAGCACAAATGCACAGACTAAACATTGAAAGAATCAAGGTCTTTGAGTGTAACACACCTCTGTTAGGTCATCAGGTAAATTGAAGGTCTCATGTATCTCCTCTCGTGTTTTCCCTTCAATGGTTCGAGCAAGTGCACAGCTAGCAACATCAACCAAACGCTTCAACTGAAGGCTGGCAGTGGCTGATGTCATCTCACATACCTTTTTTGTGTCCATCCGAATAAACTTCTCATCAAAAGTTTTACTAATTGAGGCTCGAACTACCAGTTTTCTCATTTCACTAATTACTAGAATATCATTCTAACCTTATTAGAGAAGGCATCTTAAGAAGTACAAATCAGAACATAAGCAAGCATGAAGAATTAACTTATCAGAGCGACCTGGTACTTAATGAAATTGACAGTAATCAAGTATTAAGCCCAATATACATGATTCACCTGTTGTGGAAGTTCCATAGCATAGTTTTTGGAGGATCCCAAGCCCTTTTGAAGAAATTCTTTGCATATCATGGGACAAAACATTGTCACCTCTTCTTCTACTTGATGGATACAACCATCAAGAGTTTGGAGCCAAATGTAAGACTTCATCTGGACACACAAAATCACAGCCAAACTTACATAAAAAAGCACAAGAAGGACAACTTAAGTTTTAAAGGGAGCAGATATACAAACTCATATCGCTACTCAACAAAAAGTAGTGGATACCCTGGAATTCAAGTTCCAACACTATTGTCAACCATTAAACAACATTCATGACTATTCCGAACACTTAAACCGCAGCCAAACCATTTTCCCAAAAAAGAAAACTAGCAAAATTACATAGGTTAGAAATATCAGCCAATTCAAAGAGGTGAACGATGTTTCATATCAAAGAAGTCAATCTAAAAGGGAGTCAAAAAGTGTTTTGAATGATAAATTGCTACACTGCAATAGGAAATTCCATAGGTTTCACAATATCCATGGTTCAAAAACAAGGAAGTAATGACAGCTGCCTCCTCCTCCAAAGGCTGAGCTTGTTAGGCACATTTAAACTCTCTATCAACGCTTCCTGACTAGACACTTTGTTGAACCTGGATGGTTTGCATCCATGATTGCCAACTAATTGCCAACTAAGTAATAAAATAACTTAAAATAAAGTTCATTACTATAACCGAAGCAACTAAAGAGCTAATCTGAATAAAAAGATTTGTAAAAGAACTTAACTTTGATCAATTAAAATATGTGTTGTATTGTTATAAACAGAGCAATTCATCTTGGTAAAAATTTAACTTTTCATATTAGATCAAAGCATATTGATGTGTCGTATCATTAAATACGCAATGCTTTTAATTCTAAACAACTAGCTCTTGAAAAAATTCATACGAATAATATTGCTGCTAATGTGTTAACAAATGTATTGTCATGAGGAAAGTTTAAATTGTGTATTCATTGACTGGATGATTAATACCTCCATATAGTTAGGAAAAGGATAATTGTTCGGCATCTCATGAAAGAAACCTTTAATTTTTTTTTTAAAAAAAAGTTGACCTTATAAGGTATAAATATTTCATTTGTACAATAAGATTAATATTAAGGTTGAGAGGCAACTAATTGAAAAAAAAACAAAAGAGAGAATTTTAGCAAAAGTAATAGTGCTTATTTTTAAAATCCAACAGTAAATTCTTGTCTAATTGAGTTAAAATTTGGTTGAAAATAGAGAATATCTTATTTTTCATTCTGAACAGTAAAAATCAAATTTGGTGGACTGTAAGAATGAATTTTGATTTATATTTTGTGGTTTATGTTTTAGGGAGTTGTTCTGCATGCAATTTCAATCAACCTTGTAATCGATCATTTGTAATCCAATTAAGCTGTCTTTTAATCAGTTGATAGAGAACACATATTTCTTAATTCTAAACAATTGGATCGTGATTTGACTTTTGCAAAGATAAGTTTTTATCTCAAAATCGTAATCACTTATTTTTGGTAATATTATGTTTTCTTTATTATGACAGTACAAATAAACCGTATAGATGAATATTAATATATGGTTTGATTGAGATAATTTTTTGACATATAGTAAAGAACATTTGGAATTTTATTTAAATTATTATTTTAAAATCTAGTTGTTAAGTTAATATTGACAAAAAGTGTATTCATGTTAGTTAACTCATTTGGCCTCTCATTTGGTCAAAATTGAGTTTATTCAATTTAATTAATGTAATTGAAGTTGTGTATCTCTATTGTACACACTTTTTTTATTATAATGAAATTGATTTTTGAACTAGTGTATCTCGTGATTTTTCATGTAAAAATCAATGTGTTCTTTTGTATGATTACTTAAGTTCTTATATTTGTCATTCAATCAACTTCTCATAAATTCAAACAAGTAGAAGAAGTTTCCTGCGTAGTTTATACTCCGCTATTACTCTTCCATTAGAGTGGTATCAGAGTCCATGTATATGTCTTATTACAAATATGATTATAAATATTATTATCAATAAATTGATATATAAAGTTACAAAATTGTTAATGCTTAATTTTCATTCTTTATTAGTCTTTGACTCAAGAGTATTGATAAATGCATTTTCTTTATAAACAAGAATTCTTTCATTTTACTCATCTATATATAATAATTAGTATCATTCAAACAAAACATTCTATTTACATTCAACTCTATCATTCAAGTAAAAACACAACCTTACTTTGATACTTCTCCGAAGGGAGAGTAACAACGGAGTACAAACTACCTAAGAGATTTCTTCTACTTGTTTGAATTAAATAATAAATATAGCAATTCAAACAATCACATAAAAGAACACATTGATTTTTATATGGAAAATCTCTTCAAAGTAAAGAGAAAAAAACTACGAGATACGCTAATTTAGAAATCAACTTTACTATAATAAAAAAAATATGTACAATAGAGGTATATAATTTCAATTACATTAATTAGATTGTACAAACTCAATTTGAATAAAATGAGAGGTCAAATGAGTTAACTAACATAAAATGCATTTTCTATCAACAATAACTCAATAACTAGACTTTAAAACAACAATCTAATTGTTCAAAATGAAATTTCAGATGTCCCTTACTAGTTATCCAAATTTCAGTTTAATTAAACTACAGATTAGTATTCATCTACATAGTTCATATGCACTACCGCAATAGAGAAAACAAAGTATTACCAAAAATAAGTGATCACAATTTTAAAATAAAAACTTGTAATTGTAAAAAGATAAATCATGATCCAACCGTTTAGAATTAAAAAAATATGTGTCTTCTATAAACTAATCAAAACACAGTTTGATCGTATTACAAACAATCTTTCGATTACAAAGTTGTTCAAAACTACATGCAAAAAAAATTTATAAAATATAAATCAAAATTCACACTTACAATCCTTCAAATCTGATCTTCTCCATTCAAAATTAAGAATAAAATATCTTCTATCTGTTAGTTAAATTTTAATTTAATTAAATAAAAATTCATCATTAAATTTTAAAAATAAAAACTATTACTCCTACTAAAATTCTCTTCTCTATTTCTCTCTCTATTATTTTTTTGGTCAATTGACCCTCAACATTGATTTTAATGTTAATGTATAAATGAGATATTTATATTTGATAAAATCAACATTTTCTTAATTAAAAATTCTTTCCAAGTAAGAAGAGATACTTAATAGATGGCATGTGCATCAGCATCCCTCACCAAGAAAACAGAACACAAAACCAGAGACATGGACCATCAAAAACACATTCAAATCCACTTATCACTACCTACCAAAAGAACCGATTCAAAGTGAGTGCCGTGCTGTGCCAGGTGACTTGTTGGGGTTTTTCTCCCAACAAAAAAAAGCCTCCAACTCAATTTTTATCCCTTTCTGCTTTTTGCCATTTTTTTTGTCCGTACCTCCTTCCCCCACACCCCACAGCCGTGAAGTTTTTCTGATTGCCACTTCCGTGGTTGGTTTGGTCATGCACGTGACTCCTCCTCACCAAAACACACTGTGCCTGTCTCCATCGCTCTCGTACGTGCTTGTAGTTTTTTGGGCTTTGGTTATGGATCTTCTTAATTTGAGCCTCCAATAAACCTCCATTTTTGTTTTTATTTATTCTTTTTTTTCAATTAATGCCTTTGGATATATATTCTCTCAACAAAATTATTTAGAAAATTTAATTAAGTTAGTTCCCCCCAAAAAAATAAATTAAATTATGACCTTTAAATTAAATGAATGATATAAATAAATAAAGAAAAATATTTTATTTATAAACTATACATCCTCGTAAGTCACACATCCAATAGAGTAAGAACCCTACTTTCTTGGTTTTTTTTTTTTTTAACCTAACATCCTCGCGCAAACGCATCATTTAATAAATTTGAAAAAGGTTTTACTTTCTTCGCCTACAGCAACACATGCAATATTATATTTGAGAAGCTTATACATTGATTCAGGGAGCAAGGGGTATTGGAAGTATCGGTGATTCTTTTACTTCAGTGTCCTCGGTTGAAATAATTTGTAAAACATCCACCTCTTTAACCATGTGAGGTTACATGACATGAAGATCTTGGCATTCCTGACACATACAGAATCCTAAAATTAGACCATTTTTCTTCATTTACTGGCGGTAAATGTGCACATTACAAATCAGTTGTAACAGATACATGGTGAGAACTTAATCCAAGCCTCCATGTACAAGCACCACCATACGAAGAAACAGATATGCACAGGCTAATAAAGTTGCTCGATAAACAAAGCTCTAATCCCAATTCAGCCTTCCATCTCCTGTACAGCAGTTTCAGACTCCCCAAAAGCAGTCCAAAAGCTAGCAATTGTGGTGTCCAGATTTTGTTTACCTTTCTATGAACTGATCTACAAGAATTTACAGTTCTCACTGGACGTGATTTACTTTCCCTCCCAAGGAACTGCCAGAAATTGTATCATCATAAGCCATGCCTCCGAAGGGAGTCAAAATGACATGACTGGTGCACATGCAGAAACCGCTTGCAAGAGTAAGTTTCTTATCGGCTAGGAAGCTAGCTCCATTTGCCTTGCACTTGAAATTCCTGTGCCAAATTTGGAACAACCAGAAGGCTCAGCATGCTTCTCATTTGTGGACCTGAATCATATAAAGGTTTATGTAGGCGGAGCCAGTATTCCCCAGACATAACCTTCCTTCAAAACTTGACATCATTTCACAATTTCTCTCACCAGTCCTTATTGAAATGTATTAGATCCCTCTACTGTTAATGAGAAGAATAAAAAAATCCTGCAGAACCAAAAAGGGGTCTGGCAAACTTGACAGCTTGATCAGATTGATGGTCAAAAAAATTGCATGAAGTTAGATACCGCTTGTCCAGTTAGGCAATGGGGAGGTGGGACTTAGATCCAGGGATGGGCTCAGCTTCACGTGATCCCTTAAGAGCTGCTGAGACACACGATCAGCCAAGACTGACTGTCCGTCAAAGGGTTGCCCATAAACAGGCCTTCCAATCTGCACTCCTCGAAAAAGGTCTGGATTGGAATCATGATAGGAGAGGCCACTGTTGTACATACCATTTGAGGACTTTGGCGTGTTTACAAAACCCTCTTGCAGATTAATTGACCACCCTAAATGATTAAAAGGAACAGCACCACTGCCACCTGTCAGAGGAGTAGATGACCCTGAGGTGGCCCGTGGGCTCGAGATAGGTGAAGGAGATATTCTTCCATTCAGGTGCTGTGGTGACCTCGAATCCAAAAGAGGGCTCCCAATAGGCGAAACAGGACATGATACATTCCTTGGGATATGGATATCACTGAAGATTGAGACCAAAATAAGATCAGAAATCCCTGATGAAGATGGCAACAATTGGTAGCATATACTACGATTGTTGGGAGAGAGAAGGGGATAGGTGGGGGTAAAGAGGGAGAGAGAAAGAGACCTGGCATGTTGACCAGGCCTCAAAACCCTTGACGAATGAACTGCAAGCCTATCTGAATCCAAGGTCAGAAATCTTCTCGTTTGACAAATGCTCTGAAAAAGATGCACAAGCCCCGACAATAGCATGTGAAAGAGTATGACATAACTGAAACAGTAAGTGAAAAATAATTCTACATATATTGGCCTTTTTTGGCTAAAACTCTTATTAAACATTTAGCCACTAATAATTTGTTAAACTATTATTCCTGCGGGTTCCATATGTACATGGACGACATGACATAGTTTAGTTGATAGCATCTAGGAACTGTGTTCTGTGCAAACATATCAAATATAGAATACCCATTAAGCAAACCCAAGTTAATAAGTCAATTAGATAAACAAGTGAAGAGAATACCAAAGCGTTCACTCCATTTGTAACTGTTGCAGGCTCTGTAGGTTCAGCGCTCAGAATAGGTCTTTCCAGAGGTGCAGCAGATTTCACAAAAGGATGATCCAGAAGCTGTACAGCTTCAGGACGATGTAGTGGATTCCTTTGCAAGCACTGCATTACAAAATCCTTTCCCTCATCCGAGAGGTGATCTGGAATTGCTGGGAGCTCCTTACTATTCCCAATCTTAAACATCGCAGCAACCTTAAGAGCAAAACAGACAATTATAAGAAAATGACAATAACCATCCAACTGAGCACAAGGCTCAACCTAATCAAAGATTGATCAGTTCAATCAATACTAAATAAAAGCAACATCCACCACATCATTATCTACACAATTACCCCTTCATACTGGCTCCAAGGTGGCTTTGTTGTAGCCATTTCTAAGACAGTACACCCAAGACTCCATACATCTACAGCCAGGCTGCGACCACTTGAATTTTTTATCACCTGCATAAACAAAGGAAAATATGTCAGAATTGCATGAAGAATCATGAATTGCTGAGAAGATCAAGGTGAAATGGGAAAATTAAACACCTCAGGCGCCATCCAGTAAGGGCTTCCCTTGGATGATAGTGGACACGATTGCCCAGTGATCTGAAACAAGAGATCTAAGTAAGCTACCCAAGCAATTTGATCATGAACTTGCAGATAAGGTCAAAATACAGTTGTTTAACATAAATAACTAGCCACAGGAAGAATCCCTAAAGGAAACAATTTTTAGCATACCACCACACATACTAAACTCATGTTGTTCCCAATGCATGTACACAAAGCAGATAAGAGTCATAAATAAGTCTCTACATGGTAGCTTTGCTGATTGCAAATTACAAAGTCAACATTCTTACATGGCTTAATTGCTTCACTTATGGTGCAAAATAATTTTGTCTAAAACTTACGTGCTTTGCCATCCCAAAGTCTGCCAATTTAACACGCCCATTTGGATCCACAAGTATGTTTGCTCCTTTGATATCTCTATACAAGAAATGGAAGTGGAAAATGAGCAAAATTGATATCGAGCAAACATGTAAAATCGTGAATAAATTAGGTTAGTGTAGTGCAATCCACCTATGGACAGTGTTTTTAGAATGCAAATATGCAAGTCCAGACAAGATCTGCTGAGTGTAACTGCGAATGACTAGCTCGCCTAATTGTCCATACTCCTGCAGAAGCTTATATATGGACCCTCCAGATACATACTCCAGGTATATATAGAGTCTGTCGCCAACCTGCTTAAAAATCATTAAGAGGCTTGGGAAGGAGAAAAACATAATATTGCAGATCAATGATAAAAATTGCAATATTGCATATGAAGTGGTTTGAAATACAAAAATACTTCTGTAAGTAAATAAATAGAGCATCAGTAAAAGAGCACCAAGGGGGTAAAATAAAAGTATGAACATTAAAAGATCATTTCCAAGAAAGAAAATTGAGAAAGGCTACTATCAAAGGTCAATTAAACTTGAAACCAAGGGTTTGTGTTGTTGTAATATCAATCACTTGTAAGACATACCTGCTCAGACCCATAATATTGCACTATGTTTGGATGACGCAATCGACTCAGTAAAGTGATTTCCTGTCACAAGGTAGAAAGAACTAAGACAAAAGAATCTACATGTGGGCACTAAATTTCATAAATCTTTAACCAAAGGCATGACAATCAACTTACCTGCATTAACTGCTTGGCACTTTCCTTTGACTTGGCATCATCTGAAAACAATATCACCTCCTTCATTGCACACATTTCACCACTTTCACTGGCAAAATGAAGAGATCAAATCAAATATGCACAACTCAATTTTTCTTAACAATGGAACACTCAAAAGTCAGGTGATGTGTAAGAGGTCAATAAATCAAGATACACAAGAATAACTCATTAATAATAGACACAATCACATTCTTTCAAATGGTAATGTCTCTCTAGCAGAAATTAAAGACCATATAGCAATTAGATTGTAAAGACAGTCAACAGCCAAAATGCAATTATCATACGCTCTCATCAGACAATTTACCTGTTAAAACCAACATAAACATGTCCAAATGTGCCTCTACCAAGTAACTTTCCCTTTTTCCAGCGTGAACCAGGGCTTGTCGGATTTTCTGACTTCCCAGGACTTCGTGGCAAAGAGTGAGATGCTGCTGCTGAGTTTGAATGAGAAAAGGGGGAGGAATTGGAGATTGTAACAGGAGGGAGAGGCAACCGGTGGCTTTGTTGCTTCCCATCTTCAGGCCAGCTTGTTTGTGAGTCAATGGCTGCTCTGGGATGAATAGGTGTAACAGCACCACTTTGAACTCTAGAACTGGGCCCAGGACTAGTCATTCTAGGACTAGGTATTGGAGAACATTCAGGGCTACCCCTGCTTTGTTGCCAGAATGGTTGTCCTGACATGTCTCCTCCCATGGAAGTATGCCCAGAGTTATAACCTGAACCAGGACTGGAGCACTGCCCAGATCCTAATAAAATGACATCAGAATAAGGCTTCCCCACCAAGAAACAAGAATTTATGTCTGTGCCAAATACTCTCATTGGACTTCTAGAAGGACTTGACATGTTGCTATCAGGAGCGTTGCAGAAAGCCCCGTGATGCAGAACCTGTAGATTTGGCACATGAGTGCTTAGAAGTCTCTGTTTAGGTGATGCAGGGGAAGTATGATTACTCAAAGTAAGGTTGGCCAGTTTTTTTCCATCTCTTGGGCTTAGTTGGCCAACAGCAGAAGTATGATCCTTGAACATTGAACTTCAGCAAAAATAAAATACATTTTGTCAGGGATAAATTAACAATTGGTAGCAGACAAGTATAAACTATGCACTAAATTGTATTACATGCAGGCTCACCTGGAACAACTGCATGCAGTAGTTTTAGTCCCATGGTCATAGTCAGTTGCCTGTGGACTATGAAGATTCGAGTCAATAGGATCATCACTATCAATGGAGCCATCACTGGAAACTGAACCAGTTATGAAATCCACATCCAAATCTGCTGGATTTGGCCTACTGCGAATGCATCCAGGTTTTGGGAGAGGCAAAAACAACAATGACTTTGAATTTTTCTGTGGCCTTGGTTTTGTTGGCATACCAATTCCAGAGTCTGTACGCCCAACATCTGGAGCACGATTGCCCGGAAGGGGAAGCGGTTGGGCATGGGGCCTCTCAGTAAAGCTTTGGCATCTAGAAACAAGTTTGGAAGGTGATGATGATCTGGATTCTGCTTGAGATAGAGATTCCTTCTCTGAGACTGTGTCACTGCGATGTCTTTGAGACCCACCTGACCTACTGTTTGTTTTGCCTTCAGATGGACTCCTAAATTTTCGATGTAGCGTGTCTATGAAACTTTCATTGCTTGGTTTTTTCTTCACTTCTTTTGAAGCCGACTTCCACCAAGAAGGCATTTTTCTGATTGTTAGAAATCAACAAACCAATGGGCTAATTCTCTTAGTTAGCTATTCCATCTCAACCATCAAAAACTAGTTCATAATGTCCCCATTTTTGGTCGTCAAGCACATGAACAACTCATGCAGCTTCAGACCAGTCAAAGTTTCAACCTCTTATCCCAATAATGAAGTCCATTGCTCAAGAAGTTTCAATTAAAGACAACCATGCTAGATTTCCAGGAATAATTGGAATGAGATCACAACTTTATTACGGATGATGAAACCTGAAGAGATGAATAAATCTCTATTATTTAAAGGCCTTGAAGTTTAAACACAAACACGTGCTTCCTTGCATTTGTCAACCCACAATTTCTACTACCATCTGATTGTAAATAACTCCATCTGTTCCAGAAGACGGTAGACACAAACTGCTTCTGGCACAATTGGGTCAACCCAACAATAATGAAAATGTTAAAATGGTTCCAAAAAAAATGAAAGATCAGCTAGTTTATTAGCTTTCCCAAGCAGCCTCTAAATTAACAGAAGCTCCAAACTTTGGGGTTTCAATTTCTAAATCTAAAAATTTCGGGGGAACCCCCATTCGACTTCAACGTCACGGTTACTTTCGTGGGTCATCCAAATCACGCTATCTCAAGGCTTCAACTCCATGTCATATCAACTTACATGGTGATATGATATTAAATTTTTTTAATCCCTTCAAAACAACCCAGAATCTATGATCTTGACTTTCTTACACCGTTTGTTCAAAAGATAAAAAAAAAAAAAAGACGACTTCTTCAACATAAGAACAAACAAGTGGCTTCACTCTCTTACATTTCCCATTTCTCTCCTTTTCACAAATTATCTCGCGAACCAAACAGACTATGACGATCTCCCTTGCTTAAAAAGCACAAAATCCACCCAACAGATCTACACGCAGATTGCAAACAACAGCAGACACGTAGATTGCAAACAACAGCAGACGACAGACAAACACCGAAACCAACTAGCTCTCATAAACAAAAACAAAATAAGGTATGAGAAGAAACACTTACCTTACCAGAACCTGGGAAGCTACACCAGAGCAGTAATTGAATCAGCCCAAATCGATAGACAGAACGATGGTCTATCTTTCAAAGTTGGTTCGTGAAATAGCACATAAATGAGCTTCCAATCTAAGAACAGAGAAGGTGAAAGAGAATGATTTTTCTTTTTCTTTTCTTCTTTCCTTTTTCTCCTTTGTTATGTGAGCTCGTAGGAGATCGCGTCAGGAGAGGAGGAGAGAGAGCGTAGTGTAGAGAGAGAAAGTACGTCTGGGCTCAGACATGAATATTGTAAATTTTTTTGGGTTTTTTTAAATTTTTTTTGCCAAAAAAAAAAAAGATAATGATAGTGTAAATTTTGTTTGAAGGTAATTACGTTATGTGGTTTTTTATTTTATATTTTTTCCTTCTGGCCTGGTAACATTTCACCGTCACGGCTTGCTTTTGCTTGCCCAATTGTGGTTCAGATAATCAGTGTTGTTAATCTCACTTTTCTTACATGAATAAACAGACAAACAAACATAAAACAAAGTTCAAGTTCAAGACGATTAGTTCTATCTTCTAATCTTTCGTACGTTTTTTTTCCTTTTTTTTTTTTTTAAAAAAAAAAGAGAGTAATGATTTAGAGTTAATCCTAATACAATTAGTGGGACCATAGCATTTGTTTTCTTCCTTTTTTTTGGGGGGGGGGGCAGGGGTTTCTCTTCAATCTCCTTTGCACCTTTAAAAAAAAAAAAAAAGCCCTATTAATTATTAAAATAAGAATTGTTACCGTAAGAATAATTTAGCTGCCAATGCTGAATTTTGCGTGGGCGTCTTGGGTCTAGAGTGCCTGGTGAGAAAGAAACTGTGGGTTTCCTTCCGCCGAGTCATCCAGAGTCTTATCAATTAAAAGTTTTTCAAGGGTCTTTTTTTTTTTTCTATTGGTTCAGATGTTTATTTATTGTTATTAATAGATGGAGAACAAATGTTATTGACTGTTTTTTTTTTTTTTTTCTCCCACTATTTTTTTGTGACGTTGAACTTTTCTAGAATTTTTCTTTATGAAATTCTTATTTCATATATTGCAAGATCTTTCTTTATGCGAATACTAGCAATAAAACTGTAATTGAAATCAACATACCGTTGTCCATTATGCTGATGTCCCGCAGTGGAGATGGGAAGCCTCTTCTGTTTCGTTCCTGAACGCTTCTCTCTTTTCTCCTACTCTTTCCCCTTTCTTTTCTTTACGTTTTCTCTCTCTGATGGTTAAGCACACGGAAAGGTCTGTAATAGCATATATATATATATATATATATATATATATATATATATATATACACGTCTTCCTTTCCTGTAACCGTTACCTTAAATAGGAAGATCCTCTCTTTCTGTAATAATTATCTTAAATGAGAAGATACTCCTTTTCCTGTAACGGTTATTCTTAATAGGGGAAGATATATATACACATATTCCTTTTCTGTAACGTTTATTCTTAATAGGGAGAGTGGAGGGATTTTAAACCCGATGACCCAAATTACCGTTATGCCTAACCGACCATCATATTAGGCCTTTTACTTTGAGTCATACTTTAAATGACATGGACCACTCATGTTAATTAATTTAACAATCTCCCACTTGGTCCATGTCATGACTTGATGAAACAATAACAATTAAGTGCACACAATTCTTAAAGATCATCAAATCACAACACTTAATTGAATTAAGATGATTGGATCATGGCGGTCACACATCTTATAGCAATATGATTCCTTCCATGTATCACATAATCATCATAATTCATAATACTTTACTGAGGAACATTGAAACTTTAAACTGTCATTCTCATATATGCTATTAATTATCTCACAAACCATAATTGTATACATCTAAACAAAGATAACAGAGCACAAGTAAAACCATAACTTTAATTGAATTCACGAGTGTCACAATGATATGAGCATTATAAATATTGGCTTTCAATTGTATAAGGACCTGTCCATAATGCCCATCCGATCAACATGTCCAGTAAATGTTTTCGGTGGCAAACCTTTAGTTAACGGGTCCGCTACCATCAACTCAGTGCCAATATGCTCAATGGACACTCTTTGGTTTTGCACTTCTTCTTTAACAGATAGGTATTTCAAATCCATATGTTTCGCACCTTTAGAATACCTATCATTCTTAGAGAAGAAGACTGCTGCAGAATTGTCACAAAAAATTCTTAACGGCTTTCTATACTGTCGACCAAACCAAGCCTTAAGATAAAATTTCGCAACCACAATGCATGAACAGTAGCCTCAAAGCATGCTACAAATTCAGCCTCCATAGTGGAAGTAGCAATGACAGATTGCTTCCCGCTTTTCCAGGAAACTGCTCCTCCAGCCAGGATAAACATGTAACCAAATGTAGATTTCCTCGAGTCTACACATCCAGCATAATCTGAATCCGAGTAGCCTACTACTTCAAGATGACTTGATCTTTTATAAGTAAGCATGTAATCTTTGGTGCCTTGTAAGTACCTAAGTACTTTCTTTCCGGCTTTCCAATGATCTATTCCAGGATTACTTTGATATCGGCCAAACATTCCAACTGCGAAACTGATGTCTGGCCGAGTACATGTTTGCGCATACATCAGGCTTCCAACCAGTGATGCATAGGGAACTGATTCCATCACTTTCCGTTCCAAATCATTCTTTGGACATTGTAATTCACTGAACTTGTCCCCTTTCTGAATTGGAACTATTCCTGTTGAGCAATTTTCCATTCTAAAATCTCTCTAATACTTTATTGATATAGCCTTTCTGAGACAATCCTAACAATCCTTGTGATCTATCACGGAATATTTCTATTCCTATCACATAGGATGCCTCATTCATATCTTTCATTTCAAAAGTTTCAGAGAGAAATTTCTTCACATTATGTAACAAACCTATGTCATTAGCGGCCAAAAGAATGTCATCGACATATAGGACTAATATAATGAACTTGCTCCCACTGACCTTCATATAGATACACCGATCAACGGTGTTTTCTACAAAACCGTATGACGTAATGGTATTATTGAACTTAATATACCATTGTCGGGAGGCTTGTTTCAGTCCATATATCGATTTCTTTAATTTACACACCAAATTTTCTTGCCCCGTAGTGATGAAACCTTCAGGTTGGTCCATATACACTTCCTCTTCCAAGTCACCATTCAGAAAGGCGGTCTTTACATCCATTTGGTGGAGCTCTAGATCATTATGATCCACCAATGCCATAATAATTCTAAAAGAGTCTTTCTTAGAAACTGGAGAGAAAGTCTCCTTATAGTCAACACCATCTCTTTGAGTGAAATCTTTGGCTACAAGTCTGGCCTTATACCTTTCGATGTTACCGTTCGAGTTTCGCTTGGTCTTGAAGACCCACTTACAGCCAACTCGTTTTGATCCTTCAGGTAACTCTACTAGCTCCCAGACTTGGTTTACATCCATCGATTTCATCTCTTCTTTCATGGCATTGAACCACCTTTCAGAATCATTACATTCCATGGCTTGTTTAAATGAGACTGGATCTTTATCAATGCTCAATTCCGATTCATACTCAAGTGAGTAAACCACATAATCATTTGAAACTGCTGGCCTTTTCTATCTTGTAGACCTCCGTAATGCCATTTCTTGTGGTATCACTTGTTCACTTGTAAATTGAATATTGTCACTTGGTTCATCTCTTATGTGTTCACTTTGAGTGTTTCGAGTATCAATTTGTTGTCCTTGCATGTCACGTGACTGTGATGCAACATAAGGAATAACAATTTGAGTAGAAACACTGGGTGTGGGAATACAGACATGAGTAGGAGTACTCACTGTGGACCATTCATTTTGTGATTCTTTAATATCCACCTTTCGTGATTCCCCACTCCCACTGAACTGACCATTTTCAATGAACCGAGCATTACCAGACTCAACTATTCTAGTACTATGGTTAGGGCAGTAAAACCTATACCCTTTGGACTTTTCAGAATAGCCAATGAAGTAACCACTAATGGTTCTTGCATTAAGCTTTCCTTCATGTGGATTGTATATCCTTACTTCTGCTGAACAACCCCAAACATGAAGGTGTCTCAAACTGGGTTTCCTTCCTGTCCATAACTCGTAAGGAGTTTTAGGGACAGCCTTACTAGGAACTCTATTCAGCAGATATGCAGCAGTTCTTAATGCATGCATCCACAAAGATAAGGGTACAGTATTGTAATTCAACATGCTCCTAACCATATCCATAAGTGTGCGATTCCGCCTTTCCGCTACACCATTCTGTTGTGGTGTACCAGGCATTGTATACTGTGCACATATGCCTCGACTCTCAAGAAGTTTTGCAAATGGACCAGGACATTGTCCACTTTCATTGAATTTTCCATAATATTCACCACCCCTATCTGACTTAATCACTTTTACTTTTCTATCTAACTGCCTTTCAACTTCATTAATAAACACCTCTAGGATGTTTACAGACTGAGACTTTTCATGCAGTAGATACAAGTAACAATATCGTGAATAGTCATCTATAAAGGTGATGAAATATTTTCTCACCACCCCATGTTGGGATATCAAACGGGCCACAAACATCAGTGTGTATCAATTCTAAAGGCTCATTGCTTCTTATGGCTGGGTTCTTTGATGTATGTTTTGTTTTGTTTCCCTTTTATACAATCAACACATACATCCCAATCAGTAAAATCCAATTGAGGCAGGACATCACCTTTCATCAACCTCAATATCCTTTCTTTGGATATATGACCCAATCTTTGATGCCATAAGAAAGCAGAACTTTCATCATGCATATTACGTTTGTTACCTATACCATGCTCAACAAGAAATATGGAATCAGCATACATAGCATCAAGATTCAAACGGTACAAATCATCAATCAAAGTACCCGATCCATAATAGTACGAATGTCTATACAATGAAAATGCACCATTTCCAATCTTGAGGTTAAATCCTTCTTTATCCAACTTTGCAACAGAAACTAAATTTCTAGCACATTCAGGAACATAGAGACACTTTTCTAGATCCAGATGACACTTGGTGTCCAAGATCAATCTGTACGTCCTAATCCCTTCTATTCGTGCCTTCATTCTGTTTTCCATATAGAGGAACTTCTCAGTTCCTGTTATGGGCTGGATTGAAAGGAATCCCTGCATAATATGTGACACATGAATAGTAGCTCCAGAATCTAACCACCAAGTATTATTGGGCACTTCAATTATGTTTGATTCAAAACATACTGATATACAGTACGTACCTTTCTTTTCGAACCAAGCCTTTCTTTTTGGGTAATCATTTTTGAAGTGACCCATCTTTTTGCAGAAGAAGCATTTCTGATCTTTCTGGATCTGACCTCCAGTGACTTTCATAGAGGCTTTGTCCTTCTTCTTACCTTTCTTATGTGGTTTAGACCTGCTACCACTAGCATCCTTATGAATGATGAGATGAATGGAGTGATCCTTCATCTTCTTTAATCTCCCTTCCTCCTGAACTAACATGGCCTTAATTTCTTGAAAGTTCCATTTCTCTTTAATAGTGTTATAATTCACTTGGAACTGGCCAAATTCAGGAGGCAGTGAGTTTATGATGAATTGAACCAGAAATGATTCACTCACATCCATGCCCATTGTTTTCAACCTTGCTGCTAGATTAGCCATACTGGTCACATGATCATGAATGGGCTGTGACCAATCAAATTTCTTGGTTGTCAGCTCACTCATTAGGGTTCCTACGATGGATTTATCAGTTATATCTGATTGAGAGTATTCCTTAATTCTCATCAGAAATTCCCTCGCATTTTCCGTCTTAGGCATCGATGGCTTGACGTTTTCAGCTATCGTCATTCGCATCAAATTCAAACTCAGCCTATTGGACCGTACCCAAGCCTCATAAAAAGACTTATCAGATTCTGTACTAGTCCCTGTAATGACTGCAGGCTTTTCATCCGAAATGACTGCTAAGTCCAGGCCCAATACACCCAAATGAAACTGAATATGCTCAGACCATTCAGCATAGTTCAGCCCATTGAATTTGACCATTGAATTGCCTAAGGCGAATACACATTGGTGGAAGCTGCAAATATAATCCAAATTTATACGTTAATGTTTTTGAGTAAACTCTAATGGATTCAGATACATTACAAACTTTAATTATGTATTTAAGTTCACCTTTGGGTGATCCTCAAATACATAACTCTAATCAATAATGATGCTAATTTAAATAAACTTTAATAGATCAATTAATCATACTAAAATTAACATGAATGTTATCTTTGGATATACAATCACGTTTACTTAGTATATTAATTAATCCCTTTTAGTGTCATTAATTATAAGCAATGATCCATCTTTGGATGATCTCCTAGCTTTATAATTAATAACCACAATTGTTCATTTCAAAACATTTTATTAGCATCTAAAATGAACAATTAAAATTCACAGTCAGCTGTTCAAATCCATTCAAAGCCAGGCCACTTTGGTGACTAACAAGCTTTTAATATTTGACGCAGGTGGGACCCGCGTACCAGGCAACCAATATATTTGTTTTATCCCGCGTTGTAATTATTGATTACACGCAAAGGAAAAACAAAATACAACCTAATAAAATAAAATACTACCCGAGCACCACCATACTGCAGGTGGGAACCGCGTACCAGGCAACCAATATATTTGTTTTATCCCGCGTTGTAATTATTGATTACACGCAAAGGAAAAACAAAATACAACCTAATAAAATAAAATACTACCCGAGCACCACCATACTGCAGGTGGGACCCGCGTACCAGGCAACCAATATATTTATTTTATCCCGCGTTGTAATTATTGATTACACGCAAAGAAAAAACAAAATACAACCTAATAAAATAAAATACTACCCAGCACAAAGAGATAAAGAAAACCAAATTGCAATATTCGCAGACCCGCTCTGATACCAATTGTTGGACTTTTCTAGAATTTCTCTTTATGAAATTCTTATTTCATATATTGCAGGATCTTTCTTTATGCGAATACTAGCAATAAAACTGTAATTGAAATCAACATACCGTTGTCCATTATGCTGATGTCCCGCAGTGGAGATGGGAAGCCTCTTCTGTTTCGTTCCTGAACGCTTCTCTCTTTTCTCCTACTCTTTCCCCTTTCTTTTCTTTACGTTTTCTCTCTCTGATGGTTAAGCACACGGAAAGGTCTGTAATAGCATATATATATATATACACGTCTTCCTTTCCTGTAATCGTTACCTTAAATAGGAAGATCCTCTCTTTCTGTAATAATTATCTTAAATGAGAAGATACTCCTTTTCCTGTAACGGTTATTCTTAATAGGGGAAGATATATATACACATATTCCTTTCCTGTAACGTTTATTCTTAATAGGGAGAGTGGAGGGATTTTAAACCCGATGCCCAAATTACCGTTATACCTAACCGACCATCATATTAGGCCTTTTACTTTAAGTCATACTTTAAATGACATGGACCACTCATGTTAATTAATTTAACAGGTGAATCATTCTTGTTTCTCATGCCTGTTTAGGTGGGTGAAAGATTCTTTGTGTGAAGTATCAAAGACAGCCTCAACCCCCCATCCCACCCACCGCGCCCCGCCTCTCCCGGCCTAAGAAAGGACTCAAATTGACCTGTAGCCTATCTTTATGTTGACGTGGTAAATTAAGCATGAAATAAAAAGGTTCTATGTTGACATCAATGATATGGTGAGTAAAGCACGATATAAAAAAGTTGAAAAAAAAAATTCCACCGAAATTAAAAGATATTTGCAGACATCGCTTTCATTTGTAGACTTCTTCAAACACTGCCATCCTTTTTAGGCATACATACATACATGGCAAGCTGGCTCTCCATTGACACGAGTAATCGATTTCTTTAATTATTATACTTTTTTTCTGGGATTAATTACGAAGATTTGAATGTTATAGATTCCTTTACAAACGGGAAACAAAATAATAATAATAATTTACAAATGTTATGAATGGAAACAAGCCACTAACTAAAAATGACAATCCCTTCTTATTTTATCATCAATCGTCCTTCCTTTTCCCTGTAGTGACTCGAATAGATAATTTTGATTTTTTGTTTTAGTACATGGCTTGGCTTTATTATCATCTTTTTTATTTTTTTAACTTCAGCGCACTAAAATTTTTATCCCTGTGTTTTTTTATTATTTATTTATTGGGGGAGGGGGGGTGGGGTTCATTGTAATGTCAACTGATTCGTAGACTCAGCTAATCCAATTTTGTCAAAACAAATTTAAGATTCTTTAATGCTGGTTATTGTTCATAGGCTTCATCGCCTTTCAATTTTGGGATGGCCCATCCAGAACATTGAAACTGCTTTTGGTACAATATTGGAAGCGTAGGCTTTATGCCAAATCATTCATGCTTTTATCTACATGTGTTTAATAATGGTCAAAGTAATCGTTCCGCCCGTCTCTCCTCTGCCTAAAAACTTTGGAAACAATCATTTGGGGGGGGGGAGGAAATCCAGTATTTATATATTGTGATTTTAAAATCCGTGTCATAATTTCTTAATGCCTGTATATTATTATTATTATTATTATTATTGTAATTTAGCCAGCAACAAGTTTGATCGAACCAACGTACATTAGCTTTGCTTACAATTTCTTGCCATTGTTTGTGTGCGATTATATATATATATATCATTCATTCTTATCCATTTTGGGTTAGCAATTACCACCCCATATGGATCGAACCCGATTCATAATATCTCTTACAATTTTTTCCTTTTTTAACTGCTGTGTAAGGTAATATCACGATTCACTTCACTGCTTTCATGTATCCCCCAATCATATTAATTATAAGCTCCTTCTCTCTACCCTATTTAAAAATAAAATCATATTTATCATTACTATGAATTTGCGTTATCTCGTCACGACATTGCTCTGTATATTTATTTTATTTATTTTTGCACATATATATCAATATAAGCTCGGCCCCACATTACTTTCTTATCATGTTTTGACAGCAAACTTGACGTTGCCGCATTTTCTATCCTCACACGCGGCCATATGGCGACAAAACAACAAACACGTGTTGTTTTTACAGCTCGGCCTATGATTTGTGCGGGACTTCCCAATTAAATGTGTCACGTCTTGTCTTTAACGATTTGTACCAAACATCGGGTGGATAAAAAAAAAAACCAATTTTTTAGGTCAATTAATTAATTAAAAAATAGTAACTTTATGGGAATACGCTAATTATGATGCGGCGGGTATGATTCAATCAAATAAAAAATTTTAATTAAACTTGTTGTCAATAACGTTAACCTTTGATTCTACCCACTTTTAAAAGAAATTTGAGTTTGCCCAAGCACACAGTAAAAATAATAGAGAATCCATTTCTAACTTAACTACTACAAGTCAGAGAGAGGTTTAATTGACAATGAGTCCTGTGTACGCGATTATTTATAGCAATCGATGGAGAGTAATTTAACATCATAATTGGACGGCCAGATTCCTTCTCCTTTTGAGTAAAACTTACTGGTCAATCAATGTCCATAAACAATTACTATGCTTGTTAAGAGTTAATAATTTCTGCTTGTGTAAACCATGTCAAGTGTCTTTTTCTTTTTTTTGTGGGGGGGGGGGGGGGGGGGCTAGGGAGTTTTGCGTTTAAGTGATGTCCGAGTCAACTTTTCTCTTGCACATTACATTGATAGATTACCCTAGTACATCTTCCAATTATTATTATTAGATGAGGAGGTGTCTGCAAGCTTCTTTTTTTTTTTTTTTTTTTCTAAGTTGAAACACCTCAAATTCCATCGTGAATAAAAAGAAAAACGAAGAGTTGAAATATTTACTAGACTCCAAGATACGTCTTGCCCTTTTTATTTGACTCGTGATAACAAATGGACTTGCATGAAATTTTAGGACAGTGTGACGCTGACGTCTATTCGGGTGTAAATGGATTTGTAGAGATATTTGGGGGCAGGAAAGGGGGTAGCAACTCAGAGCGACCCATGAAACTGACAGTCCATTGGGTGTTTCTAGGAGACTGGCCCAATCTGATTGCACTTAAAACATTTAGCAATATGATGTGCCCAATAGCACTTGTAAGGTTAACAGTTCCTATGAACTAGCCCAATTAGATGGAGACATTGAAAATCATGATGCCCGATGCAAAATAGCTCCACGGCATAAAATTATTTTTCGTCCCTTCTTACCTCGATTTTCGCATTAAGAAATGAGTGAAAAAAGCTCCTCGATTTGACATATATTTGAACAGAGGTATGCGCATGCTTTAGCAAGAAAATTTTTTGCCCAGGACCTTGGAGAGCGCTGAGAACATCATCTTACAAATGTGAAGCTAACGGCCGTAAACTAAAAGAGTGCAACGAACTCCGAATTTAAGACGCTTGAAGAAAGACAAAATTGTACCCAAGTGGTGATACGACGCTGTTTTGCGGGTTTCGGTTGGGATAGAAAACGAATGGGCTTGATTGTCAGGGTTTGGAGCCACGTGGGTCCCTACTCCCTAGTACCAAATTAAAACAAGGCACAAGAGAAGCCTGCGCATTCAACTCAATCATCAAACTCAATATTCCAATCAGAAACTGAAATTGTGAAGCTGATCGTTAAACCATAATTTTTCTTCACGGAAGGTCCTATAATGTGTCATCAATCTTCGTGTTTCTCCAGATTGCGAAACAGAGCTCATTTTGGTCGGTGGCCTACTGTTCGATTCATTTGTTCGGAAAAATTGTCCGCAAAGAGACGTGAGAATTGGCCATTGCCCAACAAACGTAATTTGGCTAATCCTTAGCCAGCATAGCAGACGCTGGCATGGGATCTGTACGTCAATGGCATACGACCTGCCGGCCTTGTATCAACCCCCGGATCAGCCTTGTTTCCCCCAGAGGTGAAACAATAATTCTACGATGCCTCCTCGTATCGTTGTCTTCGGCTTAAGATACCCTTCTTCAATAGCCTTTTCACAAAAAGATTAAGCAGATTCTTCTACTAGATGTTGACCGCACCATGGAGCATCACAGGAAAAACAACGGGCTTGCTCGTGACGGTTTGAATCAAACTTAATCAATATAACGGGTAGGCAAATACATGAGCAACAAATCGGAGCTGTTTGACAGAACCCGTCTGTACTACTCTGTGTAAGAATTCATTCGGCCTGTTGAATCCAAGACCGGCCTAACGAACAACTCAGATCATGCACAACCGGAGGCAATATAGTCGCATGCTTTTTGTTGAAGTAAAACAAATTCTTTCATCACACATGATGAGGGACAAAAATCTAGGAAAACAATGCCTGTATATGCAAGTGCTGCTTTTTTGTGGCATAAAGCGGGAAATGAAAACAAAAAAAGAATGATGTATCAGTCCGAGATAATGCTCCCTAAAAGCTATTTCCCATTTGCATTCGAATTTTGGTTCAAACCAAATGAATGGTCCTTTTGCCTGTGCCATCTATCTTCTATCAGCGTTTTGAACCAATATTCAAACGACTGTATCTTTCTAAATGAAGTGCCTTCAGACTTGCATCTGACAGATCAATCATTCAGTGCTACAATAGCTTTCATGCTGCATAGTTTCAATGTCAGCTGACCTCTGGTTGTAGCATTGGGAAGAAAGTCCAGTTGCTCTCTGGCCTAGCTTCCTTTCCAGCAGTTGCTTCATTGGCCCACCACTCAGAGCTAATAGTGCGCTTATCGGGAACTTCCCCTTTTGAGTTGTCAAAGTTAAACTCTTTGATTGACCCAAGAGTGATGGAACGATGCTTTCTATAGCAGTGCTCTTCTTCGGTTTCTTCGGAAGGTTTCTCAGATACTTCTCTCGAAGTTTCCCCGACATGCAAACAATTTCGACTGCTCAGTTGCATCCTGTCACTTTCTGTTAGGTTTTCTGCCACCATGTGCTGCGGGTATTCTAAGAAAGTTCTGTTAGATGCTCCCGACTTAATTTCAAGACCACGTGCAACTTCTTCACCGCTTAACTCAAATGATACTCTTTGATAAACTACTACGTCACCAATTTTCATAATGTTGTCGGAATTGGCCAGAGATGCAACCTCAGAAATAGGGTTCTCCAAAAGTCCCCCATTATCGGGGGTCAAGCATCCTGAGCCCAGTCTTGAACGGAGCCCCACACCATCTTGAGTCACAGATCCAGAACCAAACCTCGAACCTAGCCCAACACCATCTGGAGTCACAGATCCAGAACCAAGCCTCGAACCCAGCCCAACACCATCTGGCGTCACAGATCCAGAACCAAGCCTCGAACCCAGCCCAACACCATCTGGTATCACAGAACCAGAACCCAATCTGGAACCCCATTTACGAGCTGTAAAATGCTCAAAGCGCAAGAACTTTGGAGCTTCTCTCACGTGGATATCGAGAATAGGATTTCGATCAGGGAAAGGAGAAGAGGTGCCTGAATTTGACACTGCTGAGCCCGGTGAAATGAGCTGACCCGCTGGGCTTCCTGGGTAGAGCTGATAGGAGTGGAATTCACTGTGGGACAATGCAAGCTTTTGATTGGTCCCACTATTACTTCTAGCACGCTCTAGAGAAGATGTCAGGAGTTGAGCAAATGGCACCTCAGGGGATGAAGGTGTGGTCAATTGAACAGATTCTGGAGGAGGGGTGAAAGAAGCAGTGGATGGTTCGGTGGTGAAGGCTGAAAATGCAGGTGGTGTGACTAGCTGGGTTTCATGTGCATAAGGGCCTATGGCAAAAATTGAAGCAGGTCCACCAGGTGAGAAAGAATTCACAGAAAGTGAGGTGAGAGACACCAATCCTGCAGGTGATTGAGTGGCAGAAGGGGGATCAGATTGGAGGAATGAAGCAGGTGAAGAGGGAGGGGCGCTAAAGGGAAGCACGGTGGAAGTTGATCGAGCTTGATTTTCGGCGACAGGCATCACAACCCCTGGTACCTCTGGTTCAGAAATGAGGACAGCATGACCAATTCGCTTGCTAGTTTTGTGGTATCCAAAACACCAGCAGAGACTCCACCAGCTTCCCCACCTTTTCTTCTGTGTTAAAATAAACAAGAAAGAAGTTTGTAAACAAATGCTTTCAAAAGGTTGCAATTGTTCATTTTATCTTCATATTTTCAAATACTTTTCATATAGTAGAAAGGCAGCAATCAAATGCAGAAATACAACAACAATATCAAAGCTTTAATCCCATATTTTTTATATGTTTATTTTTCCTGTTGTCGATGATAAAGCAAAAGCAATTGAAACTCCCATTGCCCCAGCACTCATGAACATGGGCACACCCATTTGGTAAAGCCATGCAGCCTTAGTCAACTAAACTAGAACTGTGACACTATACCGCTACTTCAAACCAGAACCAATAGAAAGAATCGCTTAAAAGGTTCTGGCAGTGACTTCGACGATAGACAGCGCTCCCAACACACAGATAGCAAGCAACTTATTTCTTTGATTGATTAACCAGGGAATCGATTATGTGAGGAAGCTGGCAGAGCTCCCCCTTCCACGTAGATTTGGATGCAGAAAATGATAATTCCCAGGGGAATGGCCTAGAGTTGTCTCTTCTTAAGACGTTAATTCACCAGCCTTTTGAATCACTCTTTTCTCATTTATAATCCCACTTTATTCTGAGCAGGACCAAATAATTCTCTCTTTACAAGCAGGGCAAAAGGTTTCTGATACAGTGATACAAACCAAAAATCCAAACTCCTTTTAAGCTTATGAAGTGGATTTGCAGCTGAATGGACTCTAAATTCGAAAATTCAAATCTTTGACATCTTCTTCATTTCTCCCATTTCATATAACCAAGTTTCCATATGGACATGGACATTGTTAACCAACAAATTTAGAGAAAAATAATAAGATACAGAAGACCCATGAACTTATTTTCGGCTAACTTGATTTAACTTTCCACAATGAATATTTATAAGAGAAGGAAAATTTAGAATCTAATATAAAATCCACCCTCTGCAGCCTAGAGAAAACTAAATCTTAAGTTATCTAAACGGTGCTTCTTAGATTACATTGCTCAAAACCAAACTCAATATCCAGCAAAGCCCTTCTCATTCCATTTCCAAATTACTCTCAACACTTTACAAGCTATGACAAAATTCCAAACATTATCAAAGTCGAATCGAACAAGCTCAAATTCAGTTTCTCCTTCTTTTCCCAAACTCTCTCTCTCTCTCTCTCTCTCCAAGCGGAGATTAAACTCACAATCTCTAAAGCGGAGAAGAACTAAAGCGAAGATACATCAAAACATGAAGCAATACGTTTTTCTTATGCATCAGTAGCCTGAGAAAACACACAGAAAGGCTGCGGTGTTCGGAAGAAACGCAACAAACCTAACACATCCGAGAGCAGCTAAAGCAAACCATGTATGAATATGTATGTTACATTACATGAGGTAAGCTAGTTTTTATGAACTTGCCGGAACTGTAGGAGGCTGGACATGAGACTCGGCGGAGACGATGGCGGAGGCAGCAGCGTTTATTGTCTCAACGGTGTTGTTTAGGCTGGTCATCTTCGATTCGGAATTACAGTTACAAAACGGAGCTCCGATAACATGTCAGAACTCCTGGTCTCGATCCGGAAATGGAGAATGGATCCCAGCAGAGTCTACAGAGAGACGCGGAGAGAGAGAGAGAGAGGAGAGAGGCCAAAAATCGTGCCATATAACAAATTAGCCCAATAGATCATGAGAAAATACGCGCTGCCTCTCTGTCTCCCCGTTTCCGTTACTCCTAGCAGTCCCTATCCTCCATTTTTCCATCGCTTTTGCAACTTAATTATTGCCACGTCAGCACTTGTTGGCGATTGAGACCCACCAATTCGTAGTTTAATTTTTATTTTTTTAAAAGCATTTGTTATATTTAGTTATTTTTTTAGCACAATAAATTCATCAAATCATATATAATTTTTATTATTTTAATTAGATTTCACTGAAATTTCTTATATCATATATATAATATTGAATTAGCTCTCTCTCTCTCTCTCTCTCTCTCTCTCTCTCTCTCTATATATATATATATATATATATATATAGCAACAATATTGACTAGTTTATGATTAAGAGCTTCTTGCCATTCCATTTCGAATATTTTCTGTGTTAATATTTTCTAAATTATATTATCAGTGTCAATGTATATATATATATATATATAATTAAAAATGTGAACGCTTGTACTGGGCCCCTTTTATTTAAATTGTTGGCTTGTATTTATTGTACTGTATAATAGCTCTATGGACTTTCCTTTCCTAACTAGAATTTGGCTAAATGGAAGAGAAAAAAAAAAAAAAGTAAGGAAGAAAATGTACATGCCACGGCTCTCTCCCTCTCCCCCCCCCCCCCCCCAAATTAGGAGAGGATTACGATACGAGACTGCCAACCATTTTGTTTATTTATAAAATTTTATTCTCTGTCTTTTCCTTTCGATTTTGCGCTGTGCCCTTTCTCGGGGTGATAATGTGATTATGTATTATTTATTGAAGATCCAAAAAATAATAACGACAATTTTTTTTTTAGGCCCCTTGAAAATGAAAGGTCTACTGGCTATTATAGGATTGGCATCGTGGAATATTTTAATGGCAGTGCTAGTTTACTAAAACGCCATTGGGATCCCAAGGAAATTAAAAGCTTGCCATGCAGTTATGGCGGATCCAAGCATAGGAAGTGAGAATGGGATACTCGTGATACCACTGTTGGTGTCATGTTCCGCTCGTGACTGGCTGGGCTGGTGTGACGCCCCATGTGGCTGGGCTGGGGGGTAGATCAAGTATATAATCAATTCTGATTACAACATCAGAACCGCTAAAGAAGCCGACGGACTTGCCTTCCGAACATTTCACCTTTTTAAGTCGCCAGATGAGTATTATTATGGATACTAAAACCCTCTTTCTTTCTTTTTAATTATATAACGTGTCATAATTTGGGCCAGACACAAGTCTTACTGAACTTTTACAGAGGAAATTAAAAGTTGTTAATTCATATTGTATTTCACGTCATTTAGTTTTTTTTTTTTTTTAAAAGAGAGTATTATTTTAGGTATCATTGTATGCAGTACCGTGGTTGCATCCCAAAATAAAATCCTTCTCCGAGTTTGTGGGGGAAATCTCAACTGAAAAGAGCAACAATTTCATTTCTGGGACTTTAATAAGCCTATTTCACATTTCTGAACTAGAAAAGCTCAAACGATGCACCTACGGAGAAGAGAACTGGAAAGATGTTTTTGTTTTGTTTTGTTTTGATTTGATTTGTATTGTTCCTTGGTGTAGCATAGCCAATTGAGCCAATAATTCAATTCGAGGTAGCTTTCCATGGAACAATCTATCCAGTTCACCGTGGCCCCATGTGACACGGGACTCGAGAGAACACAAGAAAATCACGTCTCAGCTACCCTTTGGGAATGCCCTTGTCACGTAATTTTTGGACTGGTTCAAGGGCATCGGAGTTCTTTTTATTTATTTGCCTTTTTGTATTTTACCTTTTTATTTCCCATAGCCTCTTATGTTCTCACTTGCCTTCGGACAAGGAAACTTTTTCAAAAGTGTGCACGTGTGCTTACCCACTTGTTGGGCACATATCCTCGTGTGGAAGCAAGAAAGTGACGTTGGGACTCCCCCTCCCCCTCCTCTCTGCCCTCCCTCTAAACTAATTTACAAGAACAAGACTTGCACGTGTGGACTCTTGCCTTGCCGTTATCCACTTGCACTCTGATAACGATATCACAGCCCCACCTCTGGGTTGTAATTTACCTCCGGTTGTCCTTCAAGACCTTGGAAAAGGCCCCTTTTTATTTTTTGAACCCATCTTTTAACCTTTCCGTATGTCTTTTATGTATGATTCTTAGCCTTTTTCCTTTTATGCATCTTTCATCCGATATGGCCGAAAAAATAAAAAGTCATTGAAATTACAATGATCGACTCTCTCTCCCGGTATCCTCTCGGTCCCCATACCACACGCACGCACATGCATGCATAAAAAAGGAAATCTCATTAGTGTATCATTTCATCCCGAACAAATTAAATGGCTTAAAAAGTTTACCATGATTGATTTTATCATCACCTTCTACTCGAACTTGTTGATTAACGGCGGTTGTAAGTTTCTTAACATTTATTTTAGGGACCCTAAGTTCGAAAAAGGAGAGAATGAGATTTTTTTCTTAAAAAAAAAGAATTAATCTAAAAAAATTATCCTTCTAGAATAAAGCTTAAAAGATTTAATAAAGTGTCACAGAAACAGTTAAGAAAAGAAAAGGAAGAAAAAAAAAAAAAAAGGTTCGTTGATGGGTGCGGTGGGAGGCGCAAGGACTGCATATTTGTCATAAATTGACCCCTTCATGGATGGGTAGCTTAGCTTTGTGCGGCTGTGTGGACCTACATGGCAAAAGCTGAAGCAACACACCACATGTCCAATGCTATCAAGTGAGTGGGAATTGATCTAAAAGTCTAAATTTATTTATTCAGACAAAAATTCGGCAACCCCAGAATTCCAAACCCCCCACGCAAGGCTTCAACATTCTCTTCCCCATCTCCTTGTACTCCTCCCTAGCCTCCCAACTTTTGCAATGCAATATAAGTGTCACGGTGGCGTGGCATGCCGTGTGCTTTCTTATCACAATTAACACATAAAAAGGGTCCCACCGGCTGCCCAAAGATGCCTTGATTAAGATGAGATGCGTTCTCGAGCAGCCGAAGGAATAGACCCACATTTGGATTGCTAGCCCAATGGGCCATTCCTCAACGCAAAGACCAAAATGCCAAACCATCAAGCAGCTCGTCGTGTTCGTATCTCACGACAACATTGCAGCTAACCCAATCGGCGACGGATGCTACCTCAACATTAAAATGGATTGCTTGTGCCTACATAATCTGAGTTTTGCAGAAATTAAATTGAATTGGGATTTTTCAGTCATTAAAATACGTGCAACTTTTAGGCTGGTGCAACTTTAGAAAAAATAAAAACAGAAGTACGGTTCATACTCTCCCCATCTTCTTGACCAAGAATAGACTGCAAATCTTTTCCCACGTACCCATAAAAACGTGTCCCCCTTTGAGTTCCCTCCACCATCCCGAATCTATTTTACCACTCAACTGTGTGTCATCAGGCGAAGGGATATTAAATAGGAAGGATATGCTAATTTTTTCTTTAATTATATTGGATTGGAAAAAAGAATTACAAGCAATGAAATCACATAATTATGTGATAAGTTTTCCTTACAACATGTTCATCGGCCTGTGAGATTCGAAATCTAGGTAGTTGCCATTTGCCGACCCACCATATCCATACATATCGAAAACCTTGTCCTCAGAGGGAATAATCCCATTTTCTCGTACCCTAAAGCCTTCCATTGGTGAAGCCCAAGGAGCTGGAGTTGACGGGTTGGAGCTAGAAGCCTCTTGGCTAAAGCTCAGAATGCCGGGATTTTGAGGGGAATTCCCAGCTGCCCTTCTGTTGGATGAGCCGGCTGCTGTCAGGGGAATGGAAGCTGATTGCTGCTGGTTCTTCATTGGAGATCTAGGTCGTAATGCCTCTATTTCGGGAGTGGTCAGGACGAGATGAGGTGCATCCGGGGGAGGATTTCGTCCGCCTCCTCCTTGCCAAACTTTACCATCTTTGTCAGCAAAATTCCTCACGTATGCCTGATGGAAGCCAAATCTCAGTTAGAATTATTGTACAGTAAACTAGCTATTGGAACCACACAAAAAAAAAAAAAATGAATTGAAGGTTAATTCACTATGCTCAAGCAAGTACAAATCCAGTCCAGGTTAACATGCACATAAACCACTCTATACAGAATATCCAATTGATCACTCTGAAATGTAAAAATGCTCCAAGTTCTATGGTTATGATTTCTTCAAATATCCACATAAGAAAATTAATCACAGTACTTTCATTATTGAAGACACCATTCAATCTTGCCAACAAAATTTCTTTAGTTTAGAATGTACAAATCCCGATAAATCAACCACAAAGACTAAACTTCCATTATCAAGGGAAAAGCCCAGCAGAAAACTGAAAGATCCATGTTGTTTCAATCGTGAATAGGAACCCTTCAGTCCTATCATAAAAAATATATCTATGAACGAATGAATGAAGTTTAAATTGTTATTCAGCTTCGGAAGCAGCTCCAAGCAAGTGGTGGAGTGAGTGCGACTATAGTAAGTAGCTTTGTTTCCAAAAGAGAATGGTACCTCAGCACTGAAATTTGACGAGGATAGTCCTTTACCAGCCGTGAGCCAACCAGATCGGATATTGTGGTCTTCACCAAAAAGCTCAAGCCTTCTGCGTCCAAGGGAGAAATGCTCAATTATCCTATACATATCTTCAGGCTTTTGAGTTGAACCTGCAATTGGCATAAATTTGATGGTAAGGCTTTGTCACCAATTTGAAGGCCATAAAAAGGAATAGAAAGGCAGTATTTGGTATATGACACGACTCCTTTAGGGAAATTGTGCGGTGGATGTCATTCATGCCAAATTCTATGGCACATGTTTATGTAATTTGACAAGCGACCAGCATAAAATCTACAATCATTCATCAGAGGCTGAAAATTTGCACAAGGTTTCCAATTTGTCATTGCATTGCCTTTAAGTTTCTAAAAAGATTGGAGTAAAATCACAGATCCCATGTTCATACATCACAAAATACATTTTCTAACCAAATGATAAAAGAGGAGGCACAAATGCATCAATTGCAGGTGAACCAAAACCAACTCAGGACTGCAGCATCTAATTATGAACGAAGGATTTAACTCACCATAGGTAGGTTCCTCAGCAATAATTACATCAGTGTCAATATTAGCATGAATTATATGACCATCGGTGCTGCGACGAACTGTTCCTTTTATACCCATCAAGCAGTGTTCCTTCATTATAATAAGAAAGCAATGAAACTTTGAAAACCAATAACGAAATAGACGCACATCAATGAAGTATGTGACAGTAGTGCAGACAAGATCAACAAGGTAAATCTACTAGATCCATGGCAAAGAAGACATTGTATCACCAACCTTTGAGTGTTGAAACAAAGTAAGAGAATCGTGTCGCAACCCTGGAGTTGCATTGCTTTTGTTGGTTTTCACCCAGCAAATATCCTCACACCTCCGAAATCCCCACTGCAGCATGAAGGAATAAATGACAATCACTATATATAACAAATGAAATCAGTTCTACTGAAAAAGAAAATATAGGAAAATCAACCTTATTCTATACTTGAAGGCCTGAATAGTTACCTTCTTTAGACATTGACGGCCTTGCTCAAGGCCCACACCATCACCTACCCAGAGAAAGATAAAAGAAGGTGTATCTGCTATTGCCTGCACGCACAATGTACAAACATTTAAACAAGTCAAAAACTGAGGAAATATGTGACCTACAAGTAGAAAAATATTTAATTCACATACACCACAAAATTAAAGCTGTATATATATGACCCTTTTCCCAAATCCCAGAGTGTTGGAATCTCATGCATTGGGAGACCCTTTATTTTTACATCACAAAATAACATAAAGATCATTGCTGCTCAAGCTTGAAGGGGGCAGATGCAACTAGTTATTTTCTTAGGTTAAAATTTTGAAGGTAAAACAATTAGAAAACAATCTACCTCAATCTTGAGGTTCAATATCTCTTCAAATGGCCAGTACTCCATGTGATCAGCGACACCAGGAGCCCTATGAACATACTCCTCCCAAGGTGGGTCAACCAGAATGACATCAAACTTGGTTCCAAAGAATTCCGGAGACAGCTCAAATTCTTTAAGGTCACATTTCAAATACATGGGAGGTGAAGCAGATTTAGCCACAATTTCATCCTTTTTCTGTATAAGTTCCCTAAGCTTGGGGTAATCTTCTACAACATTGGTCAGCTCCAGCTCCCTGATAAAGTTTTGGGGTCGCATTCCAGTGTCAACAAAATTCTGTGAGTAATCGTTCTGCTCCCCTCTTGAAGGAGCTTTACCAGGAGGTCCACTGCTTCTGGGAGGAGCCCAACCAGGACTTTTGTCAGGTGGTGTTCCTCTTCCAACAGGTCCAGCAGCATTAAACCCAGGAACAGACATGGCAGTAGGAATTCCCCTTCCAGGTCCTGATTGATTAAAGAACATGGCAGGGTTTGATGGAGGATTCCCCATATTAGGAGGAAATCTAGTGGCTGCTGGTCCGGGTGGTACAGGGGATAGAGCACCTGGGACACCTAGCATATTTATTTCAACTCCTCGAGGACCAGGCCAAACAACTGATGGAGAAAATTGTGGAATGAAGACACCAGGAGGGATTGGATGACCAGGAGCAGGTGCCATATTAGGACCAATTGGCTGCATCGGTCCAGGTGGTGGCATTCCAAGAGGCCCAAAAGGAGATCCCATCATTGGCAGAAGTCCAACCTGCAGGTTTTCTCTCCCAACAGGCCTGCCAGCCCTTCCTCCTCTTCCAGGCCTACTCCCTTTAACACCTTGTGGAGGTCTGCCAGAGGACGAAGGTTCATGGCTCCCATATGGATGCTGTTGACCACTGCTAGAACTTTGACCAACAGAACCCCGACCAGATCCACCCCCTTTCTGGCCTCTTGCTTTGCCTCCCTGGTAGTCAAATTCATCCCTCCAAGGGCTTGGATCATGCATAGATGCACTATCATCCATATACCTTTCCTTTGAATCCTCAACAGAAGGTACAGACCCATATGAATCATGCCTCCTTGCCCTTCCATCTCGCATGTATGCCCACTCTTCAACATTGAATGTCTCATTCACATCAGATTGCTGACCAGCTTCTGTTCTCCTGGCAAGACGGGATGCAGTCTCAGCTCGTCCATAATCAATAGGCTTGGTTTGAATCTCTATCACATCATAATTCTCACTTGAAATTCCAAAGTTTGACGAAGTTTTTACAGCTTCGCCCCTGCTTCGACCATGGGACCTTTCATTGTCATTCCTGTCACGACCATGTCTTGGCTCCCAATCCCTAACCCGGTCATAGACAATGTCCACATCTTTTAACTCTCTGTCATTACCAGTGGATTGCCTCCTTTTCCAGTTCTCCTTAGAACTTTCCCTATCTCTACTTCTGTCACTCCAACTGTCATCTCTGCCTTTAGATCTATCATCCCAGTGGCTGTCTTTTTGTAGGTCTTTCCGTCTGACATCCACACTTCTTTCGTAATCCATCTCAGAGAATTGTAATTCCTGATGACGCTTAACAGTCCTCTCAGGTGTTCTAGACCTGGTGGAGTGCCCTACTTCTCTTGCGCTTTTGTCTCTCATTCTTGTATTTCCATCCTCATCTACATTGGAATTCTTCTCATGACTTTCAGTAACATCCCTGTTAATAGAATTTCTCTGCTGTCTATGTTTCTCAGTCTTATCCCGGCTTGATCTGTCTTCACGAGTAATAGGACTACCCTTATTATCATCATCTACAGCTTCTGACCTGGCTTTGTTTTTATTCTTCCCTGCATCACCTCTTCTCTCTTCTCTGTAGTTGGCTTTGAAACCCTTCTCGCTGTGTGAATCCAAACTCTTGCTCTTGCTATCACCAGGCTCACTTCTTGTGCTCCTGTCTTTCAAATTTTCATATGTGGAATCAGAATCCTTTCCAATTCTGAGATCAGCCTTTTCATGATGGTTATCTTCGCCTTTGTGGAGAACATCTGTTTCATCCCATCTTCTTCTAGAGTTCCTTCCCAGATCTGCAGAGCCACGTCCCTTATCTCGGGTGCTTTCCTTTCTTTCTGAATACCTTGAATCTTTATCCAATGTCTTTTCCTGCTCTCCATCATGGGATCTTTCTTCTTTGCTTTTATTCACACTACGAGAACCCTCAAGCTCTGAAACCTTAGATGTCATTTTCCGTTTTTCACTTTCATC
This sequence comes from Ceriops zippeliana, assembly GCA_037897445.1. NCBI lineage: Eukaryota > Viridiplantae > Streptophyta > Magnoliopsida > Malpighiales > Rhizophoraceae > Ceriops > Ceriops zippeliana. The sequence continues at coordinate 7,667,941 of JBAPLH010000017.1, forward strand.
AGGCCGACCACGCCCTCTACTCCCAGATTTGTCCCCACCCTGCCTGTTCTCTATTTCTCCATCCTGGTACCAACTGCTCAGCTTCTCCAGGCTACTTTCCTCTTGTTTTTTCTTCAGTTGCTTTGCTCGCAGCTCTTTTCTAGCATCATAGTCATCTTCATCACTATCTTCCCTGATAGAGCCACCACCTGACCTCTTGCGACTCTCATTTCTGTCCCCTCCAGAACTTCTTCTTCTCCCATAGGCATCTAATCCTTCAGTTTCTTCTCCATTGCTTGGCTTTCTGGACTTGCTTGACCTGTGCCTCCTCTTATCACTTACCTCCCATTCTTCATCATTCCCTGCCTTATCATTCCTCAAATCCAAATTATCTTCAATATCCCGTTTTGCATAACTCCTACTGTGTTCAGGTGAATCCATTTCAAGAATGTGGCCTTTCAAGTATTAAATGATCTACAATCTATGTGACTAAACTCAAGATCTTAGAGAAGCCTTTCAACCCTACAAGCATACCATCCTGAAACCAAATATACAAGACCAATCAATAAGGTTAAAAAAGATATATCCTTTACCAACCAATGTGTATTTTGCTGCTCACAAAATGTAGAATCCATAAACATAAATAATGTAGTCACTCTAAAAAATGGGAAAATTACTAACAAGTTCAGTTTTGTTAAGCAAAAAACTATTAAGTTCACTTCTAACTTCACTTAACTAATGGATGCAAATTTGATAAATTATTTTCCAAAATGTTCAGATTTTTACACTTTGTGATTGTGATCATTGATTTAAAATTAGTCACCTTGTATCTATCTCTAACGATATTGCAATGCAATAATGCAAGATTTTAAAGTTACTCTTTTAGCAAAACAATCTATGTTTTAAACACTATACGGTTAAATACAGAGTTATAAATATATAAAATTTACAAAAGAACATCTTATTTTACAAAATAACTAAAAATGTTGGTAATATAAAATAATAAATGAAGTTAATAAATCTTTTTTTTTTGGGGTACTTTTTCGGTTAAAAAAATCGCAAAATAAGTAAAGAAACACAAAAGCAATTCGAAACGGAGATACCCCAATTTCAATGGATCAAAAGTTGGAAAATTTTAAATCTGCTGATTTCCATTTTCCAAGTATAATTGAGAGTTAAGCATAAACCCCGAATCCCCCACTCGTAGTGATAAAAAAAAAAAAGCGAAAGAAAAGAGAAGAGAGAGAAAAAAAAAAGAAAAGAAAATTCCAACCCACAATCCAGAATGTGGATTTCAAAATTTGAGAAAAAATCAAAACTCCCAATATACTATTTGAAAAAAAGATTCATATTTTACTTAAATTTATAGATTTTGAAAATTAAGCTAAAACGCAACATTTTGCCACTGGTCATGTATTGTTAGGGGAGGGAAGCTGCCTTTAATGAAAATAGCAGGAGGAATACGAAGCACCTGAGATTTGTGATTGCCACAATAGTCGGGAGCCACAGAAACCCTAGACCCCGTCTCGATTAGGGTTTTCAGTCCTTCCACCTGCAGAGTTTGCCTCCACACAAGAGATGAGATGACCCCCCCCTCCTCGGTAATTCTTATTTTTATTTATTTATTCGGTTTATTTTATAATTAAATTCTTGCTTTCTTTGTGATCCAAATGGAGTTGATGTATTGAACGGCCGCAATTTTTAACGGTTGGATTTTCCCCGTCAGTTGACGCCGTCAGTGTACGACTGATTGGCTGAAGGATTTGGGCCCCAATACGATGGGGGGCCCATCCCACATTTGTAAACTTGCATTTCATTGTGCAAGCGAGTTTACCTGATTAGGCCCGTTTCTTTCTCACACTACGTGTGATAGGAGTCCGTCTTTCCTATTGATGTACCACTGCCCTCCCTAGTCGGCCCACCCAGTCACGTGAAAAAAAAAAAAAAAAACTTGAAAGACTCAATCCAAAACTTTAATTAAGCTCTTCATCATAAAAAATAATCTCTCGAGAAAATCTCAAATGATGCAGGTGATTTTTTTCTCTATTATGTCACACGCATTTTGATCATTTATACCTATTACTTGCTAACATTCCATTGAGTTGTATAGTTTACAGCGTGGAGGACCTTTCGAGAGCCAAAAAAAAAACCTCCTCCAATTCGAATTTCAATGGAAATCAATTAAGCCACGTGTGACGGGTGTACACCAACTTTCACATTGTGAGGAAGAGGGAGGTCTTACAAACGTAGGCATTGGTAACTAACTGCGGCCAGAGGCCCCAAGCTTTCGGTGTACGGTTGTTACCACTCGGCTGGAGACACGGGTCGTTAACGATCTGCATCACCTGCTTAGAAGGATCGCACGGCTACGAATGCCGATTGGTGTGCATTTGACAAATGGCCGCGGCCTGTTTTCAATGCACGTGTACACAACTGATAACTTGACTTTTTTATATTAATTTTTTAAAAAAATACAAAATATGAATGTATATAAATATTAAAAATATATAATATTTGAGATATATTTAGTGTTAATTTTAAGAATAAATTCTGTTTTTATAAATAATATTTTACTATAATAAATTATAGTGATTATTATTTTAAAATATAAAAAATTTTGTTATTAATGTACACTTTAAATGATCAAATGAGATAAGCAACATTAATTTAATGATTCAATAATTTATTAATTAAAAAAGAGAATAAAAAATACATTTTTCATGTATGTATCTAGATAATGACTATTGGTTATAACAAGTAATTTTATTATTATAACTATTACTTTTTTAATGATTAAAAAAAATTAATTTCACCAATACAATTTAGTGGGTTCAAAAATTTTTTATGTTGGGTCTATTGCGTAAACTCATAACGAATTTTTTTATTTTAGGCTAAGGTCTTAGTCAACTTTTTGTTGGTGAGTTTTTTAAAGTTTTTTTTATTTATAAAATATAAAATAAATATTATTTTATAATTAAGTATAATAAATCTCTCTCTCTCTCTCTCTCTCTCTCTCTCTCTCTCTTTTTAACATAAAATAAATTATTTTTCAACATATTTAATGTCCAAATTGATGATGCATTGACGTTTCACATTGTCGTTATCGTCAGACCTCGCGGTTACCAAACTATTTCGGTCTAAACTACGGAACTTATGATAAATACGCATCTAGAAGTCGGTGATGTACACAACAAGTTTCAGTTGAAATGGTGGGAATCGAATCACTTGCCCAATTCCTGATTGCATTTTTATAAACCCCAAATTGCCAATCGATTGCAAACGTAGACATTGAATAATTTATTAAACCACTGCACAATTCCTACGTCTTTTTTTTTTTTTTTTTTTGGGATAAATTCATAATTTCGTACTTAACATCACTCACAAGCCTGGATGTTTCAACGATAAATAGGTAGCAAATACAATTCAAAAACAAAGCACCAGAGCAAACAGCTAATTCCAGTTGTTGGACTCCTTGATATCAATGCTATCTGATGATTTTCAGTTTATGGCTTGAACTAGAATCACAAATGACAATTATATCAGAGAAATCCATGGCTACCCCTCAGACCACTTCTAGACCTCCAAAAGAAACTCCTTGTCCTTCTCCAACGTCTCCATGGCTCCAGCTTCCAAGCTAATGTCCACATCAATGCTCCCGCCATCACTCTTCCCTGGATACAAATACAGCATCCCGTCGAACCTATTGTTTGACCCGCTTCTCACAGCCTCCGGTTTTGCCCACCCGAAATCCACCTCGTAGACCTGAAACCTCGGCGAGCTCCCGACTGCCACACAATTAGCACCCGCATCCTTGTATTGGAATATCTTTGGTGCAGCCTCCCACTCTTTGTTGCGCTTGTCAATGGCTTTGGCGCCGTGCATGTCAATGGCCTTTTGTATCACTGAAGCTCCATACCCAGGTGGATTCATGGTCAGTAGCCCGGCCGCCGTCACCGTGAATATAGCCTGGATCAGGTTCCCGAAGTAACTTTCCGGCATTGGCGGGTCGACCCTTTTCCGGCAATCGGCAAAGACGGTGAAGACTGTATAGTCTTCGGGTTTCAGCTCGCGCGCCTGGGTTACGTGTCGCCAAATGTGGACCGCAAGTGACTGGAAGGTAGAGAACGGTTTTGCACCGTCGGGTAGAGGACCCGAGTTGACTGTTGTCTTGATCTTATCGATTGCTGCCTCCGAAAATTTGAAGACTTTCTCTCTGAGCGGCGGTGGGCTGGACTTAGCGTCACCGTCGGATGCGCGATGTGGGTCCGGTGGAAGTGACAGGTCGAGCTTCACACGCGTGTTGCGCGCTTTGGTGCGGTCTATGAAGGGCTGGACAGATATTGAGGGGCCCCACGACAGATCTCAGCCCATGAACTCAAGAAATGCCAGGTGGACATGCCATCTAGGACGGCGTGGTTGAACGCGCAGCCCATTGCGAGTCCATCTCTTAGCTTCGTCAGCTGCACGCATGACCAATCTCAGAAGAGTCGTTAGTGGCTTCAAATGGAGGGAGATGCAATTTGCAACCGAAAAAAAATAAAATAAAAAAATATATATATATATATAATAATAATTTTATAC